>CM055197.1:14690321-15290321 GCA_029224185.1 Karalla daura
GCGGCACTTTATGAAAGCCGTCCAGCGGAGCCGGCAACTGCCGCTTTAATCATCTCAGCGCCCCGCGTACGGGGGAGAGGGAGCGGAAGAGGAGTCACAGCGTAAAAGCATCACAAGGCCCCGGCAGCAGCGAGGCATCAATAACCGAGCTGGCGTGCTCCTCGCTGAATGCTGCTGCTTAGCTCAATGACCCATTTCAACATTTAAACAATCGGTAATATAGAAGCATAAGATACTGATGGGTTTCTCTGTTGTTGTTATGGCTTCCAGAGCTGCGGCTCCTCTTAAGACAAAAACAAAACACACAGGATGTGTCTGCATCAAAAGCAAACCTCCTTTCATGATAGTTTTACTAAAGCCATAAGAGATGCATGCTTCAAGGTGAGGACGAGACTACTATATCTGTCCTGGATAGCAGTAGCAATGGCAAAGACGCAAGATGGGTGCGCGCGTGCAGCTTTTCCCCGTCTTACCCTGTCTCTCTGTCTTTGGATCTCTTTTATGCAGAGCACATCTTTGTTTCTGCCTCTTCAGAGTGGCAAGCTCAGCGATTGCATTTTAAAGCTTCAAAAGCGGGAAAAAAAAAATTCTAGAGATATGCCACTACTCCTTTTCGCTTTTATATACCTGTCTTTGATCCTGGCTGTCTATTCTCCCTCTCTAACCCTCACCACGATCACCATTATCTGCTCAGGATTCACTTCCCTCTCAGATTTGTGACACCTGGACTTGAAACGCTCAGGAGAAAAAGAGCCCGTGGTAATAACCAGCGGTGCAGATGATTAATTTGGTTTGCACTAACAGATTTAATCTGGCATGTATTATGCTAATCTGATCTCACAGACTGTAATCCTATCCACAGTTCTAATCCCACTGTCAACCGGCCTAATCCTGTTTCTGTGTGTGATTATCTCTTGCGAACTTGGCTCAAGCACAAGCAGGATGCTTTCACCCTCTCCCAGTCTCTCTCTCTCTCTCTTGCTGCCTCTGTCTATCTGTCTATCCAGTCTAAGAGGTAGTTGAACATTAAATTCAACTGACAGCGATAATTTTGTTTTTACCAATACTGCTCAAGTGTCAGTGTCTGGAAAAAGCAGTCGAAGCATCAATAGTACTGACTCTTTTCTATTCTGGCCCACTCTGCACTACAATTACATTAATTTACTGTATTTGCAGATCTCAGTAAAATCGATACTTTGTCCAGCAAGGAAAACTTTCACATCTAAAACGTAGTCCACCTGCACCGCACTGTTGCTGTCTGTCTTTAAAAGGTAGCAGTCTCAGCAGAGATTCAGTGACTCCTTTCACCACCTGCTTCCAGTACCTTCTCCGGCAGGATCCTGAGGTGTTGAGAGATGAACGTCTTGGCTGGCTAGGGAGCAATCTGCCCCCGAGTTTCCTCCCAGAGGCACATGCCTACAACCCCGTCCGACGTTCCAAAGACATCCTGGTCAGATGCCTGGTCAGATGCCTGGACAACCTCAGCTGGCCCCTCTCGACGCAGAGCGGCAGCGCCTCTACTTTTAACCTCTCCCAGACATCTGAACTCCTCTCCCCGGGCAATCAATCAATTCCATCTTCACCTCACAACAAGACAGAGACGCCCTACCCCCTGAATCAGCGGTTCAACTAACAAACTCTCCTCTTTGTGACCCTGGTGTTGACCCTTCCGAGGAAGGTCACAGGCACTGTCATAGCTACCCAGACAAGGCTGAACAAGGCAGTATGTGCTAAGTGTGTCAACCAGGATTGCTCCAGGTGATCTCATCCGTCCCCGGGGCGCTGCAACTGCAGACTTGTTTACCAACGCAGACGATGATGAGCGGTCCCACATCAAAGTCAACTACTGTCTGGTTCCTGCTTGGAATACATGCTGCAGCTAATGAAAAGATCATCAGAGTATTCCAACTTTCTCTGAACTGTCGTCTCGTTCTGGTGAACAGCTGACAGCTCAGCTGTAAGAACCAGGGTTCTTTGACACTTTTCTTCTTACACACAACTTCTTATCCCTGAGGAAGTTGGTGGAGGTACTTTTAGGGTTAATAATACCTACGGCCAGTATATAAGGGAGGCTGTAGGGAGGGCAGTGTAGTATAAGGTCATGTAGACAGAGACTCCAGCAGCCTGTGCGTGTCATGCAAAACTAATCAGCGCTAACACAAATTGGACCTCAGGTTGTGCTACTGATTCAGGTCAAAAAACACAGACACATGACGAATCCTGAGAAGCCAAACTGGAGACAACATCTATGAGGATGTTGATGATGTGTTTACTGCGGACTGGTTTCACCTCCCGGTTTTAGTTGGGTTAAAATAGGCACGTTTCAGAACGCATGGTCACGGTCAGAGAAAGCAGGGAGACTCCACGGTCGGACCGGTTTTGACAAATCGGTTCTGAAAAAAAAGGTATGAATAAAAAACATTGTTTTCCCCTGCTGTCCCACATTCATGTGCCTTTCTAAAGCTGGCATCTAGCTATCTGCCATCTTAAGATCTTGCTTCCACGTTGAGATAAGGAGCAGGGTGAACTTGACTGATGGGCCTAACAGCTGGCGGGAGGGAGTGGCAGGGTGAAAAGGCGTTGAGTGAGCTGGGTCTAAGTGAGTGAGAGCCTGTGCCCTTAAGCTCCTCATTCACCTGTCTGTTTGGGAGGATAATGGCGGAGCTGGATATGTGACTGCATGCAAGTATGGAGAGTGAAATCGCTGACAGGAAAGAAACAGGAACACCATATTAGAGGGCCAGGTGGAGGCGACAAGACCGGTTCATTCAGATTAAACTATTTCGCCCCTTATTACATCCACAAGCTGTGAAGTCACCATCCTATCAGTTTATGTGAAATCAAACCAAGGTCCTGGGACTGCCTATATAAAGGTCAACATTTTTTCTGCACTAGCAACTACATATACTCACCATCAGCACTATATTTTTGGTGGGCTCAGAGGCCTTTAAAGAGAGAGAGTCACATTTTCAACTTTGTTAAATGAAGAGTTTGGCTTTACTGCAAAAGAACTGGGACTTAAATCTAAAATGATTATTACATGCTCTGCAAGCGATGCATTATTTTATACGTTGATAGAACTGAACAGTGTCAGCCTGTGCAGGCGTGACAAGCTGCTCTGAGCCTTTTTTATGTTTAGGTCTGGAGCAGGCAGTCGACCATAATCTATTACTTGACATTCCTGTGCCACAAGTATTGAGAGGTTACGAGGGCTGGCACCATGAAAAACTGGTTTGCTTGCTCCCGTATACTATTGGGAACAAATCTATCTAATGCAAACCAAGAGGCCTCATCAATGCCCATGTACGATAAAAGATTATTTGAGTTTCAGATTGAATTACACTGCAATCTTGTCTTGTCTTGTCTTTAATCTGCCAGTGCTTGTTTGCAAACAACCTCAGAGGCTCTACAAGGTTACATGGTACATCTGTATGTTGAAAGACAGGGACAGGCAGAGAGAGCGGCCTGAGAAGTAATCATTGTATCAGTGGTGCTATAAAGGGGCCCAGTGTGATGGAGGGACGGCGACGGCTGACACTGAGAAGAAAAGACAGGCTGTTGTCGCTGGTTCTCCATCACATAAGCTCACAGAGAGGAGAAGACGCACAACTGTACTGATGTGACCGAGACGCACAAACCGCAGTATGAGACCAAAGCAAGTCTGTGTGTGTGCGTGTGTGTGTGTGTGTGCACGCAGGCCCGGATCAGACCGGTCCGACAAATCTCTCAGGCGTGAAAGTGGGGAAGATGCAACAATACTAGGCTAATGTGAACAACTGGGAGCCACAGACGTGAGAGATCCTACTTGCTAAAATAAGAGCTGGAGTCATGTGACTCGGCTCCCATCTAGTGCAACCTGCTCCCTTTTAATCACCCACGGCCGAGACAAGAGCACGGACGAATGGACGGCGCTGTGATATTAACGGCTCTCCCCTTGTTTAAAGCCGGATCCTGAGGGTGAGCGAATGCCGGCCTTGTTAATTTAAAGGGGAGAAATTGTCATTGCGGATGCACCCGCAGATATCCCATTAAAAAGCCAATTAGGGCGGAGAAGGCGCCGCCGACGGCAATGCAAATGGGATCTGGCCGACGGCATCTATCTGGATCGAGGCATCGCCGCTGCTGGCCCGAGATCAGCGGGCGGCTGCGAACGCGGCTCCCTGATCACAGGTGGGATGAAACCTTTCATCCCGAAAACGCGCTTGTTTTTGCTCGGATTCTCGGCACCCGCTCGCCGCACGCAGGCGTCCTGCTTCCTCCGCTTCTTTCGCTCGTTTTGACCTTTGGGCTTGCGAGGTTTGGCGCGGGTCCAGCGGCCCAGGCAATGTGGAGGATCGGACGCCCGGTCTGCGGATGCCGGGGAGGTGAACGCCGTATTCAGACGGATGTGTTCAGACGACGTCCGAGGAGACGCGTGAATGACGAGACTGTCGTCCACGCTCAGGCCGATTCGCTCCCGGGTGTGTCGAGGAGGCAGTGAGAGCTGGGTCGACGCGGTCCTTGCTGCGCGGAGGCGAAAACAGGGAGCCGCGCCTCGCTATTTGTAAATTATGATTTAAAATAAACACCCCGCTGCGCTAGATCAACCGCCGAAACCTCACCGCGCTCTGGCTTGTATTAGTGCACTGCGCCGGCTGCAGAAATGGCAACCGATGCGTGCACGTGGCCGCGTGCAGTCTGCCTCTGGACGTCCTGGGCTGCGTGTGTGTGACAGCAGTGTGAAATACAGATTAGCCTCCCGAACCCCGACCATATGTCTGCGCGGGGCGAGAGCGCGACGTGTTGATTTTACTGTCCAGGGACTGGCTGGATAATTTGTTTGAAGCCATAAAAGAAACACTGTCGACTAGCAACCCGGCTAATATTTACCCCACATGTCGGTCTGGCCGGCCCGCTTTTTTTTTGTGTGTGCGCGCGCGTGTGTGTGTGTTTAACCTGCCTGTTCCTCCTAACCGCCGAACATAAACACGCTGTCAAAATACGGTCAGCAAAATTAGAGGAAAGACAGATAGAGACGCCGACAGTGAGCGAGACGCAGAGCGATAGAGGCAGAGAGAGATAAATAAGAGGTATGCGCCCGCCCTCTGCTCTGCAGGAATGTAATCTTGGCTCAGGACGGTGTGCTAACACAAAGAAAGCCCGCTGCAACAGCACTGCTAATGCAGATGTAACACACACACACACACACACACACACACACACACACACACACACACACACACACACACACACACACGTGCACACTTGGACTCCTCTTTTCCCAGAACTTAGACATGATGACAGTGGGTGTGTCAAGGCTGGCAGGTAGACAAAGCCCAAGGTCTATACAGTGTGAAACGGCGTGTGTGTGCGTCAGTTCTAACTGCTCTCCGTGGCAGATGGTTACCACTCCTTCTTTTTATGACAGGAGAGCGGTGTGTGTGTGTGTGTGTGTGTGTGTGCGTGTGTGGGGGTAAGCGCAGACCTGGGGCTGGCCCTGGGTTCATACGAGGTTACGAGCCCATGTCGGCCTAGCTGCTCAACGCAGCGTGTGCGCGTGAGGGGCGTGCGCGTGGCGGGGTCCACCGGGGTGCAACGCGAACCGTCCTGGTGAGGGAAGTGGGTGTGGCCTGAGGGCAACGAGGCAAAAGCCAGGCCGAGCGGGAAAGCAAGTAGAGGGAGCCGCCGCCGAGGCGGGAGGGGGATATGCAAGCGGCGCGGCGGCCGTGGACTGGAATGGGCGTGTGGCGGACAGAGGCGGGACGGCGGGACGAGGATTAAGCGCCGTCAGTCCACCTGAGTGGGTGCGGCGGAGCTGCAGCCTCGCAGCGCCGCAGCTACGGTCGCCTTTATTCACGCCGAGTCATCCCGGCGGGAGCGAACGAGGCGGGGGACGGCGGCCGCCGAGGGTTAGAGAGCGGGCGGCTTCCTCGACGTGTCGGGCGGCCCCGCGTCCTCCCTCCCCTCCCGCCACCATTTGAGTCGCTAAGCGGGGCCGAATCCGCGTCTGGCCGAATCGGCCCACTCGGTAAATCATTGATAGGCAAAGTCACGAGGCGGACTTCAAATCAGTGAGTTCTGGCGGCCATTATCCTTCTCCAAATATTTACCCTGCTCTGACATAGCCGGGCTGTCTTTGCTGCACCACGCAGAAACACAGGCAACTGAAGAGGCCAAGTCGAAGGCCGGGGAACGAGCACAATATCTGTGTGTGCCTCCACACACACACACACACACACACACACACACACACACACGCATACTTACACAATATTAGCTTTAATTCTGTGGCCCAGATAGAAACTTGGTCCTGATTGATTGTCTTGCCTAGGGGTATATCATCCACATCTGATTACTGCCGTGAACATCTTCCCATGAAAAATTGTGATTTCGCTCTTTTTGCTATTCCTGGCATAAATACTTCCACTGCTCTAATTCCCCTTAGTGTGGACTCTACAAGTCTGGTTTAGTTTGGTGGTTGTGTGTGTGTGTGTGTGTGTGTGTGTGTGTGAGAGAGAGAGGCTATCTCTGTAGGTGCTTGTGTGTGTGTGGGCACTGTGTTAAAAAGGAGGCCAGAGACATAAAAAAAGAGCCAGAAAGAGAAAGAGAGAGAGAGAGAGAGAGAGAGAGAGAGAGAGAGAGAGAGAGAGAGAGAGAGAGAGAGAGAGAGAGAGAGAGAGAGCGTGGCTGTTGGGGGAAAATGACTGGGTTTGGGTGTGACCTGCTCAGCAATGCACTGGTGATCATGTGAGACCTGTTCTAATTATACACCTCTTCAAGAAGAAGGCTGATCCTGCCTGTGCACATGTGTCCAAGATATTGCTGCTTGTGTGTGTGTGTGTGTGTGTGTTTGTGTGTGTGTGTGTGTGTTGGGGTGGGCGGTAATGGGGAACGACGTGGCTCCACGTAACAGAGAAAAAAACGGAGAATTTGTCCCAGTTCAAGCGCTCAACCTGTGGGAAAGGGAAGTAGGCCACGCGATTGTTCGATGTGCGGGTTTAGAGGAAGCCGGCGACAATGTGGCGAAAAACTCGGCGAATGCATGCGTGTCGTACGTGCGACCGACGAATCAATGACGTCCTCCATTTTCTCTATCTGTCTCGCTCTCTCTCTCTCCCTCTTCTCTCGCCCTTTTTTTCCTCCTGCTGTTTCCACTGTGGGTTTTCAGAGACCCGCTCTGTTTTTCATTACCAGTGGAAAAAATGGGGCGAAGAGTTAAAAAAAGTATCGCCCATCGCCATTAATACACAGGTCCTGGAGAAAACGAGTCCAAACTACTAAAATAGGACCCTCGGTTCCTTCGCGAAGGCCTCCCTATTTCTGCCAGCAGCTCCGCTCCAGCGGCTGAACTTTCCCTCGGCGCGAATGACAAATGAAACACTTCTCTGGTGACGTCACCTCTACTTCTACTCAAATATTGCCAACACTGTAATGCCGTATTTTTATTTTATCTGTCTATTTATTTACCTCTATTTGTCTCCACATTAGTGACAGCCTGCGAAGGCTGAAGGATTAAGTGTGCTTCGATTGGTTGGTTCTTGAGCCAAATAAGCTATTTTAAAGCCCCTTGGATGAATCTAGCATTGACACAGATGTGAAAACAGGTCTGCTTTTCTGTGATCAGTTAACTGGCGCCATCGGCCAGCACGACAAAACCTCCCCCAATATAAATGATTAGCAGGAATATGGTAGTCTGAAGCGCTGGAGATGAGGGCAACAAGGCATGTTGGCCATTATCATTCATTGAAAGCATGACACGTAAAACTTCAAGCGGCAAATTGATCTGTTGAATTTGACAGATGTTTCCACGCAACGGTTGTCTCTCTTTTGACTAAATCATCTGTGTTTTCTCAGCATTAGAAGTTTGGCTAACCCCGGGGTTTGTTTGAAAACTGTATCACTGTGTGACTGCGTGTGTTTCTTGCCCTAACAATCTTCTTTTTGGCAAAGCCGCCGCATTCCCAGATCCTTCAACGGAGCTAATATCTCAGGGGATTACGGAGAATGACAGTGCCAATCTCCACCAGCAGGAACGGTGGCCAAAACTTTAATTTCGCCTGTAATTTTTCGGCGTGCACACACATGCGAGCGCACGCACGCACGCACGCACGCACGCAGGCATCTGCGCGTTGTGAGGAAACTTGGGAAGAGTTCAGCCTGGGCTCGACAATGTTCCTCTGTCCACATCTGGCTTTAAACATTGTTGTGCGAGTCGACTCGCACGCTGCCCTCATCCTAACCCTGGCCCAGCTCACACGCTGCCAATGACCACGAGTCACCCATGTATTCTGCAGGGGCAGAACACAAACAGGAGTGAACAAAAAAAAAAACAAAACGCACAAAGCCAAATGTGTGTTAATGCTGGAAACTTTGGGTTGAGGTCCACCCTTCTCTGGAGATTTAGGGCTGCGATTAAAAAAAAAAAAGAAAGAGAGAAAATCGACTGTGAAAGAGAGAGAATGAGCAAGAAAGACAAAGCGGAGGTGTTCGCTTTTCTGCCGCTGCCTAAAAATGGAAAATTACTGCATGTGGTGCCCCAAATCTGCCCCCAGCTTTGTTCTAAAAAACACATGAATATAATGACACACACACACACACACACACACACACTCCCTCCTGCTGCCCTTGGGCCTCGGCACAGGAAGTGGTTTGACTGAGTGAAGTCTAAGCGATGACGCGATCGCCTCGCTCCTGTTTAGCTGTTGAAATGTGTTATGCTCGGGGCGCCTCGAGAATATGAGTCTGTACATGTGACCGGCCCATTCAGCCGTGTTTTCCCTTTCCAAACTTTGGCACGCATCGCCGCCGACCGCTCCGGGACGAGAGGCCGCGCTGACGTCGTGGGCTAACGAGACATTGTTTGGCAATTAGGCCGAGATGCCACCGACTCCCGAACGGCTTGTGTTCATAATGGGAGCTGTAAACAGCGGCGAAACCTCTGCCCGCCCTGAAACATTCCTCAGAGCAGTGTTACAAACGTCTGACTTCTGCTTCCTGATTCTGCAAAGATGCTCCCCGCCCCCCCTCCCCTCTCCCCTCTCGCTCCCTCCCTCCTCCCTCTCTGTGCACTTGATCACATGTTGCGATCACCTGACCAGAAGTAGGTGGGGCCGAGGACGGAGCACATGTCGAGGCCAGATGGTGAGCCGTGGAAATGATGCAGACTGTACACAACCGCTATTTGTGGATTGTGACTTTTTCCGTCAAAACAGCCTGTGAGCCCCCCCTCCCTCCCTCTCTCCCCCCTCTGTTTACCGCCTCCTCCCCTCTTACCTTGAGTGAGTCGAAGCATGCGATGACCCGCCCGTTGTCCACCTGACAGCTCTTGGCCGGATGAGCGAACTTGCACTCCTGGTCGGTGCGCGAGCAGGTGCCCCTCTGGAACTCCCTGCACACCTCCAGGGTCAGCCACTTTGTGTCGCGGATGTGCGCCATGTTCATCGCCATGGCGACACGAGGCAAAGGGTATTCCCGGGCTGGAGAAAAATCGGGCGCCGCCCCTCTACCGTTTTAATCCACAACCCAAGGTCCGTGTCACTGCGCTGCTAACGTCCGCGGCGCGCGAATCAAGCGCTGAAATGAAACATTCGAAAGCAAAGTCCCCGCTGACTGAGACGCCTCCTCTCCCGACGTGAAATGCTGCAGGACGCTGTCTCTCGCTGCGGATGTTACCGGGTAATTATGCTGATCGATCAACCACAGATTTTATATCCCGTAGTCGGTCTCATCTACAACATTCGGAAGCCAGGGGGGAGGCAAACGAGAGAGCCCTCTGGTTTTGGGTGCAGTGGTGCAGGCAACGAAGGTGATCTGGGCGTAGCCTGCTACGGGAAGGTTAAGGACACTGAGGACTGCGTGGAGGCTTAGAGGGTCGAAGGCGGAGGTCGAAGGCAAGGTGGGTGAGATGCTGCATGGGCCTGGTGCGGTGCTGGGCGGCTGCGGTAAGGCTGGTCAGCTGCTGGAGAGCTCTTTGGGGGGTGGGGGGGGGGGTGGAGCTGAGGCTGGAGCCTGGCCACGAGGAGTGGATGGTGATGGCTGGAGATGGGACGAGCGGGTGGGAGCGCGGGCTGCGAGGGAGGGCGTGGTCGCTGTCCGTGTGCTCGTGTTGCCGTGGCAGCAAGCGAGCAAGGCGGCGGGGAGCGGTGGGCGGGGTGGGCGGAGCCTCAGCGGTAGAAGCAGGTCAAAGCTGCAGCAGACATCAGGGAAGGCACTTCCTCTGGGGAGAGAGAGAGAGAGAGAGAGAGACATAAAAAGAGACAGAGCGGGAGATTAGTGACGGCGAACCTAAGAAAATCTTCTGCTTTATTTCCTCTTTCATTTCTCCCTGGCGGGAGGTCCTGACCTGCAGTGTTCTGCTAAAGATATGCGGCTGCAGGGAGGGAGAATATGTAGAAATGTCAGAAATGCGCGGATGTCAGCTAAAACAAATAAAACTTTCGCCCGCCCCCGCGTTCTAAACACACATGGTGCGCACACAAGCTCATCACGCCACGCCACACACACACACGCGGACGCGCACGGACGCACAATGCAGCCATTCACAACTTTCCACCTCTCCTGGTCGGCGCAGGAAAGTCTGATCGAACCCCGTATCACTTACAGACAGAGCACAGCAAGGCCGGCCACTGCAAATGAGTTTAGAGGTGAGCGGAGGGAAGAGAGTGAAAGCGGAGGGGAAGTCGAGGCAGGGCATGTGGGAGAAGAGGTTAGTCATTTCCCTTCTCGCGAAGCGGTGTGAGAGCTGCGGACCAATGAGCGCCGGCAGAGTTGCAGCAACATTCTGGGCCGAGCGCCAGGTGAGAGCGGGGGGGGGGGGGGGGGCGAAGAGGAGGCCGACCTGCCCGCTGCCCGAGGAAGAGGGAGCACGAGAGAGAGAGAGAGAGAGAGAAAAGAAGAGGAGACAGGCCGGGCCAGTCTCACCATTTCGACCACAACTCCACTTCTTGTGAACAGACGATGAACGTCAAACAAACATGATGAATCCCCCCGTGACACGCCGCCACGGGTCGAGCGTTTTCCAAATAAAGCGTACCGCCATCGCCGCCGTGACACCGCCGCGACCTCGCCGCGACCTCGCACAGGTGTGACCTTGTTTATTATTTCACGCCTAAAGTCCCCTTCTATCGCAAAGACAAGCATGAGTCGAAAAGTGTGTGCATTTGTGTGTGTGTTTTTTGTTTTTTTCTAAACTTTGGATCCTATTTTGGGTGAATCCATTGTACTGGGAGTGGGGAGAGGGGGGGGGGGGTTGAATGACTTGGCTCCCAGAGGCCCGTGCTGCTCTTATCGCACAGGCAGGGTAACTAGCTCACCACGCCCTGTGTGCGAGAAATCGCTTTTCCCAGAACAGCGCGTGCACCTTTCAGCAACGGCGCGGTCCGCTGCTAACGCTAGGGCACTGCAACACTGCACCGCGCTGTCTCAGAGCCCTGCAGCTGCAGCTGCAGCAGCAGCAGCAGCAGAGCAGCCCAGGTCATGATGACCCAGCAACACAGATATATGTTACAGAGAGAGAGAGAGGGAGAGAGAGAGAGAGAGGGAACTGCTGCCTCTCACCTTGGATGACCCCTGGCGTTGCTGCAACAAATGACCTTTGGAGTGCAAGCATAGTCATAACACGACTGCACCCCCCTCCTCCCCCCCACCCCCACCCCACCTCCACAAAACACAGCAGCTTGTCTTCCATATCATGCACTGTCGAGGGGAAGACTATGAGAAGGAAGACACCACGCTGTTATCAAATAACCCTGTTTATTCGGAGGAAGTAAGGCCTGTTTCATATTCTTGTGCTCCAAACATTTAGACTCGGAGACGCTAGACAGAATTTGTTCCAGCGTGCGCTGTCCTTTATTTCACAACCGGGTTGTGCTTCTGTTCCTGTGGACTTCAAAACGCATGTAGCCTTTTAGGCCTTTCCGAGGCGTGTCGATGTTACGTGTCTTTAAGAGACGTTGAGCAATAATCATCTGTGAACCCGTCGTACTGAAGTCAAGACACAGCTGGACACGAACTAATGAGGCCAGGCAGAGACATCATTATCATTTTTTAATAGAAAGTGCCGGGGGCGTGTTCAATCAAATGGGAGAACGTGTTGACTTGACGCACGAGGAGCTGAAGGTCTCTGCGTTTCTGTTGTTTTTATCAAGTCGGGCGAGCACGTCTCCGTGTGCGGTGGAGACAATGAAGTAATGGCGTAAGACAGCGCCAGCGATAATGAAGGCTCGTGATGATCCATCAAGTCTGGACATGGCCGTCCTTCCCCTATTGATTTCTTCACGTCTATGGTCTTACATGTCAGCGTGCCACTCCCTCTATCTAATTCCACTTTAACCGTCGCTTGTCTTCCTCTCCCAGGCGTCAATTTCACGACCGCTTCGAAGGATTTACTCCTCTGCGCTGGCCTCGGAACATAACCCTGCCGTGCTTGGGCTCCCGCGGCCGTCCGCCGCTCTCCAAATCTACGCATGCCTCTGTCTCTGTGCCCTCGACTGTCTGGCCTGGCTTCTCTTCCAGCATCCTCAGCGCCGCTTCTCCAGGACCCAAGGTCTTGTGAGCTGGTGCAAGGTCACCCGCGCCAGAGGAGGGGAAGATGGGGAGAGGAGAGCTCGAGGCAACAGAGGCCCCGTGCTTCCCCTCAGCCCTCTCAGACACGTGTCAGAAACACGGCGAAGAAGAGGAAGTGTGTCTCCAGCGCCGGAGACGTCACCATCGGCCCACGGCCATGTGACACGCCGACGTGCGCCTCGGCGGCACAGGCAGCTTCTGACACGAAGAGCAAGCCCGGTCGTCTTCGACTCTCCCTGGGTTGTGAGTCACAAGGTGTATCTGCGCAAGACGAATTAGAGATGCTGTTGAAACCGCTCTTCACCACCGGCGAAAGTGCAAGCGGTGCAGAAAAGCTGCCAGTGATCTGCACGGTTCAGTGTGATGGATGGCGCTCAGACACGTCATGAGGGGTTTTTTTTCAGTGTTTTGTTGTAGAGGTGTATGCGCGGCATATGTAGCGAAGGACCGGGCTGGTCCTGCCATTGTCACTAAACCCGACAACAAGAGGGAGGGTGTGGTTCGATGATTTGGTAAGACTTCCTGATCTGCCTTGTGAACTGAAATCGAGTGAGGGGTCACGATCGCATTCGAGAGACGCGGCGCTGGCTCGGCGCACTAGAAGCAGAGCTGCGGTAAATAGTATATCGCGACATCTGCAACGGAAAGCTCCCCGACAAAACCGCCTGCGACCTGGGCTCGCGTTTCTCCCTTTCGACTGCGGAGAGGGAGGCGACGGGCTCTCCCCGGCCGCTCGCTTGGGCAGAAGCAGTGGTTTCAGCACATTGACAGAGGTGGAGTCAGGGTGACAGAGTGCTGAGGCAGGTCACCGCCGCGGAGGGCGAGGGGAGAAACGCAACACCCCGCTCACTCGCTTCCCCATGTGCTGGGAATATGGCATGTCCATATCGCCCTCGCTGACCTCAACATACACACCGCGCCGCGTATGGACACGTGAGCGCATTCTCCTCGCCGCCCCTCGGCCCGTCCAGGACTGCCGGGACGCGCACACGCGGCGAGGCAGGGGCCCGCCACGGCCCCTCCGCGTCACGTGCCTCCGCCCGTACACTGCATCTCTTTTGATGCCGAGATCTTTCATGTTGCCGGAGCCCTGCAGTAAATGGCTTTAATAGGCGCACCGAGCGACGCATCCGCGATTGCTCCGACGCTGCGATGGAAAGAACGATATGGACGAAAAGGCATCAGAGGCTCCACGGAGTCATCATGTCGATTTCTGGCTCGTTCAGAGTTTGTGGGCTGACCTTCACGTCGCCACCGGCGTGAAGTCGTCCTCGTCGTCTTCTCCCAACTATTACTTTCACTGGTTTATTTGTCAACAGATTAAATAACGCGGTTGTGAATGAGTCTTAAACTCGGAGCGCATAACAAACAATGCCTATTGATTCCTCTGAGAGCGAACCTCTGGAGACAATTAGATCTCTTGTTTAGCATACATTTACAGAGCTATGCGCATTCACACACACACACACACACACACACACGCACAACCACACACACACACACTCACACACACCCAAATGCAACCCAAATGCACAAAAACCGCTATGTGTCCTGGCACAGAGTATTCTTAAGCTGTGGTGAATCTCTGACTGTGTGCAACACTGCATCTTTGTGTGTGTGTGTGTGTGTGAGTGTGTGTCTGGTGAAGTCAACGGACAGGGAGCATAATGGCCGGCCTTATGGTTTAATGAGTGGCTCATTGGCTCACATTTATGTTGTCTTGTCCTGTGTGCTGAGAAAACAGTCGGGCTGATTTCCACATATCCAGACAGATGACCAACTACAGTGAGCAATTCCCAGTTGAATGTGTTTGTGTGTGCATGTGTGTGTGTGTGTGTGTGTGGGTGGGGGGGGGGTTCTGGTTTGGGGACATGGGACATGATCGTATCTCATTCTGACCACTGCAGTAGACTTTAGAGGCGTGTTAAACCTATGCAATGCTGCTTCGCCAGTTGCTCATGGGGTTCCACCTTATTAACTTTATTTGCTCACATCTGTATGTATATATGTACAGGCACTCCCTGATCTAATTGTTTCCCTGCGATAATAAAGGCAATGTAAGCAGACGTGGGATAGTTACTATAAGGTAATTACTGCTCTCGGCCTTGTCAAAGCACGTATCACAGCGGGTATGTTAGCGACTAAAAATAACCGAGAAGTTGCACAAACTGCCAGTCCATAACCACCCTTACTGATAACGTTTCCATTTACTTAAACATACAGAACACAGTCTTTTTCATTTCAGTGTCTAATCTCGCATGCCATTACAAGAGGGAGCGTGCAGTACATTTTTAGTGCCGTTATCAATATATTACATGCAAACATACTTCGCCGGTGACCAATTTTATCTCTTGCCCTGAGTTATCTGTGTAATTTTCATTAAGTCAGTCCTTTTCATGGAAAGCGGGCCAGGCGAGTGCACCCACATCCAATATGCATGTGCTGGTGCCTGTTTCTGATACGCTGAGGCCAGCCTGAGCCAGCGCGGTCACACTGACAGAAACAAAGGTTGTGCAGCACGATAAGCTGGAAAGAGACGGCGAGCGAGAGAACGAGACCACTGGGGCAGGAGTGTGTTATTAAATCTTACAGCCGTCTGTCTGGGCTTTGGGAGACGGGGAGGTTTGAGATGTTAGAGCGGCACGCCGGAGCCGACGGGGCGAGGAAAAACAACGACGGGCCTGTGTTGACACGTGTACCGCTGGACAGGACAATAAAGGAATAACCAGCCGCTTATTACTGCCTTCACACACAGCAGCCTGGACGTGCTGCTCGCCCTGCTTATGAGCGCAGCTCAGACGCGGGTAGACGCTGCCTTTGATAGCTCTGTGCTGAAACATCTGGTGAGCAATTACTACAGGCCGCTGTCAGGATCACACAAAGGGAAGAGGTTTCGAAAACAAGACGGACAGTAGCTGCGGTCAGTTCGTTTTGGAATACCGTCGAGTGGAGGAGGCGCCGTACGCTGTTCCTCGGAGGGGTCGAAAAGTGGTCATAAAACAGTATGAACGCACAGAGAAGCCCTCATGTACTAAAGGCTTATCCTGTCAGCGCAGCTTCAGCCATGCACGTAATCCTGTCTGTAGGGCAGACCTTAGATCATCGGCAGCACACCTAAATGAGTTCATACACACATGCACGGTGCACACAGAGAGGGCAGCGCTACCACGTTGACAACAAAGGCATGTTCCGCCTGCACAGACTACCTGCAGCACAGCTATCACGGGGACATCATGGCAGCGATGCAATCTGCCTGCACATCTGGCTCTGTGTCGCACATGCTTGCATCTGCGAGCACATTTGTGTGTGCGTGTGTCTCTGCTACTGTCTGAGCCATCCTCTAAGTCACAACAACATTCCTCATCATCGCCCCAACCACAGACACACCACCAAGAGGAAACCCAGAGGGGAGAGAGCAGAGGAGGAGGAAGGCCGGGCTCTCCAGCTCTGAGGACCCTTTGACTTTCCACGTACCAGCACCTACTTCACCAGAATGACGTCTTCCTCTATTCGAGCGACTGAATGCCTGGCGAACACTTCCAGAGAAATACGACGGCACATGAGATAAACACTCTCGGCCCGTGTTAGGCAAACTTTACTCCTAAAAGGGAGAAAACCATTACAGGCCGATCACGTGTTATCCCTTGTCAGAAAGTCAGAAAACTACTTACGTTCAGTCCTTTTTGAACTCGGACAAGTTAAATCCCTCCATTTACTGGGTCTCCCTCGGCCTGTCTCCGTCTTGCCCCTCTTTCCTTCTCTCCTCAACTTTCTTCCTCCCTCAGTTACTCCCCCTCTGTCAGACGCATGAAAACACTCACTCAGTCACACGCACACACACACTCCCACAGACAGAGTCACCCTCTCACACACTCTCTCCTCCCGCGACCCGGAATGCTTGGCAAGATCCAACTGTACTGAAATACAGTGCTCACCATATAAGGTAGCAGCAGCTTCACATGTCACACATAATTTACATGCAGTGGGGCGGGAGTTTGCCCTACACAGCGCACACACACACGTAGAGCCGCGCATACACACATGCAAAACCATGCTTCCCCCTTTGGGCTGACGCAGCAAGAGGGGGAAGAGGTAAGGCAGAGTCAAATTCTGACCGTTCTCCTTGTTAACCAAGCCCTGCAGGATAACTCCCAACATGTCCAGCATTGAGTCAGATGGAGGGAATGAAAGCTGAGTGGGCGATCTATTGATCCTCTCCACTGCTTCCTGGAACAGCCACGGCCAACCAAACACACACACACACACACACGCACACACACGCACACACACCAGCAAATTTTCTTGCTAACCAGCGCTACCCTCAGGAAGTAGCTATTGTGTGACTGTCTGCTTTGAGCCAAGAATGTGTCTTGCTGTGTGTGTGTGTGCGTGCAAGTCAGTGTGTGCGTCTATATCTATAAAACAAGCTGTGACAAATAGATGTTAACCCTGTGGCCCACATACTAAACACACACACACACACACACACACACTGAACACACAGACACAGCAGGCAGTAAGGCAAACAATCTCTGTATCTGCACCTATGCTCCAAAGCACAGGCTCTTACTTTGGAAAGTAAAGACTGCAGCACACACAGGAGGAAAGATCTAGATAAACCAATGAGACAAGGAGGAGGGCAACGAACCAAGCGCTTACCTCTCACATTGCTCTCCAGTTTTGAGTGTGTGCGTGCGCTTCCGCCTGTCGATTGACCCTGTGTTTATGCGTGTGTTCAGACAGGCCGCGACAGCAGACCCCCAGGCACCGGCTGGACCATTCTCAGGCAGGCAGGCAGAGCGCAGCAAGGCAGAGCAACTGGCAGGAGAGAGGCAAGCAAGTGAGCGAGTGAATCAGCAGCGAATGAGTGGTGGAGCCGTGCGGAGTGGAGCACCGGAGTGGGAGAGAGAGAGAGAGAGAGAGAGAGAGGGAGAGGGAGGGAGAGATAGAGAGAGAGAGAGAGAGAGAGAGAGCGAGAGAGAGAGAGGAGGAGTGTTTGTCTGTGTGTGTGCGTTGCAGCGTCGGCCGTGTGCGCTAGTGTCTCCCCTCCCCTGCCTCTTGAAGTGGCTGAGCTGGTCTGTGCTGAGACGGGCTGGGCTGTGTCTCTACTGACTCCCCAGCCTCTGGATCGTCTGTCTGCTGCCCAAGGAAAGTGGCGCACGCTGGGTGGCAGTAGCAACAGCTGTGGAGGAGGAGGAGGAGGAGGAGGAAGAAGAGACGAAGGAGGAGGAGGAGGAGGACGAGGAGGAGGAGGGAGCCCTGACTGCACTGGGCATACAGATCCTGCAGTCCCCTCTCCCTCCCCTCTCTTCCTCACCCAGGACTGGCCACGCCCCCCTTCGCCCCCCACCCCCACCCACCCCCTAAAACAACACCAGGAAGTGCTGGTTCAGTTACAGCAACGCTGCCCTTGCCTTTCCACTGGAAGGAGAGAGGGAGGAAGGAAACAGTGGGAAAACAGGCAGAAGGTGAATTAGAGGCAAAGACGGGGGGAATTAGCAGCATCGAAAGCCAGGAGAGATCACGCAGTGCGATGACGGGCGCTGAGTAAAAGCCGGGATGATCGCATTAAATATGAACCGGAGAGGAAGGAGGAAGGCGGAAGCCATTCACGGGGGGATTGGAGGAGAAAATGATAGAATTACAGTGGTGGTTACGGTAATGGAGCTTCTTGGCTCTCTCCACACCTCAGCTTAGCCCTGCACTCGCCGTGCAGGACACGCTGACCCGTGCCACATCAGGGCGGACAAGGCCAGAGAAGCCTGCGACATAAAAAGATAAAAACATTTTTTTTTTAAGTGCAGACCGGCACGGTTCGGTCGCGGGTCGGCCACATAATAATAACAAACACACACATAATAAAAACAAATGGAGAGGGGAGCGGGGCGGGCGCTGCTGCCAGGCCGGCTCCGCTGCGGTCGACTGGAGGCTTGGGCCGCCCCGGCCCTCGTATCCCGGGGAAAAGAATCAAACGGAGGGGCTGAAGGAGCCTCCCAGGATTTGATTTGGACCTGATGCTGCAATATCCGGTAGCCATGGAGATAGTAGCCTTGGCATCTGCAGGAATCTTTGCAGATTTTGAGCCGTGGGCAGGCGCCAGGTTTTTCTGACTGATCCCGGCGTATTGTGACGGTGGCTGGCCGCGTTTGACTGCGGTCCAGGGGAAAAGGCGTTCATCACGCCGCCCGCTCTCGCGCATGTTTCACCCCGCTCGGGAGAGATTTCCGCACACCTGCAGCCGCTGTCGAATGGAGATGTGAAAACCCTCTTTTTTTTCCCCCTCGGTCTATTTGCATGCGCCTGGGCGACCTCGCCGCCGATCTTATGTAAAAACCGCCGGACGGACGACTCCGCTCCGCCCCTTCCTCTGCGCTCTGGAGCGGTTTGCGCTGCCTGCACGCGCTGCGTTTGATACAAAGCTGGTGATAAGTCACCTCTAATTTACACAGCAGGCCCTTAAACCCCGGGTGACAATCTGTGGCAGAGCCCCGGGCCGCAGCGCTAACCCTTTACCTAGCCAACATTCTGCTGCAACGTGCCAATAAGCTCAGGCTGAACAAATCACATGTCGCACGATTCGGGGGGAGGGGGGATTGATGTCACGGCCGTATTTTTCTGAGATGATGGTGATTTTTTTTTTTTTTTTGAAGACCGGTCCGGTTCGGTTATTAGCTCCAGCAGCAAAGTCCATGCCTCGGATCTATTTCCAACTGTCGTTCATCAGTCGGGGAAACGGGTCCGTGTCCAACCGTGGCCCCGCTACAACACACATGCTACGGCTCTCAGACTGGATGAGCAATCGCTTTGACTGCTGATCAATGGAAGCGGCAGGTTGTCTCGAACCTCCGAATAGGGGTTTTTCTTGACCCGTAATGAAGAAACACGGTGATTGATGCTGCTCTGGCTCAATAGGAGACACACAAGCAACGCCTCCAAAGATCTGGTCTCTCTGCGAAACTCAGACACTGACGTGGAATTTCCCCTCTTCTGCAGCAACTGAGCGCATGCCAGTGCTTCTGCTGCTCTTCTGTCTCACTTCTTCATTTGCTCCCCAGCTCTGCAGGTCCATATTTCCTACTCATTGTCATTCTAAATATGAGTCTTTTCATCGCTTTCTCTCGACTTACGATGACATCTTAATCCGCCTAAATTTGCCCCGGAACAGCCGTAACCACTTGCCTATTTGTCACAACCCAGATCCCCCGTTCCCCTGCTCTAATTAGAGGTAGAGCCAAGCGTTGCAGTTTCCAGATGGTTTCCTCATTCAGTTCTGCAAGTTTTGCTATGCGCACATATCCGATCAAGTCTAAAACAGGAGCCTGTTCCTCCGCTACTATTTTTCATTTCTCTCGCTGGACTGAAATCGGCCATTTATGTGAACTTCCTGCTGCACATGCCTCCTATCGGGGAGATAAAATGGCGTGACCGTTGCTCTCCCATGCGCATCGACGGGGCCGGGGACCACTGAGGCTGGAGCAGAGAGTAACAGGAATCAACACACTGGGGCTGAGCAAACCGTTTACACACCTTCTAATGTTAACCAACTGAAAACAGGAAACTGTACGCCTGTGTGTGTGTGTGTGTGTGTGTGTGTGTGTGTGTGTGTGTGTGTGTGTGTGTGTAGCGCAGTCAGAGGGGAATACCACAGATTTTACACATCGCATCAAGATCATGGAACTCGCCATGCTACTAAGCCTGTGAATTACTTGCACGGTGGCCGTGGAGGGAGAGCTAAGAAGAAGAGAGACTGTCAAAATATCACCAGAGGGTGACATGACAGCAGTTTTGTGTCAACTTCTGAATTGCTACAGAGCTAAAGACGGAAAAAAGGAAGAGCGGAACATTGCAGAAAGGCCACACCATTCTGCAATGACCAATCAGGCTATGCCTTATTCCTCTCGGCGCGGTGACCCCGTGCCTCCGTCAAATCATCAAACCCCGACCCTCGGCCTGTGCCGACCCTCGCCTCTCCACTCCCCCGCATGACGAGGGCTTTCCGCCTTAAGCTCCTCCATCATCTCAGCGCCCTGCTATTTCCCGGCCCTCTGTAAATGACACTGGCCGGCTGACGTGAACTCTCACTCCACTGAGGAAACGTCCCCGAGCTTTTGTGGGCCAGACCCCGGCCGGCTCTATCTATCACGCGGGCCGCGAATGCGCATCACGTTCCCATTACGGGCCGTCGCAGCAGCAGCAGAGGCTGCGGCGCTGCGGCGCAGTCCTGCAGGCGGAGCTGCGCTGAGAGTCGGCCGCTGCACGGCGCTCATTCTGGGTCAGGGCCGGGGGAAGCTCGCTCCGCTTTAAACTTTCATGACGTTCCTCGAGGGTCACGCGAAAAGTACGCGTCCGCGCAGCGTCCACGCTGCTGGTGGCAGGCTTCTGTGGCCAGCGTCTCTTAGGCCAGATGGAGCCTCTGAAACAGAACTGCCTCACGGCACAGATGCAAGCAGATTCCCCATCCCCGGCGTGGGAGAGATTCCTGGGGGGGTAAATGGAGTTTTCAAACTCTTGTTGCATTGGGCTTTTTTTTTCTCCCCCCTTCACATTTCAAAAAAGATATTTCCTCGACTCATTGTAGGTTATCAGATATATCAGCTGGGTCGACAGTTCCCCTGGGGGCACTTTTTCATCTCCTTAAGCCTCTCACCTAAATGCACGGTGCTGCATGTCGCTGCCACGGCTTTTCAAATGCACTTCACTTGTCTGGCGAGCAGCTCTGCAGCAGCAACAAAGCAACCCAAAGCCAATTCTCCGTTGGAATGAGGTTTCTACTTCAACAAAATAATAATTTATCTATTTCGCTTTCAAAGCACTACGCTCTGGAGCTATTTCACTCGATGCATGGCGGGTAACCACTGCATGCATATTGCGTTCAGGAGGAAACCAGAAGGATGGGATAGTGATTGCTGTCTCTTTTTGAAACTGTGAGTCACTTTTGGAGTTTTCTACTTGTTCGTAACCCAGATCAATGACGTTGCCCGCCTTCATTTCAGTGGCTGCAGAACGAGAAAACAAAATGGCACTTACTGGTGTCTACAGCTTGAACAACTTCCTATTTCATGATTTACTTGTAAAGGTGCTACGCATCACCCAGGCCGCACATCAAGTCTGACGTGCTTTAAATGTGTGTATGCTCACAAACACTACCTTTGTGAATTTGCAGTCATGTTCCCCTATTGCATATTTTGTGGTTTTGTCTGAACTTCTTTCCACTCTGAGGCAGTGAAGGGAAGCAGGTGCAATCCAAGCTGTCAAGTTTGAAATATACAGAAAGGAAGTAGCACACTGTGTTGTCCCCATCTGACACCTTTGCATACTGTGTGTGTGTGTGTGTGTCCGCCGGTTTCTGTGCGAGCATGCACCATTCGAGCCTGAAGCTTATCTTGGAGATAAAATGAAAACAAATGGAAACACCCTTTGCAGAGAGGCCATTCACTCAAGTTTTGAACACTTTTTACTGGGAAAATATAGTCAACAGAGAGAGTGTCACCTAAATAAAAAATATGCAATAAAGCCTCTTTATATTCCTTTTATAGACACGTCACGGTATGAAAGCGTTAGACAGAACTACTGTATGAAGAAAAAACTATTGCAAACGCTTCCTTTTGAGAAAAGACAATAAACTTTTTTGTTGAAGGGAAGCAATCATCACCACATATCTTTTTTCAAATGCGTTTTTTATCTACTGAATTCTCTCACCTTTCACGACTTATTCTCAATGCAGTACTGTAAAGCATATTGACGTACACTTCATACCTTTTTCATCATACCTTTGACCAACTTATTTAGCTCTAAATGTCATACTGAGGTGACCTTTGAACAGCCTTCATTCATAAAAGGCACTATGAATAAAGTTGAAGAAATATTGATATAGATATATACATATATGCACACATACACATACACACACACACACACGTAATACCAGGGTCCTCTAAAGGCATGAACAGACATTATTTCTATGACCCAGTTTGGGAGCTGGGGAGCTTACCTGTATGTCTGTCTAGCGCTGACGTGCCACTGGGGCAGACCGTGGCGCTTCAACGCGGGTCATGTTCACGCAGTGCATTGTGGGGGACGAACTGACATCTTCGTTTCTCTCTTCCTCTACTTCTCTCACTCTCATAATAGCACCTTCTGCTTGGCAACGGCCATACCGCAAATGTGGTCAGGTTTACAGCGAACCATCACTGCGCAACATCAAGTCTCCATGACAACCGCTCCTTATCTAATTTGCATCTTCTGCTTGCATTATCCACCGACACCAAATATGGACAGCGGGGTTTGTTTTTTTTTTTTTTTTTTACTCCACCTCTCTCTGCATCCCCTTTTCACAACTTCCTCTTCTCCTCCACCACTTGTACAGTGCCGTCTACGCTCTTTGTCTTTAATGTGTGTGCACACGGCGATACGTACGCTCCTGCCGCCAGTGAATGTCTGAAAAGAGGAAGTGACTGTGCCGCTACAAGAGATAAGCAATAAACTGCTTTTAAAATGCGGAAGCGGGGGCGTTTTAAAGGCTGCTGTTGTGGGACTTAAAAACAAAAAAAAAAAAGGAAAGGCGACTGGCAGTCCGCTATTACAGTTCTCATATGGCAGGTCGCTGAATTTTACTTAGCCCCGCAGTTCTCCCTGAGAGAGGTTAGTATGGACACTCTGCCCCCCCCCCCCCCCGCCTCCTCCTCCTCCTCCTCCTCCTCCTCCCCCAAGGACTGTGTCTATCAAACTATCGCTGGAATGTCGAACCAGGCCCCTGGAGCCCACACACACAGCAACACTCAGCAGCACTCAGCACCTGTCTCCGACTGCCAGCGCAGAGAAAAAGACACGGTCAATCAGACCGGACAGCGCAGCGGAGGGGGGAGGGAAAAAAAAAAAGCACAGCGGAGGAGAGTGGGAGGCACACAAGCGTTTTATCAGCAGGGGGGAAAAAAAGAAACACACTGAGCATGTTTGCATGGCGTGCGCCACACGATATGTGATGGCCGGGGCCTTTGCACGCGGCGGATCGTTGCGAAATCAGCCTCCGAAATCGTGGAATATCCACCACGAACGGGGTCAAGACAAATCCGCTGTGAAACGCGACACCACGCGTTCCGCAAACTCTGACTGTTGCTTCATGTTTCAGATATTAAGGCACTGCATATCTGGACCACTGAGCAGGAAAACAATTTCAGACGATGACTAATCTCCCCAGATAAACATTGCAGAGACCTTCATTCGGAAGTTTTTTAACATGAACTGGGAAAAAATGCAGTTAAAAGAATGCATCTGCCCTATTAAAGCATCTTTACACAAGGAAGTTTCAAGGTGCACATGAGCCTATTCATCTGTAATGTAGAAACACTTGGCTGGAGGTGGAGTTGAGGACAATCCTCTACCATGAGCAACTCTTAAAAGTCCACGAGAAGAAAAATCTGTTACTAACTCTTATCTTTACTTTACTTAACTTTATCCCAAACATGTTGCTTGCTGGCGATAGCCAGGTAAGAAGTTACTGCTCCATCATATGTCTTTTCCCTTCACTCATCATTTACTGTAATGAGGAGGTTCAACCTCACTTCCCAGGCTTTCTCGGCATATCATCACTCCATCTGACACCTTACCCAGGCTGAGTCTGGAGAAGCTCTGAGGAGGCATCAGAGGCTCGGAGCACCAGACGGCCTCACCTCCTTTGGGCTTGCAGCGCTGCTGGGGCTCGGGGGAATGGAAGTCAATGGAAGCAGGCCTAATTTAGCCTCCTCTGCTCCATGAGCTGCCAGGAATCAGAGTGAGACTCCTTCCCTTTTTAGGGCTCTCTGGACACTGCAGTCTGCAAGTGGCACCACGGCGTTCGTTTATCTACACGGAGACGGAGCTGAAAAACGAGCGGCGACGATTGAAACCTCCCGGGTCGCGTGTCCCCATCTATACAGATACATGATGAAACACCTGCTTGATTGCAATGCCGCATTCACCGCGACTACTGGCGGCGTGAGGATCTGCGATGATAACTACAACACTGTCAAAGCAGCCCGTCATACAATCACACCAGTAATTAGGTGTGAATGGAGGATTAATCAGATAGGCTATACTTAAACTATCTACTCAGGCAGGCAGGCCTCGACACTCCTGTCATGTAGTCTTTAATAACACTGGGCTGCAGTGAAACTAGATGCTGTCGGCCATGAGGTGCTGTTTTTTTTTTTTTTTTTTTTTCTACTCCATCGTGATCAGGCTGATCTTCATGTGACAGGGAGAGAGAGAGAGAGAGACAGACAGAGAGAGAGAGAGAGAGAGAGAGAGAGAGAGAGAGAGAGAGAGAGAGGACAGGCGCTCTGCTTGAAGCAGATGGGAAGATGTTTTGCGTTTTGTCGCGTCTCAAAAAAAAAAAAAAAATCGCACTTCCTTTCAACTTGTCTGGTAACGATGAACATGTACACTTCAGAAATGACCACTAAATGGATTCGAGTTTTAATCGAAGCCTGGCGAGGCAGCGGTGGACGTGACAGACGCGCCGCTGTCTAACAACTGTGGTGGTCCGCGTATTCAGAGTAAATGGATTAGATGAGGATTACTCGTTGAGCCTCAGCTCCCAACCCATCCTTGTGTTTTCTGCTCGTGATATGACTCGGCATGTATTCGTGAAGACGGCGATCACATAAGTCATGGTATGGAACGCACAATAGGATTATCTGTGGTGGGGAGACGAAGCCTCGTCTTCACCTCCCACCTCCTATGGGGAGCGCACAGAGCCATGGCAGCCGCCTCGCTGCAAGTGTGCGGAATAAGGATTCAGACTGACATAATCCCATTAGTCTATTCAGGGTCCCTGTCTGACCACCCCGTATAATGAGGAAATAAAGGCTACTGGGGCATTATCCATCGCTAACTGTTTTAATACAGACAATCAGTCATGCCTCTCGTGGCGTGGGCAACTATTAATTCCATTAATCTCCCTCCCAGTTTATCAAAGAGAATTTGGGGTTTGACTTGCGTCATGGCTCCGAGGTCAACAACAGCGTTGTTTATCCTAGGTTCACCCCACAGCTGACACCACCATACCTAGCGCAGTTTGCGGAGAAGTTTCACAGCTCCTTGGAACTTCCCTCTTCTTCTCCCCCGCGTCATTTACTGTATCCGAACGATGACTTCAGCAACTATCATCGCCCCGCCATGCAATTAGATATGAAACATCATAACTACAGGCTATTGAGTGGCAAATTACACCAATAAAACATGAAATGACAGTCTTATGACGGCATTACGGTTGGTACTCGTCGTGCCAGAACATTCAGATACGAGCCAGCAGACCGGCGTTGCCGACGCGAATTCATAGGAAGAGACAAATCGCAAACCTGAGCGGGTTGTTTTCATGTTATCAGCTGTCCGACTGCTGGGTTAGATATTCAAATAGATGCTTCTCCTGCTACTTTACCGAACTCACTGGTTTCGCTGTCAGGCGACTTGTTAATGTTGTAAAACGCAGGGTGCAAAGGGCGCAAGATAGTGGCTGGATGGATGACGTTTAATCATGTGATCACGCGTACTGTTAAATGCGTGTTGCAACATGGCATCTCCAGACTTAACAGGATCACAGTGGGATGACGGACCAAATCCAAACCGCTCCTCTTGTTCTTGCTCTTCTCCTCAAATACAGCCGATGTGTGAACAAAGTCCCGGAGTCCGTACTCGCCTCAATGTTACAAACCTGTCCTTGAGCACCGACAACATCGCAGACAGTGTCTCGTCTCATTCAACCCTTACCGCTGAGCAATTTTGTCAAGAACACACACAGAAACACAAAATTAACCATCTGAAAACAATCCGTTTCCCAGCAACATTTCTCCAGCGTTCCGAGCCAGTTCAGTGATATGTTTTTCAGTGATGCGCTTTGCAAGTTCAAGAACGTTGTCCGAATGAAGACAAATTTGATTATGTGTCAAAAGAGATGAGCAAATTATCGCATTCCATGGGATCCCTTGGCGGCCTGTCCAGAATTTGTTTCCGGCCTCTTGCCCTATGAGCGCTCCAGCTCCCTGTGACAATATTAAGCCAGTCAAGATGACAATGGTCGTGATGATTATCACATTCCGCTCTCTATAACAGTATCAATGTTTAATCATTACATAGCCCGCAGTGTTAAGTAACTATTTCCTTTTTCGAGGGAAAATAAGGGAAAACGGTCCAACCAGTAGATGTGCTGTAGCTCTGTATCAAAGGCGTTTTCTATATAGTGCAAGACCTTCCACTTAGTAGCATAGCAACCAGTGAACTCAACATGGCACCTATTGTAATTCTAAAACTAGCTAAGCTTAGTGCCAGACATAATTATATCTTCTCCTCAGCCAATCACACAGGCCTGAGCCATAAATAACAGACTGCTCCCCTACTGAGCACCAGTCTGTGCCGAAAAGTCAACAAACACTTTCTCCAGTAGCGGCTCTCGCTCACTACTGGATTTGCCTCGCTCAAACGAGACGAAACAGCCGGGGAAGAGAGAGAGAGAGAGAGAGAGAGCGAGAGAGAGAGAGAGAGAGGCCTATAGGTTTCCAATAACATGGAATGAGAGAGATAGAGACAGGAGAGAGGAAAAGAAAAACAAATGCAGCCTATGATTACTGAGTCATAATGAATGCTGCTGGATGAGACTGTGGCTATGAGCTATGTCATTAAAGACGTGCCGAGCGGCTGGAAGCCCTACAGGTCTCTGTTTGAAACGCTGCCGTGCTGGAGGACGAGGACGTAGGAGCGACTCCGAGTTCCTTTTCAACCGACTTCAAAGTCGTTACGACATCTCGCAAATATTGCACTAATAATTTCAACAACAGAGGGTCTCTTCTAAGCAGCAGCGGTTCCGCTTTCAAGCCTTATTACCCCGTGTGTGCGCGTGCGTGTGCGTGCGTGTGTGTGTTTGCCAGACAGCTACCACAGCGCTCTGCGAAACAGCTTAAGCTCCGGGGCATTATATTTAGATTTTACGACCAATATTGAATTCTGACCTAAGATATTTTCACCGCGATGATTTAGGGGGCCACCTCGGTGGGGCAGCAAAGTTATGGCCGCAATTACGATCATATCACATCGCATCACATGGCAGGAAGAGGATATTGGTACATTTGTTCCCTCCGGGTGATGAGAGATGGGATTGGGAATGAGTCTGCACATGAGACATCGCAAACATGTTACACAATAACGGAGCAGTTGTTTCACGAAGGGATTTAATAATCGATCTGGGCTGGTGACAGAGTTTATGACACATCTGTCAATTCCGTCTTGCTGCGAGGCATTCGAGGACGCAGGTTCTTTTCTTTTTCGCGTGTGTGCTCTTTATGGGTATGTGATCTAATCGGCAGGGATACCGATGCGCCCACATATCGCGTCGTGCCACGTATCCCGTCGAGATATGTAAACATGGCTGATAAAGGGACCATAAGACATCCTTGGCATGTATCACTTAATAAAAGCAGATGTGACCTAATTTCCCTTGCACTCCCGTGCCATTTGTTTTATTTAGCGCCCGTCGTATGCGGCGGAGGTGACACTTTCTAGATTTCTGTGCGACATACCCACTGAGTCATCCTCTTAACCCTGTCTGTGATACATAGGGATTAAGTGGGCGCAATGCCTGACTGGGGTTAGGTCAGACGAGGCCTTTCCACCGGACCTTTCAGCCATTCGTGTCATAGCGCCGCCAAGAAGAGGTTAACTCCCCCATAATAACTGCAGTGTTTTCCACTTTGACGGAAGCAACATTTTAGGGAGGCACAGGCGCCGCATACCTTTCATTTTTTTGAAATTTCAGGCCATGAAAAGAGCCAGATTTAGCGCACCGTTTGGCCTTTAAAAAGACGGAAATTTGCTCTTTAAACATTTCTCGATTGCATACCGTCACTGTGTATGTATGATGTCATTCATATCATCAAATATTGAAATATCCGATAAGAATTATCGTGTCGCATAACATGCGGTGATTCCTTTAGATTAAAAAAAACAAAAACAGACATCTCTTGAATCCCTTTATGCTATGTCCTGAAGGACATAAATATTCCAGCAGAGGTGGGGAGGCTGTGCGTGGTACCAGCACAGCAGCGTGACCCCTCTCTCAGATCCCAGGACGTTTCCTTCAAGCCTCCCTATTGGGATTCTGGTAGCCTACATTCCCTGCTTCAAGGTCGGCAGCAGTGGCAAATTAAATTACTTGTCCTGTTTTGTGGTGCTGGCGCCGGGTCAACAGCGACTTGGCTAAAATGATGAGTGCGGGATTCTGAAGGGAGCCGCATTTGTCCTGAGTCTCTGGTGTCGTGTTTGCAAGGCAAGTAGCGGGGATGAAAAGAGCTGAAATCAAAAGCAGCGTATTAAATTCTGCCTCTGTAATCAATTGCAAAGAAAAAAAAAGAAAATCAATTACCTCCGCCTTTAAAAACGCACCACTTTATACTGCTGTCCTTTGGGTCTACCCCCCTGCTAGAGAATGTCATGTGCTTGCACATGGAGTGAGGCTCTAATGAATTAGGCCTAATTTTGTTAAACCTTTGCCACAGCACACGCCACCTGCTGGGAAGCTCCGGTATGGTATGTGGCAAAACCCACACGTTCAAACCTTCTGTTGTTATTGTTGCAGTTGAAGGGGGATGACTTTGGCCGGCCGACGTGGCCTCCATTTGCAGAATCACAATGCGTTTCTGTCACGTACGCTCTCAGCATCCCATGTTAGCTGCCTCTACAGCAGCATGTGATGTGTGTTTATCTCTCGGTTGCTGGGGGGGGCGGCGGGGGGGGTGTCGGGGGGGTTAGGGAGGTTATCAGCGGACAAACAGCTTACACACCACACAGAGGAATGGGTGGAACTTGGACTATGTCATTTCGTGTCAACACGCCACACAAACAAGCAGGAAATGGCTTGAATTTGTGTTATAGGAGCCTGTTGTGTCTGTCCAAGCAAAATTACTGAACAAATGAACAAGGAGGATGAAATACTGGATCTGAAGTAAAATGCTGTGTGTGTCTGTAATGAAATCTGCACACAATGTGTAGTACTTCTTATGGAAAAACCACAGTTCACATGACACCATGCTAATTGTCAATAGGAGAGAGGATGTTGAAGGAGACTATGGGCAATGTATAGCATCTGTGTGTGCGTGTGTGTGTGTGCGCACACACACACAGAATCTATGAATCATTGTGTCTGTATGCTCCCTTGATATGTGATCCATGGCTCGCCATATGAAAAACATCCTGATAGAAGGTTTGCACTTTACCGCCACAGTATTCTCAGCGAGGCTCCCATGGAGGGGAGAAAACCAACATGAAGACTCAGCAGACATGTACTGCCAATATGTGCAACATCACACATAACGTGTGGCAATAATGGGTTATTGATATCTACTGGTAACACAGTCCCATGGCTATCTCACTCGTCTACAACCCTACAGTAGTCGTTGCAGGAATCCAGATCCATAGTTTTATCTGTGCATTAAACTCTGCTCCTGAAATAGACACAAATCCACTACAGGAAACCATGTTAAACTAAGCTAGTGAAATTTTGAATAAAAAAACAAATCAAAACTGCAATTCCTCCTGTTTGGGGATTAAACACTAGAGTGTCTGCTTTTTATAGCAGCTCTGCATCTATCTGGATGAAATTTAAATTGTCTCACTATCTGAAAGGCAGTCTTATTATTCTAGCCCATGCACTGCCTCTGGTTTACCAATCACTTTGCGCATGCATGGACTGCTATAAATATGTAATAAAAGCCCTTACAAACTGCAGCAGCATGCATGTTGTCCGTGTCCCTGTGGTCTGATCGATGTTGGATGAACAAAATGAGCTTTAAAGATTTGCATATCTGAACAAGAAACTGCAGTAGGCACACAAAACCTAGATTATGCTATTGCACTGCATTATGCACAGGCTAACCATGGCTCTGCAGCATCATTAAAGTTCTGGGGAATAGGGAAAAAAACCTCTCTCCGAGATGAGGAGTTATTATCAAGCTGGTGCTCTGCAGATAGGCATCCCGGATTCACTCTCTTACCACAGTGGATCCCTTCGGCCTAAATTGGAAACTGAATTACTTTCTTGGCATCCGTCCCTACTATCGTACTATTACAATCATGTTTAAAATTCACTGACCAATTACCCACTGACCAATGTAAACCTGCTCTAGGACAATTTATATTTGATTTTGGCCCCTGAAGCCACAATAGTGTCTGTTTGAACAATCTACGATCAAATCTCTGACATCCTTGTACTATTTGCCTTTGACATTAAATATTTAAGCACTACTGCCAGTATCTAAACATAGCATGGTGAACCAACTACTCGCACGCTTACAGTACAGTGTGATGGCTGTCGATCTCCACCAACGTAGGCAGTCTAAGGCAAAGCTAGAGATGTGGAAGGCGATGAACACCACTGCAATGGCCAGACAACCCACAGATGTGACAGTTTCCACCAGAAGAGGTCAGTGAAACAATACTTTTCTGTTTACTGTTCAAGCATAATGCTGGGACACTAGAGAGCAGCAGAGCAGCAGCTAATAGACACTGACTTGTGTTCATTCATTCACTTGTTCTATCCACTTCATACTGATTGGTGTCTTCTCTATGAATAGTGGACACACAATGGACATGCGATATGTAAAGCCCTACATACTAAAACAGGGAAATATATTGGGGCAATGAGAAATTTAAGGACAAGATACCAAAGTCAAATTAGTTAGATGAATGTGAATAACTGTTATGTCCATCATCATGTATTTTAGCCACACTGAGCAGTCGTCTGAGTATAAAGGAGAAGCAGGTCATCCTGTCACCACACGGACTGTCACAGCGAAGGCTACGCCTCTCTCAAGTGCCTATTGTGGCTTTACGTTGACAGACTAGATGAATATTTAACAGGAGGAGAGAAAGTGCTGGGCATCGGATCACTGAGAAGAAAATAACACTCTCCCCATCATGTGACTAGACTATCAATGGTCTGATGATAGCCTAGATTGCAGCACTTGATTGGCTGCTTATTTCTCCGATGGCCCAATGCTGAGCCCCTGAGACCAACTTTGAATGAGAGAGCGTCGGCTGATATAAACACTGTATAAGCTGTGTGTTTACAGGTCAGATGGGGTCGGGCGGCGTGCTGGATGCTTCAGAGAGGGATAAAGATGGGGAGGAAATGTGTGCAGACAACACCAAGGACAGAGAACAGAAGATCATCCAGGTGATCAGCGCAATGCGGATGGAAATCAGAAAGCTGGAGCTAGAGAACATGGGCCTGAAAAGGAGAGCTGGAGCTCATCTACGCAAGGTTGCTACAGTTCCCAGCATGACAGGAGAAAGCAGAGGTAGACTTAGATGCTATTAACTGCACACTGAATTCGTTATTAAGGCTTGATTAGCACATAGATGTTTTTTACCAAGTTGTAAAATGTTTAGATGCGATGAGAACAAGCATTTATGTGGTTGTTTTATGTTTCTTCCACTTTATTTTTTTAGTTTTTATTATATTTTTAATATCTATGGATTTATTGTTGCTAAAACTGCGTTTTAAAATCCTGTAACTTCTGCTGACAAACAGTAATTTAACCATGGAGGGATTTATAAAGGCTATTATTAGTCTCTTATTAATGAACACATAGATGTTTTTAGTATGTTGTAAAATGTTCTCAATGTATTCAATGATAATACTTGTGTTAGGGGTTTTCTAGGGGTTTCTTCTATTTGTAATTAGTACCATATATATAATTTCACAGCAGTGCACATACCTGCAGTATATGCTGTCTTATACTCGTCTTATTCTTTCTTCATTTAGAGAGCGTCGTCATGACAGTGAGGAGATATTCGGTCTTCCAGCCGCTCATCAATCGTCGAAAGTGACTGCTTGAAACGGCAACAAGTGCGTGTGAACTGGAAAAACACAGAAAGATGACGAACTAATAAGGTGGCTGTGTCTAACGCAGTTGCCATGTGACTTGCAAGATTCAAGATGGCAGCCTGATTACAAGGATAGTTGAGATAGTTGAGTTTGGAGCACAACTGCATCCCTGTCAATTGAATAAAGTATTTTTAAGTCTTCGGTGCATTCTTGCCAATTGAGCTGGAGTAAATATAATGTCGTTTTCAATAATTGCAAGCACAATTTTTGGTGAGATAAAATTTATGGAGATATTGGATAACATGAACTCCAACAGAGCGCTTTAATGAGCGGCGTCGACTGTACTCCAAAATGATTGATAATGTGTGTGAACGTGTGCGTGTGTGTGTGTTATACGCGTTACTACAAAATGTTATAATAAATGTGGGTATCTTGCGTACATGTGTGCACAAATATGAATGCACACGTTAATTTGATCCAGTTATTACAGAATACAGACAATACAACGCGATTATTTAGACGTCTTACCCTCAGACGTGGAGGACTAACGGCATATTCCGCGGCAGCTCTGCTGCGTTTTACCGTTTCCTGCTTTCTTCCGGGAACTATTGCGATCGTCTACTGCTGTAAACAAATATCGCTCCGGCCTGTGGAACCTGTGGAACTCACCTGTCGGTGGAGTTTAATTTGACTCTCGCGAGATTTCGGCGTTGCGCAGTGGAGCACAGCCGGCCGCCATCACTGCACGCAAGCTAACATTAGCCCCAAAAATTACCCAGTGAAGAGAGCGAGTGACAACAACTACAGTAGCATAGACACACAGTGCGACCCAGTTCCCACAGAAAGGCAGGTCATTGAGTTTCCCTGCAGCTTTCCTGGCGTGGAAAGCAAACCAAGCCACTGCCTTTCATGTAGTCTTTTAAGTCAACTTAGAAACCGTAAGTCGCTCCAACTAATCATGTCCAACCTCAAAGGCAGCACCAAGAAGGACACCAAGATGAGGATACGAGCCTTTCCTGTAAGTCTAACCGGCTGTTGTAGGTGATCAAACGCTCACCAGAAGACTCGAGTACCGGGGATAAATGCTGTGTATGCTAGCTAGGAGCTAGCTGGGCAAACAGGAAAAACACGTCGTTGTCAAATGTAAACTGCGACTGGGAGATCACCCCGGAGCTGGGTTATTACTGTTAACCGCTCCGTTAATGTCACAGTTCACTGTGTCTCGTTTTTGAAATGTCATCGCTGTTTGATGTCAGCTAATGTTAGCATGTGTAGTGAAACTTCCCTGGGTTTGAGTGGTAAACAGTAGTTAGCCGGCTAGGTAGCGGGCCTGTTTGTGTTAGCTGGCTCACAGAGCTGGTGTCATTATGCTATGGTGACGGGAAAGCTCTTTATGACAACTGAGCATTTCTCTCATTATGCGTTTGACAACGTTTATAATGGCAAACCAACAGACCGCCATGCCACCCCATACAACCTGGTGTTAGCTTCAGGGCTAGCGCAGCTCCAGGCGTAAACTAGAGTAAACACGCCTATAGTAACGTGAGTTACTGGTGTTGACAGTCCAGCTGTAGCTTCGTACCAGCTGGTACTGTCGTCTCGCATTGATTCCAGCAACATCCGCGGGTTATGCGGTGGTTATTATTGCACAGTCACCCACCTAGTTAATCTTCATTATCCGCACAGTCCTGGTTGTGTGGGATGTTTACCTAGCTATTACACCACCTCTTTAAATCTCGGGGAGATTGTGAAAAAGGGGAAAATCAAACATGCTTCTTCCTTGTGTATGGCAAGGTAAGTCAGAACTACACTGAAAACTTGTCGTAAGGGGTTAATACACTGTGCTGCAGGTGTGGTCGAGCTAGAATTTGAATTTGCACAAGTTTATTAAACTTCCCTGCTACTGGTTATCTGTTATACTGTTATACCATCCATCCAACCATCATCTAGCCCACTTTATACCTTAACGTTTTCACCGACATAGTCTGAACAAGGCATGTTGTGGTCTCCAGCTGGCCTAAGCACTCACGGTTTTGGACTGTGGGAGGTAACTGGAGTAGCCCGAGAAAATCCATGTACACGCAGAGAACATGCAGTCTCTACACAAAAAGGTCTATGTTCAAACTGGGATCCAAACCCAGGTCCATCTTGCTATGAGGCTCCAGCCCTGTTCACCCATCCACCATGTCAACATGATGGTATCAGTCTGCGCTTTTTCAACAAATCAGTGTACATCTGCCTGACACGAAGTAGATGCAGAGGAGAGTTTCATACTATATTCTTCCTTTTCATTTACCGTATGGGATGAATACTCATTAAACATATTAATGCCTTGGTATGGACTTGAATTAAATGAACTCTTTGTATCCTTGTATCCTCTGAATACGGATGCCCATACAAGATTGGGATCGTGACACTTTTCTTACATAAAAGTAGTCTGTATGAGCAGTCTGAGCAGTGTTTTCTCACAGCCAGAAGGTCCCAGGTTTGAATTCCAGTGGACTTTCTGTGTGGAGTTTTCATGTTCTACCCATATCCGCGTGGGTTTCGTCTGGGTACTCCATGTATCCTCTCTCAGTTCAAGTTGATCAGAGGCTCTATATTGCCCCTAGGTGTGAGAGTGAATTGTGTGTGTTCTCCACGCAATGTCATTGGTGACAATGTATGTTAAGGGAATGCGTGGATGGAAAAAGTTCTTTGTAGCTGTAGATAATGCCGTGTTGTGCTGTACCATAGATGTAGATCTTTTTTTAGAGGCTCTAAAGGTTAATCCATGACATTTACAATGCTGACATTTGTGATCCTTACTCAGAGTGGAAATAATGAACCCTCCTTCTGTCGCTCTTAGATGACAATGGATGAGAAGTATGTCAACAACATCTGGGACCTTCTAAAGAATGCCATCCAAGAGATCCAGAGGAAGAACAACAGTGGGCTGAGCTTTGAGGAGCTGTACAGGAACGCCTACACTATGGTGCTCCACAAGCATGGAGAGAAGCTCTACACAGGCCTGAGGGAGGTCGTCACCGAGCATCTCATCAACAAAGTAAAGACACGCATTCTGAAAAGTTCCCTACCATCATGTCATTTTTTTTGTTTCACATTTGGATGAACTGTTTCTTCTCTTCCTTCCTTCCTTCATTAGCACTTGTCCTCATGCCCCGATGTTTATCAGTAACTTTAAATATCCTCAGCTCTGTCCATCTGTCTCTATTTACAGGTCCGCGAAGATGTCCTGAACTCTCTAAATAACAACTTTCTGCAAACACTGAACCAGGCCTGGAATGACCATCAAACTGCCATGGTGATGATCAGAGACATCCTCATGTACATGGTACGCGAGCCCTCGGGTCCTACTCATTTTGTGCAATTAAATCCTGAGCTGCAGATAATCACTATAGGAATGTTTTTACAGTTTGGCAATTCCACGATGGCTCTTATTGATAGTCCATCCATCTTAACTGCTGGGTACAGTAATGGCATGGCATGGTACGCTAGAGCTGATCTCCAGTCTAGGGTGAAAGTGGTGAATACGTCCTGTAAAGGTCACCAGTCCATCGCAGGACACACACACACACACACACCTGCTTGCTGTGAGGTGATCTAGCTAACTACTCCTCGTGGCCCCATTATTGTTGATGAAGACTGGATTTCTATGATTCTCCCATGTGGTCTGCTGCCTGTCCAGTGGATCGCGGTGTCATGAATAATTTTGTGGTTTTGAAGAAGTGGCCTTTTGTTCGGGCCCAGCCTTCACCTACATCCCACTCTGGACTTTGATTGTAAGGCTGTGTTTTATTTGTTGGCCGAACAATGAGCCTCTGTTGCGGTATTTATTTGTTTAGTTGGGAAACTGGCAAGACCAGTTTGATTTATTTAAGCCAGAAACGAGTCCAAAGTGTATGTGTGTGTGTGTGTGTGTGCGTGCCTGAATGAGCCCTTGAGACAGGCACAAGTGCAGCCGAACAATGGTGCAGTGAGTACAGAGACCACACAGCTCCCCTGGGGTTCTTGTGTTGTACACTCTCCTTTTTCCTGTCCCGGCCTCACCCCCGGACAGTTGGCTTTGTGCTGTTCAGCCACGGTAGCCTCACCTTGCCTGTGCAACCAGAGCGGCCTGCTGTCCACGCCGCCTGCATGCGGAGCCCCTCGAGGACAGTCGGGACAAATGCAGCAAGTGTGGCTCCGCTTGTCGGACCAATGCCAGTCCCACGCGCCAGTCTTTCACTTCAGTGCAGCCCGAAACATGGCTTTTTATGATCGTTTGTGATGCGTACACTGTACTGATAAATGAAGACACTCAGTTATTAAGATGTAGAGACTGAGCCCCTTAACTGCTGTAATCAGTTTGTCAAGACTTAAAACAAGACATCCTGACACACAAATTGACAAAGCTCCATTTGATGACCTGGAAATGCCTTGCATAATATTTCACTGCTTCCACAACTATTACAAAAAAAAGAAAATCTTGTTATCGAGTGTCCTGGTAAATATTTCATCGTCTGCATCCTCCTTGAATATTAATGCAGTCTGGAAGAGGCTTACGTCCGGGAATAATTGAGCCATCCACCTGTTATGGAGATGCGCTGATAACCTTGCAAAGGCTTTACAACCTGTCAATGTAAAGTGTATGATAAGAGGGCGGCTGGCACATCCAGAGCCCATAAAATGCTCCAAACTACGTTTAAAGGGCGTTTGGAAAAAAAAAAAAACACTTCCAGGCACAAGTTACACAGTTGTAAACAAGGCATGCATTCTAGATCGTAGCAGATGATGCTTAACTGCAGTGTCTGGCATTTTGTTTCACCTCTCTCTCCCTCTCTCTCTCTGTCTCTCTGGTCTCCCAGGACCGGGTGTACGTTCAGCAGAACAACGTTGAGAACGTGTACAACCTGGGCCTCATCATCTTCAGGGACCAGGTGGTGCGCTACGGCTGCATCCGGGACCACCTGCGCCAGACGTTACTGGACATGATCGCCCGCGAGCGCAAGGGAGAGGTCGTCGACAGGTGCGCGGGATCACGCCGCCGCCGAGCTCTCGGCTCGGCCCGCCGTTTGTGTCTTAGTGTTGAGGAGGTGGCCTCGTCGTTGCTTCGACACTTGCATGTACTCTTCCCTTTGCCGTTCACCGCAGGGGAGCCATCAGGAACGCCTGCCAGATGCTGATGATCCTCGGCCTGGACGGCAGGTCCGTGTACGAGGAGGACTTCGAGGGTCCCTTCTTAGATATGTCGGCGGAATTCTTCCAGGTATATTCTTGTCTTCCGTCTGGTTTTGTGCGACCCATCTCTGTGATTTTTTTTTTTGTTCTTATTGTTTTTTTTGGAGATTTGTTCAAACGCAACGTTCGCTCTTTCAGATGGAGAGCCAAAAGTTCCTCGCAGAGAACAGCGCCAGCGTCTACATTAAGAAGGTGGAGGCCAGAATCAATGAGGAGATCGAGCGAGTAATGCACTGCCTGGACAAGAGTACAGAGGAGCCCATCGTCAAAGTGGTGGAGAGGGAGTTGATTTCCAAACACATGAAGACCATCGTGGAGATGGAGAACTCCGGTCTCGTCCACATGCTCAAGAACGGCAAGACGGAAGGTAGAAGCGGAGCCCGGTCGGCCTCCACCCTTTCAGCGACTCCTATAAATGGCTTCTTTTTCACGTCTTGTGTCTCCTCTCCCCCTCCCAGACCTCGCGTGTATGTATAAGCTGTTCAGTCGCGTGCCAAACGGCCTGAAGACCATGTGCGAGTGCATGAGCTCCTACTTGAGGGAGCAGGGCAAAGCTCTGGTGTCGGAGGAGGGAGAGGGCAAGAACCCCGTGGAGTACATCCAGGTACCCGGCCTCCCCTCCCCGCAGGCCCGCAGAGCGCCGCTTCCACCGCCGAGCAGGGACACTCAATCGCATCACGCTGTCCTCTCCTCCCCGACAGGGCCTGCTGGACCTGAAGACGCGATTCGACCGCTTCCTCCTCGAGTCCTTCAACAATGACAGGCTCTTCAAACAGACCATCGCGGGAGACTTCGAATACTTCCTCAACCTCAACTCCCGCTCGCCCGAGTACCTGTCGCTCTTCATCGACGACAAGCTCAAGAAGGGTGTCAAAGGGGTACGGGGCCAACGGCCGTTTTCCCTCTCCATATCGATGTCATGTTACTGCCTTCTGTGTACACGTCCTCACCGTTTGTGCGTCCCCTTTGTCCAGCTGACAGAACAGGAGGTGGAGTCGATCCTGGACAAGGCCATGGTGTTGTTCAGGTTCATGCAGGAGAAGGACGTGTTTGAACGGTACTACAAGCAGCACCTGGGCCGCAGGCTGCTGAGCAACAAGAGCGTCTCCGACGACTCGGAGAAGAACATGATCTCCAAGCTCAAGGTTAGTAGCAGCCAGGATGCAGACACGCGTCTCCTCCTCCTCCTCCTCCTGCAGCCTGCTCATCCTAATCTGCTCTCCGTCTTTGTCCCCCGTGCAGACAGAATGTGGCTGTCAGTTTACCTCCAAACTGGAAGGGATGTTCAGGGACATGAGCATCTCCAACACTACCATGGACGAGTTCAGGCAGCACATACAGACCACATCGGTAAGGCAGCCAGGAAGAAGCACACGTATCTTTTGACCCAAGGCACGTTTGGCTGGTTCGGTTTTCACAGAGCTTGTTTGCACTGGGTTCAGGCTTCCCTAAGCGGCGTGGACCTCATCGTACGAGTCCTTACCACTGGCTACTGGCCCACACAGTCGGCTACACCTAAATGCACCATCCCCCCTGCTCCTAGACACGCCTTTGAAGTCTTCAGAAGGTGCTGTTCCCCGAAGTCTCGTACCATACACTGAGAGGATCGCTGTTCTGGTGAAGGGTCTGTAAAGAAGCCGCTGCTGGCTGTGGTCTCTGTCCGACAGGTTTTACCTCGCCAAGCACAGTGGGAGACAGCTCACCCTGCAGCACCACATGGGCGGGGCCGACCTCAACGCCACTTTCTACGGAGCCGTCAAAAAGGCAAGCGCCGCATCCCGGCGTTCGTGCGGCAGGTGCGTTAGGTGTGAGACCAGCGCTGGGAAGTGACTTACCTCTCCCCCTCTGCTCGTGCAGGAGGACGGCTCCGAGGTGGGCGTGGGAGGAGCTCAGGTGACCGGTTCCAACACCCGCAAGCACATACTGCAGGTCTCCACCTTCCAGATGACCATCCTCATGCTCTTCAACAACCGAGAGAAGTGCACGTTCGAGGTGAGCTTCTCGACCTGACCTCAGACTGTGTGCCTCCCTGGTCTCTCCTCCTCCTCCTCCTCCTCCTCCTCCTCCTCCTCCTCCTCCTCACGGCCGTCTCTGCCCGCCCGTGCAGGAGATCCAGCAGGAGACCGATATTCCCGAGAGGGAGCTGGTGCGAGCGCTGCAGTCCCTGGCCTGCGGGAAGCCCACGCAGAGGGTGCTCACCAAGGAGCCCAAGTCCAAGGAGATCGAGAGCGGCCACGTGTTTACAGTCAACGACCAGTTCACTTCCAAGCTGCACAGGGTGAAGATACAGACAGGTGGGCAGCAGCGCCGCGCTCCCTCGCCACGGTGGAGCTCGTGTTTCGCCTCGTTTCATCCCACCCCTCCTCTCCCGCTTCCTCCTTTCTCCCCCCCAGTGGCCGCCAAACAAGGCGAATCGGACCCGGAGAGGAAAGAGACGCGGCAGAAAGTGGACGACGACAGGAAGCATGAGATCGAGGCGGCCATCGTGCGGATTATGAAGTCGAGAAAGAAGATGCAGCACAACGTCCTGGTGGCGGAGGTAAGAAACGCGCGCTTATGCTATTTCTTTCGGACTCTGAAGATTCCCCGGTCATGGTTCAGACTTGTGACCTTTTTCTTGCCGTTTCGTGACTCTGTGTCTGCAGGTGACTCAGCAGCTCCGGGCCCGTTTTCTCCCCAGCCCCGTGGTAATCAAAAAGCGCATAGAAGGACTTATAGAAAGAGAATACTTGGCGAGGACGCCGGAGGATCGCAAAGTGTACACCTACGTTGCGTAGAAGACAAACTGTGGCGCGAGAGGAGGGAAAGACTGGACAAGACTTGTTTGTTTTTCTTTGGACTGTTGTTACGCATGGACTGGAAGTTTCTTTTAAAGATGAATGCTGGGAACCTGATTCATCCTCCCTTACAAAAATTACAGTAAACACAACATGGGGAAATAAAATGTTGGCGCAGAGAGAGAAAAAAAGAAATCCACCAAGAATTCTAGATGATTTTTTTCAAAAATCAGGCCTAGTCTTCCTGTTTCCTATAAGTTTTACTTGGATGGATCCAGCTTCAAGCTTTTCACTGTTTTACCCTTGTAGAGATCAAACTTGCAAAGAATCCCTTGGGAAAAATGTGAATGCACCACATTATTATTTTTTTTTGTTTCAATACTGTACAAAAATAATAAAGTTATTAAAAACATAAAATGTGGATTGTTACAAAAACAAAAAAAAATAAAACATGAGTATTGTTGCTCTGACATTTCTCGCAGGAATCCTTGCCCCATCCTCTACCTCTGAGCCGTATACACAATGTAGTCGGTGTTCAGTTTATCAGAAACCGCCCCGGGTTAAGCCCGGAGCTTTTCACTTTTCATGATGAGATGGAGAATATGAAACAAAAAGCGAAAGTGCAAAAAGAAGCAAACTGCCCACCGGCGGCGAGTCTTGACCTTGAGACGGTGCAATAAATAATTTCATGTGATTTTCATTATGGATGAAAAGGTGCCACCTCTAATCACATCGGCGTGCCACAGAGGGCCGACCGGAGTGCAACGTTCCAGTGTCCTCTCAGGCCCGATGGAAATTCAGGGTCGGGGATTTCGGGAGCAGAGACATCAGAGCAACTGGGAAATGCATCATCAGAATGAACACCTGCCTCAAATACGTTTTCCCCGCAGTCTGATGGAAAGGCTGCCTCTGTTTCTGCAGTGTGAATAGTTGATGACGCGGATGTTTTAAGTATTTACCGTCTGACTCTCCTCAGTATTGCAGGTGCAAGAGCCGAGTTGGAAAAAAAAAATCCAAGCCTTTTCTCCTTTTTTTTATTGCACAAAGATAAGCACAATATTACAAGGCTAAATTGTCTTTGGTGGGGTGTTGAGCAGGTTTGAATGAGGCAGATGGCATTGATCTCTCACATTCCCTCCAGTGAGACCATGGAAATATTAGAAGAGTCTGCGCAAAGTAATATCAACAGCACAGCCGAGATGTAAAAATACTGCAAATGACTGAATAGTTAGAGATCACATACCATGCCTGAACCTTGGTCACAAGATAAAATCATGGCCAGAAGATACATGCTAAGATGCTCCATCCAAATTGAGTATAATCATGATTTCAGGATGTATTTAAAGCAGTGTACATAAAATAATGTTTTAACTGAAATAAATATAACTTCACAAAATTAACAAAATTGTTTAGGGACAATAAGTGGACAGGGATTGTCTGGTCATCAGTGCATACAGGTTTATTGGGAGGTTTATACAACTGTGAGTCGGATGTCTTCACAAAGTGCTGTTTGCATTATAATAGATTATCTATACTGCTTGACTTATAACACTGTAATAACAGAGCACAGGCAGTCGGTACATGCTGACATCACGCTGGGCTCGTGCGTGTGGTAAACAGCTGTCGTCCTTCAAAACTGAATGGGTAGAATCAACTGGTAAAGCAGACAAATGAGAGTAGACAGGCAGCTCTGCGGCCCGGGTCACACATCACAGCTCAGACAAACTGAGCTCTGCCGGGGCACGTGGCTTCATTACTCTCCGTATCCTGGTCTGACTTTGACTGAATGGCTCGGGCCAGAAGCTCCAGCTGAGTCAGGAAAACCTGAATGTCTTCAGCAGAGCTGTGGGTCCAGGCCAGGGGCAGGTGGGCGGGAACAGGCCTGCGGTCTGCAAGGCACAAGCAAGACAGTGAGAACAGGCCTTTCTCTGAAAGCATCCTGGAGGGACCTGGAAGGACCTGGAAGACCTCACCTTGGAAGAACTGACCACTGCGGGTTCTGGCTGCAGCTCGAGACAGAGCCAACCACACCACGGTGTCGGCCCCCTGCTCCACCCCCCGCAGCCTGTCTCCCATCATCTGGTGGAACTGGGGCATCGATGTAGAAACAGCTAGAGAGAGGGGGGGAACGGCCAGAGCTTACCTGACCTATTGTTATCTAACACATTATACACATACATACAGTTACAGAGGACGACATCAACTAGACTCAGGTGATTATAGGATTATCTGAAATGCTCAGTTTCAAAAGTAGCTGGTCAAAGAGCCACAAACTATGATTAAAATCTAAAAAAACATTTCTTTAAAAATATTTTGAACTGCTTTTATGAAGCATTCTGATACAAATTCACTTGCAATCCCAGGTATTTTGTATTTTACCCCTCCATTAAATACAAACAAAATATGGCGGAATAGTATATTGAAGTAAGAATCTATGGTTTTTTTCTTTTGACTTGGTTATTTTTTCCATGATTCTCTAGATTTAGAGTGTAAACATTTGCTATAGCACCACCACCAGGAAGGCTGGGGGCACATTTAATGAGAGCGAATAGCCGTGCAAGAGCAACAGCAACACTTCTCTCTCTTACTTTCCATGTTCTTAATAAATCGAACAACAAAAATCGACCGACTGCATGTTCGGTGGTGTTCAGGCCTTTCGGGGGCTGGTCCGTACCTGGGGTGTCTACCCAGCCGGGGTGCATCACAGAGAAGTGGATGCCTGGGTTGTCTTTGGCCCACTGTTGCGTCAGCACCACCTGCTGTCTCTGAGGAGGAACAGCACAAAGCGTCACAGCATTGATTTCATGTTTTCATTTCTTTTTTCTTTTTTCCCTCCTGTTCCGCCACATTACACACATAAATCCAAACACAGTGGGACAGACACAGCCGATTACAGTTCTAAGTCGATATGTAAATACTATATTGGGAAAATACAGAGATATTTATTTCATCTAATAGCATTATGTTGAAAGGCCTGTTTCAGAATGACACTCATGAGGAATAATGAGGGATAAATTATTAATGGCTTAAACACAGCAGCAGGAAATTATTTTCTTCTGGTAACACCATATCAAATAGGGGGAAATAAGTATTAAATGCATCAACATTTTTTGACCGACCCAGGAATCAAACCCAGGTCATTCTTGCTTTGAGGTAAAAGTGGTAACCACTCACTTACTGCGTCAATTAAGTAATGTGTCATAAATCCAAATGACACAACAAAGGGACTGAGCATGGCAAGTGAAATGCTTTTAGTACTTAGTTGTACCGCACACTCCATGTATGGTCAACGCTCAGGTGTGACGTGATTGGTCATCCTAACAACTCAGTTGCCTTCATCTGAAACCAGTTGAGATCATGTTTCAGATTGTTGTTCCACTGGAACACCCAACCATGCCTCAACCTCGTCACTCTGGCAGATGGAAACAGATTAATTTCAAGAATCTCCTGGCACGCCGCTCCGTTCATTGTTCCTTTTAATAAAAAGCTACACAGACTACATTCTCTCTGTATTTCACAGGCTTGTTCCAATGCATAGAAGCCAAGGCAGTAATCGTTTTCTATTTTCTCTGTAACAGTTGAACCTGCTGCCTCAAAGAGCTCTTTCCGAGAGTGGCCTGCGGCTCTCGGGGGTCATTCCTCTCACTCTCCGTCTTACTAAATTGCCTCAAGTAAATGAGTAAACACTTTGCCCCCCCCCCTCCCGACTGATGTTTTCCAGGCTGGACAGTTACCTTATTCTGAGCGTAGACCATGACGGCGTCAAAGTAGCCCCTCTCTGACTGCAGGTCATCCACTCTGAGCTTCTGCACCAGCATCCCCCCTGAGGACACAGTGATCTAACAGTCAGGGAGAAAAGAGGCACAGTGTGCTCAGACAACAGCCACTCCAGTGTGGACAGAGGCAGCATTATGCTGTCCACATGATGCAAATGAGCATTGTGTTGTGTACTGTGCAAGGGTGTGTGTGTGTGTGTCAGTGTTCCTACCACCCTGGGATCCCGGCTCTTCTGCAGAAGTGGTATAAGACCCTGGGTCAGCATGTACACGCCTGAGGAGATGGAAAAAAAATCACTTTGTCATGTTTATGTCACCACATTTGCTTCACATATTTGTAATCTGCTCTCATAACCAATCCATTCATTGTCTTATCTCACTTAATGCTTAATCAGTTCTGCTGGGGCCTGTCTCCAACATGCACAGAGTGGAGGCAGGGAATACACCCTGGACTGGTTACCCTATCTACCTACCTAGGGGCAATTCAGGGTCTCCACTCAGCCTAAATGTGCACGTTTTTGTCCTGTGGAGGAAAATATGCAAACTCCACACAGAAACATTTGTCTGATATTTAAACCAAGACACGTCGAAGTGCGATGTCCCCACAGCAACGTCTCACCCATGGTGTTGGTGGCAAAGTTCTTCTCCAGTCCTTCAGCATTCAGCTGTCTCTCGTGCACCATACACCCTGCGTTGTTTATCTACCACAAGGGGGAGATGATAACATCAAGCCTGACAGCAGGATAGCAATGGAGATTAAAAAAAAAGGAGGAATAGGAAAAAGAAACCTACCAACACATTCAAAGATGGATACTGCTTCTTGAAGGCCTCCGCAAACTCCCACACTTTGCAAGTCTTGGACATATCCACAATGTGTATATACACTTCCTAGAAGAACCGGATAATTATCAGGTCCCCATCTCACCAGCCAGGGGATTTATGGCTTTGTTTATCCCACTCACTGTATTCCCAGACTCATTGATGATGTCCGTCCTGGCCTCCTCTGCTTTGTCTCTGTTCCTGCACACCATGTGGACTGTCCCACCTGCCAACACAAGCACGAGGTTTAATATTCTAATAATGTGAGATAAAAACAGCTTGAGAGGGAACAGATCTCTCTGGCACTTTACCTCTCTTGGCTATTGCCCTGGCTGCTGCTCTGCCAATCCCGCTGTTGGCTCCAGTGATCATAAAAGACCGGCCCACGACGGACAGATCCAAGTCCTGGGCCTTAAAGTCTTTAGACGCGCTCTCATATCCTTTCCTAAAGACAGGCAGAAAACACCAGGATTAACGATTGATTGATCAATAATCGAGGACACATTTATTTCCCCAAGGGGCAGCAAACGGCAGAATCTACTTAACAGCCCTCATTCTTCTCTTCTCTTCAACCTCCTCATCAGCAATCTCCACTAAACTAATGTTTGGGATGTAGTTTGAATGTGTTTCGCTCATATAAGTCCATCCATCTCTGCTCTTACGTGTTTTGTACCTTAAAGATGTCAATCTTCATCGTACGTAGGGCAAAGGCAAGGAATACACTCTGGATAGGGCTCCGTTCCATCATAGGGAAAACACACCATTTATTCTCATACTCACACACCTCTAGGGGCAATTAACATGTATGTTCTGGACAATGTGGGAAACCAGAGTACATGGAGAAAGAACATGTACAGCGAAAGAACCTTGATCTAACCAGGATTTCAACCACGGACCTTTCTTTCTGTGAAGTAACAGTGTTTAGCACCCAGCTGCTACCATGTAAACAAGTAAAGTTAAGTAAAAGGAAATAACCGTAGCACAGAAATCACACTGAAATGTCAATGGAGACTGGAACAAATCTGTTTGTCATGCATGTTAATATTTTGTATCACCCCAAACTTTTTTCTAAACCACAGCTTAGCTTTGGTAGAGTCAGGTGATCGGCTGTCAATGGAGCTTTTGTAACTGTGTATAAAGACCAGTCTGTTTGGTGTCATACAGTGATCGGACCTTTGAAACCCCTCTGTTCAACAGCCTATAATTTAAATAACACAAAATACATCTCACAGACAAGAAAAACTTACTTTCAGACAGCAGTTTCAGATTTCACTGACCTTGTGTACTGGTGGATCCCGTTCAGGAACCAGACAGCATTCCGGTACAGAGACATATCAGATTAAAACAAAAAACAATACAAAACAAAAACAAATACAATCCAGCAGAGAAAAATGCTAAATAAGAAGAGGATGACAGGTGCAGCAGGGGTGGAGGGGCCCTTGCTGCTCTCTGCTGACCTTATACGGGTACAGCACTCCGAGTGAGTGAGAAGTTGAACTTTCCTTCATGTGCTCATTCATAAAGACGAGGTGCGCCTGTGCGGCTCGGTGCGTTGGAGTGACGCGTCAGGCAGGCACCGGCCGCCGGGAGGGGCGGAGCCACGCGGCTTCCAGCAGAGGAAGGGCTGGAGGGCGGACTGAGAATGTGTTCAGCCGGACCAGCTGACCCTTCGTGAGGGGTTAAAGTTCTAATTTCTTTTTTAAAAATTTTTTATTATTATAGTTTTTTTTTTCTTTAATCCGTTGATGCCTTCGTAGTTCGTCGCAGAAAATGGTGAGTGTTCGTTTTCTATCACCGCCGGAGCCAGGGTTCACCTGTCGCACCTGTCGTCGCTGTCAGGTGCTCGAAACTGCGCCTCTCGACAGTTCCTCGTACATCTAGACCGCTTCTTAATGTCGGGCCTCAGCCACAGCACCTTTATTCAGGTCCCGATGTGAGTTTTGTAGTGTTTTACTCCCACTTCTGAGCGTCGAGAAAGCCAGGTGAGTGTTTCCTGCTCCCCTCCCCAGCAGGAACAGGTTTCGTCGCTTTCGCCCTGGTTTCCATGATGATTTGCCTATGGGCTGACAAAGGGAACACACACCTAGAAATACCTGGGACAGAGCTGATCCACGGGCCCGGTGCAGCTGCTGCTGCTGCAGTTTTTCACCAGCAATACAGTGCTTTTACAAGGCGCTTTTACTGCATAATGCTGACGACGTGTTTCTAGCTGTTCCTCACGGTGCCCACACAGACAGGTGTGTCCTCGCTTTGACGAAAGAGAGCTTTGAAGGCTTAAAGAAAAGAAACACAATGTTCACTGGCATCTGATAAGAAATGTAGCCGCTTGCCCCAGCAACCCTTTGAGTTCTTAAAGTTCTGAGGTCCAAAGAGTCACTCATAAATGGGTGCAGGGTGACAAAACTGGAGGAAAAATCGTGTTCTGTTTGCTTCTGATGGACTCGTGGCTTATGAACTCAATGAGGGACAGTCAAGGGGTTTGAGGGTTGCACAACAAAGAGTTCCCGATTGACCTCCACAGAGTCAGGATTTGTACCTGCTTGTGTTTCCTCTTGTACAACCTCCAGTTCGATTTTTTTTCTTTTTTTTACCCAGAGGCAAGCTGCAGAAATGTCTTTTTAAGATCATCGGTCCAGATATATGATATCCTGATAATGGCTGTTGTTTGTCCTGGACCAACAATGTAAGGAAGACACAAAGGATGTAGTGCAGCTAAATGTATTTACATTTACATGTATTTATTTCTCTTGAAGATCGCAAAGGAAACTCCAAAGTGCCTCTTCCTCAGTCATGTGTTGACCTGCACATTTCTGCATGTCAGTGCTTTCCCCTCCTGCCCCGGTGCCTTTGATGAGTTACTCTTTAATGAGCCTGTGATCCATGTTTGGTGTTAGAGGCTAGTTAATAATGTCCTCTGCAGCGACCTTTTCCATGCATCTCAGACTTCTTCTTCTCCTCCTCCTCCTCCTCCGACCCGTCCATTTGCAGATGCGCTTCCTGCTGCTCTTCAGCCGCCAAGGGAAGCTGCGTCTTCAGAAGTGGTTCACGCCCATGTCAGAGCGTGAGAAGAAGAAGATCATCAGGGACATGACCACCATGGTGTTGGCACGGCAAGCGCGCTCCTGCAACTTCCTGCAGTGGAAGGACCTGAAGATCATTTACAAGAGGTGGGCGCCAGCCCCTTGTCTGTGTTTGTTTGAGTGCTTTAAATGACTTCACTATGCATTTCATTTCCTCTCAGGCTCTGCTCTAGTCATATAGGCAAATGCTGCATTCATATTTCTGTCATTTGAATCCTCTGTGTGTGTCTATCAGTTGAAATATCTAAATTTTCGCCTTTTTCCTTTAGGTATGCAAGCTTATATTTCTGCCTGGGTGTGGAGAACGACGAGAACGAGCTGTTAGCCCTGGAGGTTATTCATCGCTACGTGGAGCTGCTGGACAAATACTTTGGCAATGTATTTTTTTTATTATTTACTTGGTCTTTCTTCATTCAAGCCATTACTCTAATCTGCTCTATGAGTCCTGAGAGCTTGTTTTGGATTGTTTTGTTTGTAATAACCGCCCCGTGCCTCCTCTCAGGTGTGTGAGCTGGACATAATCTTTAACTTTGAGAAGGCCTATTTTATCCTGGATGAGTTTCTAATGGGAGGCGAAATACAGGAAACCTCCAAGCAGATGGTGAATCGCTCCATCGAGGCCTCAGACATGTTACAGGAGGTGAGGCGCACCGGCACACGTGTTGCACAGCTCGACACAACGTAGGGAGACCATGGCTACGTTTACGTGGACAGCAGGACTCTGGTGTCTGTTTCCAGTTCAGATAGGGCAAAGGCAGGGAAGACACGCTTGACGGGCTGCCAGTCCATCACAGGGCAAAGAAGACATTCATTCTCAAACATATGGTAGAGGGAGTTAAACTCTCCAATCAGCATGAATTTGGACTGTAGCTGGAAACCAGAGCCCCAACGTTACATAAGGCAGTAATTCCATCATGACTTTTACACAAGGCCCTTATATAATATTCCATTCGTATCCCTGTTTACATGCCCGAGGGCGTGCCCCAGCAGCAGTTTAGAGAAAATTTAGAGAATTTCCACATATGCGCTCGAAAACCTAATAGGATGTAAAACTTAGTAGCATGTCACAGTTTCATCATTATCGTATCGTTTGTAACATGGAAACGTAGGATAGTTAGAGGAGCCCCGGCCACTGGCGTATTCCTCCCTTTTTTAACAGCTGCTTCTCACAATCCTCCCACACTGTTAAGATTGTTTAGACAAGTGTATCCCACCTCAACAGCTCCACACAGCTTGTGGCCAACAGCCCCGTGTTTGTAGCTTTCCAAGGCGTTCGTTTTATTCACACAAGGTTTCAAGCGCTGCCCGGGTTTTTCACCCTCACCCCGAATGTGCCACTTCTTTCTCGCTCGTCGCTGTGCTGTTTTGGACATGACCCAGGGCGCGCGTCGGCAACTGTCAAACGTGTTGCAACATTTCCTGGAGGACGTTTGTTGCGAACAAGGTGTTTACATGTCTGTGAATGAAATTGGAAGAGTCCACTGTCTTGCATTCGAATAAGACGTGACCTCATCCGGCCTAAATAAGTGATAAAACTGTTAATATAGGTAGTGTCTTGGTAAGGATCAGAGTAATGCTGTCCAAGTAAACGCCGCCAGTGACATGTTTGCAATATCAATCGTAGGTTAGAGATGATCTGTTTTTTTTGGGTTTTTTTTCCATTAAAATCATAGCTGTGGGTTAGTTTAGAAGGGTCCTAAATTGGTTGCTTACTTTGTAAACAATGTGATCGTGAATCATGGAGTACGGGATTACTCGTGGAGCAGTCCCTTTCGCAATGAGTCAAATTAACAGAGGTGCTGCTGAGTCCCTGGTGTTGCTTTTGTCTGTCTTGTAATTGATAGGCCTATATTAGCTGCCCCTCCCTTTTTTTAAAGTAGATTTGTGTTACCTGTCATCCCTCTCTGTCTGTGTGTCTCTGTGTCTCTCTCTCTCTCTCTCTCTCTGCCCATATTGTTGTGTGCACCAGAGAGAGACAGACGGACAGATTCCTCTGAAACGAGGCATAGTTTTAGTGTTTGGCTGCTCGCTCTCTCTCTGTAGGTCCGTGGCTCTGTGTGGTACAGTAGTTAACTGGGTGTGTTGTTCTGTGCTTCTGAGCAGGGCTGACTAACGCTTCTAATCTAGACTTGGACTGTGTGCAGTGTAGCCTCCCATTCATTTTGACCATTATCGCTTCAGGATGACAACAGTGATTGGTATGAGGTGGAGCTGTTTGGATGACCTTGAATATGGACAGAAAGGTTAGATGTTCTGCTTGTGTTAGTTGCCTACCTTGTGTTGGTGTGCTCAGCATTCAATAGCAGGTGATGTGTAGATGTGTGTCTGTGAATACTTATTGTGCCGTGTCGCAGCTTTACACAGCCAACAACCTGACCTCTGCTCTTTTTGCCTTTATTATTTCCCCAGACCATGGAGGAGTATATGAGCAAGCCTGCATTTTAACCCAGGATAAGGAAGTGGGGAAAAAAGGGACTTCAAGCCACAGCGAGAAGGAAAAGAGGAATCAGATGTACTGTACACCAGTGAAAGATGTTTCTGAACATGGAAATGGGATTTGCTTTGATTCTTTGGAAGATTTCTCAAAGAAAAACGGGCACATTGAATGTCTGCTAGCCTTCTCCCTGAAATGTTACCACAGACTAACGTCATTCGAGAGCATGTCAAATATTAGTGGATGATTATGAGGGGGAGGGGATGGTGTGTTTGTTTGTCTTTTGTTTTTTTTTACATAAATATGCTGTTGTTAAATTCAAATGAAGTAGCAAACAAGCACGGGATAATGAAATCAAAACAATGAAGTGATTTTTAGATGTGTACACTTGTTGCCTTTATATTTAAATCCTGTATTAATATATTGGGAAAGGGATGGTTTGGTTCTGCTTTTGTGAGGAAAAAAAAGTGCTTCTCTGTTTTGTTAAAACAAAAATCGTTTCAAACAAGCAAACATCCGTATCGAAAGACATATTTATTATAGATGGTTCTGAGATGCAACTTGGAAAGATACTGATTTATGACAAATTTCTAGCAGTTTTGAACCTGCCTAATGCGTCACACGTGTGTGGGAGGGCCGGTCTTAGTGAAACGCAGCCCTTAGTGTGGGTGTGACTGTAACTGCTTTTTATAATGTGCGATTTATGATATTTGAACTTATGATTAAAAATGTGTATTTTGATAAATTGCTTCCACCGTGTCATCCTTCTTGCATCATTGTTTATGATGATGATTGTTTATCTTTGTTTTTTTTAATAAGGCAACACAACTCAGCAAGAAGAAAAATAATACAGCTGATGCTTTATTCATCTGTGAGTCATCACACATTATTGAACATGTACAAAATGGTTTAAAAATGAGCATACATAGCACAACCACTGGTAGGCCGACAATATAGAGCTTCGCAGTATGAAAGGGTTGGAAGGCAGGCGACGGTCTGATATTTAGACAAGGAAATCGTATTCCTGAATAACATGAAATCCACAAACTCTACCCTGAATATATCGAGTCACAACAACACTTGTTCTCGGCTCACCTCACCGCTTTACAGTACTCCTCTCTAGGATGCTTGTGTCTTCAAGGCCCGGGCAGCTTTATACTTTATAATCTACAGATATATTCATACGTGTTATTGAATAATTCGACATAGATGGGGAAAAGAAAAATCAAGCATTTTCAGCATTACTCGGTTGATTATAGTTGAAAATATAGGCCTGTTTTCTGCAGTTTACAAACACCATCAATATAAACAAACCTGTTGACAACATCACAAAACTTTAACAACTTGGATTTCATTGTGATTCGCTATTAGTCGATGTTTTTATTTGGAAACTCCTTTGACAAAAGCTGATCAAAGTCAAGGATGCCTTCACTGCCCCCCCCATCCCACCCCCTGATTTGTGCACGGCTTGCACCTTTAATCTCCTCTGATGACACTGTACAATGTTTCTAGAATGTTCTTGCAGCAATTAGGGACTAGTACATCTTTTAAAAAGGTATAGGACCTGTGAAACCTCTATAATTCGTTTTCATTAGGGTGATAGTAGCAATACCAGCTATAGTTCTTATAATAGAAATTTGTAAACTAGATCACGTCCACCAGACTTTATTTTTGAGACGGTATAAATACTATATTCATGATTTCGTGCGTCTTGCGGGTCACACCGGGCTACATGCCAGCCACCGCCTTCTCACGGGGCGCCTTCCCCTCCTCCTCCTCCTCGTTTATGGCCTGTGGAGCCGAGGTCTTGGCGGGTGTCTCCTCTTTTCCCTGCATCTCCGTGGGCTTCACTTTCTCCTCTGTGGCGGCCTCGATGTCCCTCTTGGCCACGGGCGTCTTTTCCGGCTCCCCTTGCCCCAAGTAGTCCTTCAGGGCACGCTCATAGAGCTCGTAGGGGAACTGGCTCTTCATCTGGGCCTGGGTGTCCCGCTTGCTGATGGTGTTGGGGTATTCTGTCAGGATTTTGGCAGCCAGGTAGGTGGTCACCTCGTCCTCCACGTCTCCATCGTCGTCGTCATCATCGCCGGCCTGGCGCTTCAGGGGCATTTTGTTGAGCTCGGAGAGGAAGAGGTTCTCCCTGCGCCCAGATGGAGGGGGTATCTTCACCTGGCCCTGGTTTACAGCAGGACCGGAGGCCACTGAGATCCTGTTGGCAGAGGGAGAGGTCTTCAGGGGCCTTTGGACCAGAGGGTACTCGTTACTGATGGTCTCCACTCCGATGATGTCCAGAAAGTCCTCCCGGTCCATGTCCTCTGGGGCCGGCTTGTTGCTCTTCAGTGGCAGCCTGCGGCTGAAATACCGGATCTTGGGGGTCTGTCCGGTGGTGTAGCGAGCCGGGCCGGCGTGGGGGACCCGGTGGAGCTTCTCGAGCTCCTTGGTGAGCAGCAAGTCGATCAGGTCCTGCGGAGGAACGTGGAGTTTGAGGGAGAGTTCGAGCAGCTCCTTCACCGTCTGGGGGTCCACGATGGAGGGGCGGATCAGCCTCTTCCTCTGCTCACCGGTGTGGTCCCTCTTCTGGGTCTGGTCGCTCATCTCCAGCACCTTCAGCAGGTAGTAGTCCACCAACTTGGTGTCATCGTCTGCATCCTCCTGGTTCTGGTTCTGGCTGGCCCTGCGCTGCATCTCCTCCCTCTCAGCCTCCTCCTCCTCCTGCTCCTCAGCTCTCCTCTCCATCTCCTCGTGACTCCTGTTCACCATCTCCTCCGTCTCCTCCCTCTGCTCAATGGGCACCCACTCCTCTCCTCCCGCCACATCCTCATACGCCTGGTTCCTCAGACTCAGCCCGTCCTCTCCTTCCTCCTCTCCCTCCTCCTCCTCTTCCTCGTCGTCTCCGAACACGTCTCTCTTCTGCGCTCCCATACCTGGCATCCTCTCCAGTTCTTCGAAGATGGAGCGCAGGTTGGCGAGGCTCTGGGGCGTGTACTGCTCCTCCAGGTCTTCAGTGGCCCTCTTAGTGGACGCATCCGTGTTCTCCTCGTCCTCAAACATCAGCGGGTATTTCTTATGGGGTCGGGGGAAGTTACCGTAGTCTGCCGGGGCTGTCTCCGACACCTCCTTGGCACGGTGTCGGTGCGTGCGGCGGTCATCCCGGGGCGCCTGGAGGGACCTGAGCAGAGCTTTCATCAGCTGCTCGGCGGTGATGTCTTGCCTCTGGAGGTCTCCTGGAGCTTCATCCTGCTGCTGCTGCTGCTGTTGTTGCTGCTGCTGCTGCTGGGAGGCCAGCTGGAGCAGGACCCTGAACTTCTCCACCTCGTCGTAATCCGCGGGCTCCGCTCCCCCTCCTCCTCCTCCTCCTCGGCCCCCCTGGTTGTTCCTCTGCTTCAGGTTCTCGATGTACTCCAGGGCTTTCATCATGTCGGAGCCGGGCTGCGCCTCACCCTCCCCGCCGCCCCGGAGCCTGTAGTGACGGGGGAGAGACGCAGCCTGCACGGCGCATCCCTGGAGCAGGACGGCCAGCAGGACCACGGCTCCCCCCGCGGGCAACTTGCGGTGGAAATGCAGCATTATAGGCTATGTATCACCTGGGAACCCAGAAAGCACAAAGAAATGTTCAAATGTTTGTCAAACAAGCCCGATCCCGCCACTATAAATAGATACAAAAACGGATTTAATGCGACGATTATTTGATTTCCTCCTAATCAGTGGTAAAGCAACAGCTCGCGTGTTTTGATGTGGGATTTATATACTCGGCACATTGATGCCGAGCGTGAGGAGACACGTCCACATCATTGGATGAGTCACTCCCCGCGTTGTTATGGGCAACCTCAGCATCCTGTATCCCCTGAACGACGCAGACCGCCGTTAAAGAAATAAAGAAATAAAAACAATAATAATGGTAATAGTCATGATAATGAAATCTTCCTCTCTTTTTCATCCCACAATATCAGCAGCCCATTGAATATCTGGCCATTTTGTGGTTCTTTCATCTCATCAGTGGAGATGAATCTGCGATAAAAACAAAAGACTACGTGCCTAATCCCACATCCTCAGACAATTCGAGCTAAATGTTTATAGAAAAAAAAAACATAGATCTTACCTTTGGCAATAAAGGTCAGACAGCAGTGAGGGTGTATGGCATCTCCTCTAGAAGCGGTTTCTGATCTCCTCTGTTTTCAGCTCCACTCGTTATATGAGGCAACACCTGACCACCGCGTCATCACTCCGCACACGCAATACCAGCTCTGAAAAAATCCATATAAATGATTCAGGTTTATCATATGGCATACCAAGCAGCTCCGACGTATTAAAAATAGTCCTCGGTGCTGTTTGTTGCACAGCACAGCTCGATAAAAAACATTGACTGAGACATATTGACTTCAGGATATGGTTATGAGAGTGTTTATCCATCACTACATGGATCTAATTTAATCTGTGGAGGAGATTATAAAACCTGGGGAAGGGCGGTGAAAATGTGCCCTTTTCATTCATGCGGCAACATCTGAGCACCTGTTTTAAGAACCTAGGTTAAATTTGTGTATTAAAAAAAAAGAAAAAAGAAAAAAGCTTATTCAACCTGTAACAGGCAGACACATGTTTCCTTTCAGACTGATTGATTGCTGCTCTCGCTGTTAATTAATACGTAGCCGCTTCATCCGTCAATCTCTTAATAATCTCACGGTGGCGAGGAAAGAGTTAAACCCTCCAGCGATGACTCACAGGCTAAAACCACCGCGGAGTTGCTGTCGCAGTTCAGCAATAGTCCCCCTCCACACACACACACACACACACACACACACACACACACACACACACACACACACACACACACACACACACACACGCACGCACACACACACACGCACTGAGCCCTCCCTCCCCTGACAGAGACGCTGATAAACACCCTGCTGCTGTCTGCTGGGGGCCAGAGATGCCGCAGGTCGACATGATGAAGGGGCGGCACAGCAGCGCGACACCTGCGGACGGAAGGTCAGGGTAGGGGTGGAGACGAAGTTTACAGGGAGATCAAAGGACGTACGGGACGGTTAGAGCCCTGCCTTAATCAGGCTGTCACCCAGTGAACATCTGTGGTCATCGCCATCATCATCATCTTCACCATCATCATCATCGCTGTACACGGTTACAGTTGCACAGTTCAGGTTCTTCCGGGGTTTCACCTCGGTATAATACTGTCGTGAATGTAATCTTTTCTAGAATAAAGCTGCAGGGTAGTTTTCCAGAGCTGATGTTAAACTGGACCCAAAGGTATTGGATGTATTTTTTTAAGTGAGAATGTTTTTTTGGTTTTTTTTTTGCGTCGCACCACAAAAAGACAAGGTAACATAGGCAAGCTGATTTCATTCTCTGGTGTTAATGTTGAGGTTATGGAATACTGGTTTTGTCAGAAATGCCTCAGATGCTTTTGCAGTCCTTGGGGACCACTTACGAGGATCGGCTGCATTGCCTTTTTATCACATGAAATAGCCACCAGAGCTTCACAACTTTTTTCCCAAACTGGGACATGGAGCAATACAGCTTTAGAGTGCATATACATTGTATGTTTGAGCCAGAGCTGTAGGAGGGATCAGATATTCAGGAAGATGCAGGGGCATGGATACTGACGTTCTAAAGCTTCACTAAACTTCACAACGCTGCTGCCTTGCGTGTGTCATGTGCCATATTTACTGGCTTGTTAGTATGAAAGTGGGTACAGACAAACTATTTCAATATCCTAAATCCAAAACAAAAGTGTTTTTCTCTCTGGTCCCTTAAACAATGACGCCGAAATGCCAAAGGTATTGGATTCCATTTTTTGTTGTGGCCAGGAAGGGATTTCATTTCCCGCCCCAGCCACAAAGCAACAAAACAAACCGGCTTCAACTCATTATGTTTTCAAAGAAATAATTGTGTTCAGCCAATATGCCTTTACAGTCACGTTCCAGTGCTGTTTCTTCATGCGTTTAAGACTCGAGCCTGTGTTGACAGCTCCCTGCGCACCAACCATATGGCCAGCCAAACAGAGCGATGAGTCATCTTTAAACCCTCCTAAAGCGACTATTTTTCTCGATGCCCTCTGACACCCCATGCACACAAGTGCTCCACCATGCCACCCACCACCGATTTAATTGCACGTCTGATTTATCTACTCTGCGACTCATTCATTGATTGACTTCATGCTGCGATGCCCGCGTAATCTGGGAGCACAGCGAACATCGTGTCACCACAATAAAAAAAAAAAAAGAGAGCGAGAGAGAGATATAAAGACGACACCGGTGGGGCTTTTTACTTGAGTGTGCTGTCGGCTGCAGACAGGATGCTTAAAAGGCACATTCATCTGCCTGGCTGCTGCTGTGCGCAGGCTTGTTTAAGTTCTCCTGTCTGTGTCTGTGTCTATGTGAGCACTGGAGTAAGGGAGGAAGGGGGGAAAAACACTGAATCATAGATCATGGGACTGAGACAGAGAGGGAGAGAGATAGAGAGAGAGAAAGAGACGTGGTGCTGTTTGTAAAACATGTTGTATAATCCCTGTCTTTTGACATCATGTCTGTTCATTCAGAAATGGCCCCCCCACACACCCAAGGGGGACAGCATTTGCTGCAGAGGTCCCAACATCCGGCACGCTGTCGTATCAATCATTTAAAGGTTACATTCTCTGGCCTATTAAGGGACGGATAATAGAATATGCCCACTGTCTGCTATCGGACTGGAAATGGACCAGCGGGAACACAAGGGCTATGTGGAGATGAATGCGATTGTTCTGGTCATTTTATGGCCAGGTCGTAGACGAAAATGTCAGCACTGCGTGTTAAGAAGAGGTGAGGGGATGGACAGGAGATCGGAGCTAAGATGGCGTATTTTCAAAGCTTCCTCTGCAAGATTTAGAGATTATCCGTCTCCCTCGGGAGACCTTTGATGCTTGGGTCGTGTCCATTCACAGCCAGCTCAGGTGCAGAAACACACCCACTGAGAGTATTTCTGTGTATTGGATTTTTAAAAAAAGGCTCAAACAGTGTGCCCCCCCCCACTGCTATAAATAGTTGGTCTGACGGCTGTGATGCATGTGAGTAATTGAGATGATGCATCACAGCAAACAGGAATGCATGGTAGCAGGATACAGTGCTCTTTTTAACTTATCTCAGCCTGCGTTCTCTGCATGCATCGACTTGGAGTTCACGGTTACGAGGCAGATGCCTTTGCTTAAGTAAAAGTACCATTGTACCAAGTTTGTGTTTTGGTATTAGATGATTAAGGCTGTTTTCTAAATGCCATAGTGTTTGGTTGTATTGTATTGTCTTGAATGATTGCAGTCTCCTTTTAAAGTTCCCATACATCTTTGGCTGACTGTTTTTTTGTGACAATACTAAGAAGTAATTATGGAGAGCAAACTTTCCAGTGTAAAATATCACTGGAAATGGAAATATGTTAGCATGAGTAAATAAATGAGTATAGTATGACAAGTAATTGGTACAAGCACCTCAAATTCCCTTTGTCTACATTTTGTCAGGAGGGATACTTCATGCCGCATGCAAAGCAGCACATTTCACACAACTTTTATTTTCAGATCTCATCAAGGATTTGTTTTTCCTCTGCATAATAGAATTAGACAGCTTCTGTTAAAAGTCGTTTCATGTGTCATTTTTCTTTTTGGGAAATCTTACTTAATCCAAATTACTGTCTGTGTATTAGTTATATTGCCCCCCCCCTCCCTCAGGGGCGCTATGAGGATTCTCAGTGATGGATCTGAGGTTATTAAACTCAAATCCCAGCAGGTTTGTGGCGGTGGAGGATTCATTGGCTGAATCTGTGATTCCTCTCGAGGGCCTGTGATGTGCTGTCTGTGTGCACCTGTCCATACAGAGCAACACATCACTCAATGAAAACAAGGGAAAACATTTCAAGAGATTTTTGCTTGCTGTGTTTATGTTCTCTCTCTATTTCTCTTCAGTGACTAGAATTACAACATTTTCTCAGTGCCGCTCACCCGATTTCTTTCTGTTTGTTTGGCTGTCTACTCTCCTGTAGCAAGCAGTGTTTGTCTGCATTTACCCCTGTAATCCCAGCCTCAGTGATTCTTTATCTTGTCAAAATCTTTTCTTTCTTCAGCTCCACTCTATCACTATTTGTTCTCTGGTTTCTGAGTCATATATGGTGTAACTGCTAAAGAACCTCCCTATGACCTCAGGTAGAAGATCTTCCTATTCATCAAGACTTGCTCCTTTGTACCTATCCACTGTTTCTACCTATCTATCAAAAAAAAAAACAAAAGCAGGAGTAGAGTCACGTGTAATCCTAACTGTATTGGTTTTGTGAAATGAATTCAAAGAAGGCCAGTTTCAGTATATTACAACTGAGACTGAGCCACATGTACGCATGAGGATGTAGTATTCAGCTGCTCTCTCTGGACTACGAAAATAAACAGACAAGCTATTACCCTCACTGTCATGTATGCACTCTTCTCTTGCTCTTACAGGAACTGATTCTTTGGACTTCTAGCTACACAGCCACGAATGGATATCACAGACTCACAATATCCTCTGCACCTTGGGTCCCCAAAATTCACAACCACTTTCGAAATTTTTGCGTCAGCGAGCAATTTCAAAATCTTGAACCAGGTCCAAATTTGGCTGTCAGATTGCATTTCACACTCTTTCTCCCTCTCTTCAAAACGATTTGTGTAATTTCATCTCCTTGATCAGTGGATAATACGTTCCAGCACCTCCCTCCTCCTCCCTCCGTCTCTGCTGGGACGCCGCTGCTGCTGCTGTTTATCCAGTTGTCAATCAAAGCTGCGGGGGCAGAGAGCGATATCAGCCTAACAACGCCCGGCGTGCGTCACCGTGGCAAAACGCTGGATGCCTAAATGCTCACATCCATGTGCTCACTGACACACAGCCAATTCAATTCATTTCAATTAATCCATCCATCCATTATCTTACTCGCTTCGCCCCCAGCGGTGTCGCAAATGTCTGCCGGTGAAGGGTGAGGATCGGGAATGCACTCTGGATAGGTCGCCAGTCCAATTCAGTTCAGTGCACTCCATAATGATAATTATCTCAAGACACTCTACATGAGAGCTTGGCTGCACCAAACTTTCCATCCAACCAATTTTTAGGCTGATCTGCTTGAGCCTACTTGTATGTTTTTGGACTATGGTTGGTTTTGAACCATGCTGATATGAGGAGCATATACTGTACCACCCAGAAAGTCAAATCTTAGACCTTAGTTGTGAAGTGACAATGCTGTCCACCATGTTGCCAAAATATAGAAGTATATAAACGGAGATTAGCAAATCTCCCGGAGGAGGAAGCTGTTGGCAAGAATGGTCTAGAAAAATTACCCCTAAACCGGCAGTAACCTCAAGCAGAACCAAGCACAGAGCAGACAGACATCTGCCTCGGCTGCAGAGGAATAAAAAGCTACAAAACAACAATGGTGGGTGATTTGAATTCTCGTGCGTGCGCAGACTTTTTCTCCTCCATCGGCTCAAGGACGGGTGACTCAACCAGAAGCCAGGGTTAGCGAGACGCAAACACTCGATCCTTTCATCCTTGGATTTGTCACTGCATGCTCAACATTCAGATGTGATTCTGCAACACTGACTAGTACTGAAAAAGAACAGAACGCTGGTCGATCACTATCAAAGGGAGAGAACGGTGTCGGGGCTACATGTGGTTGTCGTCCTCCTCCCCCTTCCCACTCCTTTGTTTGTTTTCGTCCTCTTCCTCACCTCTTCACCCCCCATCACCCCATCATGAGGGGAAAGAGAGCGACACGCCTGTTGTCATGGCTCGCCGTCTTTTCAGCTGGCGTCTCCATGGTGACACACAGCCTCTCATCCGCTCCTACCTTCGTCTCTTCCCACAGGTTGGTATCTCGGTCTCTCTCTCTCTCTCTCTCTCTCTCTCTCTCTCTCTCTCTCTCCCTCTCTCTCTCTCTCTCCCCTCCATTAGTGACTCCATTCTCCAACATCTTCCTAGCAGCCTGCATTCATTACTTTCCTCCTCTGTTGTACCCATCTGGCTCATCTGTCCCCTTTGCGCCAATTATACTGTGGTTAAAGCATGGTCCTTGTCTTCAAGAGGCAGGTGGTTTCAGCCAGGAACAGAGATGCGGTGATTAGCTGCAATATGCTGTCTGAGCCATTAGGCCAAAGGAGAAGGAGGAGAGGAGGAGGAGGAGGAGGAGGAGGAGGAGGAGGAGGAGGAGGAGGATGGAACGGTGCTGACTGGGCCGATACAGTGCGGAGACAGCAGAGAAACTGAATCGAATGAAGGTGGAGGTTCTGCACAAGCTTCACCTTTCTGAAAAGGGCACGTGTCTATGTAATGGCACAGGAATGTGGCAGAGGACCTGTGGGAGGGAGCCAAATATCTCGGCATTAATGAGGCCGGAGAAGCTGAGCGGTTTGATCTTTTCCAAAGTTTGACATTTGGGATGTGTGTATTCACCGGAGAGAGAGACAAGCGGGCTGATACCGCTGATAACTCTGCATGATAAATGCTAAGTTTTTACGGAAGTTTTAATGTGGCATACTATTTCTCGGTTGGTAGCAGCTGAGCAGCAGTTCACATTAACCCTGAGGAGAGTTGGCAGTTTGTTCCTTTTACCAATTCAGTTGTGCACCTCATTATCTTTGAGCTGCACCAGTCTGGCTGTTTCCCCTGTTTCCAGGCATAATAGTTACAAACATGAAAGTGGTGTTGCTCAGCAAACAAGTGTATTACCCATAATGTCTTCTACACAATAAAAATTCAGCCTTCTCTTTTAGCAAAAATGATCCATGGATGGTCCGAAAAGACACATGTAAAATCTTATTGGAGGGTCCAAAATGATAGTGTGGTCTGCTATTTATAGTCTATGGTGTGTTCCTGCCTTCATCCCATGTGTGCTAGTATACACTACAACTGACAGCCACAGTGCTGAGGTACAAAGCAGGTGAGAAAATGGATGGATGGTTGGATGGATGGATGGGTGGCACGGCATGAGATTTGATATCAATCAGACTTTATCTGTGTGGCACTTTTCATACCAGATGTAGCACAAAGAGCTTTACATAATACAAGTCAAGATAAACAAAATCCCCTCCCCACCCCACACAGGCACACACCCACACACTTTCACTCAGCCATAACACATGAAACACACACATAGAGACTGAGGAAAGGCTTGAGAGGCTTAAAGGAAGGCAGCTGAAAACAGAGAAAGCATTATCTAACTCTTAATTTGTTGCGAGGAAACACCAGTGTCTGGACAAATACCAAATAAACAAAGGGAATGAAAAATCTGTAAATAAATCATAAGATAGCCAGTTTTAGCTAAAATCACAATTAAAAGCTAAACCTGTAAACATAATAAAATACATAATATAACCACTGAAATTAGTCAAGAAATTGACTTGACAGTTAAATTGTCATGTGGCAAGACATTTCTAAAAATTCTCCTCTTCTCCTCTGTCCTGTGATTCCCCCTCATCCCGGAGGGGATCTGCTATAAGAGAGGAGGATGAGGGCTAAGCCTTCATCCCCCGATGGGGAACGTGTCACACACATGCAGGACACAGTGACACCCGTGCTTGGTGTGAAGGATGCACACCACAGGTCCTTACCTCCTGCTGCTGCCAGATCAAGACTAAACTATGCAGCACGCCATTTGATATATCCTGTAATGTCGTTTCCTGTTTTGCATTACTACAATTCAACCACTGCATATTATCATACAACGTCTTGCATTTCTAGGTTTACTTTTACACCACCCCCCTTCCATCCCCTTTACACCTCCGCCTCCCACCAACTTGCCAGTCTCCATTTTATTCTTTCCACCCATCATTATTACCCTCATGCCTCTTTTCTTCTCCTATTCTTTTGTAACCCGACGCATATTAAATGCCTCCGATCTTAACCTCGCTGCTCTGACTCATCCCCTTCAGCACAGCCAGCATATGCGTGCCTGCGCTTTGCATGAGAGTGTGTGCGTGGATTATGTCAGTGTGTCTGCGATAAGGTGAGGGATGCAGCGTGACGCACTGCCTGACGTCACCGGGGGCCGAGGCAGGATGTGTTTTTTGATGAAGAAATCCTGTCAATGAGCAGAGGCGGAAGAGCAGCCGAAAGACGCTGTGTGGGAAAATGACATTTTGCCCGAACGGGGAGGGAACTGCACTCAGTCACATTTCTCAGTGCCATCATTAAACACCTATTGAATAAGCTACTAATTGTGCACATATTTACAGCGCTAAATAATTACATGAATGCCTTGTAAAACTCTAATTAGTCTTTCTGCCTCCCTAATTGGGTTTGGGTCTTTCTTCCCTCTCTGAGTGTTTCTGCATGTTTGCAGCCTTGTGTTTTTTCAACACTTGAGATCCACAGTGTCTAGGCAACGACAGATTTCTCTGTTCATTGAAATCTTCCATTACCTGTAGTCCTCTGCACGACTCCAGCACATCAAAGCAAGGAAGTGTCGCTCACTGTGAGTCACTGCATAAAAATCGAAGAAAACAAGAAAAAGATCCTGGAGATTCAGCTTTTGACCCCCCCCCCCACGAAAAACTACAAAATTGTCTTAATTTGTTGCTGTTTGTATTGCACAGTTATTCATCACTAATGCAGCTAAAACAACCAACTCAATTACCCAGAAGGTCAAGATGCCATTTTGTACAATACATTTTCAACAACATCAATCTATTTTTGCATCATAATTATTCATATTTTGTATCAATGAATCATTGCAAAATACTGCACATGTACTCTGTTGTACCCTGGTTCACTGGTTAACAAGCACTTGTCTCTGCATCGTGTCACACCCAGACAGATTTGTTTTGAACATAAGATTTTTTTTCTCTTTTTAAATATTCTCTTTCCCATGCAGAAAGCAGCTCTATTTTTATCTCCCCCTCCTCTTCATCACAGTTCATCCTCTCATCTCTCCATTCTGCTCAGTTTCATTCATCTGCCCCTCCCTCCTCTCCTCTCTCCTCTCCTCTCCTCTCTGCTGCATCCCTCCCATCATCCTTCTCTCCTTCACCCCTTTTCTCCCTATCTGCTGCTCTATCTATGCGGTCTCTGTCTCTCCCTGTCCACCACTCCCTGTCGGCGGTTCGGTGATGCAGGTCCTGGCCGCCTCCCAAACCGTTTGCCCCCTCGCTCCACGGCCCCTGCAGCCCGCTCCCTCCCCCTCCTGATGCTATAAATACCCAGCATCGGTGAGTCATCGCCGAGACGTATCGTGTGCCTCTCCCTCTCTCCCTCCCCCCCACACCCCCCACCCCCCTTTCTGCTCCAGCTCATTGCCAGAACCTCACACGTTTTTTTCCCACCTCCATCTTGGCCTCGGCGTCATAGCGACACCATCCTGGGCCTGGCATGGTGCAGCCAAAGGTCACCTCGACCCTGGATGGGCAAAAACAAAACCAGCGGGCACACCTGCAATACGACTAACGCTGTATATCATAAAAGCAGACCTTCATATGTATCACCTTTCCTGTTAAGATGCAGAGGATGTTCCCCAGAGCAGCTGCAAAGTCAGGTGAAACATTTTCCCACTTTAACGTCGTCACACAAAAGGAGCAGACTCTCTAAATTAACTGCTGCTGTGTCCAAATGGAGAAATATGAAGAATGCCAGTATTTTTTTGTACATTCATTCATTTACTTTCTGATGATTAGGAAATGTAATGCTGTCCCCTAATCCACCCTGCACAGCTCACCAGTCTGTCACACATACACAAGCCCTTCAACCTCACACCTAGGGGTAATTGTTTTAACTGTGGGCTGAAACTCGAATACCTAGGGGAAACCCATGCAAATGTTAAGAGAACATGCAAACTTTACACAGTAAGGTCTGGTTCAGGGCTGGGCTGAGCCCAGGATTGTTTTGTTGTGAGGCAGCAGTGCTAGAAAAAACACATGAGCAAGCTATTGGCAGTGGCAGAAATGCAAAACTTCCCTTCAACAGTCGTAAACCTAGGGCAGATGTTGCCATCTGCCTGGATCGGTTGGGTTGTAGAGAAAGAGAGAGAGAGAGCTAGACAGAGGGGGTGGGGTGGGCCAAGGACAGTGCTATCTACCAACCCACCATGCCGCACCATCACATTTATCAACTTTCTAATTAGATGCGGAGGAAATGTGGCCAGAGGCCCTTAACTGACCCCCAAAGTTGCTGCAAAGTCAGATGAAACATTTTCTCGCTTTCACAACACGACATAAAAGGTTCAGACTCTGTGTCTGTCTTTGCAACAGCTTAATTGCTGCTGTATCAAAATGGAGGAAAATACTGAGATTTCCTCGGCGCATCAAAAGAAAACAGTTTCACATCTTACCGTATTGCAACACAATGTCTTTGATGTCTTTGGATATTCTTAAAAGAGATTAAAAGTTCTTTATTTCCCATGGTGCGGAACAGAGCAAATAGGAATTCACGTATCCACCATAACACCCGCTATTGGTGTATGATGGGTTTTCCAGTCCATCACATCACACTCACACACCAAACAGTCATTCACACCTGAAGGCGATTTAGCCCAGTCGAGCTAAACATGCATGTGTTTGGACAGGAAACTGGAATGCCTTGAGAAATCTGCCTGGGATTTGAACTTGGACCTTCTTGCTGTGAGGTCTCATTCATCATGTTGACTGACTTGCAATATAAGATGAACAAAGGCTGTAAATATACAATGAACATTAAATATCTGGAGGAACGGGACTGTCGTATCAATATTGGGTCTCAGACTGAGGTTCTGGCTGGGTGAGCAGATCTTAACCAGACACTATGAGCTCATAACAGCGGTCCTCCCACCAAGATTCAATTATCTCATAATGTTTCAGAGAAAGAGAAGATGCTCAAGAGATCCCATGGAGTGGCAGCAGAAGGAGAAGAGGGCCTGCTGTCCATCCTGCTCTTGGATATCCCATTCACACTCCATCTGTGTAAACTAGCCCACTCACGGCCCATGCTCCAGAGTCTTACATATCATTTCAACCATCCACCGTCATATATATGTATATATGGTGCCTGCACCGCCATCCCTCAGCCTCAGATGTAATTATTGGCTGTTTTTTTTTCTCCAGCCGCCACCCACCTCTCCAGAGTTATGAGGCAGCTCTGGGTTCAGCTCCGCTCATCCTTGGGCAAACTCCAATATGGCTTATTGGCTCATACTGGAGTGTGCGCAGAGAGCACAAACATGGATAGAAGTTTTTTTTTTTTTTTTTCCCCTCTACGCACTTCTGAGTCATAAGTAGACAGGAAGAGGGGAGACAGAGAGAGGGAGAGAGAGAGAGAGAGAGACAAAAGTTGGAATGAAGTATCAGAGAGCAAACAGAAGAGGAGCAAAGAAACACACACACACACACAGCATCCACATTCATACAATACAGGGAAGATGTCCTTCACAGTTTCCTGCAGCTCGGCGCTGTTGTTGTCTTTATGGCACTCTGTGTGTGAGTGTGTGCGAGAGACAGAGAGAGAGAGAGTGTGTGTGTGTGTGTGTGCGTCAGAATCAGTGGGCTAATGAAGGCAGCATTATGCCTCTGACGCACTCTCCAGTCCCATAGGGTTGGATGGAGGGAGTGGAGAGGAGAGGAGGGGTTAGAGGGATCGCTTGTCTCTCTCTGCTCTCGCAGCTACAGTTTTATTTGAAATGATAAAGCAGAGCAGATGGAATCAGCCTGTCGAGTGTTTACCATCCCTGCCCCTCCAGGCGGCTTTTTTGTTTTTATGAATGCTTTGTTGACGGCTCGATTGAATGCACTGCACATTATACTCTCGGTTTGTTTACATTAAATGTGTGCCTCAAGCCCAGGTCATACATAACTGGTATTTAATACAAAAGGCGTTGTACACCTTTGTATGTATTGTAAACGGAGTGATGGTGAATGGACTCGCTCCTATATTTCCTTGTCTTCGCAACCAGTCAAAGCGCTTTACAGGATGAGTCACATGGACGCGACTACCCTACATCTGCTCGGCCAGGTTTTTGATCATTCAGATGCATTCATACTCCAGTGACACAGCACCAAAGGTTTGGGGTGCAGGATCATGCTCATATCGGCGGCAGAGGGCTGAAATGGATGACTGTGCCACCCTTGTACAGCTGTGAAGCAGATTATGAGACAAAATGAAAATTAAGTGAATGAAAAATAAAAAAAAAATCAAGAGCAGGTATCCATTGTCCACACACAATATCTAAATTAAAGACCTGCTCGACTCTACTTATCACCTTAGCCCATTAATCTACTTGGCAAATTACAGGATATTACTCTCTGCTCAGTTTAGATAAACAGGTGATTTCTTTTTTTTTTGTCAAGGAAAGAAATATTCTCTGGTTTCAGCTTTTCATGGATGCTGCTGGATGTGTGGGCCTGGTCCAGTGATAAATCGGATACATTTGGGGAATATGTTTGGGAACACAGCAATTGAATTATGTCAAATTGGACTCTCGGAAAATTCATCAGCAGATGAATTTATAATGAAAACTCTGGTGTGAGATCAGAGGCCAGATATCTCGGATTAATTTAGCGTGTCTGGCAACAATTGAGGCAGGCTTTTCACCACACGTTAAAAGCAGCAGGTGAGCGTGACAGGAAGTGCGCCCAGCGTCTACCTTTCGTAAATCAGATTATTCCACAGATCTGTGATCCAGGACGACGTGCAAAAACGCTGAAAGGGGAAGAAATATCATCCTTTGTTTACTCGCTCTGATTGAAGGTTGACTTCCAGAACTGCATGTTCCATTTGCACAGTCTTTCACAAGCCACACACACACACACACACACACACTGGCCTCCGTTGCCATGGAAACCCTGCCCTCAGGACGATTCCAATCAAGCTGCTGATCGGATCAGTCACACGTCTCGCCTCACAGATCACGTTCAGGTGTTTGACACACGCCGTTGTCGTACCACACGCACACACACACACACACACACACACACACACAGACGAGAGAAAGAGAAAGTGATTACAACACAAACTTCTTTTATTTCATTACATAGTTTCCAAGGCCAAATCACAAATAAATAAAAAGGAAAAGAGACACTTGCAATAGCCCGGCTCGCGGGGTCACTTAACCACACAAAAAACAAGGGGGAGACCCCAAAAAACCGGTCAGTAACAAAGATTATTAAATATGTCAACAGGAGACTTTACACCTGTACAATTATTGGTAGTTTGAATGAACTTTGATCTCTGTGAGCCCCGACCCCACCCCACCCACCCACCCACCGCCGCCCACACTACTTCCCCATCAACTTATTTACAAAGCGAGCGAATAAACAACAGGAGTGCGAAAAGTTCGTCTTGGCACCGCCCGCCGTCTCTGCGCGATCGACTGCGCTCCGGGGGAGGTGGGGTGGAGGGTTGGAGGGGGGCGCTTCACATTCTTAAGACCCCTGAAGACAGCTCATGTGTGTCAGAAGGCAACTAGCCGCCTCTAGCCAGGCAGAGGGAGAGCAGCAAACAGCACAGTAAGCTACGGACTTTCCAGTGAAACGTCAGGAGAGAGACCAGTCATATATATATATATAAAAAAAACAGGAAGGGAGGAATGATGTTAGGTTTTTTTTTATATATTTATATATATGTATATATAACATGCCAGAACAACGTGGCCTGCCTGCCTGTTATTAATTCTAAATGTCGTCAATGAAGGCAAAGGCGAGACTGAAATACGTCTTCTAGCCATGAGGAGAGGAGGGAGCGACGCTGGGGCCGTCCCTCGTGCTGATGATGAAGAGCATCGATCCGAGCACCTACAGTATTTTAATGCATACGTGACTTCAAATAAATGGCAGTAGACAGCATCTAAAGCACTGTCGACCCTTTTTATGTACATTGCACAGACGGTATCGTACACCTAAAAACCAAATCTGGAGATGTGGAGATGTGACTTGCACTCAACGAGGAGGCCGGGCGAACTTCGGCTATGGGAGCGTGTCCCGCCCCCCGCCGCTGCCACTCAGATCCATTAGAGCGTGTTTCTCTCAAATATAGAAATGCTTAAGAGTGCTTTGGTTAAGTTACACGCTATTCACATCATGCAATTTCTACAAAGCCAAATATTATGAGTTTTTCCACTTTACAGTCTTATTAAACAGCGTTCAACAGCACAGCACGTTCAAACGGGCTACATCTCGACTTCCCGATCAGTGTCTCTCTACCTTCCACTTCCAATGCTTACTTAGGTTTCCTACAGCTCCCATATACACTAACACGGACGCCTACACATTCATACACTATGGAGTAGCTGCTGTATGTGCGTTTTTCCTTCCTACATACTTTAGTTTAAAATTTTGTGTATAAATATTGCACATTCATCTTGTATTTCATGTTCAGAAGTATAAAAACAAAAAGAAAAAGGATAAAAGTAACAGTAACTAGACCTACGGAGAAGAAAAAAAAAAACATGTACAGTTGCGCCGAAAAGGTAACTGGGGGAGCAACCGATTAAAAACTACATTTCTACGACAGGCTAAGTTCCCTTGGAGAGATCCATTCGGTGCATTGGTCATGACTGGAGGAATACAGGCGTGGCTGAGATGGCAGGGCTGCGGCAGCCAGCAAGATAACCAAGAAACAGGTTGGGAGGCATCCGGAGCCCGCTAGGGTCACAGATCTGAAATGGACTCTGGGGTGCCAGAGCAGGGATGGAAATATTCCCGTCCGACCTTTCACAATTGATGTTCGACGCCCTGCTGCAAAGGCCGAGTGCAGGAGGGGCCGAGAGACTCGCTTCCACTAAGTCAAAGTCAGTAAACACACACTCAGAAAGGTACAAACTTTGGGACACAGGCAAATAAGAGGGAGTGAGGGTGGGGGGGTGGGGGGGGGTGGGGGGGGAAAGGACAAAGAGAACAAAAAAAAAGCTTGTAAACAAAGCTCATCAAAATACAAATAGCGTAAACAAGTTGGCAATAGAAAACGGAACAAACAAACACCCTCTGAATAATGCACCCATAACGTTACAGTAAGAGAAGAATAACATAAAAACGTATCGTAACAACGCTCAATCTCTCGTGGCTTTGCGACACTCGACTCCCAAAACTCATAAAAGCTGACGAACCAAACGTTCAGGAAATGACGCGACACAATTCAACAAAACAAAATAAAGTAGAGATCCCTGCATAGATTCCAACCTGAATGTTACTTAAAAGCCCAGGAGGGATCCCTCGGTCGGGCTCATGCTACCCCCCCCCTCCACTTCCCTGCCAGGTATCTGCACTACCAGCCAACGACCATGCTGAACCGGGGGGAAGGGGAGGAAGAGGAGGAATGGGAGGAAGAGGACTGGGGTTCTCCAGAGAGAGAAGGAAGCGAAAATAGGGAGAGAGAAACAACAGAGAGGGTGTGCCCACACACATCCAGACACTGTTACAGCCTGATGTTTGGTTCGCTCCGAATCCGTGTCCTTCGTCATGCGCCCACCTTCCCGCCCCCGCCCATCGGTTGTCGTAGCAACCCCACAGGGTTAAAAATCCGCCGAGCAGGAGGAGGAAGAGGAGGAGGAAGCGCCTCAGCCGTCTCAGCCTAGACTCGAGAGTTCACTTTCCCTCTGTTTTGATCGAAGCTGGTCGTGTGGGGGGAAGCCGAGTAGGAGGTGCATGAGATGCTTCATGTGTCTGCACTGGAGTGTGTGTGTATGTGTGTGTGTGTGTGTTTGTATTTCTTAGGTATAACTCCTCTCAAGTCCGGGTTGTGGCTTCCTATGTATGTCTGCAGGTTATCTGTGTGTGCGTGTCTCTGCGGGGGTGTGGAGTGTGTGCATGTGTGTGTGTGTTATTTGCCGCCGTACATCCTCTCAATGTCCTCCTGGTAGTGTGACTTCAGCTCTTTGCGTTTCAGCTTGAACGCGTCGGTGACCAGGCCCGTCTCGGGCGTCCAGGGCTCGGCGCTCAGGCGGATCTTCTTGGGGATCTCGAACCGCTCCAGTTTTGCTGTTTGGCAGAAGAAGTCGAGCTGAGGGTTAGAGTCACAGATGGGCTGCGAGGCCGCCACACTGTCGCACCAAATCTGGGCCGACGACTTGAGAGAGAGAGAGAGAGGGCACCACCAGAAGCACCACATTCTGCCCCACAAGTCGCCCAAGCTTTATAGATACCTACTGTCCTTGTGAAACGTACAGTAAAACGGTGAAATTGAAGTTTCCTCTTACGAGAGCAAATCAGCTATCTGAGGGCGCGAGATGCTCAGCAATGATCCCAAATGTGCAGACCACAGTCGGCATGCGTCAGAGTCAAGGTCTGGCGGAGGTACCTGAGATGGCAGCCTCCGTGATGATGCGCAGGACCTCCTTCTCCATCTGGGCGTTGTTGCAGATGTCCTCCCACGTTCCCTTCACCTGCATCTGCTCGGCCAGCGCCGTGAGCTGCTTGTGGTTGGGCACCACGAAGCTGATCACGTACGACTGGTCACTGGGTAAAAGGAAAAGAAGCGCAGACGGCAGAAAGTGAGCATCGCAGGTGAGAATGAAGGCGGCGCCGGCAGAGGCGGATGCGGACGGGGCCGTACCTGTTGGCGTAGGCACAGATGTTGTCGATGAGCGAGCAGTTCTTCAGCACGGCCTCCACCTTCCCCAGAGAGACGTACTCGCCTGCCTGCAGTTTCACCAGGTCCTTCTTACGGTCTGGTGAGAGAGAACACGCGTCACCATCTCCGGACTGCCTGAACACACACACACACACACACACACACACACACACACACACACACACACACACACACACACACACACACACACACACACACACACACACACACACACACACACAGACAGGCAGACAGAGGAGCCATCGCCCACCGATGATCTTGAGGCATCCGTCCGGGTGGAACTCCCCGATGTCTCCGGTGCAGAACCAGCGCTGGCCGCTCCCGTCCACGAAGAAGTCGTCGCGGTTCTTGCCCTCGTTTTTGTAGTAGCCCATGGTCACGTTGGGGCCGCCGATCAGGATCTCCCCTCGCGGGTTGGGCTTGTCTGTGCTGTAGTAGCCACCTGGAGGAGCAAGGGGCCGCTTAGGACGGAAACAAAGCGTCTCTAGGGTCCTCTGAGAAGCAGGCGGCGGGCCGGACTCACCCTCCTCCCAGTCCTTCAGCGTGATCTCAGAGCAAACCAGCGGAGCTCCAACCCGCCCGGTGCTGTAGTCCCACACTGGGGGAAACAACAGGAGAAGCGGTTAGTGAAGGCCTCAGGCTCAACTCCTGGCTGCAGAAAGGGGCGGGCGGGCAAGGGACGGCGGAATGGCGCTCCCGTACTCTCGCTGATGGTGCCGGCTCCGCAGGTCTCCGTCAGGCCGTAGCCCTGGCCCACGGGGCAGCACAGGCAGATGTTCATGAAGCGCTGCGTGGCGGCCGAGAGCGGCGCCCCGCCCGAGAGCAGCACCCGCGTCTTGCCCCCGAGGAGCGCGCGCACCCGCTTGAACACCAGGCTGCGGACGAGAGGAGGGGAGAGGAGAGGAGAGGAGAGGAGAGGAGAGGAGAGGAGAGGAGAGGAGAGGAGAGGAGAGCAGAGGGAGAGCGGCTCAGCCAGAGAGCAACAACAGCTGGACTGAAATCCATGCCGTCACGGGCCCTGTGCGAGGCCGCTATCGGAGTCGAAGCGCGGGCAGTGGTTCACGTCGTGCTGGAGAATGAATCCCTACGCCCGCTGTACGGGCTGTTTGCCCCGGGTTGGGTTGGGATCAGCCGCGGAGGAACCCAGGTTAATGTTTGCTCGGATTGGCGCCGAGGACGCAAATGTCAGCCGAGGGGGCCTTTGATCCCTCGAGTGCGTGTGCATGTGTTACCTGTCGCAGAGAGGCGTGCTGTAACCCTTGGAGATCTGCTCCATCTTGTAGTTGTAGGCCAGCACGAAGAGCGTCTTCTGGAATTTGCTCATTTCCTCCACTTTGGTCATCACATTCTTGTAGATGCGATCCATGATCTCCTGCACGACACCAGAGGGGGGAGAGGGCTCTCAGTCGGGGAACGGGCGGCTAAGGAGGCACTAATTGGAGGCTACGCAGACCGGTAAAGAAGCCGCATTCGCTTGGAAACTTGTCGAATGATACGCCGATCTGGAGACTGTAATCACAGAGGATCTGTTCCAGCGTTATGGGTGAACCATAACGCTGGAACCCGATCAAATCCTGGCTGTAGAAACCGCGTTTCCGCCTGTTAATCGGCGGTGCCCATCGGCGCAAGAATTGAGAAAGTCTTTCAACAGATGCAAAACTGGGTCAGAGTGAGTCATCACGTTTCCCGCTTATTCTCCGGTGACTGAAAGAAAACAACAAAACAAAACCAAACCCAGGGCCCAAAGATACCTGTTGGGCCACTTAACTGCCATGCAGGCGAAGATGGGGAGATGCACGATAGCGAGGCCGGCTGTTACTGTATTTGTCGCCCTTGATCGACAGTGTGAGTGGCGTGTGAGACTTACCGGTACGGCAGCCATGAGCGTGGGCCTCAGCACGCTGGTGTCCCCTTTACTGCCCTTCTTTATCTTGGTGGACTGTGGAAATGAGAAGCAAAGGGGTCAGCCCCGTGGCCGCCGGGCACTGGAAAAGTGCGGCCGCGCTCAGAGGCACCGCCGCCGCCGCCCGTCAGGTTTTGTGAATCGGCCACCGTGAAGTAGCAGCAAGCAAGCGCCCGGGCGATGAATCGGCCTCGGCCTGAGGCTCAGAGAGTCTCGCTCTGACGCACCCGAGGGAGACGAGACGAAGTGCGAGCTTTTCATCCGAACGTACCGCAGTCGCTAGAAACACAAAACCAGCCGGTGGAGGATTTCTCTTTCGTCCAGCGCATTTTCGTAATCTGTTGCTAATTTTCCAATCGGGTGCTGTTAAACCACCGCAGGGTGGGGGGGTGGGGGGGGGGTGGAACGAGATCATCCTCAACCTCAGACTGTGAAAAAAAAACAATTATGTTTCCTGAGCCGAGGCTTCAGGGAGCACATAGGCTGCGTGATTCAGATGCAGCACGGCAGTTTTCATCCCGTTTTATTGTGACTGTGTACCCAGTTGCTTGACTTCATTTCAACACCTTATTAAGAAGTGCTTAAGACCAGAACAAAACCATAAGCACAACCGCAAGTGCAACAGACCTCAGAGAGGAACAAAGCTCCAAAGAATAGATTCAATCAAAAGAGTTTGACTCTCACACCACACGTTTTGCTTGCTACAGAATTGAATACCTCAGTACCTCACGATTAAGACTCCTGGATACTATTTAGGGCCCTGCGTTGTCCCAAACCTGACCTATCAGCTTCTTAATGCCCTGGTCTGACTGTGAAACTAAAAATAAACCTGGAAACCTGCTCTGTGTGTGTGTGTGTGTGTGTGTGTGTGTGTGTGTGTGTGTGTGTGTGTGTGTGTGTGTGTGTGTGTGTTTCCACGCACTGACCTGGTCGGCCAGGGTCTGAGGGGAGGAGTAGCCGATGCGACAGCCGTGCGAGATGCAGACCAGCTCAGCGCTGAGCTCCAGCACGTGGGCCAGCGGCAGGTAGCCGATGTAGGTGTCCGTCTCACTGCCAGCACAGACACGGAGGCAGCCGGTCAGTTTCACGCACACACACACACAGACAGAGAGACAGACAGACAGACAGACAGACAGACAGCTGCAGAAGCTGAGAGGGAGGCAGCAGAGATGCGGAGACGGCGGGCGTACTTGAGGTTGGGAATGCGCTCGGCCATGCCGGTGATGCCGGCCATGATGTTGCTGTGGGAGATCATGACTCCCTTGGGGATGCCCGTGGAGCCGCTGGTGTACATGATGACGGCGATGTCCGTGGGCCCCGGCTGCCTGCGCTCCACCGCTACTGCACACGCACAGAGGCGGCGGTCAGACAGGAAATGGACGGCATACCGAAAACACAAAGACAAGCGCCGCCCGCTCAGACAAAACACCCCGGGGCACTGATGGAGTCTAGACACGGGTGTGTCTATTGATTACTCACTGAAGTCATTTTTAAGCCAGAAAAGGTGATGATTCTCTCTCCTATGCTTTCTCTATATCCATAGCTCACTGTCTTCCATCCACACTTGCATACTACCTATTTACCACCACCTATCGCGCCCCATCCCCCAGCCCGGGATACGAGACATGGTTAGCGAAAACCCTGCGAGTCTGAAAAATATCTGCCCGGTCCGTGGAGCGATAGCAGCGATGTGATGACAGAGATCAAAGACGCGGGCCGTAATTATCAACTGCTCCTGGCTTAAATAACTCATCCGACGCCGCAAATTTACTTTCCAACGATCACAGCCTCCCAGCATACACACCGATTCACGAGCTGTGCCCCTGCGAGTCACTTATTTGCACTTTGATTCGAGTCATTCTGTGACTGCGGATGAAATCGGATTCGGCTCGGCGCGCTCTTCTTCCACCCGCGCGCGTTTTAAGTCAGCCCTTTGAGCGCTGGAAGAGGAGAGGCTGAAACACTGCTCCGCTGCAGGCTCCGCTCGGCCCTCGCCTCCATCTGACCTCTGGCTGACCGCCGCTCACGGCAGCCGGCTGTGGGCTTTGCGTTAAGCCTCCACTTCCCCAGATCGAATTGGAAACCTTTTTTTTTTTTAATCGCGGGCGCGGCCTGCGCGGGACGCTCACCGTTATCGGGCCTGGCTCCCAGCTCCTTGACCGAGTCCATGTTGTAGATCATGATGCCCCGGGGGATGTCCGACCAGGTGGTGGGTTTGCTGTCCACCACGATGACGTACTGCAGCCTGGGCACGTCGCACAGTATGGCCTGGGAGAGACGGACAGAGAAGGGAGGGGGGAGCGTTACGCGGATGGAACAGAGATTCCGGACAATAAACCTCTCCAAAGCGGAGTGTTCGTCGTGTGACAGTGATGGGACGGGTGAGGATTCACCCTGAGGCGGCTCTGCAGCAGGTCTTTGCTGGTGATGATGTGCGTGACCTCGGTCTCGTTCAGGCCGTGGGCGATGGCCGTGGGTCCCAGGGTGGCGTACAGCGTCACCACTGTCAAAGAGAGTCCACGTCAATGCGAGTCAGTCGCCCTTCTTCACCTGGGGGAGGGGGGGTGGGGGGGGGGGGTCAGGGGCGGGGCGGCCTGTCACTCACGTGGGAAGTTGTACATGAAGCAGGCCTGAGCGGCCACGATCCACTCCGCTCGGGTCTCGCAGAAGATGGCGATGTTGCACTGAGGCCTCTGGCCCAGCGCCGCCAGCCCGCTGCCGAAACACTTAGCCGCGTGGTAGGCGTCGGCGTACGACAGCCAGTTGTAGTTCCCCAGGATGACCTAGGAACACGGGCCAACGGAGGACACAGGAGAAGGAGAGGGTTGGGGAAAAAAACAAAAACAGGGAGATGGGAGAAACAGGGAGAGGGTACCGTCAAACCATGTCTTTTTCAGGGAAGTTCAAATTTTAAATAAACATGATCAGGATGTCTGAATGATTTCAGGTGTGATTTTTTTCGAAACCTTTCACTGCCTCATCATGCTCTTTTGCTGGAGCACAAGACGAGGCCATTTGCTGGCTTTCTGACACGCACTCAATCTACAACACTGCAAAGACAATCCATTTGATATAGCGCCATTTTCGGAAACCAGCCTCAAACTCAGATGCTCCAGAGACACCTGTTTGGATCATTCCACCGGTAAACAGGTTTATGTGACAGTAAAATGAACCGTGGAAGGAATTTCCTCAAAGCCAGCGAAGACGGAGGACATTCAGATGATTTAATATTATTTAACTTGAGGCTGGAGACATCTGGCTCATTTGCACAATCACCGCGTTCTGTTTGTCTCTACAGCGTCTCGAGCTGCTCCTCCAACGTGCCAGAGGTTTTGCTGAGCACCCGGACCGCAGGCGCGGTGCTCCGTGTGCAGCCGGACGGCGCCATCTGCAGGCCTGTTGCGGCTGCGCAGCGGCTAATGAGGCGGCTCCCAGCTGTGAGGCAGAGAGCCAGCAACAACGCCGCCGCCTGCGCGGCCAGACGGCGCTGAAGACGCCCCGTGAGGGCGACAGCTCTCACCTTCTTGAAGACCTTGCCGTTGGGCTGCAGCTCGTCCTCCTCGCTCAGCACCTCCCTGGTGCCCAGGCAGTGTCTGTGCGGGAACTTGGCGGCGGCGTGCTCGAACATCTTGTCCAGGGTGTCCACGCCGGGGTGCAGCCACGCCACCAGCTTGTCCTGGCTGTTGACGGCGCGGTACGGGCCGGCCGGGTGGCCGCTGGCCGAGCGCGCCTTGATGCGGCGCGCCCGCTCCAGGTTGGTGCCGGCCCCGGAGAAGAAGTACCAGGGGAGGAAGGTGATGACGGAGTAGACCCAGACCACGGAGCGGAAGACCTGCAGCAGCAGGGGGTTCATGTCCTCCTTCAGCTTCATGCTCGGTGGACGGAGTCGGCGCCGGACAGGAGTCGAACCAGGAGCACGATGCTGCTGCGCCGCGCTCGCCACCGAGTCCCTGAGTGCTGGCGGGGGCCGAAGGTCGCAGGCCGTGCTTCCTTTTAGACCCCTCGGGACCTGCGGCGCGGACGCACAACGGGAACATTTAGAAGCAGGGTCTAGGATATCAACGCGTCAGCACATTCGGAAATGTCACACCGCAACACATCTGAGCCACGGCCTCTGAGTAAACGAACCCTTGCTAGCATTATTCTTAGGTGAGTGTGAGCCATCGCGTGAACCATAGTTACACAGCTCAACCAAGGTACATTTTTTGAGGAATTTTAATAAAAATGAAAGCCATTTCTACTTTTCTAAAACATGCAGCTAAATAAAGCGGATGTTCCTTGAAAAGAAAACATCCCAGAAGACTCATCCCGCCCGTCACTTGTTTGAACTGCTGCTCTACGGGACACACTGCAGGTCCTCCAGAACATGCAGGGGGTTAGGAACAATTTCTATGCAAAAGTCATAAAGGCGATGGACCCTGTCCTCAAAGTACATCCCAATCCCAAAACATTTACATTGATGTGCAATAACCTATTATAACACTATGAGCATATATTCGTTATACCCATGGTCAAAACGCACTCTTTTAGGCCTTCATTAGGCCGAGTGTGTGGCTGAATGCGTATCTTGTCCAGACGTGTAATGAGAATGTTATTACCTATGCCCTCATCAGGCACAGGTAAGCCTGCAACTTATTCAAAGATTGATTGCAAATCAGGTACAGTTACATGCACTACACTTTTTTGGCTGCACCACAAAAACCTCTGGATCAACTGTGATCACGTCCCGGGTTAGTGCAGCTATTTCTAGTGGCTCCTCGGGGCCCGTGGTGTAATTTGCAGTGTAGCCCTGCAGCCACTGAGACCGAGCATGCTTGAACTGGCTGGAGTGACTCATTCTGCAGCTTAGAGAGAGAACTCCGGGGGTCACATGGAGCAGAGGCATATCCCAGATAGCGAATGTAGCAGCACAGAGAAGAATCTGACACTGTCCGGCAAAGTGGGCAGCTCCTGGTCTCATACAGACACACCGAGCTCGCTCAGAGCTGGTTACCTACACAGCATGGTCTCCAGTGTGGACCCTGTGGGTTTTCCAGTCAGGATTACAAGGGAATGCAAGCTGTCAGCTCCACTCAGCTTCCAGCAGCCTCCTGGGTATTTCACTAATGACATGTTGCATAAACCAATTCAAACCTTATAGGTGAACATTAGACATGCCTCACCTGTTGGGAAGGCGCACACGTGGACTGAACTCACTGGTAAAGTGGAGCACCCCGCTTGAGAAAGTTTATCTTGTAATACTGGTACTGTCAATGTGTGCTTTTGATTTGAATGCAGGTAGGCACGCCCCGTTATAATCCCAATGAACGAACAAAAATGGTCATGAGGCATTAGGTTAACTGCTGTTTAACAGACATTCAATTTAGCTTTCTGTAACTGGTTTGACAACAAGTCCCCACAACATGTCCCCAAAAACAAAGTGCCTCTCTTATCTGGATGACTCCAGGGCATTAATTTGAGAGGTTTTTTTTCTGCGGGTTTCATCAAAGCTGTTCACAATCAATTCATCTGCCTATATTAAAAGACTAAAAACAAATCAAATCCATAGAGCTAGCATCTGTGAGTCCTTTGGGACAGCAGCATGATGACAACCTGATCTGATGACTGATAACTGACACTGTTGTGCTGTGTATGCCTCTTTATCTTGTTTACTTAAACGTTATGACTATTTCTAACATTCGTCTCGTGTTCATTTGACATTGAGATGCAGACGGGTCACTAAACACAAGTTGATCCATAAAGCTAGTATCTGTGTGCCCAGCAGGATGATGTTAGATTGCAACCCATCAGATGAATGAGAAAATCTTTTATTACTTAGTGCACAATATCCTGTGCTTACCCTTGGCGAAGTGCATCTTTATTGTATTTACTTGGCTTTGACTTTCAATACTGCTATTCTCTCAATACGAAGCTCTACATGTGATGAAATTATCAATAATGTGTGATTCCTATCTATATTTTGATGATAACAGCAGTTACAAATGCATAAAATGGGAATAAGATTCACCTGGTGTTTTTCATACATTAGCTGTAGACATGCACAGCTGATATCAGGTTTACTGCAGGTTTTACCCTGATGGCCAATTCATCTGCCTGTAATGGTGCGATAAACATAGGTTATAAATATAGGTACAGTGAGGCAGTGGCTCTGAGCTAAGAGCAGTGGTCTTAGATTATAACCATCAGCTTTCTGATATATTCACAATTGTCACTTGGACTGTGAGGCAGATGATGCATCACATACCGTGTTTACCTTAGGATGTACACATCTATATCGTTTTTTCAAGGCTGTGATTACTGTTTCTGACATTCAGATGGTATTTTTCTTTCAATAGGACGCGCTGTGTGTGATGACAGTGACGATAATTTGAGATTGGCATCTGTTTGTTTCAGATAATCGCCCTCAGAAATACATAAGATAACACATCGCTGCTTTCACTGGCACGTAGTATCCGATAACACGTGTCAAAACCGAAACATGGCTCGTTTCCATTGTAATCGAGTGAAATCGGGGCATTTTGATATCCCGTGTGTGGCGCTATAAACAGCTAGCATCAAGATTAGCCGCTAGCGGCTAACAGCGAGGGGTTAGCGGCTCGGCTAATGCTGATGTACAGCCCAAACCAGCTTAATCATCAAAATCCACTTAGACTGTGAGAGGCTGCAGACGCCCCGTGTTGGACTCAAACACTCAGTAGGTTTGGAGGTGGTGTGCAAGCTGCTAACAATCAGCCTCAGTCATCAACATCTGCAGAGCTCAGCGACACATTCTCACCTCTTTTCTCCGCTGCTGCTGCTGCCGCTGCTGCTGCGCTGGATGGAGACTGATTATCCTTGTACTCAGACCTCGGGCATTGTATTTACACACCGTATCAACACGCTGTGTTACTGCTTTTAATGGCCGGTGTGAGTTTTCACAGTATAAAAAATGAAACCGGTGTAAATTTCAGTGAAATTGTAAATCTCAACATTGCCGGGACAGTCCCACCAGCCCGGAAGCTATCCCGTGACGTCAGGAGCTTTCCCAGCCAGTGATTGGATCGCTGGAGGTGGCGCGTGCTTGGGGCCGAGGGGACGTCAGAGGGGTTACCAGCGGTCAGAGCAGCACACTGAGCGCGGCTGAGGTGCTGTCTGGACCGGCTATTGTTCTGCCTGCTGCCGGCTCCACGTCTGGAAGTGGGTCAGCACGACCCAGCCTCAGCAGGTGTGTCTTTAGAGTCCAGTTCTGCTGAGTAGGAACAACATTTCACGCCATACAGACTCATTATTTATCAACTATTTAGTACCTCGCTCAAGGGACCCACTTATATTACTGATACAACTGCTGCTATCATTGTACGCATACAATTTTGCACACTTTTGTTTTTGCGCTGTACTTATAACTGCTGCTACCGCTTTCACAGTCTGGAACTTGTTTTTGTAAAATTATACATAGATGTTATGCATTTTTTGTACTGTATTAGCACTTCTGCAGTGATTCATTGCTCTCCCGTATGGATATTTTTTGCTATTACTCTGTAAGATGTGGTTTTCCAACTTGATATGTATGTATGTGTATCTATGTGTATGTATATGTATCTATCTATCTATCTATCTATCTATCTATCTATCTATCTATCTATCTATCTATCTATCTATCTATCTATCTATCTATCTATCTATCTATCTATCTATCTATCTATCTATCTATCTATCTATCTATCTATCTATCTATATGTCTAAGCTCTAAGGTGAGAAGTTACAGTGTGTGCGAACTGAAACTGGAGCTACACACATGTATAATTCATCTGCGTGTGGGATTCCAGACCTTCGTGTGTGTCCTGCATCAAACATGTTATGCATGTGTTATTAGGGAAACCTCCAAAACCACCAAAACTCTGCTTTTCCCTCCAGCAGATGTAATTTATGTGGCTTTTAGACCACAGTATGACTCATTCAAATCCTACAATAATCCCACAAAGCAACTTTCTTCCTTCAAGTTTCTAACTACTGCTGTTGTTTCAGTTTGTGTAATGACCCCTTACGTGACTTTAAGATGTGAAGACATCATTAATGTTGAACTCCATAACGGCCAAAGTGTCACTCATGAGATAATATGCACTGTTATTTGTCTGGCTGAATGAAGAAAAGATATGTATTAAACAATAGAAAAATACAGGAAAAAGGCAATGCTTCTAAATATGAAACATGTGAGAATGAGAATCAGATTTGTTGCCAGGTATATAGCTACAAGGAATTTACTTTGGTATCTGACCCAGAACCACAGTGGATGACTTAAATACACACTGCACAAGACAGCATCACAGACAGAATCACTGAATGCATACTGTATGACAACAGGCCTTGACATGTTGATATGGCTTTCATATAGCCTGCGTCGTTCAAGCTGCATTTTATTTGTTTTTAATAAGTGCTGTGGCTGGAACGCAGACAGCATTTGTGCATGTCTTAAGTGAAACACTGTAAACTCTGAGCTGTATTGTTCCAATCATTCTCTGCTTTGAGAGGTCACCCATAATAATGAAGCCCAGCTGGGAGATTTGGTAATCTGATACAAAGTTAATTTAATCAAGCCCCCTGTCAGATCGTACGTTCATTGACATAGTGCTTACAGGCTTCTAACACAAACTAAAAGACTAAGCCTTAACCTTAATTTCGGTATTTTACTAAGGCCCAAAAGCACAGTAATGAAGGGCATATCGTTGACATCAACCCCAAATGACGTGAGTGCAGAAAGCCCAGCTGCAAGTTCACATTGCAGCTTCAACTTTCAGCAGCTGGTGGTGCTAACTGCACTTTTTTATGCAATAATTATAGTTTGTTTATCCCCTAACATCTGTGATGGCTTGTGCACACCAAGACCAATTGCATGTGTTTATATAAAGTTGTGTCCTCACACTTAAACAGCCTCTGGTTGCAGAAATAGTTTGAGTCAGTTTTATTGTGAAACTCTGGAGTTTTAGTGTGGAGAAAGTTTCCCTTCCTCCCAACGTTCTGTCTCACCACAGATGTCTGTCTCGCCACTATTTTTGTCCTCAGCTCTTTGCACTTCTCCCTCAGCGTGTCCCCTCTGGCCTTGTTTTTCTTCCTGCTGAGCTCTGTCCTCACATTTGTACTTGTCAGTGTGGGAGAGAAGAGGACATCCAGATGCGGAGGATAGGTGCACAGTTGAAAGATGGAGGGGGCAGCTGTGGGAGAACAGCCCTGTATTTATCTCAACCACAAGCCATAAAACTGTGAAGATTAAATTTACCCCCTGCCACACAAAAGACAAAAAGTTCAGTGCGCAGTTTTCCTGCGGTAATCATCTGACAGGCAGAGTCCCTGATAGAGCCCTCTGCAACAATGTGCTGATTAGTCATACTGCTGCTGTTGAAAATCAATATAGTCTGCTGGTCCCATGACACTATCTGGTGGCCATTTTAGATAGGATGTCACAAGGCAGAGTGAACCAATGACAGCGCAGTCTGCTTTGAAGCCTTTAAATGTGCATATGGACAAGTCCATGTAAACATAACATATAATCTTTTGTACATTATGTTTTGTTCTCATAGCTTTACATTATAATGTGTTTAACTTTGTTTTACTGGATGCAGTGAGAGACACCAAGCAAAAATTGATGACCCCAGATTGACCCTAAATTTGGAGATTAAATTCAGATGAATGCAGAATATTGCAAATACAATTCTGTTAAACTAAACAAATTCATATACATTTTGATTGATATACATCAGTTGATGATTAACCATGGAACTATATTTTAACAGGATTTAGTGTCTTAGATGTTGGTATGATCAGCTTTAAAGCAATTTTCATTCACAAACATTTGCAAGAATTACTTAAATTTAATTTTGATTTTGTGGAAATGATGAAAGCCTCTTCATTTCCTGGAATGCTTTGCTTTCAGCAAAAGTCCTGAGAGGGGCTCTCAAGCAACATCTGGTGGACAGCATTTATTTGATTACTTTTTTTGGGAAAAAAATTGGGACTTTTTTCAGGTTTCCAGAATTGGAAAAGACTATAAAATATTATTAGATCTTCTGATCTTAAATTGCATATTACCCAACATTATGTCAGTGAGTCTCAGTGAGTGTTATTCCTTATTCTACACATAGGGAAATTAAGAATAATTTCCTGTTTTTTATGATGTGTTTATATGTATTATGAGGCAAAATAAGAGTTAACGTTAATACAGCCTTTCTGCTATGCTATTGATTAGAGTTGTATCAAATTCAGTTCCTCTACCTGTCATTCAAACTTGTGAATTGAATAAAAACCAATTTTTTTTTTAAGGATTTGATTAATTACATACTTGGCATGCTTTGTTGCTTCCTTTGCTGCACTCTCACGTTTGCACAGCAGAGGGAGTCAGTGTGCACTTCCTCCCAGATGAAGGCCTTTCTCTGAAGTTTATTTTAATACTGTTTGTTTCAACTTGACAGAGAGAAGATCTAACAGTTCATGACAGAGAAGTGGCTTCTTCTTGACTTCTGAAGAGCAACGTGATGAAGGTGAAAATGGCTCGGTAAGCTGTTTTGACTCTTTGACCCCGGACATTGATCTGTCCTCAGTACTCTTTGGAGTGTTTCCATGGCCATTAGGCCATATGTCTGCACAAACATATCCTAACACATACACGCAAGAACACAACATCCTCCCCTCTCATAAGCACTCGCCTGGACACAGACATCCACACAAGCATGTGATCACATGACGAGCCGGAGTGTTTACAGACTGGTGATAATCGCTCTCCTCGGGCTATGTCTTTGAGGTCATCTTGATGGGACGCAAACCATCAGAAGGCAGATGTTACGAGCTGAAGGCACACTTTCATCTCTTCTGTGAAGGACGTGTGTCCAATCTGATAATGACACAAAGGCACACTTTGGACACAAGACACGGAAAGAGAGGAAATGTACCCTGGAAGTGTCTGTGTCTGGGTGACCCCATCTTTTTTGACAACACGCACAGTGGCTAATGCCTGTTGCCTCAGGATATACCTAGCCAGTGTAAATCCATTACCTTACCAGCTTTGCACCCATTGCTGTCGTACAATTCTGCATTCAGTGTCTAAGTGAGGGAGCACAGCATGTACAGGTCAGCAGTCCATCACAGGGCACGGTTACTATTCACTCTCACACCTATAGGGACAATTCAAAGACTCCAGTCAGCCTGAATGTACATTTGTTTGGCCTTGCTGTAGGAAACCGAAAAGTCACGACACAAGGAGAGCATGCAAACACACAGAAAGTGACTGCGCTATCACCATTCAATTGGTGATAGTCAGATTATATATATGTGTGCATTTAAGTACTTGTTTCTGTCAAAAACATAAAAACACTCAACAATTTGGCCTATTAGGAGATGGGGGACTTAAAATAGAATATTTGCATCTTTGTAAGACCCGTCACAACAAGATGTCACGAAAGCATTCCAATTTTTAAAGTAAAATACATTACTTTTGAGCCCCCCTGGCTGATATGAAGCCCCATGCCATCCAGTTGGACTTATGGGGAGTAGGATGGAGGGGGCAGTTGTGAGGGGATTAGGGAACAAAAGGATCCTTCTCTGTCATCAAAGAGGATCTGCTCCTAACTCATCCCCTGCTCTGTGGCGACAGCTTTTTATTTTTCGGGGAGAGGGAGTGACGGCTGCAGGGGTGTGTGTGTGTGTGTGAGTGGGGGGGTTGAACCGTAGCGGGAGAGTTTGATGGCAGGGGATGCAGATTTCAAAGTAATCTTTAACTTTAAGCCCTGCAGTCCCTGTGAAATGAAGCTTTCTGCCCAGACACGGTGTTGCCTATGGCTCCCAGTGGAAGCTGGCCGCCCCTCCTTTTTTCTCAAGCTTTTGTCACGGTGGCATTTAAGTGGCATTACTCACCGACTGGATGACCGAATGAAGGGGTCCCTTTGAGAGAACTGAAAGAGGCGGATTTTAACTCCCCAGAGCAGTGTCGCCTCCAAAAACAACACTAAATGCAGATAAATACCCACAGTGTTATCGGGACTTAGCAAAACTTAACGGAGACATCGTCTTGAATCATATCTGATTTGAAAGCCAAAGCTGGCGAACTGACAGCTGCAAAGAAAAATCAAATCCTCATAACTCAAATGAGGCATTATTTTATTGCACATCTCCATGTAACCTAAAACCTGGGCGGGAACCAAGTCATTAGTGGAGTTTACATCTTCTTGCAGTTTATATGAGTTCGGAAAGCAAACTTAAGCCCATCAGATGAATCGAGACCCCTAGGAGGTCATCTGCACCTCAATTGTCTCACTGTTTTACAGCACTACTTATTTTGGCCCCCAACCCCAAAGTTATTTCTCTCATCTTTCTTTTGCCTGTCCCCCTCAGGGTCACTGGCCCGCGACCCCCTGCCTACCTGGCCCACCGCAGGGAGTCAATGTAATCACACAGAGGTGGTTATGGGGTAAACAGGTTCTGTCATTGGCACAATAGGTCGTGCTGTTAATGATGGTGATTGCACAAGATGATTGTAATCAGTCACATGCCGGCAGCTCAAAATATATCGACAGGATAAATACGACTGCGTGTGCAGAGACACCTCTCAGCACCTGATGAAACATGTCATAAGTCATACGTGTCCAGGTAATGGCCGGAGGAGGGAAGAAGTGCACTGTATTGAGCAATCAAGTCAGTGCCTGCTAATGTTTCCATTAGTAAGATCAGTTAAGGTGCTTTGTTCAGTGATTTTAAGCCCTTTATCAGTATCACAATCAAAGATTTTAAGCCTTTTATCAGTATCACAAAATCAAATGCAGTATAAAAGAAAAAGCACTGATATCATTAACAGTGATATCAAGTAGCGTTGTTCATCAAGTAAGTCCAGGCAGATTTCCTTTTACTCCTGCAGTGCTCATAGTGCAGATTTAACACACAAATAAAACAGAGGAGATTTCAGAACTATAGAAAAACAGATAAATACATGTCACATACAAAAATGTGTGCTGGTAGTAAAGCAACCACTATGCTCTATCTTAAATGTACAGTTTACCTTAACTTCTTCTGCAGGTTTTATGTGGAAATATCTAGATATAAGAAAGATATAAGAGAATGTGCCCATGCATTTCAAACCTAGGCCTGCACTTGTTTCCTGCTTTTACCTTTACTGCGGTGCCCATCCTTCCATTATCTTTGTCAGTGCTAACCACTGACTCAATAGAGAAGTGTTTTTAAGATGAAGAACAAAGGAGGGACAAACAGGAATAGAAATACAACTATGTAAAAAATATATATATCACACATACAAAAAAATGTACCAGATCCAAAACTGTATATAGTTTCCATAGATGTCATACTATAAAAAGCCCTGATGATATAATTATAACAACAGTAGCTGAATATGGCTCGGTTCTATCCATGTGTCTCGGTGAGTCATGACAGTGTATCAGCACCACCAGGAGCCTGAGACCGAAGCAGCTAAATGGCATTCAGCCCTCATTAATTACTGTTTGCACCTGATGTCTATTGTCTATCATTTCCACTGTCATATAATGCGTTACAGTCATCTGGGCATATTTAAGGCTGTCTAAACGCATTAGCAGCAATTAACACGTTTCCCCCTTTATCAGACAGTACAGAGTCTGTCACTAGATGCGAGTCAGGGAAGTGATGCTGCTCGCCTTGGTGTCAAGTCCCTTGAGGGTGAGCAAGAGCAAGGAAAAACTGTTCAACCAATATGCCTGACCTCTATTCTAACTGAAGTACGGCTTTACTTTTTGCATTGATTGTAGTGGAAACGTTTCACATAAATGAAGTGCACACAATAGCTGATAAGCTAAAGAAAAGTTGACAAATACACATACAGAAATTTTTACAAACAATAGGCTTGAGTTCTATCTAAACATACATGCAGATATTCTATTACTCCTTCCCAGTGTTTTTATTATGAATGCTGACACTTAAGTCACTATTCAAGTCTGGCTTGAGCCATGCAGCACAAAAAAGTGAAACATTTAGAAACCAAAAAAAACATTTTTTTTACTGCACTCATTTCAGGTTGTCATGAACACTGATAATATATAAATAACAATACTCGCTAACAATGGCTCAGTTTTGCCCAGGTGTCCCAGTAAAAGTTTACAAGCATTAATACAAGAAGCTTCATAGTTTCCATGAAGGTTAAAACGTGCAATGAAATTTGAAGATCCCTAGGGGATCAAAACATGCTTTTAAACTTTATTTCGACCTCACGATGGGAGTCCAGACGAATTAGCGGCAGTTGGACACATTTCCCCCTCATCACACACAGCACCACCCGTTTGCACCACTGGCTGCAGGTATCGACTATAAGTCCCCTCCTCCTCCTCCTCCTCCCCCTCCCCCTCCTCCTGCAGTGGGTGCATCTGCAGGGGCTTGGACCTGGGTCGGTGTGCCCAGAGGAAGCACCGCGGTCAGCGCCGTGTTGTCGGGCAGCCTGTGCACCTGGTTGTCCTCCTGCAGCGGGGTGCACTGGCGGCACAGGGGACAGCTCAGCCTGCGGCCGGCCGCGGCCCCCCCAGCCGTGCAGGGCGTCCAGACACCCCGAGCAGAAGCTGGGGGAAGCAGCCCAGCAGCTTGGGCCGGTGCAGCTGCAGGTCGCAGGGGTTGTGGCAGTTTTTGCATTCGAGCTCGGCCGGTGCCCTCCGCCTCCGCCATGATGCATGCCACTGCAGAGTCAGCTTTATTATCATGATTTTTTTTGTGGTGCTCATATTTCCTGACGGTACGCAACAGCAAAAGAGGGGTGATTCCCTCCGTGCCTCCTCCCGGTAGTTCCGGCCCCCGGGCTCAACTCGTGGACAGGGACACACTTGAGGCTGCATTTGCGGTCATATTACCAGAACTAACGCCCCGTCCAGTCGCTATAGCCTTGTTCGAATTGATTTACCAAATTTGGCCCGTGCCACCTGGCTGATCTGTCACAAGTGTGGGTCATGTGTGTGAGGTGGCTTTTGCAGGCCTATTTGACCGTAGAATTACAATTTAGCGCCCGCAGCGGCAGCTCGGTGTGTCCCTCCGCCTGGCTTTCAGCACCAGTGGCCGGTGGACAGCGACGAGCAGCGCTCGTATCAATGCGCGGGTCCGACCTGATGTCACCGAGCCTGGTTCTGCTGCAGACAGAGAACATGCAAATGCTGCCCTTTCTTTCACATCCGTTCAATTCAGCTTTATTTGACGTGACAATTCATTACAATGTTATTTCGAGACACTTTATATCAGAGCTGCTCTGCGCCACAATCGTTCTTAAACATAAATAAACTAACAGAGGCCATCGAAACTTCCTCTTAACGGCCTGGAACCTCGAGCGGGATCCAGGCTCAGAGAGATGAGAGAGAAGATGGGGAAAAATCAGTGCAATTCAATTCATTTTTGTTTAAAATGCCAATATACAAACAGGGCCCAGCAAAACCTATTTTTAACGGGTAGACACCTCGAGCAGAACCAATTTCAGAGAAGGCGGCCATCTGGCCAACCCAGTTTGGTTGGAGAGGGAGAGAGAGAGAGAGCAAAGGAGGTGAATATGAAGACCAGTTTCTTCAATTTAATTCACCGTTATTTTATGCCAGTTCAAAGCAGAGCTGTCTCAAGACACTTAACACTGGAGCTAGTCTTCACCCCACTCTTCTTCATTAAATGTAAATAAACAAACGCATCCCATGAAAACTTCTTTTTAACAAGCAGAAACCTATAGCAGCACTGGGCTCAGAGAGATGAGACAAAGAGAGAGAATGAGAACAAGATGAAGAGTAATATCGTAATTTCTGCTTTACTTAAAGTGCTGTTCATTGGCACTTTAAATAACGCTCAAACAGAACTTTCTTTTAACAGGGCGAATCCTTGAGCAGAACCAAGTTCAGAATTGGCGGCCATTAGAGATGCAGTAGACATGGAGAGAGAGAGAAGAAGAACATAGGGGGAACTATGGTGAGTTCACTTCATTTAATTTCATTTCAGATTTCTTTAGTGCCAGTTCACAACAATGTTATCTTGAGACTCTTTGTTCTTGGTCTGCACCAAACTCTTCATCAGATATAAAATATAAAATAGTAAACAGAGCCCATCAAAGTTTCCTTTTAACAGGCAAAAACCTCAAGCAGAACCAGGGTCAGAGGAGGTAGCCCTCAGTCTGGAGCAGTTGGGTTGGAGAGGTAGATGGGGAGCTATAGTGGGGTACTTGGAGAGAAACAGAATGGAGATATCTCTGTGCATTATAACTTTATTTAGTGCCACAACACACCAACTCTTCACTGAACATAAAGAAATTACTAGTGTCCATCATGGATTCTTTTTAACATTGAGAAACCTCGAACAAAAACCAGCCTCAAAGAGCCAAAGAAAGATAGCGGAGGGGCAGAAACATGCACTATTCTGCTTTGTTTAAAGTGCCAGTACATAACAATGTCAGTTGAAGACAGTTAACAGTGACCTACAGAAGGTCCATGCAGATAGGCCTGGATCCAGCACAGTGTTCCTGTGGTTCTGAGAGGCAGCAAGTACAAAGGCTCCTGGGTAGAAGACAAGTATGCAGTTACTGGGTGGTGAGTGGTGAGTAGGGAAAGAAGGAAAGAGAGCTCAGTGTGCCAAGGGGACCCCCCCTTCCCTTCATGCCTATATGTGAGTTGCTTTGAACTCCCATCTTCAGATTCCTTTGCTTCTCAGCGTCAGTGGGAAAAGAAGTGATATCACACCTACAAATACTGTTTAAAAATAAGATGTAGGCAGCTCTGCTTGCATGGTGTTTGACCCTGTTACCAAGGCATGAGATCCTCTGTGACATTTGTGGATACAACTTGATGTTAATAGCTCAAAAAAAGCTTTGACAACATTCACAAACCCTGACTAAACCATCTTATACTCCATACATGACTTTGTGGCTCTTGAAAATGTGCTTTAAAATACTCCCTTTTAAAAAAAGATATAACGAATTGATTACCCATCTCTGACACTGGGGGGATACAGGTTAGAACTCTGCTAGAGAGGCTAGTGAGGGGGCTGATGGGCGCCCTCTTGTGGCCGACTGTGCCCAAGCATGGAGGTCGCTGCATGTCTGCAGGGTGGGGTACCAGCATATTGTGTCTAACTGGATTACACTGACATACAATTACATGCAATTGATTGCTTTTTAGCAGTGTAGTGAATGCAGTTGGTTACAGTCAGCATCGAAAACAGTAATCAGATTAAAAGATGTTTTTTTTTTTTAGAAAGAGTAAATTAGTCCTGTTATTACAAAGCTTGTTAGGAAAGTGAAAAGACGGTGACCAAGAGGACACAGCAACATGCATGTAATGGAGCATGGTGCCACCGGATGGGACAGCTTGATTGAATAAAATGAGAATATGACAAGGTTGTAACAGGTTTTTGATTGTCAGTATTTATATAATTCATGCAACAAAATCATGATCCTTTCATCCTTTATCCTGTTCTGCAATAATACACTTTTTGACAAAAAGAAAGATATTTTCAGAGTTGCTTCAGAATAATTTCTGGCTCATTAAGAGCTCTCCACCCTGGTGAAAAACCTTTTTTAAACTGTGTGTCATCTTTACAACAATATAATTACCATATATGGCTACACTTTGACTGATAATAAGACAAATAACATGTCACATCTTATTCCTTCCTGGAAACAGGAAATCCACCTTGAGATGTTGTCACAACACCAGATAACATGTCTTTCCCCCATCACACACACACACACATTCACACAGACAGACACACAGTAGCATGGGACCGATAAGAATCAGCAGTAACGTTGCAGCGTTATCAGCTCATGTTTTCCATCCTCATTTTCTTGGACCACAGAGGTAACCCCTGCATGTCCAGGGGCTGTGTGGTTAACAAATGCTTCGCCTCTCTTTTCCTTTTCTCCCGCTCACCTGGCTTCACCTTATGGGCCTTTGTCATGGTAACTGCTCCCAGTTTGAGTTTCCATTGAAGTGTCCTGGGTCACATGTATTTGATTAGATCAAACACAGCGGGGACAACAGCGCCTCTTACTGAAGCACCTTGTAGTAGTAACATCCCAAGGCTACTAATCACAGAGTGGATTTCCTTATACTGAAGATGCAGCATCTCCGAGATGCTTATCTTAGAGTCAGTCCAGGCATTCTTTTAATCTGTTTCTTCTATTTTATACAACATCTGCTCTGTAGTCTTTGTGATGCAAAGCTCTCTTAAATCTCTGCCCCGTTCTGGATACACAGAGGCAAAATGTCACAATTTGTCCCAAACAAACAGAAATAAAACCAATTATTTAACCCTCCTGTTGTGTTCGTTTCAGGCTCTTACCTTGGGGTTCCTGGTCAAGAATGACTAAATCTTTAGTGTATATGGATGTATGTGTGTGTGTGTGTGTGCATATATGTATTACCTTGTGGCATTTTTTAAATCAACACAAATTGTGTGAATATACTTCCGTTTGGTGTTTTTGGCATCTCAGTCTCCGTGACCTGTGGTCATACAGCTTGTTTTTTTGTCATCGTTTGTCAACAACATGAAATAGAGATTATGACTACAAAGACTCAACATATTGTGTTATTTATCATAAAATACTCCATTTCAGTGTCAAACAGCTGTTTTGAAACCTTTTAAATTGTTTCAACAGCAGGAAAAAAACCCCACATCCAACACTGATATTAAGCATCATTTGTATATTTGCACATAAGTATTTGTAATAGTCAAATTAACACAACTGAGGGAACGCATCTAAGTGCATACAAGTTCAATTAAAAAAAAGAAATGTAATCATTCTCAGAATTTGCCTTGTGTGTTCAAAGCCATTGGACCTGTAAAAGTCAAATTAAATCTTCAACAATTTGTCAGAGAGAGGGTTAGATGTAAATCAACCAGATTTGCCCAGAATACAATAGGAGTGTTAAGAGCATTTGCTCTATCAAGTGTGTTCAATCCTCCCTGTATGGCATTTGTACAAGGATAATAAATGGAAAACCTCTGAAATGAAGGCCTTAGCTCAATGGATGTCTCAGAATACAGTGCAGGACCGCATCCTGACCTCACATTTATCCAGGAGCTGTGTCGCCACCACATGCGGCTAAGAAATGGTTGTATGCTTTTTCCAAATTTTGCAGAAGACAGATTTGGCTGTATAGTGATTGTGCCCTGCGACTGTAATTAGACCTCAGTATGGAAACTGATATTGTGGCACATTGTTAAATAAATTCCCTCGCAGCCGCCGCCACGGTTCTCTGGAGACCTAGAGAGGTCAAGCGCATGCTGCTTTACAGCTGCCTGTTATTTTAACATGATAAAAGCACAATGCAAACCCAGCCAATGAGGCAAATTATCCACTGAAAGAATCTGACTTTTCTTGTCGCACTGGGCCACAGTCTGCGTTTTTTGCTCTTCACAGCTCCACTGTGCAGGGGAATGCATAGCCGAGCATGTTAATTCTAAGACTGAGCCGAGGCTTGTTAGCCAGGCTCCCTGTAGCTTACGGTCCGATAATCGCTGTGATGATTCGATTGACTACAAATGTCTGTCTGTGTTTGATCCGATGCTGTAGAGTTAATCGTGAATGCGGAAGAATTCCAAGTGACTCTGGGAAGGATTTTTTCTCTTCCAGTCTCCTCAGTCTAGGACCTTATCGCTGTAGGGGCCATGCAGGGGCAAGATCAAAACTGCCTGTGTTGCTATCGTCTTCACTTTATCTCCAGTGGACCCAGAGCAAATTACTGACTATCTATTTTTTCATGTGCATGCTTTCAGAAATAGAGCCCTGAATGCCGCCTCTGTGCATTCACCTCATAAATGCAACACACAGAGTTCTTCTCAGCGGCCATGTTGTCCTTCAGTTTTGATGCATTTCGTCCACCACCGCAGCACATTTCTGACTCAGCTTACCCCACTAATTGATTTGACATGGTAGATCCAATATCCTTTTCATGATAGTCAAACTTTAGTATGATAACCCCCCACCACCAGCATCCCCCACCCCTGTTTTATGGACATATAATGTTTCCACATGTTCTGAAACATTTCTCCCCCCTCTACATGAAGTCTTAAAGGAGGAATTAAAGTATATACTGTGGGATACTGCAGTGAAAGTGGAGGGAGAATTACACTCCCATGCTGTGAAGTTTGGATGAATTATGATTAAAAAAAAAAAGCAGCTTTAAAAGTCATCTTTCATGTCTTGTGGCGTGCCAGAATGTGGTATCACAGCAGTAGCAACAGCAAAACAATTGACATTTTCTCATTTGTATGTCTTGGGTGAGGTTGGGGGCAATTATCTTTTTCATGTTGTCCAGGTTATTTTTAGACAGAATGCGTCGGTCATCAGATCTGCTGGTTTGTCCCACAGAGGTGATCACAGCCCCCTCTGTGCTTAGCAGAAGGAGGAGGAGGAGGGGAGAAAAATGTATCGGTCTATTAAACACGCCCAATTATCATAATTATCACAACTCTACAAGCTTGAGAAAAGTCAAATGATCCCTCATGTGGTGCTATGTGTCTATAATCGAGCATTTGCACGGATGTGTTACACTGCCGTGTGGCTCGACCACGGGTCCCCGCAGCACCCATTGTTCACTCGGTGCAACTATTACACCGCGCTGCCGAGCTTTTCCCCTGCCTTTTCTCTCGCTCCCAGTTCCTTTTTCTTGCGTGAAAACGAATTGATGCCCTCTGCTCCGAGATGCCGCACCCCGCATCCAGCGCCGTTTTCGCCATAAATCCTGCAAAAAGGAAGGAGGAGAAGAAGAAGAAGAAGAAGAAGAAGGAGAAGAAGAAATAAAACTGTAGGAAAGAGGGTTTAAAAAAATCATCCCATTTTGGAGCATGTAAGAGTAATGAAAAATTAACTGTTGGCTCCGTTAGAGCTCGTTTTATTTTCTTCTGTGTCAGTATGCGTGACTTAACGCCGCTATGCTTCACTTTTGCTTCTATAAATATCTGTGGAAATAATCCATACACGTAACAGGGGAATGCCTCGTGATTATCATGATGACTTTTCATGGCCATTTGAAAAATAAAATAAAATGAAATAAAACGATAATTACACCAACATGAATGCTTCTAATTCGTGTCTTTCTATTCTATTCTTTTTTTTTTAATTTCCCCACCTGTTGCAGTCTTCTGTTAGTTTCACACCATCGAGTCTGAATTAATAATAAAACACTTAAATCTTTTGAATAAAAAATATGAGTCTTTTTTTATTCCTCCCTCATTTTCCAGCAGGCTTCTGGGAGCAAACCAGTCGGAGTGCGCACATCACTAATACCTGAACGCACCACGCTAAAGTGCTGTCATTGACAATTAAACACGCTTTTTCTTATCTGCAGTGAAGGCTGGAAAAAAAACCCTGACGCATCTGTTTAGTCCAACTCCATAATTTGAGATTATGCTACGCGCTTTTGAAGTACACCTTTGGAATGACTGGAATGGTTACACCTCAGTCAAATACTGTAGCTTAAAAAAACAACTACACGTAGAATGTTTAGAAGAACTACACCATGGGTCCTAATATTTTTTTTGTCAGTAAGTTATGAAAATGTAAAATATGCAAGTGCGTCTGTGTGTGTGTGTTTATACCTGAGAAGCTTCATCACCTTAAAAAAGAAGATGTGCAAAACCATTTTTAAACTATTTATTCGCAAATAAAATACAATTTAGTTAAGTTTTATTATTGTTATTATCTTCCTGGGTGATTTCCTCACCTGTTGCAAGCTTCCATCAGTTTCATACCACAAGTGTTTCCAGGTATCTATCAGCTAACGAACCTTTTTCTTTCTTATCTTATCATCATGCATCAGTGAACTTTGCTCAACAAATCAGCATCAGAATCAGAGTAGTAGTTATACAACTTAGTTTTGCAGCCACAAGGAATTTGTTTTGGGTGTTATGTGCAAAAAGAGCAAGATAAAAAAAGCATAAATAAGCGCAGGACCACAATTCAAATAGCAAAATTAAACAAGGTGTCCGTGCATGTATATACAGAGGAAGCCTGTATCCCTGCAGATGCGTCTCCGCTTGTTTTTAAAGGCCACAATTAAAAGTTTTGTGTAGAAGTTTTCCACCCAAGCTTGTGACACGAGGAGCTGACCTCGTGAGGTCAGTGCAGACTGAAGTGGATCTGGCCAATAGCAGTGCTCCTCCAGCGCCCCGTCGACCAATCAGGGGGCGCAGCGCGGAGTCAGAGGGGACATCGACCGCAGATAAAATGTTTGACTTGCATCCATCCCCTCACACCGTCCTCCCAATCCTCTCCGGACTGTGGGCGACCTGCACTCCGCTTCCATCTCACACCGGACACCGGACACCGGGCCCACAGCTGTGGACACACCGTTTTTATCTACCCCATATCCTACCCCGATATCTCCACGGCTGCAACCTGTTACGCGAAACAAAAAACAAAAAAAACTTTGCAGGCAAAGCCAGACAAGTAGTGCCTTTTTGTGGGATTAAAAAAGGGCACACAGAGAAGAAGAGAGAGAGAGAGAGAGAGAGCGTCTGGGTGTGACACCGTGTCAGGAGTCATGACAGCGCTGGCAGGAGGTTTACCCAGGATGATGAGACCGAGTCCGCACCAGAACTACCCCCGGGGAGGCTACTCTCTGGAAGGTAAGCGAGAGGCACCCACTCCACCCACACTGTACGGCGGCAGTAACATGCATGCATGCGTGCATGCAACTCGTAGAAAAAAGTTCTGCAAAGTTGACAAGCTCCGCTTCAGAAAAGCTGAAAACCTGCAAAAAATATGTGTCACTATTGCTGGTGATTTATTCACTTCTGCTGGAGAAAGCTGATGTTTAAGTGACTTTTTTTAGGCAAAGCCAGAGACTTTCTCTGCTGCATTTCCAGCATCTCTGGTGGCAGTGTTTGCATTGTAGTGTAATTTATTTTATGCTATCTGGAAATGATTTAATCGCCATTATTAAAATTTATCTCCTGTCACATAAATTGTGCGACATACTGTTGCTGTAAAGAAATAAAAGAAGAAATGTAAAGCTTCCGGGTGCCACTAGGAATAACATCCATCTTCTTTTGCAACTCTAATCTTTTAGAGACACATGCATTCCGGAAGCAACTTGTTTGACTTTACGTTCACACAAATATTTACTGATTTAGCAGCAACTGTAAGAGGGAAAACAAATTACATCACAAGAGGTGCAATAGTAAATAAATATTACAGTCTGGATGAGTGCACAGATGTGTTAGTAATACCTGTACTACACTGCAGGTCTACCAGAAGGAGAAGTAACAATAGGCACACGTTTGGAAGGATTCTTTGAATTTTTTTCATCTGTACCTGTTATGCATGACATCAGGGGGAAATTATGAGTCATTGTTCCCAACGTGCATGTGCTTTTGAAATGTATTGAAGCGCCTTTAGCGCCCTAAGTGACGCCGTGTCGTGCCGCTGTCCGTCCAGTGTCCACCCCTCTCGGCCAGGGTCGGGTCAACCAGCTGGGGGGTGTCTTCATAAACGGCAGACCTCTGCCCAACCACATCCGCCACAAGATCGTGGAGATGGCGCACCACGGCGTGCGGCCATGCGTAATCTCCCGCCAGCTGCGCGTCTCTCACGGCTGCGTCTCCAAGATCCTGTGCCGGTACCAGGAGACCGGCTCCATCCGGCCCGGGGCCATCGGGGGCAGCAAGCCCAAGGTGAGGGGAGCCCGGAACAAAAAATAAACAGACAGCAGTAGGAATAAAATACGTGGTAGTTGTTGCCTCGGAGGAAAGGTTTTTTTGTTTTTTTTTTTAAACCATGATACACCTTCCACTTATAGGAAAAGTAAAAAGTAAAGAGTAAAAGATACTAAAGGTCATCAATAAGAACAAGACATCAGTTAAAAAAAAGGACATGTACATATATATGTGTTGATAAAAATATGAAGTGGATTTTAAGTCTGAGGGTTCAACTATAATTTGTGGGGGAAAAAAGTTCTAAGAAGACTTACATTTGCAACTATTATTATTATTATTATTGTTATTATTATTATTGTTGTTATTGTTATTATCGTTATTATTATTATTGGTTCATTTAAATTTCTACTGGATCCTTTAAGGACATTTAAACATCAGGAGCTGATGTGTAAATGTCCTTAAATGGATTTTTAAATCCGAGTGTTCAATGAGAGATTTGCGGGCAAGTAAAAAAAGAGTTTTTTTGTGGGAGATAAATTATAACTTGATTGAGTTTGACTGTAAAGGTCCCCCTCTAAGATAAATAACGTTTTGGATTTCGGCCCCACCACTTCCTCCAACTTCTTCAGCCACTCCAGCAAACAACTTCCTCCCTGTCTCTCTCTCTCTCTGAGTAAAAATAATAAAAAGTGACCGTAACTCTCTTCCTGTCGTAGCAAACGGCCTCTCCGGAGGTGGACAAGAGGATTGAGGAGTACAAGAGGGAAAACCCGGGAATGTTCAGCTGGGAAATCAGGGACAAGTTGCTGAAGGATGGGATCTGCGACAGGAACAACGTCCCATCAGGTACACCGCAAGGTTGCCACTATAATAATCATTCAAAAAATAACTTCAATTCGCCAAAATAAAATCGTTTATATTTCATGGTTTTTGTATGTTTATTTACGATGTTTTTTATTTATTTTTCTTTTACAAGTGAGCGCTATCAGCCGGATCATGCGGTCTAAATTCGGCGGAGTGGGTGAAGAGGAGGAGGAGGAGAATGAAGTGGTGAAGAGAGAGCTGGAGGATAGCGAACCACGGACCAAGCACAGCATCGATGGCATCCTGGGAGACAGATGTGAGTCTTATTTTTTATTTGATTTGATTTTATCAAAAAATAACCTTCTACCCCGCTGGGCAATCTCTGAGTTCTCGCCCCTGACTGGACAGATTAATAATAATAAAAAAAGATGCTAATGAAAAATTCTGATAATTATGCATATATTTTTTAAATAATAATAGCGACCCATGAAATTATTTTTTACCCATGACAACTTTTTTTGCGCAGAAAACTACAGTTCCAGGTGTTTACGCATGCGCGCAGAGGTCCCAGGTTTAACAAACGCGCAGGATAATCAAACATTTGTCCAACTTCCAAGCCTGAGAATCCCCCCTCCCTCTCTCTTTCTTTTTTCCTCCTTTTTTGAAGAAAATAAAAAACACACAATCGGACACTGGAGGATGAACTTCAGGGGACAAAGCAGGGAGAGTCCATTGAGTCTCACACCTCAGTTTGACGAGCACAAAAAGTGCAGTGAGCGGCTCAGCGGTGTACAAAAAGACGCCAGGGCCTTTCAAAAGTGGCGAGAGAAAGGGAGAAGAAAAGTGCGCTGACAAAAGGGCCTCGGAGAGGACATTATGAACCCGCAATGAGCGATGAATTATTCAGGGACAGCGATGGGCCCGAAGCGGCCCCGGTTTATAGACTGCTCCAAATAAAGTGCCAATCTGAGCCTCTTCCCACACAGCACAGAAACAAGAGCATCAGGGAGAGAAAAGCTGCGGGCAAACACCTGTTGATTTACGACCTGTTGGCGGACAAAATGGCGACCAGAGTTAATTATTGGTAGACGCTGCTCGTTGTCTTCTTGCGATTTCAGGTTTATCGTTTTTTTATACTGACATTTTACTACATACACTTTTGCTGTTTTTTTTTATTTTTAGGTAATTGTCTGTTTGAATAGATCATGACTTAGATTCGACAGAAGTTACTGGAAAACTGGTTTGGGGATCTGCGCAACTTTTTTTTAACGCACAGACCTTTTCTGTCGCAGTCTTTTGCGCATTGTGCCTTTTTTTGTCGCAGTCTTTTGCGCACAGACAGAGCGTGACGCCTTCAGCAGGCTGGCGCAGGGGGAAAACCTCCTCTCCTTCTTCTTCCCCACTAGATTAAATCCAAACCCTTTATTTCTCCCCACTTTCATCTCGGGCAAAGTCCGCCCCTTTCCTCTCCGCCCAGGGCGCACACATTCATGCGGTGTCTGCTGTGGGCGCAGCCTTCTCCCTCTCTCTCTTCCCCCCTCCCCACACCCCCCCACTCCAAAAAAAAATCTGTAAATAAACAGATATTTTTAGAATCCATATAGATTCAGATATTAATTCATATATATTTGTACATGACAGAAGCAATCGATAACTTGGTTGCACAACCACATCTAAATTTTTTTTTCCTTGTGAGAAGTTTGATACAACTCAGATAAATTCATTTTTCAGCTCTTGAAGGAAAACAAATAACATTAGCTATTTTACATCAAATAGGTGTCATCCTACATGCAAACAGCTCTGAGGCACTTTCCCCTATTGATATACAGAACAGCACTATTTCATTCTTGTGTCTCTTTGTGGAAGTGGTTGTTGTTTTTCTCTTTTATAGCTTCTTCATTAGAATGTGAAAAGGGAGGTTTTGGGGACTGAGAGAGTGTCTTCTGGCCAAATATTGATTAAGTAGGTGTTTGCAGAGGCTATTGTTGTGGCAGAGAGAGGCCTGTTGCTCTCTGCCCCTTTCTCCTCTACCACTATTGTTGGCTTTCCTTAAGTGCTAAGATCAAAGCCGACTCATTTAGATTTATTTGTCTGGGAAACGGACTGCTAAGGTTTGTGGGATAAAGTATACCGGGCAGCCCCAGGTCTGCATAGCATTAGCAAGTGGCCGGAACATTGTGTGAAAGGGATGTTTTGCCGGAATGAATCTGATGCTAAGTTGTTTATATCTTCTTTAACTGTTGTGCTACGGAGGGACAATTGACTCCTGAATCTAAACAACGGGCATGCTTGAGCTGCAGCGTGAGACGCGTTGGAAATAATCTTTATCACGTTGGTCCATGAAGCAGGAGCGTATCTTGCTGGGTGAAATTCATTTTAGCTGCAAGACCGAGAAACGCAACGCAGCCAAGAATTTGTTTCTGCCATGAGTGGCTCCGAATTAATTGATCGCATCCTTTTCTCTATTTACTACTGTTAGCACTTTAGCCTCATTTAACTAATTAAAGTATCCAAAGTCATGAAAGAGGGCTAGCCACTCTCGCAGGATCCATTTATGGCAGTGGGGGTGACAGGGAGAAAGGAGCAGAAGAAAAAGAAAGCTCAGAAATACAAACAGTCAAAGGGATAACTTTTCTTTAAAGGGGATCCTGCGGAGCCAAATTGAATGAGCCCAGTTCTTTCAAATCTGCCATGGTGAACGCAGTCAACATGTAATAATTGGTTTCATTGAGGTGCATTCCAACAATCTGCTGCCATTCTCCTGCCTCTATTGTCCGGAGGCAGGCAAATAGCCAGAGGGACAGGAGGAATCAAGTGCTGACAAAACATGAAAGATTTAGCTGCTTTTGTCAAAGGAGCTGAGTAGGACTTTGTTTGTGTAAATAAACTGGGTTACTGGCTCCCCGTGACTTTGGCATGGAGGGGAAACTGAGAGCAAGGGAAGCAGGAAGATCATGTTTGCGTATGAGAGTTTACCATATTTTATAGCAATTGCGATATAAGTTATTCTCCGCTGAGATGGGGGAAGCGGAGACGGACGCAAAGCTCCACGCGCGACCGCCTCGTCCCAGTCATCTAATCCCATTTTCAGAGTTCAAAACCCACATTCTCACAAGACATTTAAGAGCGCAAACGTCTCTCGCACAGCAGGAGTGGCGAGGCAATAACCCGAAACTGTAAACAGAGAGATGGATGTTGTGAATTTCTGCAACTCGTGCCTTTGTTTGGGGTCCTCACATTTCCACGGTGACTGAGTTTAAGATTGGAGGTTTAGTGGAGGCCTCCTCCACCAGTCACAGGAGACAGAAGGCCTCAATGCAACCAGAGGAATGTCTGCTACAGCCGCATTTCCATTTTCCTCTCAGGGCTGGATAATGGAGAAATTTATATGTGGGCCTCACTCTATGTTTTCCTGTGTTAATAGTGCTTATAATGCTAGTTTATCCCAGTGGACCACTGGGGAAAACAAACCAAAATTCGTAATATATTTTCTCCCCCGAGAGGTACAGACGGACGAATAGATGGATAGATAGACAGACAGACAGACAGACAGATAGATAGATAGATAGATAGATAGATAGATAGATAGATAGAGATAGACAGACTCTCCTCTGCCTCTAGAATATAAGCAGTCAACGCTTATACGTTCAATGTTGGCATGATTCTCAAGACTCGCTCTTTCTCAGTAAAGAAAGAAAAAATCCACACTGCCTGATCTGCAACTGAATGTGGACTCTATGCTTCATTAAAGCCTCTTTCTCTGTTGGCACCCACATTGTGATCCCCCAATATTAATTCAAAGGACAATTAATGAATGCAGGCCAACTTTGAAGTAATGGGCCGGGGTCCTGCCCTGAGCCGGCCCCTCGGCGCTGATGTACTCTCCGCATTCTCCCCACTAACCCCAGAGACACTGTGAAGTGACTGAAAGAGAGGCAATGAGCAATGGAAGGTCAAGGAGAGGAGCCCCAGCTGAAAAAGAACTCTCTATTTCCTTGGAAGTATTAGCCAAGCAAAACTCTGTGATGGGGAGGATAAAGGAGTGTGAAGAGAAAAGGGTCGGGGGCGAGGGGACTCTGCAAAGAGGGACACAATGGGATAGTTAATTGAGTAAAGCCAGACAGCGTTGTCAATCACTTAACTTTGTTTAGCCTCAGTTTTTGTGGAGCGTTTGCGTCCAGCACATTGCACATTATGGACACGCCAGCACCACTCTGAAGCTGTTTTGATTAATGTCCCTTTTCCGTGACTCTCAACAAAGAAATCCACTTTAAAAAAAAAAAAAGGAGAGAAGAAACAAAGAAATTTAAGATTTGAAAAACAAAGTTGCAGAAGTTATTTCCTACTTGAAACAGCTAAGGAAGTTGAAAGTTTCCCCACCGAAGAAGCGCCCCCAGTCAGCAAGTGATGGCAGGAATGCGACGGTGATGAGTGTTAAAGTTTAGTTGTAGGGTCAGCAGTGAGGCCGTCCTCTCCCCGGCACTGCGTGGTAGTTGTGAAAAGGTCAGGGGCTAACCCAGGGTCAGTTGACTGTTAAAACTATCAGGCCCCGGGAAAAGGGGGTTACAATAATGTTTGGGAAAAGATGACATCGAGCCAGCTCCCTCAAATCAGACTAGTGAATGAGAGCTGACTGAGTTGGCCTCGCTTTTAAGGTGCACAGACATTTGGTGCTGGTGGTTCCAGTTGAGGTGGATCCTCCGTTCGCCTGGAACGTGCGGCAGACTGGCCTGTTGCTTTGTCCCCGCATGGTTCCTGCGCGCTCGCTTTGTCCCTGCCCCGAGGGTGGAAATGCCACCGTGAAACTGTCACCTAACCGCACCACGGTGGAACTAAATAATAACCACTGCACACTGGGCACGCATAATGGCCATGAAGGGCCATTTGTGGCTTTTTGTCGCCCCGCCGGTATTAGACAGAGATACATCTTTCAAAGTCATATCGCTGGCTATTTCTTTGTCCGTTAAGTGCCAACCTCCTGCGCTTATTCACTGCATTTTTAGCCCGTCCATCACATCATCATCATCATCATCAAAGAGGGGGGCAGATAGAGAGAAAAGAGCGACTTTCTCTCTATCGGCCCCCCTCTTTTCCCAGGCAGCTGCTGGTTCCTGGGGGCTCTTTAGCAAGTCAAGTGAGCAGCCCACTCACTCCCATTTTCTCCCCTTAACTGTTAACCCCAGCTGAGCCCATAAGCTGTCAGTTAACCATTCTTTTCCTCCGGTGCATCTGCTCGCTCTAGCTCTATGCGGCTATTTTATTCAGTGGCCCTCTCGCACTGCTCTCTGTGGCCTGAAAGGGCTGATCTACTTCCCTGGGCAAATAAGTAGTTCATTTGTCTCTTCTGCCCTTTGTTTTGTGTTGCGAACACATGTCACCAGCTCAATTACCTTCTCTATTAACAGCCCCAGGAGGAAGGCTAGGCCAGCCCCTACCGAGGCCAGACTATAAACTGCCACATATGCTCCGCTTCTCTTTCTCTTTCTCACCCTTCCTCCCCTCTGCCTGTCTTTCTTCTCTCTCTCGCTCTCTCCCCTACTTTCATATCTCTCTGTCGCTCTCTCCGCCACACTATCGAGCTCTGAATGTGAATTTCTGTGCACATGTGCACACATGCATGCATGTGTGCGCCTGTGCATGTCTCTTCATATTAACATCTCCTGTGTGGATGGGAGGGGGATGAATGCTTGGCAAGCCTAGCCCTGGCCAGTGTCGACTATGCGGTAAACAAGAGCAGTCCTTTTTTTCTCCTCCCTCCAGTTGGAGTCCTCATTGGGTTTTCTTTTCCTTTTTTTCCTCTCTGGTTTGTTTGAGGCACTGCTGCTGCAGGTGAAGCTAATGGGAGTGGACGTTCCCCAAGTTCACATCTGTGGCCCTCTGGAGTTTATCTTCCCTGCCTGTCAGTCTCCTCTCTTGATCGATAAATGGTTCAGTTTAATTCGAGAGGTTGGCTTGTAGCACTGCGCGTGTGTGATAGGAGTGTGTGCACACCTTAGGATGCACTTGTTTAATTTTATTTCTCTAATCAGGGAAGGGAACCTGTTGAATTCACTTGTTGAGTAAACTAAACACTGCCCTCTGAACAATAAATGTTCCACCATCTACTCCACTATCTAAACTAGCTCAATGTTAGTTTATAATCCTACATCTTACTTTGTTTTGAAATTTCTTTTTTCTGGATCATTCTCCAGCAGCCCCAATTTCCGCTTGAGGGATAATAATCTATCTTTCTATTAAGACTCTTGTCGGGGCTGCAGCCAAACTGTGAGCGGCCATGGAGTATTTTCAGCTCCCTGGTGCTTTAGCTGCAGCGTAAAATTTGATTTGGGTGTTTAAGTAAGGAGGGCGAGGCCTCCCTTTGTGTGTCTAGTATCCTCTTCTGCCGTTTGTTGCAGAGAATGTGTGGGAACGGCCCCTCTCGGAGTACGCAGAGTCAGCACCGGCGTGCCTTTTAAAAAATCGATCTGCGTACGTCTGAGCTGCGGTTGCAGCGATGGGCGAATGCAGAGAATGAGAGGAGCGAGGTGAATGGCTGCGATGGAAGCAACAGGTCCACTTTAAAGAATGAAAAGCAACCCCCTCCAAACCCCACAACCCCCTTCCATTCTACTTAGCTTCCCCAGCATCTTCTTCAGGTGCCTTCAGCCTCCCATCTCTTCTCCATGTCAACTGCCCCATCCCCCCCAGCTCTGTGCCCCTCAGGCCATGGAGGGAGGGGATGAAGGGGTGCTCCCCTGCTGTGCCCCTCCACAGCCCCCAGTGGCCCTTCTCTGGACCCCTTTGTACCCCCTCCTCACCCCCCCACCCTTCATTCCCCCACTCAGCCCCTGGCCCTACAGCCCCCACCTCACCCTACAGCCTCAGCACCCCCCACCCCACTCCCCTGCTGGGCAGGTGACAGGCCCCTGAATGCGGGCCCGGGCGTCCCTGATGGCTCCTACAGATGGAGCGTGGTAATCGGCCCAATAGAGCCCTGCCACAGGCTTTTCCCTGCTAAGATACAAAGGCTTGGCCACATCACATCCAAAAAAAAGAGGACAGAGCGAGAGAGAGGAAGAGAGCCAAAGAGAAAGTGCACGCCAGAGGATGACAAAAGCAACACTGTCATTTGCCATTAAGGGAGCGTCTGTGACGGAGTGTTTTCTCTGTAGTTACTAATAATAAAAACAGGGAGGGGAAAAAAGAGAGGGAAAGACAGAAATAAAGGGGGCAAAGAGGAGAGCTCCACCCCCACCCTGCAGTTAACATGAGTTACAGTGCCAATGGGGAGTTTTCTCCTCTGAGAAGTTTTATGAGCTCTCTTTCCCTCCCTCAGGAATCTTTTCGTTTCTGCGCCGTCATTGGTTCGCCTGTCTTATTCTTTCTCCCTCTCTTCTCTCGTCATTAAAATGGTAATGACATTGCATGTTACCCAGCTTGCTGTTGTTTGGCGGTCTTCTCCCTCGGTGTTGCTCATGTGTTGATGAAGGGAAGTGGCACTTTGCTAATCTCAACAATATTGGTGTTTACACGAGCGATATCAAGTTTTACTTTTCTTGCTGTGTGGCCTCCTCTCTGTGCCTGTTGTATTATAAAATTTGCTCCAACTGGTCTCGGGCCACATCCTTACCTAAACAAACCATATCCAAAGCCCATGGTGCACGTTCCAGGAGTGTTTGAGCGTCCAGCCAATCTTCTCTGAGCCTTTATGCCAGCGTGGCGCCCTCGGTTCAAATGTAATAAAGAGCTCTTCTCAGCATCAGAATCTTGTGCGCCGGCGGTCCCGAGCACAGCAGCATTCCCAGGGAGCAAATCCGTGTGTAATGCCTGGTCAGACGCACACTGGCAACCGGTACAAACATTTCCTGCTTGGCTCCAGAGGCTCCAGAGGCAAGGGGAGATCCCTGCTGCCCCTCCCCATGTCTGACTTGGCACTTTTTAATTAAAGCTTTAAATCTGGAGGGCAGAGGGAAAATGAGCTGGCTGTGTAGTAGGGGGGTGGGGGGGGCAGACAAGCCTCAGTCCCCGACTCAAACCTTTCTGACACTTGCACCTGCCTCTCTGCTTTTGAGGCTCTTGCTTTTCTCCCGTTCAATTTAGGTGTTTGCCGCGGCGTCTGAGTGTCGAAAAGGTGCAGTGAACCTTCCTGCGGAGGTTGACGGGGTCCCTTCAGGGTGGATTTAGGGAGTGGATTCCAGCTCTTTTTGCCTTGTGTCCATCTGTGTTTGACACATTGTCAAGGCCGAGCAAAAGCCGTGAGGCAGCAGATGCATGTTTGTGAGTGTGCGTATGACTGAGAAAGAGATGAGGGATCGGAGACGTGTAATGGCAGACAAAGGGAGGCTGTCACGCTACTTTGTGGAGCCTAATCATTATTTAATAGATGGGTAACCTCCATCCCCCACCCCAAATGCAGCAATAGGCCTCTGTCTCCACTCTCAAACCTTCATTGATTCCCTTCTTCTGCTGAATTAGATCCCAATAGCTGTCTCCCAGTCGCCCAGTTGCTGTTGCCTGCCCTCAACTGAACAAACAGATTAAGAAGCACCTGCAAAAAGGCAGCCCACTCTTCACTGTGGGACCCTATCGGTGCAGTGCACAGCATAGCTAAGACGGGGAGAGACACAGAGTCCCAGGGAATAGATGCCCTGGAGGGATCTAGTCCTCTTTAATCCATGTTCAAGCAGCTTCTGGCGTTTGATCCCCTCGGGAACCACTGAGGAGTTTAAGGGAGCAGGAGGACACAGTCCAGAGTTGCTCTGTACCATGTGCTGTAACATAATCCATTGTCTCGGATTTTTCAGTTGCGCACCCTGTAATATGTGCCTCATCGTGTCGCTCTGCTTCAGCCTATAACTCCTCTGTTTGTTTGCCATTCCAGCCAGCCACTCGGATGAGGGCTCAGATGTGGACTCAGAGCCGGGCCTGCCCCTCAAGAGGAAGCAGCGTCGCAGCCGGACCACCTTCACAGCCGAGCAGCTGGAGGAGCTGGAGAGGGCCTTCGAGCGCACGCACTACCCCGACATCTACACACGGGAGGAGCTGGCACAGCGGGCCAAACTGACGGAGGCCCGGGTCCAGGTTAGAGATGCTCCCTCGCGCACTTCCCAGCCGGAGGAGGCTCGATCTCCACGGCGGGGCAGTGTTGTCAGTCTGTCATGGATATGGGTCATGTGGGTGTTAAATTGCCTTGGGATGTTGCCACACATTCCTCATTAGACATGTGCCTCGTCTGACCCGCATTCTCCACATGTACAGACACAGACACGGCACACACACTGCGCCCACTGTATTTTAGGACAGATTCCCTTTTTTTGTCAGACTGTGCAAAAAAAAACAAAGCCATGTCAAGATCCCCCCAAAAATAGATGCCCGATTTAGATAGGTTGCTAATATAGTCTTTAACAGCTGTAACAGCCCTCTGGCGTTTGCCTCTGAACTCAATGAATTGCAGTAGCACACAAAGATGTAATGTCTGTGGTTTCTCTGCACGCGCCAGATGTTAAGATCTCTATCAGTTCAGCTCCCTGTAATGGGTCAGCAAGGGCTCACACACACACACTCACACACACACATACACACAGACATGCACACACACATATAGATATATACACAAGCACACTCATAAACACAGATGAGTGTATACTCGCGTGCTATCAGAATCCTCTGCCAAGTGCATTTCTGAAGAGATCAACTCGGTGTGTGGTGCAACAGATAAATAAACCGTGATAACTAGGTGTAAACAAAGACAATAAAGAAACTATGGTAAAAAAAATGAATGTGTGCAGGTGTGTGCAAGTGCAATGCAGTGAAGAAGTGGCCATGAGGCTAAAACTTCCTGTCTGTGTTTGTGTTGCAGGTGTGGTTCAGCAACAGAAGAGCTCGCTGGAGGAAACAAGCCGGCGCCAGTCAGCTGATGGCATTTAACCACCTCATCCCCGGCGGTTTCCCTCCCTCGGCCATGTCAGGCCTGCAGCCCTACCAGCTGTCCGACAGCCCCTACACTCCCACCTCTATTGCCCAAGGTGGGTTGAGTCAGCCAGCCCGGCACAAATTTCACATACGTGCTTTTTGGGGTTGTAAAATCCGAATTGTTCGGGGGATTAAATGGCTGCGTTTCTATTTCCAGCGGCGTCCGAGCAGACCAGCACAGTGCACCGGCCACAGCCGCTGCCCCCCACCTCTGTGCACCAGAGTGGGCTCAGCTCATCCGCCGGCTCCCAGGACGGAGGCTCTGCCTACTGCCTGTCCTCCGGAAGACACGGCTTCTCAGGATACTCGGACAGCTTCGTGGCCCCGGCAGGACACAGCAACACTGTCAACCCCAGCATCAGCAACAGCCTGTCACCACAGGTTCGTCTCTAGCTTCTGAAGCCGAACCTGAAATGCACCGTATCTGCACATCTGCACATCTGCACAGAAACACATTATCGCTGTCTAAAATAAACAGATGAGCCTCATCCACACACACATATGTTATCGTGCCAGGAAACAGGACATCAGTGCTTCTTCATGGCATTTAGGAAGTGCACCATATGGGGGGATAATGACACACATGGCCAAACACACACACACACTCTCCTCTGTGAGCGACCCAGGAGGTGTCATTGCAGTGACATTGATGAAAACCTTGTTAGGCAGAGAAACACGGTAGCTTTTCATTTTTGTTTATTCTGCCGGGGTTGTTTGATGAATTTGAAATGTGGCAAACGCCAGTCTACTGGGGGAGGGAAAAAGGGCCCAGACATGAGGACGGATGTATGGATGTCGAGTGATGACACAAATCAAAACTGAAAAGACAATTATGGTCGATTACACAGTCATCACTGTCCATCAGTGGCTCCCTAGCAGCCCAGAAGATGGACTAACAGGCGGAAAACGAGCTTTTAACCGCCACAAAGGGTGGCCGGCCCACATGCAATGCATGCTGGGTACTAATTCCCACGAGAGAGAATCTCAGACTCCTGTCAGGCACAGATAAAAACCTGCCTGAGGCTTGTTGGGTGCTATGTGAATGCCTGAGGATGTATATATATATTGAAATAAGGGAGATCTTTGTTGTGCCTGCCAGTGTGTGCGGCCAGATAGTGGCACCATTATGGCTTGAAGTATAATTGACTGCTTTGATATGTGAGCTCTAGGTATGGACTCGGCTCGAATTGGTTGTTTCTGCCTCAATCACCAGACACATTTACTTTTCAAACATTATACCTTGGCGATAATAATTGTATTAGTATTGGTAGTTTGTATTGAAAGTGTGGACAAACGGCGGGAGTGTGAAGATGTCAACCCTGCCGTGTTGTGATCTCAGAGCGGCACAAACTCACAATTCCTACCCCAGTCTAAGAGATTTCCAAAACACAACTGTCCTGCCGAGCTGCCCCGTTGTAACCGAGTGCACGGCTGTGGTTCGGGTTCACCCACCCGCCGGGGTCGCAGAGTGACTTTAACTCCAATAAAGAGGCCAAAGGTGCGGCGGTCTGCTGCTGGATGGTTTCAGCATTAACCTCCGTGGGCAGCTCCGTACCGCACGGCCATCTCATCCCATGCCTGGAATGTTTTCTCAGTCTGGAATTGCAATCACCGAACGTTCCAGTGTCTTAATTGATTGCTATGAAGTAATCTATCCCCTTATAACAAAGTGTGTAATTTATGCAAATGACTCACTTTGTTGGCTAATTTGTTTTAATTCATGTCCTCATCGCGGCTTTTTGAATGTATGTGGCTGCGCCGTTTTCTCCATTTCGAATGAGGATAGAATTAATTCTCTGATTTTAACTTAATAAGAGAGAGGAAATGAGAACTGATTAAATTCTATGACATTGATAGTTAATGCACGAAGACCTTTCTGCACTTAGAAAACTTTACGGCTTCAATTTTCTCGGATAGCCACACAGCTTGGTCCATTTTCTGCTAAATCCTCCTTGGAATTGCCTCGGTATCTGTACTCCAAATCAAGTCAATAAAAGATACTCTCCTATATCTACTGCTCTGTATCCACCGGGAGATTCAGAGTTGTGGCTAACTCCAGATATGGTCACATTAGAGTGCGCTGGAGTGTTGTTGTGGATAAGGTTCGCTTTAGATAGGTGATATTCTGCTCTGAGCAGTTAGCTCTGCATCGGGAGCTGCAGCCGGCCCAGCGCTTTCCCCGTGGTGCGGGATCTCTGGCGTCTCTCTGCTGATCTGGTGCATACCAAAGGAACCCTTTCTCACCAAGGGAGCGAGCGGCCGGGATTTGCACCCCCCCGAGACCTAATCCCCGGAACAACCTCAAAACAGACGGCATCGAGAACTGCTGCTGTTTCAGTTGCACAGAAAGAGAGAGTACATAAACGCATGGGCGTATAGAGACAAACACCAGGCCGGCTGCTGACACTAAACCGAGATATGTCTAACCAGGACGGAAACTCTTCATAAAGCCACCAGAGAAAATGCATGTTTTGAGTCTAAGACTCTGTTCGGAAAGGACACATTTAACCGTTTTAAGGCAGCATGGAGATTTGCAGCTGACTGAATTGAATTAGTATTTTCTGGCACCTTGAACATACTCAAATTTTCACGCAACAGACGTTTGTATTTTACACATCCTTAGCAGAGAGGGGAGTGATGGTTTGGTGGTAGGCCGCATTGATGTGTTCGTCAGATGTGTGAGGTCAGACCACTCTGACAGAGCAACTGTAAATTACATACATTAAAGACACCTGAAGTTGCCTCAGTGTGTGTGCAAGTGTGTGTGTGTGTGTGTATGTGTGTGTGTGTGCGCCAGCTGGCTGTCCGTTGGGTCTCTCCAGACTTATTTTCAGTATGTTTGGTTTTGTGTCCGGCTTTAGCTCTATTTTCTCTCCTACATGGACTGTAACTCTAGTTCTCTCTTTAGCTTCATTTTTTTGTCAGACATTTTCATGACTTTGCTTCTCACGCAAACCTATGTGCAGCTGTTCCCGATGTATCACCGATACCCCAGCGCCCCTGACATCAGAGCAAAAAATGCTTATATTACACATGCCCGTGCACACACACACACACACAGGCAAACACACACACATACACACAGACATCCTATTGTTAAATACACAGTATCACGCGTAGAAAAACACACCCACTCCTCATTCCCACGTACCCTTTGGCCCCTTAACCCTCCCAAGGACACGGTGATTTTAGGGCATCAAGGGAAAGTGAAATAGGCAAAAGGACAATAAGGCAAAGCTTATTGCCACAAAACACGCAAAATCACATGTGCAAACTTATTTACTTGTCCACTTAATTGACATCTGTTGCACACAAATAAAAACAAGTATTAGAAATAGGCATTAAAATAGACAATTCAATATTTTCCTCACGTACCAGACTTTTAGCCTTTTCCTTCTCCCCCTGTTCTGTTTCTGACACAACGGTAGAAGAGCACAAAAAATATTCTCGGCATCCATCACTCTGACGGGACAACTCTAACAGAAACCACTGGCTGGCTGAAGGCTTGAACTTTTTCGCTACCATCAGCTCCTCAGTCAGTCATCTCAGTAAAGGGAAACCACATGTGTGAAGGAAGCCAGCAATAATGTTTGTCTGACAATGAACAAGGAGAGTGGTTTCGCTGTGGCCCACCTGAGTGGAGTGGAAAACTTGATCGAACGCCGCAACGACAGATTTTTGTTGAAATAAAGGATCTTTTCATTCCTAACATAAACCGGCGCCGCGTCTCTTACATATTTCATTCTGATTGTCAAGGTGCGACTTGATCAACTCCCCCCTGCCTTCCCCTCTAATCACTCCCTCTCCTACTGTGCTCTCTCCTCCCTCAGGTGATGGGTCTTCTGAACGCAGGTGCCGTGCCACACCAGTCCCAGAGTGACTTCGCCCTCTCCCCGCTAACCGGAGGCCTGGAGCCCAACGGCAGCATGGCGGCCAGCTGCCACGGCACCCAGCGTCTGGAAGCTCTGCCGGGCCTCACCAGTATGCCCACTCTGCCCAGCACCCAGTCTTACTGCCCTCCATCTTACACCTCCCCGGCCTACGCCATGGACCACCACCCATCCTACCAGTACGGACAGTACAGCCAGAGCAAGGTACGCCTCAGGCTCGCTAGACGCTAGGAGTTTTCGGGCGTGTTTAGAGACTAAAACTTCGATATTTGAGGTTAAATTGTCTGTAATTGGCGAGAGGTGAGCTCCTCCTGTAACCCCTGATTTGGTTTATGTTTTCAAACCCACGTTAATTGTGCGGACCCCTACTGATGAGCAGCCGTCTCAAATCACCCCCATGCTGCACAAAATCACATGTACGCCTGGGAGCACGCGTGGCCAGGTTAGTTCGGTTTACATTATCATCATCAGGCTGTCCACGTGGCCCAATGCAGAGGCATGTCCGAGTCATACCCCCCCCCCACACACACACACACACCTACACACCCCACTCCACTTCACACACACGCACACATTTCGCCCTGGCTGTCCTTTCGTGACCCTGTGTGATGAGCTTGCCCATCAAACCCTCGGTGTGGCTCACCTAGCCATGTAATGACCCCGGTGTAACAGAGATAGCCGCCCAAATGAAAGGAGCCGCTTCCCAAAGCGTGTTTGACAGCGGGGAGGGGGAGAGCGCTGGGCGGCCTCGCTGCGTTGCTGGGGCTGATCTGAGGTACACTACCACATGTTGACTGGCCCATCAGTGGCAACATCTTGATGTCATTAATTTAGCCAGTCCGGGGAGAGACCCACATGCAGCTTTTGGGGGTTTTCTGAAATGTGTGTGTGTGTCTATGTGTACAAGCACAGGCATGTGTGTGTGTGCAAAAGGAGGGCAAGGGGCTCTTTAACAGGGGGCGATTATGGCCCTTGGCAGGCCAGGATTAGAACCATGTGTCCCACTGGAGGTCAGATTTAGAGATGTTATTGATCAGTGGAGCAGATCCAGGCTGAGGCTCCATCTCAGGCCGGTTTTACCGTCCATGCTAGCTTCAAAGAATGTCCGAGGAGATTCCCAAAGCTCTTCACCTGTTTTTTCTCGAGTTTTATTATCTAACCTAGGACCCCAGTTTCCATTCTCACCTGCTCTCATTTGCCCTTCAACACCTTTTCCCTCTTTCACAGTCCTTTCACCTCTAATTCGACTTCCCATTTCACACTTTTGTTGACCATCAGGGGATTCAGGCAGTTAAAGCTGAATGAAATGCAAAGAATCTTCTCCCTTTTTTTTTTTGGTTAACCCTCCGCCTGTCTTTTCTCCTCAGGTGCCTTTCATTATATGAAGCCCCCAGCGTGGCCGGAACAGGAGGCTTCTCGGGCAGGTCTGACATTCATCGCCACAGAGCACCCCCAGCCCCGAGGACAGCCAGAGAGAGAGAAAGAGCGAGAGAGGAAGAGAGAGAGAGAGACTGTGTGGGGTGGAGGGGCTGAGGTTTTTCTCCCCTCAGCAAGGGGAAGCGGTTGGGATGGAGGTGTAGCAATGGCGATGGAGGGGGTTGACTGGAATAATTAGGACCAAAGGGGCAGCCTCTCCTGTTACCTGGCATCGCTTTGCGTCACGTCATGCTCCAAGGACCAAGCACGGTTGGCTGTAGAGGAAGAGCAGAGTAAATCCATTCTAGACTGTGTATTTGAATTGTTTGTTTTTAATACGTGGCAGAGAAGTTGAGGTGGACTTGTGGAAAGCGCCCCCACCCCCCTGCGCTTCTCCTCACCACAGAAGAAAATAATATTTACTGTACATTGATGTGATTGTTGTTGAAGACATTGGAGACGAAAATGTGACAACCAGCAGCAGAGTGGCGGAGTGCAGTCACAGCGAAAAACCACTGCAGCCCAAAGAAAGTGCAATACATTCATACCTCATGTGATGTAAACTAACACAGATCCAACGCCCCTGATTACACCCGCAGAAACACGCGCTCTCCTCGTAACGTCATTAATTATTTTTTGGGTTGTGTGCATTGCTTAATCAGGGGAAATCGTCAAGCGATGAACAATAACAAGCGTAGTCATGATGTCATAAAGCCAAAAAAAAAAATTCTCTGCCAGTGAATACACGATTCAGTTTGACAGTTAATTTTATTTTACTTCTTCTTTGCATGTGTTAAATTAGTTTTCACCAGGAACTTGCAAACATTAGTTCCATTTCTTATTTATTTAGTGTTGCTCATCTGTATTGTCTGTTCCGTGTGTCTTGTATGAAGCGCTCCGGTGTACTTAAAAGTCTTAAACAGTGTTTATTATACGTGTTTCTTTCTTTTTCATAATTTTCATTTACATTGGTGTAAAATGACTTTGTTAAAAGGCGTTTTGTGTACAATACAGCACTATTTACTATTTATAATAAACTGTATAAAAATGCAGAAAATGTCTACTCTGTTCTTTTTTTAAATCTGTCTTTGGATTTCACATACTTGAAAACCATCATGTGGTAGTTTTAATAGGATATTTCTGGCATTTTTAGACTTGGGACATTTAGGTTAGATAAAATTTTGCCCCATGAATTCAAAATAATTAAAGCCTTAAAGAAAGCCTTTACTCTTGGCCCAATGTTTAGAGAATCATTGTAGGAAATTAAATGTGGAAAAAGGCTTCAGGTGTTTCTTTCAATTTTCATTTTTACATTTTAAGTTATTTAACAGACATTTTTATCCACGTAGGAGACACTGATGACACACTATCAGGAGCAGTTAGGGGTTCAGTATCTTGCCTAAGGATAGGCAGCAGGGGGCTGGGATCAGACCCTTAGATCCATGGACAACTGTAATGCCTGGGAGCCACAATCGCCCCCAGTCTTTTTCCCTATCTGTCTTTGTAAATACAGATTCACTCGATGCAAACGTAATGATGGCGAAGGCCTGAAACGTGCTCCTCTGATTGGCTCAGCCCAGCTGAAGGCTCATCCAATCACAGAGTAACACTAAACGCCAATGAATACCAATACCTGGAAATATTATCTGATCGTAATAATCTTTTATGCTCTTAATGCACATTTATCTTTAACTCTGAGGTATGCATTGTGTTCAGGTGACTCATGCTGTGCACTCAATCTTTCATTCATGGATAAATTTGAATTTAAATCTGTTTGTATATTTATAACCACCAGCATCCACCTGCTTCATTTGACGGTCTGATGAACCGCTGGCAGGGATCCACCGATGCATCTTAGAAAGGGGAGATGTGGTGTTATTGTTATGTTGAGTCACGGCTTTACTACTGTTTCAGACATTTTAAACGACTTTTTTTTTCTCATTTTAAGGCGTGGCATTAAATTAACCACTTCCTGCCTTATATTTTTCTTCCTCCATGGCAGGGGCTGGTGGATCTCACTTTCATTTACATATATTAAAAAAAAAAAACCTTGAGTCCCAATGTTTGGAGTTTTCATCTTCTCCCCATATCTGCATAGCTTTTATCCAGGTATCCTTGTTTCCTCCCACAATCCAACACCATGCATGTTTGGGTTGATTGCAGAGTCTAAATTGCCCCAAGGTGTGAGTGTGAGAGTGAATGGTGTGTGTGTGTGCTTTGCGATAGACAAGTGAGGGTGCATTCCCTGCCTTTGCCCGATGGGCCTGGAGATAGGCATGTTTCGTTACAAAGCCAGTTAGATAATGGATGGATGGGTGGATGGATGGAAAAAACCCCACTGTTTTGTACTTTTTCACTGCCTATTCTACAAACAAATGGTCCATCAATGCCCCCTCACTGGGAGCTGTGTCCCTCGTGCACATTTCTAGTGCTCTAAATCATAAATATATCCTTCTTCATAAACAGGCCTTTTGGACAAATTCCTGCTCCCTAGGGGCTCCTTCACACCCCTTAATGACTAAAGCAGAGCTGCAGTAAATTATGGCAGCACAGCGGCCAACAGTCACACCAGGGCATCAGTCACTCACAGGGCTGCCCAGAGTTCAGAGAGCTTCCAGCCCTCACTGCCAAACAGAAACCTAAATATTGTTCGCCCGGCTGGCAACCTCCTCCAGAGGTTATAGATATCAGCGGCACTTTTTTATCACTCCTTTTTATTCTCCTCTTTTCTTCTGGAGGTTTAGAGATCAGGTATGCAGCTGCCCATGTCACTCATGTGTGTGTGAAGTGAGCATGCATGTGAGGGATCTTCTGTCTGAATATGTTTTACACATTTTATCTGTGTGTGCGTTTGTGTGTTGGCATTTATGGCACTGTGCCACAAAGCCAACAGGAAAGACCAAGATAACATTTCACTTTTTATTTTCTTTACTTTCTACAAACTTTTTTTCTTTACAAGTGCTCAACTTGTAAGACACAATGAGTGAAAAAGCCAAAGGGGTTGCTTTAGAGCAGAGTGTCAGTCAAGCAGCAACACACTGGAGACAACTTAACCTCTGACCCCAACACTCTTTGAAATGAGTAGACTACTTGACCGGAGCTGACAACAATCCAAGCATCTCTGTGGCTTCCAAGACCCCAAATTGAAAGTGAAGGAAGGAGCACAAAGAGAGGACGGGGCTGGGGAAACAAAGCAGTTTCATATAGGAAAGAGAGTTAAAAGGGAGCTTGAGAGAAAATATTTTGGGTCAGAAAGTTCTTGAAGCACATGGCTGGGTCAGATGCGTATTCTACACAAATTATTCTGAGCTGTGGAGTTGTGCTTTTATGACATTTCGCCTCCGTCCAATAGGGACGATGCAGGAGTGGAGTTTATCTCTGAAACACCACCTTATCAAGTCTCCTTGAGAGTAGGTGGGTGACTCACAGCGTGCCTTTCCTAAACCGGCGTGCGCCTGCCTTGCACACTTTCCGTCTGTGCTCCCGGCTCGGACGCCGTTTCGTGTTTTTGGTTCGTTTGGTTTCTGTCCCCTCTGTCTCCACCTTCCATCTTTGACTCTGGTATGAAACGCACAAATGGGACCCTGCTTTTGCCTCTCCTCTCCAGATGCCAGCAGGTTCTGGACGACACCGGTCTTAACGTCAGCGGAGGGCTGATCAGCGGCACGGAGAGCCCAGCATCCAACGCCACAGCCTTGAGCTCCAGGGAGAGCTACGACAACGCGTCCGTCTACATCCTGGTCGTCATGCTCTTCTACTCCTTCCTCGCCATGGCACTTTTCAAGTGCCTGGGCAGCGACGAGGACAAGGAGGAGTACGAGGAGGCCGTGAGTGCCGTGCAGCCATCGACGGAGAAATTCAACACAGGCTGCGTAGAGGAGAAGTTTTACTTTGAAGAGGAAAGCAGCCTGTGAGCCATGGGTTCTGAGAGGAGAAGGGAGGGAATGAATGCAAGAGGTGGGGTATGTGTGTGTGTGTGTGTGTGTGAGTGTGTATGGGGATGTTTTGACAGTCACCAAGCCAGAAAAATGTCAATGTGGACTGCTCAGGCAAGACCTGCTAGTGATTTTGCAAAAACCTGTAGTAAGTTCATTTTTCCCCCGCTCTCTCTCTAGCCCCCTCTTCCATCTGACAATCAGAAATCTCACGCGAGCAAGCCGGCCGGCCGCCCGGCTGCCTCTGATGATCTGAGGGAACTGGTGGAAACATGGTGGAGTGTGGGTCAACGGCAGGCCGGAATCTCCTCCTGTGAGGCCCAATCAGGATCAATAACAAACGGGGCCTCGGACATGCACACACACCCCAGGGAAGCAGGGCTACCACAGCAGACTGCCGGTGTGGACACTGTGTGTGTATGAATACTGACCTGCCTCTGGATTTCCCTCTCCTCTAAATTCAGTTTATCCAAACACACCGGAGAATTTAGGTGAAAGGGTTATTACCACGCATATAAAAAGCATGAGGATAAAAGCATTGACCTGCACTTTAAATCTTCAAGATGCATGGCCTGATTATGTAAAGTGTGACCTTAAGTCTTTTCCCTCTGCAAGATGTCCTTCAATTCAGCATCATGCAGCCAACAAATATCTATAAATTGGAATGTAAATACGCGCACACGGTGTTTTCTGAATGAAATAAAACGACATCCCAACTCTCAAATTGGCTCTAATTATGGCCCAGAGCAGCGCGCAGCGGCAGCGACATTCCTTCGCCATTACATTGAAACTGATCTTTGCGCAGCTTCAACCTCCCAGTGACCTACCCCTGTGATCTAAGTTTACAAAGCTGCGGCGAAACGTGAGTCGCTCTGCAGAATTAACATCAATTGAGGGCTGGCGCGGAGCACGCGCGTCTGCTTCGCGGACGTAAATACGTCATCGACGCAGGTGAGCAAACGCGCAGGTACAGCAACAAAGACGCATTTTATTTTATTTCTTCTGTATGAGGATTTTTTTTTTTTTACTGTGAAGTCTCCGGGGTCAGAGGTGGGTCTGGAGCGACAATGCTGGTCTAATTTAAACTATCCGCTCCTGGAGGTTACCAGCGGCCCGGGGCCACACGGACCTGTTTCCTCTTCTCTCCTTCATAATTACATTTTTCGTCGCATCCTCCTCCCTTGAAGTGTCGGGGTCACTGCGTGTGAAGTCCCCCCGGGTCACACAAAGCTGCCTTCATGTTCCAGACCGGTCTGCTGAAATGTTAAAAAGAATAACACCAGGGTTTAGATATTAGTGAAATCCAGATTTTTTTTTTAATTTGACTTAATGTATATTGTATTTCAGCCATTTTAGGGCATGCAAAATACATGTACAAAATGCATGTCCAAAATGACATGTTGTTTTGAAACATTGTTTGCATGCAGTGTGGTTCTCCTGCATTCATCTTTTGTCATTCTTGTTTTATTCCTAGGAGAAAATAAGAGAAGAAAAACTGTTGTGGGTTTCAATTTGTGGTGTTACACAAATTTTTCCCTCAGTGCCTTTTTAATTTCAAATAATAAACGCCATTAATCCTGCCAGAAAATTTGAGAATGTACGATAAAGAAAATGTCATCTATATTTAGCCTATATTTTAGTTTATTCCTTGTTTGTTTGTTGCACGATATTGAGAATAAAATAGATGGAGTGAAATTCAATGACGCTGATGCACCATAATATTCCAATGAAATTCACAGCATTGGTTCCAGAGATTTGGTTAATTATGTATGTAATACATTTGTCGTTTTTTCAATAAAACCACATCCTTAATTACACACAACGTTTTCTGCGTAACCTTGTCAATGGGGGAGACACATGATGTTCTGTACGCGAAACAATGAAAATACTTAAAAAAATAGAAGTGGTTCACTTCAACGCTTTATACTAAGTAGTGTATTTGCATTGAGAGCACAGCGTCAGCAGTACCAGAGGTGGTGGTTGGTATCAATTCATGAGTATGTCTTTCTAAGCCATGTAACCACCATAAATATTATTATGGGGAAACATCTGGAAAGCTTACACTGCTCACAATAATTAAAATAATTTAACTGCCCCTCTCAGTATCTTTGCATTTCTCTGCTGTGTGCGTGTGTAAGCGACAGGGTGTGGTTATGTGTATCTGAGTGTGTATGTTCTCAGGTGTCGAGAAATCTGTCTCATCTGCACTCTGCAAACAAAGTACAAACTCTTTCTCTCTCTCTCTATCACACACACACCAACCCAACCAACCACACATACACACACGCACCCCCCCCCCCCACACACACACACTCATCCACACACACACACACACACACACACACACACACACACACACACACACACACACACACACACACACACACACACACACTTCTTAACTCTGTAAAATCACCTAAAATCACATATTTATTTTTCGCCTCATTTAGAGCCTAAAGAGAAAAAGGTGTCGGGGAAAACATTTGTCACCTCGTAAACTGTTGACTGCAGTGGATCAGAAAAACCTGTTTTTCTGCCTGATCTCCCTGTTCCGAGATCTGTGTTAAGTCGCCACCTGCTGGAAAGAAATCCAAGGTTGTGTTTGGGTTTGGGTTAGAGCAATTATTCTGCTAATCCAACAGGTGCATTTTGATAAAGGTGAGTTTTAACAGAGCTTAATTGTAGGAAACATTGACAAGCTGCCTGTCAGAGCGGAGACTCAAATACTGTTGTCCCTTTGTGCATCTTCAGTCTAGTCAGTCTGATTGGTTAAAATTCTGGCAGTCAAATTTGCTCCTATTTGATTTTATCATAATAAACAACATTAGGCTACACTGGTTCCAGAGTCTGAGACAAATGCAATTTTTATAATATAAATTATTTATCGAGCGCTCAACCTCATATATGCTTTATAAAATCAAAACAGCGAAACACCTATGCGCAGGGAGAGATGTTAGCGCCACTAAAATAAATAGATATTTTTACTTGTTTTTTTCTTCAAAAAATATTTTGAATTACTATAATTTTTATGGAAGCTCAGCAAACAATTAGACAACTCATTCAGATTGCTTGTATCATAACCAAAGGTTCACATGATATTCACTTTGCTGTAAAAAAAGAGATAATTGCTTTGGAGCTTAGGTGTATGAATACTTCATGTGATTATTTATCTTATCAGCAAAATTAGTAATTTATCTTTAAATAAAAAAAAACAACAAAACACCATAAGATAGACGACTATATATTAGAAATAGTTCGAAAAGGTGAGTTTTGAGAGCTTTGTTGTTAACTAAATATTCAAAGTTTCCCTGACTTTAGATGCATGTATTTTAAGTTGTTTGAGTCATTGCTATTAGAAACAGCATTTGATTCTTCACAGAACGTAATATCCACTCATGCAACATCTCTTCTTTCATCCCCAGAAATCAACAGAAAACTCAGTTGGGCTGGATCAGTCTCAAAGTCTTCCTCATATCTGTGGTCACAATCCTCCGCTTCAGGCTTTTTAGTTTTTAATGCATGCATTTCAAATTAGCAAGTTTTTGTTAAATATTTGAAATATCCAAAGACAAACTCTATGCTCCATACTGGTTTTATTGATCTCCAGTCATGGTCACTGCTTCTAGTTTACTGTGTTGCAACAGCTGCGGCGTGCAGTTTGTTCGCAAATTTTGCAGCTTTTTTCTTTTTTTTCTGTTTTAATGTTTTGCTTGAAAATGACATCCATAAGAGCTATTCAACAAGTTGAATTTCAGTGCAGTGTGCTGTGGCAACTGAGGTACGTGATGGTGAGGTTCTGCTGCCATCCTCTGGTATAGTTATGGCATTACCCTGTATGGGTCCATTTACTGTAAATCAGAATCAGAATAAACTTAATTGGTACTGTAGAACTTCGCAACTTTTGGCTACTGTACAACACAACTCCATAATGTTTCCATAATACAAACAAACAGCACAAAGCAAACATTATAAAGCTGATCAACAATTATAAAAAAAATCAAACATCACCTGATGCATAGCATTCAATGAGGTCCCCATTATAATGGGAAACTGCGCCTCCTGGTGGGTGGAGATCAATATTGCTATTTTTTGTAGTCGACGGAAACCGTGGCTGCACAAAATTGGAAGTCGACTGAAGTCAATAAATGCAAAATATAAAACGAGTAAAGAAAGTGTCAGTTGTTTCAGTTCCTGTGAACCCACAGTAAAGCTTTTAGGTCTAGTGGATGGGAGGTGCAAAGCAACATTACAAAATATGGAACACATCTACAAAACCAGACATATGGTGGGATATAGTGGGATATAGTGGATACAGCATTAATTTTAAGCTGTTGTTTGTTTTCTCCTATACCATTCAAGACTAGACCAGTATACAGCAGGGTCAATCTTGGCACCTCAGTGCTGGAGAGGTTTTTGCTTTTTCCTTTACTAAAGAGGCTGAGCAAAGAGTCTCTGGCAGTACTGCTGGACCTTCACCAACAGAAGGGACATAAATGGGGCACTACAAGAGAAACCTTAGTGTTCCTCTTCAGGCTGGTGAGTCAAAAGGCTTGGTTTCTTGTTTTTTTGGTGAAGTAATAATGAAAAAAATGTATATTCACTTTCAGGTCATTACTACATGTGCAGCCCTGCATGACATCTTCCTGTTGCAGAACAACATAGGAGAGGATGAGGGGAAGAGTGTGTTGGAACCTGTCAATGGTGCCCTTTGGCGAGATTGACTGTCTACAGATGTGTCTGCCCTAGAGGTTTTAAACCATAACTAGTGGGAAAACACATTTCATGTTTTTTCTTGGGTTTTGCGGTTAGTTTTGGTGGACTAGATCATTTATAGAAACACTCATCCTTACTTGTGTCTTGATAAGATGGTATAGTATGTTCTGATAACATAAATGACTTTTATCTCAGGTGTTGTTGTGGTTTTATCCATTGCACGAAGACTTGTAAATGCATCATGAATATAAATTGTGTGATGACACTATCTTTACCTTTTATTTTTTGTGACATGGCAGCTGGAGAATGTGGTGAACAGTGTAGACATGCACCCCAAAACACAGGGGACCATCCCAGATGATGCCCCATGGACAGACAGACAACACCATGTTTCTTCTCTGTGGCTTCCCATCCAGCCTAACAGCCCCTCATCGACTTCTCCTCTGCTTATTTGTTTATACTCGTCTATTTTCTCCGCATCAACGCATCAATTCATTAGTTCCTAATGGCCGTAGAGCAACAGTCTCGTGCTGGCCCTCTGGCCTGTCCTTGGCTCTTTACATTCCTTAGGTGAAATAAATCAATCCAGTCAATATGTCGGTGACATACCAGCGGCCATAGCGCAGCAAACATAAGTAACTTAAGCTGGCGAAAAGTGGCATGTGCTGCAACCTTATGGAAAGCCAAAAATGTTGTCAGTGTGACAACAGCGCACTCGGTGTGCATGGACAGCGCATGCACCAAACTGAACTAATACCAGTAGGTGAAGAACGTGGAATAAAAACCCTGTCGAGAACAGTGGAAGAGCTGTTTAAGAGAGGAAGCGGGGTGGTTGTGATGAAGCACCTCCAGCGAGGGTTAGGATCTCGGATCGCGACCACACCCGGCATCGGGGTTGATTATTCCAGTGAGGGTGGGCCACCCTGGTGGTGGCTCACACACCCCAAATCATGGGGACAGGCTCTCTCGCTTGGGACGGGATCCCGGGCGAAGACAACAGGTACGGGGTGGTCGCAATGAAACACCTCCAGCGAGAGTTAGGATCTCGGCTTGGGGATCACAACCAGCATTGTGGTTGGTTACTCCAGTATTCCAATATCCCTGTATGAATATGAATATAATTTAGGAAAAACCCCGTACGTCACAGGAGGCCAACTCCTCAGGTCGTCAATCCACTCTGTTATGAGTCTAGGATGTTGTAATACTTTGCCATCACTACTTCAAACAGTATCGGTTGTCTCTACCCAGCTAACATCCAGCTTGAGATCATCTAGAAAAGGTTACTGGAAGTAGCTGACTGGAAGTTCTAACACGAAACAACAAAAAACGGATGGACGTAGTCTTCCGGTGAGAAAAATGAAGCCAACGTGGAAGTGACTTTTCTTGCAATACCATGGAGATCCGCTAGGCCTGGCTCCAAAAAACACTTTCTCCAATACACACTCAGTCAAAAAATGCCATTTTCAATCATGAAATACTAAATATTCAGAATGGGCTCATTCAGTGTGACATTTTGCGGGAATTTTGAGTTGGACTCATTGTCGGCCACTTGGACATTGAAGGAGGAATTGCCGCCAACCCGACAAAAATTTCAGGAGCCGCAACTGTACCCCTTAGTAATGATGCGGAGGCAGGAAGTGAGAATCAAACCACCAACAAGCAACAAGTGGTGCTTAACCACCGGGACCTGACCTGTACACTGACCCTTTGGACGTCAGATAGCGTGGGTAAAATACGTATGTGTCTGTCTCTGCCTGCTCCACGTTCAGCTGATGGAGCTGAACTTGGTTTCTTGTTATTAGTGATGTGCACTTCTTGTGCTGCCTACCAATGAAGCCTGTGTATTTGTCTGCTCCTCTCCAAAACTTTTCATCATTCAGACCGCCCCCCCCCACTCACACATGATCTGTGCAGTAGTCTGGACACCCGCTTTGCACTCTCTGGTTGCTTGTGATCATTTATTCATCTCAGTTTTATTTGGTACTGTGCTGCAAAATGAGTCAAAGTCTGTTTAGGAATACTGAAAATCTTGGGGTGGCACACCAAAACCAGAATCTGCAGTTCAGTGTCAGGAATTTTTATTATACTTTTGTAATGTAAACTACATAAAATCTGTGACCATATAGGAGGCCAAATTCACTGTGAAATTAATCACATCAATGCTCTCATCTTTGCCCATTTGCATAATAGAAGTTGACTCTGATCTCTTAAGATGTATATGTAAGCTATCAGTATTCAAAAACAACCTTGTATGTCAGATTTTATTTTTAAAGGTTTCCTCAAGGCGCTGTGCAATTAATACTTAGAACTAAGAGGTTAAATTGGAAAGCAAATTATTCTGCAGTACTCACTCAGGTTTTTAACAGCGATCATTGTCAACAGTTTGATCCAGTCACTTTACGGTTCATATTAAAAGTTAAACAGGAGTCTTTCTTTGTTCCTCCCAATAATCTTTAAAAGCCTCTTAAAGTCTTTCTACTCATTCCTTTCGCCTCTTGCACAGCTGTTGCAGCAATTACTTTACAAATACAAAAAGAATATGCAATACTTATTGATAGATCTATCCTCCTTTGGGTAATTTGTTAAGAAGAAAAAACATCCCTTCTGTCGTTTTCTCTTCTTTTTAAAATCTGCAATTTCTTTAGTTGGTGGATAGTCTGAAAAGGACACATACAGATATTCTCTGGCTTTGAGAAGCTGCTGACCACTTGAAGAAAAATAGGTCTATTCATGTAATCCATAAAACAGCTAGGACAGCCTTGGTTTCTTGTTTTCTACTTCAATGAATTGAACTGCAAATCTGACATTGGCTTTTGAAGCCCCCCACTGCTGAGATGAGTGCTCACTTCCAGAGTTAATTTAAGTGGCCCCTGCAGACAAAATGGGCCAGGGCTACCACTGCCAGCACGATTTAACCTTTGACCCATCATTCACCTTTTAAGTGGGAGAAGAACACTTGACCCTGTCTATCCACATAGCCACATAGCCTTGATCTGTTTTCCACCACTCAGTCTGCTCCAGGCCTGAACCCTCATTGCTTGGTACTTAAGAACAACACAGTCACACACAGTCAAAATGTGCTTCCTCTGTTGGTCCTTTAATGCAAAATGTACGGTCTATGTATCTGATCCCTAGAAATGTACATAGCTAGATACCCTCATACCATTTCTTTTACACTGTCAGGTGATCACTTATGTACAGAGAAAAACTAAACGACATTTGACTCTTTTTGGGGGGTCTTGCTTTGTTCACTAGATCAGTTTAAGACTTTTAGAGCTTCACCAGTTGTGGAAACAGAGGCTCTTTCTCAGGTGGCTTTGACTTGTCTGATCGTTGTAACGCAGCCGTCACACATCTGCGGAAGAAGCTGCTGGGACACAAACTGTGAGCAAGAGGACAGTGACTGATGAGGTGGACCACAGGGATGTGCATGATGTATAACTGGGGGTAGTTTGAACTTACATTAAACAAGGCCCCCAACAGCTCATCCTCATTGTCCCTGTTTGTGGACAATACAGAAACCGTCAGGTGCATAATCACTATTTGGGTATCTGAAAAAGAAAAGGCAAACAGAAAACAGTGTTATGTTCTATCATTTTATTTGTATATAGATATATTTATTTAGTATCTATATTTTATTCTATATTGTTTCTTGGAATGTTTTACCTTGTTTCTGTTAAGTTGACATTCTTTTATTTTATAAAAATCTATAAAAAACTTATAAAAGCGTATCATCTTATTCATTCATTTACTTTCCTATCTTTAGATCCTTTATAGTAATAATAATTTCTAGAGGGGAAACAAAAGTAACTAGATATAGACCAAAAATGAGAAGAAGTTTGTGAGAATGTTTGCCTTTTTTATTCTAATTTCACACAATAAATAAACACACACACAGTACTTTTAAAAGAAACATCCCAAGTGCTAAGTGCTATATCCTCCTGAGACCTGGCCCATTCATTTATGTCCTAATAATAATAATGGACATTTTGTTCACACGTGTCTTCCTTAAGTATTTGGAGGACATCCTGGGCTTTCCAGTGATGTATCATGTGACAGGTTTGCATGCTGGGAACTTTACTTTTTTTCCCTATCAAGATGGCCAACAACCACATTGTTGAATGAGGAGAGAACAGATTCACACCTGTGCTACCTGGGCTTCCTGCCAATCAAGTTGACCCTAGTACCATATTATGCTTCTTTGTTCTCGTTTTCTAAATTGTGTTCTATTTTCACATGGAAATAGTCCTGTTGTCCTCTATAGTGGACATGCTGTGATACTAATACAAAAAATATATTTAAAAAAATTGTAAGGTGTTTTTTTTAGGCCCAAATAAATAAGAAATCACACAAAAACATACATTTACAGACAACTGACTGATCGAGTGATTCGACACTTAAGTGTATGTTTACAGACTACCTTTATCTGAGCCGGAGGTTCCGTGGGAAAGTCCAGGTGTGCTGCCACCTGCTGGCGAAGCGGTGATAGTACTCGTCTCGAGAGCTACTGTATGAGGACGAGGAAATTGTCAAGAGAGGGGTTTGGAGCGAGGATGGTTAACTGGTGTCTCTGACTTTGATTCATGCAACAGAAATGATACTGAGTGGATCTGACAAAAGACTGTCACAGTGACTGACCTGGAGCTGTGGGTGCTGATGCTGGGCTCACATCTAGCGGGACTGCGGTGCTGCTTGTTGATATGAATGCTGTTGTAGAAGTAACTGCAGATGTCGGTGAAGAAGATGGGCTGATATCACTAGTTGTTCTGGTTTCTGCAAGTGTTGAGGCAGTCTGGGAGCTGCTCATCGTTGTGTCCGATGGTCTTGGCGGTACAATTGTAAAGCCTGTAGCTGAATTAGAAATATTTGTAATCACGATCCACACCTCAACCCCTCTTCCTAAAATGACATAATTGTGCTCTTTTCCACCGTTTGTGCATTTGTTCTATTTACTCTTACTTACATTGCGAGCAGATCGATCTGTAGTCTGGACAGCAGTCATTAACCTTTGTACAGAACTGGTCACAGTAACAACCCCTGTTACAGTTGGAGTTTTGACCAGAGCAGCATAGCACGGGTGGTCCTGCACAGCCTGGAGCACACAAATACCAGCTGTATAGAAGCTGTGACCTTTATGTGTCTAGCTCATATTTTTGTAGCTAACACTTTATGTAAGAGATTCTGTGAGCACCGATCACAAATTTGCGGTCACTATATTTTCATGGATATGTGAAATACATGAGACGACTCCTGCTGACCAGTATGGGCTTAAGGTGCAAAAGAAAAGGTTGGATGTGTGTGGGACAGTTAGATGATGTGGTGGTCGATACCTTTTGGAGCTGTCTGACCTAGAAAAGGAAACAGGGACAAAAACGTATTATAACATTGGAAGATAAAAGGAATCAAGTGTAACCTTTCCTTAAAAATGCAGTGAGGAAGGGCAGAACAGTGCTGCATTCTGTTGAAAGGAAGTCTGGGTATTTTCTTGACAATATGTCATCAACGGCTTTCAGACTCGACCCACTTAGTTTCCGGGTGTGACTAGAAATTATGTTTTTGTCTAGACAGAACTCAAACGTCTTTGTCCTTTGTCAGTTATGATGTTGGATGCCAGATTAAGACACACACTCACAACCAGGGACAGCGGAGGCATTCACAGATGGGGTCGGTGGTTGTTCCGCCTCAGCCTCCTGCAGCCTACATGTTAAGTCCAAGTGTCTGAACCCCCAAAATGCCCCTAATGCTGTGTCATCAGTGTGTGAATTGATTAAACAATTGGTTGAGAAGCTGGACTCTGTGGAAAAACCTCGGCCACCAGAATGGGTGAATGTGACTTGTGTCTGTGAAGTGCTTTGAGTTGTTGTAGAGACTAGAAAAGTGCTAAACAAGAACATTTACCATGAACAAATCTTCTGCTCGAAAAGAAGCAAGGATGTCCTCAGATTATGCCACAGGACAAAAATAGTACATTTATTATCGATAAAAGCAATGTTCAGGTGTGTAAATGAATAGCTAATTCATTACTCTTAATCCCCGTTTATGATGACAATTTTCACATTGAGGTCAGTGAAATAAACTTGGATAAATGACAACTTCTCAGCTTTCAATTTAGCTTTAATTGCTTATGACTAAATAATTGAGTCACTTGAGTTTGATTAACACGAAATTAATCAAAACACCTAAGGGCAATCACTTGGAAGAGCAGAAGCTTTCATTTTTAGCCTACATTTGGGAGCATTGAATTATTTATGATAATATTTTGTAAGAAACCAATCACGTATTTAAAATATTTAAACTATTTAAGGATTTGACAATCAGTGTATTAAAATCAGGCCAACGCGAAATAATTGAAAAGTCATTTTGCAAATAGTAACCTTGTTGTATCTTTCCTAAAAGCTTTATTAAAAATAATGTATATGTATGTACAGACAGTATAATCAGAAAATTAAACTATTCCTTGTCTTAATAAAGCTTGTCAATATCAGCACTGAAGAAATAATTCACTCACCATTATTGAGAGGTAGCAGTCCGAAGGGGAGAAAAAAGTACAGTCCAAAGCAATCCATGACTGTGTGCCTGCCTGTGTGTATGTGCAGCTACTTGAAGCTTTTTTATCTGACAAAAAAAAGCACACCCACTGGTACACATCTGAAATAAATAGTCTATTGTCTGCAGGAAGAACAAGCAACTCCCCTTGTTGTCTCATGTTGCGGGTGTTCAACATGAGTCTTTCATTCTTCTGTAACGATTAGACTTGATGTAGTTCTGCAGGCTTAAAATGAGTGATGTGCAAACTAAAATAAACAAAAAATTTCAAGAATCCTATTGGAGGCCCACTTGAGACTGAAATTACTTTATTATGAGTGACATTACTTCTCTCACACGGTTTAGACCAAGAACGAGCATCACCATAGAAGAAATAGTCAGCATTGAGAGTAAAGTCATCTGATTATCTTGTAGCAAAAAAACGAAAAGAACACAGACTCTTTCTCAAGTGGCTTTTATGCTTTTGATTGTTTTAATGCAGCCATCACAGTTCTGTTGAAGCGTCTGGGTCACAAACTGTGAGAAAGATGACAGAGACTGGTGAGATTGACAATAGACCTGAATATGCCTTGATTTGTCCAATAACAAGGAAATTCAAAGGGAGGGTTGTTTGAACTTACATTAGATATGGCCTCCAAAATCACGTCATTATCATTTAATAAAGCAGAAACCTTGAGGTGCATAGTCACTCTGTGGCTATCTGAAAAAGAAACGGCAAGCAAAAAGTGATGGTAGCATTTTAACTCAAATCTGGGTTTGCATTGAAAACCTCAGGTGTGCTGCCATCTGCTTGTGAAGATGAGACACTGCTAGTGTGGGGGGTTCAAGTTCCTGTCAGTGGTGTGCCTGCTTTGAGGAAAAAGAAATTAAGTTGTGTGGAGTGTTTTATTTTCCTCTTTAGAAACAGTGAAAGAGGCCCATGCTGGTGATAGCAGCACAATGTTTATGTTTGAGGTGACACACTTCATGAAGTCACACGTGCTACAACAGTAGCAGCAGCACAGGGTAAACCAACTGAAAACAAGTGATACCAATTCCATGTTGGTTAAACAGTGATTGGCAAAAAAATGTCATTAGCGAACGTAGGTGTGATATAATTTTTGTCCTGTATTGGCTAGTAATGACTGGCAACTATCGGAAGTATAAAAGTATTCAAAGTAGAGCATTATCTGCCTTATGAATTATCTGCCTTCTACAGGGATTACCACAATGACCAACCTTGAGCTGGGGGTGCTGGTGTGATCACATCTGGGGATGTAGTGGTGCTACTCTCTGCTGTTGTATAAGAAATCACAGGTGACGATGAAGAAGGCGGCAGTGCAGTGGTGTTTCCTGTAGCTGGAAAAAGAAAGATTTGTGATCATTACCTTAACCACATTTCAACCCCAAATACTAAGATTTTAGTATTTGAGACATTTCTTGTTTTCACCCTCACTCACGTTGTGGGCAGGTTGACCTGTAGTCTGGACAACAGTCATTGAGTACCAAGCAGTGCTCATCACAGTAACACCCCCTGTTACAGCTGTTGTTTTGAGATAGACAACACAGCAACGGTGGTCCTGCACAGCCTGTAACCCACCAAGCATAGCTGTCAAAACGGCTCAACCCTGAAACTCTTTCTATTATATGTCACTGAGGTGTGGCTGGATGATACCTGTTTGAGCTGCTGTCAGGGCTAGTAAAAGAACATAAAGGCGTATTGTTAACTTTGCATTCAAGGGAAGAAAAATACTTAAACCTGCTCAAAATCAATAAATGGGTGACTCTTATTCAGACATTTTTAGAAGTTCTCAAAAACTGACAAAAGAAAAGAACAAAAATAAACACATCCAGGGACCATTAACGTTGTATTCATCCTCGAAAAGGGGTAAGAAAGGAGTACGAACTCATCAAGCCCTATACTACCCCTATTTTGTATTTACATTTTAGGGAATGGAGTTAAAATGGTGAAGGACATGATGTCCCATACATCCTGTTTGGATGCCGTTGAGAGGCAGTACATGAAAGAGAATGGAAAAATGTGCATTGGATGAGTCTGGTTAACTTTTGTATATTTTACAAACAAATACATTTTTTATGTTCCATATTATTTTTATAGCGTCTAGAGTGCTTGAGATGAGTTAGTTGGACTTTATTTTTATTAATTGTGCCATTTGAAATGTACCCGTAAGATCCTTTAGACTAGATTTTTCATAGGATTTTATCAAGGCAGTAGGGGATAAAGGCTGACATTTTTTGCCTCCATATGTTTTGAATTCTATCTAGTGACATTAAATACTACTTCTGCTGGTGTTGTTTGTGGTAGCCATGGCTCTGAATAACATAAATAATCACAGTTGGAAGATGATTTAGATTCAGTTTTTGTAACTTGTTTTTCCAGGGTATAAGATGTGATTGTAATCAGAGTCATACCTGTGCTAAACCAGGTGGTGGCTGGGCTGGAACCTGGGTCCAGACTGGTGGGGGTCGAGCTGGAGCCTGGGTCCAGCCTGGTGGTGGCTGAGCTGGAGCCTGGGTCCAGCCTGGTGGTGGCTGAGCTGGAGCCTGGGTCCAGCCTGGTGGTGGCTGGGCTGGTGCTGGCTGAGCTGGAGCCTGGGTCCAGCCTGGTGGTGGCTGGGCTGGTGGTGGCTGAGCTGGAGCCTGGGTCCAGCCTGGTGGTGGCTGGGCTGGTGGTGGCTGAGCTGGAGCCTGGGTCCAGCCTGGTGGTGGCTGGGCTGGTGGTGGCTGAGCTGGAGCCTGGGTCCAGCCTGGTGGTGGCTGAGCTTGAGCCTGGGTCCAGCCTGGTGGTGGCTGGGCTGGTGGTGGCTGAGCTGGAGCCTGGGTCAAGCCTGGTGGTGGCTGAGCTGGAGCCTGGGTCCAGCCTGGTGGTGGCTGAGCTTGAGCCTGGGTCCAGCCTGGTGGTGGCTGGGCTGGTGGGGGCTGAGCTGGAGCCTGGGTCCAGACTTGTAATGGCTGGGCTGGTGGTGGCTGAGCTTGAGCCTGGGTCCAGCCTGGTGGTGGCTGGGCTGGTGGGGGCTGAGCTGGAGCCTGGGTCCAGACTGGTGCGGGCTGAGCTGTATCCTGGGCCCACTCTGGTGGTGGCTGAACTGGAGCCTGGGTCCAGACTGGTGGTGGCTGGGCTGGTGGGGGCGGAGCTGGAGCCTGGGTCCAGACTGGTGGTGGCTGGGCTGCTGGTAACTGAGCTGGAGCCTGGGCCCAGATTGGTGGTGGCTGGGCTGGTAGTGGCTGAGCTGGAGCCTGGGCCTAGCCCAGTGGTGGCTGGGCTGGTGGTGGCCGAGCTGGAGCCTGGGCCTTGCCCACTGGTGGCTGGGCTGGTGGTGGCCGAGGTGGAGCCTGGGCCTTGCCCACTGGTGGCTGGGCTGGTGGTGGTCGAGCTGGAGCCCGGGCCTAGCCCAGTGGTGGCTGGGCTGGTGGTGGCCGAGCTGGAGCCTGGGCCTTGCCCACTGGTGGCTGGGCTGGTGGTGGCCGAGGTGGAGCCTGGGCCTTGCCCAGTGGTGGCTTGGCTGGTGGTGGCCGAGGTGGAGCCTGGGCCTTGCCCAGTGGTGGCTGGGCTGGTGGTGGCCGAGGTGGAGCCTGGGCCTTGCCCAGTGGTGGCTGGGCTGGTGGTGGCCGGGGTGGAGCCTGGGCCTTGCCCAGTGGTGGCTGGGCTGGTGGTGGCCGAGCTGGAGCCCGGGCCTTGCCCAGTGGTGGCTGGGCTGGTGGTGGCCGAGGTGGAGCCTGGGCCTAGCCCAGTGGTGGCTGGGCTGGTGGTGGCCGAGCTGGAGCCCGGGCCTTGCCCAGTGGTGGCTGGGCTGGTGGTGGCAAAGCTGGAGCCCGGGCCTAGCCCTGTGGTGGCTGGGCTGGTGGTGGCCGAGCTGGAGCCTGGGCCATGCCCTGTGGTGGCTGGGCTGGTGGTGGCCGAGCTGGAGCCTGGGCCTAGCCCAGTGGTGGCTGGGCTGGTGGGGACACTTGTGAGCGAACCTGTGCTTTGTGCTGCTGTTGGTGCTGAGTGAGAAAGAGCATCTGTTGGGGGACGGATGTAAAAAAGTGATATGGGTAATGTGAATTATTTATTTAAACATTTGTCCAAGAGCAATTAAAGAAAACATTTTCATTAGTTATAAAGTATCTAATCAGTTAATTATACTATAACTTGTCTGTCTTCATTTTCACTCTTTTAATTCAGTGTCACAAACATTTCACTCACCATTACTGGGAGGTTGTAACCTCAAGATGTACATTGCAAAGTAATCCATGAGTGTGTTTGTGGCTGCTTAGTGCATTTCATATAAAACACACATCTACAATAATGAACAAGTCTAATGTGTGCAAGGAAAAAAAAGATATCTGACTTATACTGTGGGTTTTTCTGAAATTATGTTATGTTACAGTGTGCTTAATGTTGGCAAAGTATAAAATATCGACACAAAACAGCAGACAAACACCAGTTGTTGACATTATCGACACAGACATTTTATCTACACACATACAGGGTGTGTGAAATTGCACAGTGTTACATGGGTATGTAGATGAGTTGATGTGATTTTTTTGTGACCGCCTTTCAGAGCTGTTGATTAACAGCCTGGTAGTATGCAGTTGAGATACATGAAATGATTGTTGCTGATCACTGTGGGATTCAAGTGGAGAGAAACTTACCTGGTGGAGCTGTTGTCTGAGCTAGAAAAGGAATGGGGACAAATACAAATAATTAAACAGGAATTCAGAGAAGAAATTGGTTAAACTTCTGCTTAAAAAGAATGCACAAATAAATTATGTTAATTCAGACATTTTGAAAACTCCTTATTTGCATGACACTGACAAAATCCTAACACAAACATAACACAAATATAAATCATAACACAAAGTTTTTCCATTGTAGGGAGACGGTATGACAAAAGATGATGCTATAAACTCATTTGGCAGTATAGTTACATTTAATTATTTCTTAATGAAAATACTAAGATGAAAACAATTATGTCATAATTTCAATTGTCTTGTGTCAGTCAATGTCATAACAAGGTATATGCAACAGTTTAATGTCATGTTAAGACAAAGCAATGTAATTATTCAAAGTTTGACAATTCAGTCTCCTGTATCATGACAGGTTGTTTATGTGGTGCAATCATAAGGAAAACATCTTGAAGAATGTAAAAATTGCATTAAAGAGACATCATGATGAATGAGACTAAACAGTTTTCATATGCATTCATTAATGCTTATGACCGGTATCAGTAAAATAGTGTAATAGAGTACAGTGACAGAGCACAACAGTGTCATGTTAATGTCATGGATCAACATGTCTGCTGAAAATGCTATTAGAAATACCTCAGATAGTTCCTTTTTATCTTTGTACTCAGTCAGGAATGAGGAAAGAGCAGTCAGTCAGTGACTGACTGAGATAAACACATAGGGGTGTTTAAAGGTCATGAGAAAGCTTACTTATTACTGCTATACTTATAAAGTTGTTACCTTTTTGTTGACAAAAATACTTAAATTTCATTGTCATTTGTCAATTGTAATGAATCAGATTAATGAAATTATAGAGCTGAATAGGTAATTCATCATCCTATAAGCCCATTTATGTTAATTTTCAGGTAGGCCAGAGAAATAAACATATAGACACAAATCACCCTTTAGTTCAAATGGTAGATGCTGGTACCCATTTAACTGCAGATAACCTCATAACTGAGTCTCTTTGATTAACTTAAATTGAACAAGCAGTTGGGGGCAATAGCTATAACTACACTATAACTCGTATGTCTTAACTTTCAATCTTTTAATTCAATATGACAAACAATTCACTCACCAATACTTGGAGATAGCAACCCCAGGGGGAGAAAGATGTACAATGCAAAGCAATCCATGAGTGTGTGTGTGATTGCTGAGTGTTACCCAAGGTTTATACACAGAAAACACACACCCACAGGTACAGCAACGTTAAGAATAAGTCTCCTGTGTAGTAAATGTAATGTAGTTTTGCTGGTTCATAATGTCGGACAGAATAATTTCAAGAATGCTGTTGGGGCAACAATCTGCCACACAGTGATTTAGTGTATTACAATCAGGTCATCGAGCAATAGAAGAAAAGTCATTATGCAAATAGTAACCTTGTTGAACCTTTCCTAAAAACGTAAAGATTATATATGTATGTACAGTCAGTATAATCAGATAGCCATTCCTTCTTAATGAAGCTTATCAATATTAGCAGTGAAGAAACAATTCACTCACCATTATTGAGAGATAGCAGTCCCAAGGGGAGAAAAAAGTGCAGTCCAAAGCAATCCATGAGTGTGTGCGGGTCTGTGTGTATGTGTAGCTGCCAAGTGTGCCCGAGGCTTATTTATCTGAGAAAAAAAACAACACACTCACAGGTACACGCCTGAAATTGTCTGCAGGAAGAACAAGCAACTTCCCTCATTGTCTCATATTTCAGGTGTTGCATTCAGGTGCATTCTTCTGTAATGATTTTAACGAGACCTGATGTAGTTCTGCAGGCTTAAAATGAGCGACGTGCAAACTAAAATAAACAAAAAATTTCAAGAATGCTATTGGAGGCCCACTTGAGACTGAAATTACTTTATTATGAGTGACATTACTTCTGTCACACGGTTTAGACCAAGAACGAGCATCACCATAGAAGAAATAGTCAGCATTGAGAGCAAATTCATCGGATTATCTCATAGCAAAAAAACGAAAAAGGAATCTAAATAAATGAGTAACTGTAAAAGCAGACCTATAAAACAATCCCTGAATGGTGCAAGTGCCTCAGTTTTAACAGAGGGTGCTTTGCGAATGGAAAAGGTTCCTGTAGTCTCTAAACTGTTGCAGGGCTGCAGAGTGAAAGAAAAAAACAAACAAACAAAAAAAAAATATGGAACCATCTTTGGTACAATACATACTTAATCACTGCATCCATATTAATCCTTTTGGCCACACAGTAAAATGTCCCTGGCTAAACAGCTTTTGTCAGTTCATGTATATGGCATTACTTGTTATGTATACATTAGCAGCAAAGCAAATCTTGCCTGAAACCAGATAATTGGCTTGGCTTTTGTTGAATCGTATCAGTTTAAGAAATTTGTGCCTTTTGGCCAAACAGTTCTCCCAGTTTTACAGATGATTCTGCTGTTTCTGAGAGTTGTTCAGGCTGTGGTCATTGTATAGCGGGGGCCACACCAACACATCCTCCTGTAGAAACACAGACTCTTTCTCAAGTGGGTTTTATGTATCTGATAGTTGCAATGCAGCCACTGCAGTTCTGTAGAAGCATCTGGGTCACAAACTGTGAGAAAGATGACAGAGACTGGTGAGGTTGACTATAAACCTGAATATGCCTTTATTTGTCCCATAACAGGGACAATTCAAAGGGAGGGTTGTTTGAACTTACATTAGATATGGCCTCCAAAATCACGTCATTGTCATTTAATGAAGCAGAAACCTTGAGGTGCATAGTCACTCTGTGGCTATCTGAAAAAGAAACGGCAAGCAGAAAGTGATGGTAGCATTTTAACTCGAATCTGGGTTTGCATTGAAAACCTCAGGTGTGCTGCCATCTGCTTGTGAAGATGAGACACTGCTAGTGTGGGGGGTTCATGCTTCTGTCAGTGGTGTGCCTGCTTAGAGGAGAAAGAAATTGTCAAGTCGTGTAGAGTGAGTGCAGGGCTCCAGACAAATGTTTTTTGGCACTGTGGCCACGAAGTTAAAATTTTAGGGGTTCAAGCAGAAAGGTTAGGGACACACCTTAAATCGACATACAAAGTAATTATTTAGATTTCCACCGTATTACTGAAAAATTATTTTATAATAAATGCAAGGTTGAATTGAGCAAGATTGGCTGAACACCTATAGCACACTGCAGAGGCCCATACTGTTGCTGCAGTGAAGTTGGTGAATTGGATGAGTATGAATCAGTCTTACTTGTATTTTGCCTGGTGGTGGCTGAGCTGGATCCCTGGTCCAGACTGCTGGTGGCAGAGCTGGAGCCTCGGTCCAGACTGGTGGTGGCTGAACTGGAGCCTGGGTCCAGACTGGTCATGGCTGGGCTAATGCTGACTGAGCTGGAGCCTGGGTCCAGCCTGGTGGTGGCTGAACTGGAGCCTGGGTCCAGACTGGTGGTGGCTGAAATGTAGCCTGGGTCCCGACTGGTGGTGGCTGAGCTGGATCCTTGGTCTAGACTGCTGGTGGCTGAGCTGGAGCTGGGCACCAGCCTGGTGATGGTTGAGCTAGAACCTCTGTCCAGCCTGGTAGTGGCTGGGCTGGAGCCTGGGTCCAGACTGGTGGTGGCTGAATTGGAGCCTGGGTCCAGATTGGTGGTGGCTGAACTGGAGCCTGGGTCCAGACTGGTCATGGCTGGGCTAATGCTGGCTGAGCTGGAGCCTGGGTCAAGCCTGGTGGTGGCTGAGCTGGATCCCTGGTCTAGACTGCTGGTGGCAGAGCTGGAGCTGGGGTCCAGACTGGTGGTGGCTGAACTGGAGCCTGGGTCCAGACTGGTCATGGCTGGGCTAATGCTGACTGAGCTGGAGCCTGGGTCCTGACTAGTGGTGGCTGAACTGGAGCTTGGGTCCAGACTGGTGGTGGCTGAACTGGGGCCTGGGTCCAGCCTGGTGGTGGCTGAACTGGGGCCTGGGTCCAGCCTGGTGGTGGCTGAACTGGAGCCCGGGTTTAGACTGGTGGTGGCTGGGCTAATGCTGGCTGAGCTGGAGCCTGGGTCTCGACTGGTGGTGGCTGAACTGGAGCCTGGTTCTAGCCTCGTGGTGGCTGAACTGGGGCCTGGGTCCAGCCTGGTGGTGGCTGAACTGGGGTCTGGGTCCATCCTGGTGGTGGCTGAACTGGAGCCTGGTTCCAGCCTTGTGGTGGCTGAACTGGAGCCTGGTTCCAGCCTCGTGGTGGCTGAACTGGGGCCTGGGTCCATCCTGGTGGTGGCTGAACTGGAGCCTGGGTTTAGACTGGCGGTGGCTGGGCTAATGCTGGCTGAGCTGGAGCCTGGGTCTCGACTGGTGGTGGCTGAGCTGGAACCTGGTTCCAGCCTCGTGGTGGCTGAACTGGAGCCTGGTTCCAGCCTCGTGGTGGCTGAATTGGGGCCTGGGTCCATCCTGGTGGTGGCTGAACTGGAGCCTGGGTTTAGACTGGCGGTGGCTGGGCTAATGCTGGCTGAGCTGGAGCCTGGGTCTCGACTGGTGGTGGCTGAGCTGGAACCTGGTTCCAGCCTCGTGGTGGCTGGGCTGATGGTGTCTGAAATGGAGCCTGTGTTCAGACTGGTGGTGGATGAACTGGAGCGTGGGTCAGGTGTGGTAGTGGCTGTGCTGGTGTCTGGGTCCAGACTGGTGGTGACTGGGCTAGCGGTGGCTGAGCTGGTGCCTGGACCTTGCTCAGTGGTGGCTGGGCTGGTGGGGACACTTGTGAGCGAACCTGTGCTTTGTGTTGCTGGTGGCACTGAGTGAGGCAAGGCAAGGCAAGTTTATTTGTATAGCACCATTCTTTCACAAGGCAATTCACAGTGCTTTACAGAGAAACAATAGAAACATTTAGACAAAAAAGCACTTTGGAAACAGCAGATCGCTATAGACACTATAGGAAAGCCGCAGTAAACAATCGTGTTTTCAGCCCTGATTTAAATGAACTGACCATTTGAGCACACCTCAGGTGCTCAGGGAGTTTGTTCCACAGGTGAGGACCAGAGAAGCTATATGCAGCTTCACCCTGCTTGGTGCTTGCTTGAACACTGAGTAGAGCTGTCCCTGATTACCTGAGGGGTCTGGATACTTCATACCCAATCAGTAGCTCTGACATATATTTAGACTCAAGACCATTCAGTGACATGTAGACCAGTAACAGGATTTTAACTGGATCCTTTGACACACAGGAAGCCAGTGCAGGGATATAAGGACTGGTGTGATATGGAAGAGCATCTGTTGGGGGACAGATGTAAAAAAGTGTAAAAATGTGTTATGTGAATTATTTATTTAGTTAAAGATATGGCAATCAATTATCTTATTACAATCAAATCAAAGAGCAATTAAGCCAACATTTTCATCAGTCAAAAGGTATCTAATAAGATAATTATACTATAACTTCATTTTCTCTTCATTTTCATTTTTTTAATTCAATATCACAAACATTTCACTCACGATCACTGGGAGATGGCAACCTCAAGGGGAGAAAGATGTACATTGCAAACCAATCCATGTGTGTGTGTATCTGTGTGGCTGCTTAGTGTATTTCTTATAAAACACACATGTGGGTGTGTACAGTGATGAACAAGTCTACTGTGTACAAGGGAAAAATGCAGTTTGACTTAAACTTAGGGTCTCTCATGGCACTGTAATGATTTGATGTAATGCAGTTTTGCTGGTTTGTACTGCAGGACAATAATTTCAATGTTGTTGATGTTGAAGTTAGCTCTCAAGTTAGTGAGCACTAAGTTACGCTGGGCTCCAGCCCAGCCACCACCATAAAGTATATACTGAACTTCACTTTCATTTTCATCTTTAGAAACAGTGAAAGAGGCCCATGCTGGTGATAGCAGCACAATGTTTATGTTTGAGGTGACACACTTCATGAAGTCACGCGTGCTACAACAGTAGCAGCAGCACAGGATAAACCAATTGAAAACAAGTGATACCAATTCCATGTAAGTTAAACAGTGGACTGGTTAAACAGTGCAAAAAAAATGTCATTTGGACACCTAGCTGTAATTTTTTTTCAGTACCGGTCAGTAATATTTTCTGTGATAAATATGAGATTATCAAAGTATTCAAAAGCAGAGCATTTCTTTAAATGTTCATTTTCTAGATGCCTTCTACAGAGATGATCTCAATGACCAACCTTGAGCTGGGGGTGCTGGTGTGATCACATCTGGTGATATAGTAGTGCTACTCAATGCTGTTATGTAAGAAACCGCAGGTGACAATGAAGAAGGCAACAGTGCAGTGGTGTTTCCAGTAGATGAAAAAAGAAAGATTCCGCAACCTTAACCGCATCTCAACCCCAAATACTAAGATTTTAAAGACATTTCTTGTTTTCACCCTCACTCACGTTGTGGGCAGCTTGAACTGTAGTCTAGACAACAGTCGCCGGCTTCCAAGCAGTGCTCATCACAGTAACACCCCCTGCTACAGCTGTCGTTTCGAGATGAACAACACAGCAACGGTGGTCCTGCACAGCCTGTAACACACCAAACATAGCTGTCAAAACAGCTCAACCCTGTAACTATTTCTATTATATGTCACTGAGGTGTGGCTGGATGATACCTGTTTGAGCTGCTGTCAGGGCTATTAAGAGAAAACAACGACATATTGTTAATTTGGAATTCAAGCAAAAAAATCAGGTAAATCTGCCCAAAATGAATGAATGACAGTTTTTTTTCAGACAATTTTAGAAGTTCACAAAAACGTACAACTAAAAAAAAGAAGAACGACAGAAAAGAAAAAAAAAAGTAAGATTAAGAAAGATTAGGATTGTAATTCGGTGCCGAATGCATAGGTCTAGTTTAGGGAGTGGAATTAAACTTGTGAAGGACATGATGTCCCACATACCCTGTTATATACCCCTATATCATAACAGTGTCATATTACTGTCATGTGCCAATATTTTTGCTAAAAATACTGTTGAAAATACCTCAGGTAGTTCCTTGTTATCTTTGAAAGATGAGTGAAACAGTCAGTGACAGATAAACACATAAGGGTTTTTATTATTACTGCTATACTTATTAACTAGTTACTTCTTTGTCCACAAAAAAAATGTCATTGTCCTTTGTCAGTTGTAATAAAGCAGATGAAGAGACATACTCCCCCCAATTGAACAAATAATTAAAAAAGGCACTCACCCAAAAGTGATGTACAAATAAACAAAAGTACAAATAAATGGAAGTTTTCTCACTAATGAGCCCACTTGCTACCAGATTATACCAGATATAATCAGATATAACTAAGCCTTTTTTAATGAAATTATTGAGCTGATAATTTTTTTTTGATAATTTTCACATAGGCCAGAGAAAACACATACAGACACATTATCAGCTTTTAGTTAAAAAGGTAGATGCTAGTACCCATTTAACTGCAGATAACCTCATAATTGAGTCACTTGGATTAATTTAAATTAAACAACAGTTGGGGTCAATAACTTGGTAATAACACTAAACTCAACTATACTTTGTGTGTCTTAATTTTCAATCTTTTAATCCAGTACCACAAAAATTTCACTCACCAATCCTTAGAGATAGCAACCCCAGGGGGAGAAAGATGTACAATGCAAAGCAATCCATGAGTGGTTGTGGGACTGCTAGGATTTACCCAAGGTTTATACATAGACAACACACACCCACAGGTACAGTGACGTCAAGAATAAGTCTCCTATTAGTGCATCATCCTCTGGGTGTTTCATTCCACTGCAATAGTTAGATGTAATGTAGTTTTGCTGGTTTATAATGCTGGACACAGAATAATTTTGGGAATGCTGTTGAGGCCACAATCTACGACACATGAAGAGTACATCTCATATTTTTAATACACTTATATTACACAATTGTGTTTTTGTCCTACAGCATCTGACATTGGCAAATAATACATTATTTTTCACAGCCATTATCAAAAGCCACGTTGTACTGTTTTTATTTTAATTCTGGATATTATTGTGTTAAGTTCGTACCTCACACAGTTTATATACAACTGTAAGAACAAGCATCACCATAGAATAAATAGTTTGCGATGAGAGTGAAGTCCTTTGATTATCTTACTGTACAAAAATAAAAGACAATTCAGATGAGTGAGTAACTTAAAACAACAGACTGAGAACAATAATAAAATCCCAGAGCAATGCCTCAGCTTTGACTATGTGCACTGTTGGAAAGGGAAACAAAAACACAACAAAATGGAAGCATGGTGGCTCAGTGGATAGTGATGTTCTTGCCTCACAGAAAGAAGATCCCTGGGCCAAATCCTGATGACTGAGAACCTTTCTGTATGGAGTTTCCATGATGTGTGTGTCTGTCATGTCTGCATGGGATTTCCCCATGTGCTCTAGTTTCCTCCAACATTCTAAGAGCATGAGTGCTAAGGTTGATTGGAAATTCTGAATTACCCCTGGGTAGGTAGGTATGTGTCTGTGTTGCCCTTACACCCTGCACCCTACACTGGAAAGTGTCACTCAGTGAGACTTTAACAATCATAATTCTTATATTTATGAGACCGTAAAACACTATCTTTTAACAGAACAACAGAGCCCTGGCTTATTTATGAAAAACACACACCCACAGGTACAGTCTACTGTATGTGAGGATAAAAAGCAACCCCACTTCTATCATACTTTGGGTCTCTACATTGTAACTCAGTATTCCAATAAATGGGCCTCCTGACTTGACTCAGGATGGTTAAGCTTGAGTAACAAACAGATGTATCTCTTTTTTTATCATGACTAAATGTAAGTTAAGATATGTATAGTGCAAATTGTGCACTTTAAAGATGCATGCACAGGAGTCTTTAATGAAATCCAGTTTAAAGGAGCAGTTGATGACTCAAACAACAATCAGTTGACAGGGCTCATTCTAAGGTTGTGCACAGAGATTGACTTACCAAGCTTTGGTTCATGTAAGTATGTTATATTAGATGGACTTTTATTTTTGTTTGTAATGGAGAATGAAGGCTTTGCAATTTCCTTCCTGTGTCAAGCAGGAAAAAAAAGTCACCTTGCATAGCCTGTTGCAAAACCTGTTGACACACAATTACATTGTGGGATCATTGCACATGCTCACATCGCAGTGTCAATACCGAGGCAAAATATTTAGCAGACTTCTCAAAAACTGCCAGAGCTAGTGGTCCAAACATCTAAGGAGTATTTCTCAGTGCCATGTGCCTTCTCTCTCATGTCCACGTCCAGATCATATTCCTGCTCTCCAGCTCTCTCCAAACTCTTGGACACTCCTGGCCCTGGAGCCGTCCGGCTTCACCAAGTCATTTTGTTTTCGACCATCAAAGGTACCACACAGACCGCTCACTTTTCTTTTGTACATGCGGGGTAGAATGATCTCTGCAGGAAGAAAATCAAAAATGCAAAGTAAGTTGCGACATGGGATGGAAGGATAATTGGACAAGCGCTAATTCTATCGCACTTTTATGATGAGGTTAAGATTTGTTACCTGCTCTGTTGTGTCCATCAAACTCCACAGTTAGGCCAAAGTCTGTCTTGAGGTAGATGCGAGAGGATTGCTCAAAGATGTCTAGGCCAGCTGTTGGTGAGACAGGAGTGTCTGTTCTCAGTCCATCCACCTGAGGGCAGACACAGGAGGATGTGTTTATCAATTTATCATGTACAATGGGAACAACAAACATAATCAGGCAGTTACAACACCTTCACCCTACTGAACTCTCTCATGGCATAAGATATGCTGGAGAAGACTTGATTTTTTGCCGTCAATGATAGCCCTTGTCACATTTTGAAATTGGAATTGGCAAAAATCAGAATTGGCAGGTCATGCTTTAAGAAAAAGTAAGAGAGAATCGATCGGATTTCGGATGGAAAAACAGTGCTTTGCTAGGCAACAGTATTTTCCCGAATACAAGCTCATGCAAGGCCCTCTTATATTTTGATGAGACTGTTTTTAAGGGGACACTTGAATACCAACATCTGACTCCTGAATAAAAATAAAATGAATTTTTCAGCTTTTTTTGCATGATCTTTCATTCTCTCTGTCTCTCTCTCTTGCACACAGACATGTATAAAAGGCCAGTAGGGAAATAACATACTGTATGGCAGAGCATAATTTAGCACATAGCACATAACACATCATCTGCCTCAGTGCTGTTGTAACACCTCACGGAGGAAATGTGAAGGAGCTGGTTATTTCCCTCAGCGCTTTCACAAATGCTTGTGGGCGGGCAGAAATATGATATTATCCCATGAACAAAATATTGTGTCTGCTGAGAGGGTGCCACAGGAAAATGAGTCAGAGGCAGCGCACTGCTAGAAATGCTCTTAATACTCACAGCCAGCCTGCGTTTCTTCTTGAACTCCACTGAGTGATTGTACACTCTGATCTTAAGCCCTTGTAATCGGTACTGTTCTTCATTGTCCTCGCCATTATCATCATCATCCTCATCCTCATCATCATCATCATCATCATCATCGTCATCGTCATCTTCATCATCATCATCATCATCATCGTCTTTGTCATCTTTGGTGATTGTATTGATCCCCTCGATGTAGACCTCTGGAAGGTTATGTGGCAAGTTCCTGGTCTGCACCAGCACATATGAATGCTCACCTTCAAATTTGTACTTTGATTTATCAAAGGTTTTGTACTCTGGGTCGTCCTTGATTGTGCACTCATTGAAACCTGTGGAGCAGCAAGCGTAGAGTCATTCATGAAAACTGATTTGTGGTTTACATTAGAGCTGTAATGGTTTATCAGGTCATCTCCTATAATTATATAGAAAAAAAATGATTAAGCGTATTTAAAGTAACAGACTCTTTTTGTCATCAAGTCAAAATCTTAATTTTTAGTCTCTGGTTTCATTTGCCCTCCGTGACCACAAACTGAATATCTTTAATGTGTAGACAGCTTTGTTCACCGAAGCAATAACATATTATTTGGCTAAAAAACAATTTGTTGCAGCCCAAAGGATGGATACCCTACAGACTTCATAGCAAGCATGTACAGTACCTGTAGACCTGCAGGAATAATCTCCTTCCTCATCTTGAAGACAGACAGCATTTCTATCACACTCTTCTTCATCATCACAGTCAATAGTCCCAATGCCATGATGTTCCCCACATTCGCATTTCTGACTGCAGTGATTGGTGTACCACTTTTCATTGAACTGACAAAAGGAAAGCAGTTATTTGTATTTGAAAAAAGTCCCACCATGCATGATTTGCAGCATTAATGAAAGGTGATTCTGTATTATTTGTCACCTGACGTCTGGCGCCATTCCTGTCCACACATCCGCACAGCTGGATAGGCACACAAACACTGCCACTCTGAACAAAGCCTTCATTGCATACACACCCCTGGACACAACCTGCACTGTCACGACAGTGTGGTGGGCCATTCAGGTGTACACAAGTGGGACTGCAAGCAGGGATACAAGTGGTGTAATGACTGTTCTGTGGGCAAGAGGGTGCTAGAGAGGTAGAAAAAAACATGGTATATTGAGTAACTGGATGAAAATAACAAATCTGGAAAACACAAACTACAACTTACTTGGTGCAGCTGTAGTTGATGGTTGTTGTCTAGTTGAGGTCAAAGGTGGTGATGCAGTTGTTGGAGGCTGAGGATGAGATGTTTTTGGAGACAGCGGTTGAGCTGTTTTTGGAGGCTGTGGCTGAGCTGTGGTTGGAGGTTGTGGTTGTGCTGTGGTTGGAAGCTGTGGCTTAGCTATGGTTGGAGGTTGTGGTGTGGTTGGAGGCTGTGGCTCAGCTGTGGTTTGAGGCTGTGGCTTAGCTGTGCTTGGAGGTTGTGGTGGCGCTGTGCTTGGAGGCTGTGGAGGCACTGTGCTTGGAGGTTGCGGCGGCGCTGTGGTTGGAGATTGTGGTTTTGCTGTGGTTGGAGGATTTGGCTGAGCTGTGGTTAGAGGCTGTGGCTGAGCTGTGGCTGGAGGTTGCGGCCGAGCTGTGGCTGGAGGCTGTGGCTGAGCTGTGGTTGGAGGCTGATGCTGTGCTGTGGCTGGAGGTTGTGGCCGAGCAGTGGCTGGAGGTTGTGGCCGAGCTGTGGTTGGAGGCTGATGCTGTGCTGTGGTTGGGGGCTGTGGCTGAGCTGGGGTTGGAGTTTGTGGCCAAGCTGTGGTTGGAGGCTGTGGCTGAGCTCTGGTTGGAGGTTGGGGCCGAGCTGTGGTTGGAGGTTTTGGATGAGCTGTGGTTGGAGATTGTGGCTGAACTGTAGCTGGAGGCTGTGTCTGAACTGTGGTTGGAGGTTTTGGCTGAGCTGTCGTTGGAGGCTGTGGCTGAGGTGTGGTTTGAGGCTGTGGCTGAACTGTGGTTGGAGGTTTTGGCTGAGCTGTAGTTGGAGGCTGTGGTTCAGCTCTGGTTGGAGGTTGTGGTTGAGCTATAGTTGGAGGTTGTGGTTGCACTGTGGTTGGAGGCTGTGGCTGAACTGTGGTTAGAGGTTGTGGCTGAGCTGTGGTTGGAAGTAGTGGCTGAGCTGTAGTTGGAGGCTGTGGCTGAGCAGTGGTTGGAGGTTGAGGCTGAGCTGTGGTCAGAGGTTTTGGCTGAACTGTGGTTAGAGGTGTTGGCTGAGCTGTGGTTGGAGGTTTTGGATGAGCTGTGGTTGGAGCCTGTGGCTGAACTGTAGCTGGAGGCTGTGTCTGAACTGTGGTTGGAGGTTTTGGCTGAGTTGTGGTTGGAGGCTGTGGCTGAGGTGTGGTTGGAGGCTGTGGCTGAACTGTGGTTGGAAGTTGTGGCCGAGCTGTGGTTGGAGGTTGTGGCTGAGCTGTCGTTGGAGGCTGTGGCTGAGGTGTGGTTGGAGGCTGTGGCTGAACTGTGGTTGGAAGTTGTGGCCGAGCTGTGGTTGGAGGTTGTGGCCGAGCTGTGGTTAGAGGCTGTGACTGAGCTGTGGTTGGAGGTTTTGGCTGAGCTGTAGTTGGAGGCTGTGGTTCAGCTGTGGTTGGAGGTTGTGGCTGAGCTGTAGTTGGAGGTTGTGGTTGCACTGTGGTTGGAGGCTGTTGCTGAGCTGGGGTTGGAGGTTGTGGCGGAGCTGTGGTTGAAGGCTGATGTTGTGCTGTGGTTGGAGGTTTCGGCTGAGTTGTGGTTGAAAGTTGTGGCTGAGCTGTGGTTGGAGGTTGTCGCTGTGCTGTAGTTGGAGGCTGTGGTTGTGCTGTGGTTGGAGGTTGTGGTTGTGCTGTGGTTAGAGGCTGTGGCTGAGCAGTGGTTGGAGGTTGAGGCTGAGCTGTGGTTGGAGGTTTTGGCTGAGCTGTGGTTGAAAGTTGTGGCTGAGCTGTGGTTGGAGGTTGTCGCTGTGCTGTAGTTGGAGGCTGTGGTTGTGCTGTGGTTGGAGGTTTTGGCTGAGCTGTGGTTGGAGGCTGTGGCTGAGCTGTGGTTGGAGGCTGTGGCTGAGCTGTGGTTGGAGGCTGTGGCTGAGCTGTGGTTTGAGGCTGAACTGTGGTTGGAGGTTGTGGGGTGGCTGGAGACTGTGGCTGAGCTGTGGTTGGAGGCTGTGGCTGAGCTGTAGTTTGAGGCTGTGGCTGAGCTGTGGTCTGAGGCTGTGGCTGGACTGTGGTTGCAGGTTGTGGTGTGGTTGGAGGCTGTGGCTGAGCTGTGGCTTGAGACTGTGGCTGAACTGTGGTTGGAGGTTGTGGTGTGGTTGGAGGCTGTGGCTGAGCTGTGGTTGGAGGCCGTGGCTGAACTGTGGTTGGAGGTTGTGGTGTGGTTGGAGGCTGTGGCTGAGCTGTGGTTGGAGGCTGTGGCTGAGCTGTGGTTAGAGGTTGTGGTGCAGTAATTGCACCTGGTTCCTCTGGTATTGCTGTTGTTTGGGGCATTTCTTGAGTTTTTCCCACTGGTTGCATTGAATGTTCAAAAGTTCCATGCCCTGTAGTTGGTGCTTCAGGTTTAATTGTAGTTTTTGGTCCAGACGTGGCTGATGTTATTGGCAGTTTTGGTCTTGTTGTGGAGTTTGCTCCTGTAAAGACTGATGTTTGTACTTCTGCAGGAAGCTCTGGACCCTCAGTTGCAGTTGGCTTCAAGGCTGTTGGAGCATGATTTGTTGGTATATCCAGATCTGCAACAACATAAGTTTGGACTCATGAGAACTGGCATTTGTAACATAGCAGCTCCATGCCACTCCAAGCTCTAACTGTAACAACTGTAAGCTCTAACTCTAGCTGTAACTCCTAACCATTGTTGTGGAAGGAGACTCAGTTCCATTTACCAGGTAAGGTAAGATACCTTAAATTGAAACAAAATTTAAACTCAACAATAGCCTCTGTTATCCATCTCTAACAGAGATGGACATCATCACAAAGTAATCACGACTGACTCAGACTCACCACAATATGTATCTGTTTTCCATAGTGGCAGGTCCACTCCTGCAATATGGCATGCTGCTACATATGACTTAAGAGATTCACACAGTGTGCGCTGGTCACCATGTGTGGCACAGTAGTCGAACACACAACTGTTGAGGAAGATGCTTGGGTGAATGAATTGATGACAGAGTTTAAAGGGAGCCGCCAGCAGTGTGGAACATCTATCGTAGGCAGCGTTCTCCTCTTCATGATCACATTGTCTTGAATAATTTGGCTTGGAAATACAACTGGAGGACAAAGTTAGAATAAAGAATAAAGAACACATTACATTTCTTCATTCTCACTTCAAGGTCCATAATTAAATGTATTCTTATTTGCTGTAAGTCAGAAATAAAAATGGATATTGTGTGAGCCTTGTTTTTATCAACTGCGAACTCAACTTTATGTACATGTTTTGACTTTGTACTTGATAATTATTAGATCGACGAAGCAGGCCTTGGTATGAGATTATGTGCATGGTAATGAATCAGCCACAGTGCTCATCTGAATAAAAAAATAGAAGTTATGTTGCCTGTTTTTGGATAAGTTTTTCTTTTGAATGCATTAAATGTTTCAACAGTCATGTAGTAGTAGTATTAGTTGTAGTAGTAGTTGCAGAATAACCTACCTCTGATTATTGGACACCCTCCAGCTGTCACCAAACTCAAATGGTCCAGGCGCATGTTGTCCTTCTGATGTTATGAAGTCGTCATCTTGGTGTTCAGAATAGGTGCCACAAAGTCCACAAAGCTCATACTTGTAGTGCTCATCCACCTGCAGGAAGAGTCTGTTCTGCCGATCTACCATCATTCTGAGGCCAAAGGTCGTCTCCAAGGTAATAAAATGATTCTCCTTGTAGACCCTCAATGAGCCATATGTGCCATTGGCGGAGTAGGGAAGTTGGATGTTGTCACTATTCACCTAAAGAGAGGATCATCATCAGTGAGAGTATTTTATGCCACACTGTTTGCTGCTTGCAGAGTTGGTGTGATTAATAAGCTGCAAATTAGCCCCGATGAATAGGCAGTGAGGCATAACCGACCCAGATAAACGAGGCTGTGCTAACACTTCAGTCATCCACCAATGGCCTCAATAGTTGACATAGAAACAAATGCAGTAGATTGGCCATATGCAAGCCGTAAGACATCATTGTTTAGACATGGATTTGTCCAGGGTAGAACACATCTTGCATGCCTTTGTTGTATTTGGAAACATTGAGACCTAGAGATGGATCAGGAGTTTTCATGCTTACGTAGATCTCTGCGCTCTGATTAAGAGTGAGGTGTAGATCCTCAACCTCTAGAGTCACAGCCTCCAGCTTGGACTGGGTGAAGTTCTGAAACGGATGAGGCGCGTTGTGCCCAGTCACAGTGAACTGGACAGAGCTTTCTGATCCACATGTGGTTGTCAGCGTGTAACTGCACCCCCCTTGAAAATCGTAAGCCATCCCATCAAAGGTGATGTAGTGTGGATCTCCATACACGCTGCAGGTGGCAGGACTGAAAGGGAAGCAGCCTTTTACTCCGTCCTTGACCTTACAAACTTTGCTTGCCGGGCATCGCATTGTAGTGCAATGCACATCATTATCACCCAGGCAGTGGCACTGCTGCACGCACTCTCCTTCCAGCCATGTTTCTCCTCTCTGCAGGCCAAGTGATTAAGTAAGTGAGTAAGTGTTAGGACTGTGCACACAAACGGATGATTATAAAATAGTTAAAATAAAACTTGTTCAAGTTGCTCTCTTACCTCATAGTGTTTTCCAGTGTACCAGCACCCACAGTCCTTTGCTGGGACACATTTCCCCCCACTGAGTTTGAAACCAGGCTCACACTCACATATTTCCTCGCAGCTTCCACAGGAGCCAGCTGCGTCCAGGCTAGAGCACACCTCGGAACAGCCATCGGCACATGAGTTATAGTGGCTGTTCGCACCACACTGAAGGGCTGATAAAGGAGGAAAGATGAGAGTGTCTGACTATTACTGCCACATTCATTATTTTGATGCTAGCATTTCAGAAGGAGGCAAAGGAAGTAACATACGGCACAGTGTAGTATTCCTCCATGTGGGTATGGCAGCTCCAGCCTCCTGGCAGATATCAGCATAGAGCTGTAAAGTCTCACATAGCACACCAGGGTCACCATTTGAAGAGCACATGTTGACCACACAGCCCCTGAAGTAGCTCTCTGCCCCCAGAATCGCCAGGCAGTTTGCAAAAGGCCCAGTACTAGACAACAGGCCTCCACAGTACAAGTCACTGCCATACTCTGCCTCCTCCTGTGGGCTACACTGGTTAAGTCCTTGGATGGTTTCACAGGAGGTATTTTGTCTGCTCTGCCAGCTCTCTGCCAGAGCTGTAGCATCTTTGGCATGTGCACCATCAGGTTTTTCGAAGTCATCTTCTTTGAGGTGGTTAAAGTTTCCACATAAACCACAAGCATGATTGGAGTAAGAAGGAGGCACATTGACGTAGACAGTGCCAGCGCTGTCGTATAAGACAGAAAGACCAAAGCTGGTTCTCAGTATAACAGCAGAGTGGTTGTTCTTGATGTTTACAGTCACACTGTCAGTGCTGAGCATCAGTGGAAGCCTCCTCCGGACGCCATTGACCTGAAAAACAGTTTTAAAGTTTTAAACTTGCCTTCTGGCCTTCAGCAGCACAAACGTGCTGGATCTACTGACAGTTTTCTTAAAGCCAGCACTCTGGAGATGGACACTATATATTTTTTAGAGCTGAGAAGGCTGATAAGCCCCTGTTGAACTGCAGGATGTTATGCAACTGAACTGCACTTAAGGATAAACTCTTTATCTGTAGAATGGGCTGCAGATATGGAAACTTCCTGATATGCTGCATTACTCAGCTCAGTGTCCATTACAGAATAATGGCAAGGTGCCACAAGACTGAACTTGAGCAGTATTATTCAGTTTATCGAATAATATGAAAAAAAAGGAGGAATTACAAATTCAACTGTTTTGGCTTTCGGCATAGTGAGGATATAGGTCATTTGGTTTGTCTTTTCATTTAATATCCATAAAATGGAAATGGGAACCTTGACTGCATGTTTTGGCAAAGTGAATTATTAGACATTATTTAGAAGGCAAACTGCTTTCCAGTTGTGACTGGTATGCTACAACAATGTGGCAGGATTGTTTCTTCATGGATGCTTCAGTCATAGCAATGACTTCAAAGGAACTCACCACAACAAGGCTCTGCCTTTTCACCAGGGACACTCTGGAACCCCCTGTTTCCACAATGACCTGTTGGATGGCTGGTGGAGTTGAGTTCCCCGCCTGCTTGCTGAGCACCTCTACACTGAACACAGGCAGGGTCTCGACAGATGAGCACGTTCTGGCCAGCGTGTAGGTGCAGGGCGCCATGAAGCGGAGCAGCACTCCATCAAAAGTGCTACAATCTGTGTTACCATGGATGCTGCACATCCCAGGGGTAGAATTCCCATTGGAGTCTCCTCTTTGAGGACCACAGATTTGGCCCTTAGGGCACATGGATGGTGAGCAGGAGAGCTGGCCACCAGAACAGAGGCAGCGGGTGGACTCATCTGTCCACAGCTCCGTGTTAGATTCACACTGTTGGCCTGTGGGGGACCAGACCCAGTACACTAAAGTATCACATTATCATCACAACACCATCTATTTTAGCAATTGTGAAGTACTGTTAATCACTTGAGTAATTCAACATTTGTTTGGTCTATTTCTGTCTTCATCTTAAAGGATAAAAAGCATTAAAAATATATTGACTGTGTTGCTGAAATTGTGAAAGGATTTTTTTGTTTTGTGTTTCAACAGTAGTATTGATAAGACATTTTAAATAAGGTGTGTTCCTGAATGGATTTTTTAAATCAATTTATTGGACCAATTGTAGAATTTTCTACAAGAGTAGAAGAGTAAAATAATGTTTACCACATGATCCCTTCCTTACGCCAATATGGTTAACTGCAACCTGTTCCTCCACGGACGCTGCTTGGATTACCTCGAATACAACCTGAAATAAGAGCACAGATTATCCACTGAAATGAGTTCTCTGAAACATAGTGATTGTCACTGTTTGATTTCCTGCTATTTTACCTGAGTCCCCGCCTCAGTGATATTCAAGGGGACAAACACTTGTCTCCAGGAGTCCCTGGGCAGGCCAGGGGAGGTCCAAATCTCTTCCAGAGCGATGCTGCTGTTCAGCAGAGCGCGGAGTTCTGAGCCATTCGCTGCAGCTGGCGTCAGGTACCAGAACTCCAGACAGGCTGCGCCCTCCAGCCCGAGTGGAGCACTCTCTAAAACATTCACGGCAACATCCCCTGGAGGTGGAAAGGCATGTAGGACAATGTAATACACCAGAATGCTCCAAATCTTGTCCAAAAGAGGACACAGTTTAAGATTTTAAACTAGGGCTGCAACAAACAATTGTTATCATTGTAAGTTAATCAGTCAGTTACTTTATCTATTAATTGATTGGTTATTTTGATCTGAAAAATAATGTAAAAAACTGTAAAATGGTTAATGCTTGTTTCACAGAGGTAAAGATAAAGTCTTTGAATCCTTTCTCACCTCAACAAAATTCATGTCATTGCTATTGAAGACTAAAGAAACCACATTTGAGAAGCTGAAAGCATATCATTTTGACTGAACGTCTTGAAATCACTTAAAATTTTTTCTAAAATGCTGAAATTGACAAATCGACTACTGCAGTAGTTGATGATTATTTCATTAGTCGAGTGATCGATCAGTTGTTGCAGCTCAATTGCAAAGTGAAATTAGATTTGAACAGGAGATTTGTCCCTGTTTCTTTGTTACATTTTTCAATCAAATCTTCCACTGGTCAAAAAATATTGTTTTCTGGACCTGTCACAGAGGAAGCAAGTTGATTCCTTGTCCAGTCACAAAACTGACTGTTGTATGTGTCATAGAGACAACGTGTCACATATTCTGCAAAAGAAAAGATGTCAAACATAGCACTATGGATGTATGTCCGTCTCTGTTTATTGTCTGTTATTAATGGTTATTGTAAATGTGAAACCCCTCACCTGAGTTTGTCCTCCAGCCAGGTAAAGTAACTAATGAAAAGTCATTTTCAGCTCTGAAATTAAAAGAAAACAAAACAAAAGCAATTCTCTTTTTTTAATAAACAGTTACCATAAATCAGTGCCACTGACTTACCTCTCATTATCTTGAAACCCACCTGCACTGAGTCCTTGTCTGAGTTAGTGTGAGTAGAGTTACTGTAACCAATGAAACTGTATGGATGCCTCCAAGCATATCTGATCCCTTAGCGGCAGCCTCTCAGCTGTTCTCCCGTTGCTAATGCTCGCTCCCTTTGATGACTTAAAGAACGGATGGTGCGCTGCAGCTGCTGTGGAGCTTCTCTGTGGAAACGTGGCTTACGTGCTCCTGCGGCTGCTAACCCACAGGTGAAGGTGTGTTATTCTGAGAACAGAGCGATGGGCTTTAGGCATTTATAGCCCCACTACCTAACCAGGTAACCTCAGCAGTGGGAGGAGAAACGGGACCGGAGGACAGGAAGCCATGAAAGGGGTTGACCTGGGTCTATGGAAATTTTCTAAAAATGACGACAGAACATAATAGTTGCGGTAAACTGTGGTGGGCAAGGTCAGAGATTAGTGCTGTTAGGTTATAAAAGCACAGAGAACAAGCCAAACAAACATGAAAATAGTTTAAAAATGAATTAAAGAGTTCATTAAGTGATGTATGAGCAGAATGGGTGACTCAAAAACAGACTTATTGACTTCTCACCATGATAGAAAAAAAATACTTTTCAAAGTCCAGGGCTTTGCCTTATTTCTGTGTGGCAGAGTGAGTTTTTATTCATCATTGTGATGTTGTGCTGACTGTCTTGAAGCCAATAAACTTGTTGGCGATTCCAATGAAACGTCAAATGGTGAATGCAACATCTGCAGCCTACTCAAATGGGAGGTATGAACAGGTAAAGAGAGAGAACAGAGGGTTGTATTTATCTCTTTGTTATTCTATTTAAGCTGCCCAAGTTTCCGATCTGCAGGAAGTTTTTCAGATAAAATCAAGCAGCAGCTCAGCAAACTACAGTAACTCCGCAGACTTTCATCAGTATAATAATAGATGAATATCCTGAGGAGAAATGTTAACATTTAATACCTTACATAAACTGAAATCACTGTTTATCTAAATGATTTATTCCAACGATGTACATCTCAAAACACAGCCGACAGTTTATTCCTCCACATGCAGTAAAAGAGCTACACAATTTGTAGGATGTAAGCTTTATTATTATATCTAAGTACCCTGCATCACTTGTGAATTTAGCCTTGATAACTTGGTAGTAGAAACTTAAAATAACTTAACTTAAAGTAAGTGGTTGTGCACACTATAAGAACAGGTGCAAAGAAACAGGCACCGTCTGATCCACTTATTGTGACATTCTTGTAGCCCCATTGGTATGTGTCAATACAGAGGTTAGCCCAAAACAAATATTAGAGCTTTTAAAACTGCCCAGTCTAAAAGAAGGTCTTTGTTAAGGAGCAGTTTCAAACGACTACTGCATATCTAGAGTAGAAATATCCTTGACAAGCTTGCATACTTGTAGAGGTGCTTCAGAGGTGACTGAGTTACTTGCCATAATTACTTTTCCAATGAATCAAAGCCTGTTGTCTAATGCATGTGATAAAGGACTCAGGAAGCCGCTTATTCACTAAACCACACATGTATGTACTGAGCAGAGACTCCTATCTAAAAATACAATAAAAGTTAAATGGTTTTTGATTTTGGCAAAATCAAAACCTATTTGCCCTCCAAGGCAGCAACATGTATAACTATGCAAGTAAATATGCTTCTACATCACGGAACTTAACCCATTTTTTTGACATCCACCTGTTTCTGTCTGGGCACCCACTTATCCATCCATCTTACCTGTTAGGTGTTACTGAGGTCTGCTGGAGTCTGTCTCCAGCACATATAGAGCAAAAGCAGAAAATACAGTCTGGAGTGGCTGCCAGTTCATCCCAAGACACCCACACATACATACTCGCACATACACACTCACGCTCACACTCATACATCCCTCTAGTGCCGTTTTGTTCATAGGGGTGATATGTGCAACAAGGGATTGTTTTCTATCTGGCTCCATACGTGAAGATCGCTCGATCTCCATGTAAATATCAATGTCCAATCGGGCTCAAGTTGTGCTTTAAATGTCACACTTTTGAGCATTTTCAGTCAGGTTGAAATTGGAAATTGGAGATTTTTTTGTGCATGCACTGGCAAGCCACCACATCTCTCACTCTCACAATTGCTCTTTTGAACATGTATTTGACCACAATGCCTGTTTTTGGACTGGAGTTGAACCAGGGTCCATCTATTCACCACTTTTGTGAATCACTCCTATATATCGTGTGCATTAACTATGACATTAAAATATGAAGTTATCAACCTAGCAAGGCTGCTCAGTGACAAAGTGTTCTTGTGAATCTATAAACCTGAACTTGGACTCCCACCTCATCTTCAGCACAAAAAAGACGCTTTAATAATTAACCTTGTCCACAGGAAGCTGGAGAAAGAGCAACAAGGGGCCTAGACAAAGTAATTTAGTGTGATCTTTACCAAGGATCACTGGGGACCATAGGCTCTGTGATCCATGACTAACAGTTAATAATCCTGTGTTTGCGTTTTGGACCTCTCCCTTTGCTGGCTTGGCTGTGTCGTCACTAAGAATAGAACACCTCAGTAAAGCGAAGGAATGCTATTTTGGAAAAATGGAATAAATGACACATTGTATAATTTTTGAGGACAGAGTGTGACCGACACTGTTCTTTTCAGAGTGTTCTGTTTAGGAGTGCAAGTTGACCATTGCCAAGACAAAATTACTACACAGTTCTGAATTCCAATTGGCCGCTTAACCCACATTAATATATGTAATATCCTAGATCAATACATCCACAGAGTTTCATTCCATATATGGCTTTTTCCTTTTTTTTTATTTGGGATACTGTTGCTACCTTTCCCTACCAGGTAAGATGGTCTATAAATCTGTAACATCACTCCATATTTGAACTGTTATCAGTCTGTCTGACCTGAGGTTATGGACCTCTCCATATTGGCGAGCTGTTGACCCTGCCCTTGATTATCTGAGCCACCTGGACCAATAGGAACATCCATCCATTTAGTATCTTAGTTTGTACCTTAACGGTGTGGTAGGACACATATGTTGTCCCAGGACAGAGTGAACAGTGCTAGCACCACCATCTTGCCCCACATATAAACATTGAATAGTCTGAGTAAGATCTATTTTTACTGTTTCTGTTTGTCCCTGGCAAAAGGTTTGCCCCTTAATCTCTCACACATCCTAGTCTAAGCCCCTTTTGTTTGGGTTCACTTTATACCAGGCATGCACCCAAAGGTCACCCTTCCCGAAAAAGAGAAAATCAATCCTTGCCTGGCGTTTCATCTACGAATAGGTCAGTCAATAGCATATGAAAATCCCGTGCCTTCCCACCAGTTTGCTTGTGTCTTGATCGTGTGCCGTCCCTTGAGATGTCCTCAGCAGTAGCATCAGGTCAAGGTCACTATTGATAGATCACACTGGCTAAGGCAGGGCAGGCTCTGTGCTCTCCTTCATGTCAGAGCTTTACCATTTATACTTTTATCGAACTCTCATTTATATCCTCGCCCCCTCCCCTTAGATATGGGAATTAAATGAGAACAGCTGGCATCCAGCACTTTCTTCTTTTTTGCTGTCTGAGGCAATGTGCGATGATTCAGCGGAGGGCCAAGGTCACCAGAGATGGAGACAAGGGGGAAAGCAGGCCAGACTGCAGGCTCTCATTCATGTCTAAGGTCTTAATCGAAATGTTTGAGCTTTTCTCTTGATGCCCTATTTCTGCAGTTGGAGGAATATAAATAGCATTTTATGTAGCTTTGAAGTGTGTGTGTGTGTATGTGTGTGTGTGGATGTTGTGGCATTTCTAAACCCTGCATGTGATTTCTTTTGTGCTGCTTGGAAGTTTATAGCGCATAATGCGTGGCCTTCAAAATACTGCAGAGAATTGAATGCTTGTGAACCTCGTTGATAATTATAGCAGTAAATTACATTGGTACGTGAATGTTGAGGACATACGTAACTGCTAAAGTGGGTCTATAACATTGCATTTTAAATCCCCTGACTATTTATGGGCACATTTTTACAGGAGCTGCCATTTATAGTCTGTCTGCTGGAAAATGACCTATTTTCAGTGAGGTTTTTAGAATGAAGAGTTACCACTGAAGGGTGAAAGAAAGCAGTGCAGGGCTCTTCTGCAGAATATAAAGTAGGTAAGGTATAGGTTAAAGTAATCTCATTCTTTAAAAATAAAGCAAGTCCATCGAAACAAATTAGCCCTCAATATGTGGCGTCTGTTTAATATTCATTGAATCGTCCAACTTGCCAAAGCATTTCTTAATTTCACAGGGACAAGTCAAACTTGTTAACATTTCACCCTCAAGCCTCAAAAGGGAGCAAGTGTTTGTCAAGCAATAAAGCAATAAATAACCTCTCTCGCCTCACAATTATGATTGAAACAAACACAACCAATTTTACATTTTTTCAGTTTTGGTTTGTTGCTCTCCATGTCCTCCCTCCCTCTTTCCTTTTTCCTGAGACAAGGTCACGAGCCGCACTCGCCTTCCTCTCCGTTCCTTCCTTCCGTCACGCTCCAGTGAGAAGTTTCCGTGCAATCTTGCAGGTGTTTCTTGGCCTGTGGCGCTTCGTTTCACAAACAGAGCCTGACTTCTCCTTCCGCCGCGTGGTTGCTAAACAGGTTGTTTAATGAATACAGGTGCTGCGGTTCTGCTCTGCCTATCGGAGAGACATGATCAATACTGCAGGCAAGCTGCGTTTAATTGTCTTTTGTCAACACTGCGCATACCCCGACCGCGTAAATCCGCCCCCAAACCGGAGTATTTATTCCCTCCTTTTACCAGGCTTTTTGAGCACAACCCATTTCTAGGCCTAACTCTCAATGAGAGCATGGAAACCATGCGTCAGCTGTGGTATCACCAAAGTCCGAGGAGGACTCATGACTCACTCTTGAGAAAGAGCAGAACAGGGTCAAATCAATGATTGCTTGGTTGTGTAAGAGCAAAGAGAGGCAAAGACAAGCACAGGATTTGATCATAATCCCTCTGCATAACATACTGGGCATTTAGGCCAGTACAGATCAGCGGGCTGTCAATTTTTGACATTGCTTGTTCAAAGCCTTGCATGTTGTATTTGAAAGATTTCAGCAATGTCATATTTTTTTTAACTGGTACGCTCAGTCTTTACAAACCACATTCATAATGACATGAGGCACCATGTTGGTGTCGTTCAATCATCTCACCAGAAGGTGGCACTCTGTCTCCTCCTGTGATGTGCCAGGGTGTCTGCGCCTGGAATGCAAAGTTTCTGAGAATACCAGACACACCATTCAATGGAAAACTACATCTGCGATTTTCCGGCAATGATGGAAATGTGTATGGCAAATGGATAAAGTTAAGTAAATTGAATATTCATTTTACATATAGGGTGAGGCCTATGTAAGAAATGCTAAAAGAGCTAACTCACTGCATTTTGATGTGGATCGGCTGAAACACTGACTCTGAATGGTGCTTTCATGCCTGTGAACCTGACCCAGAAACTAATGAAAAGAATATGAATTGAATTACAGTAACAATTGATCTCGCTCTCTTCTGCTAAAGCAAGATAATTCCCATTTGTGTGGTCTGATAAGGAATTTTTTTTTTTTTTCTGGCTTCAGTGATTCTCTCACTGATAAACCCGGCGCCAAACTACAATACACTAGCAGACAGTGGCCCAGTGTCCTATCTCCCCTCAATTAACTTCAAACTGCTCTCCATTACACGCTACAATGAGACACGCAATTTCATTACCTCACACAGACCCATCAGCGCTACTAATTGTTTTTCTTTTCATTTTCAGCATCCCTCCATCTCCCAGGAAATGGGTGTGAAGATATCCCATGTTCAGAAAGATGGGAGGATACAGGAGGATGGTGGGAGGGAAAAAAAAGTGTAAAGCGCACGAGATCCTCGCGTCCCGTCTGCTCACTGTTTATCAGCCCAGCGGCGAGCAGAGCTGGGCGGTTAGTCCGTCTAACCTTCAAAGGCTGGGAACTTGAAGCACTCTCCGACACTTAATTCACAATCAGCTAAAGGTCAACACAGACACGTGTACAGAGAGAAGCTGTGGTTTACCGAGCTAACTGGCCAATGTCACTCTGGCTCCCCTTTCAGTCCTCCAAACACAACAAATCAGCAGCACTCCGCCAGAATCCAGAGGCGCTTCTCTTACACTCCAAACAAAGTCGGGTATAGTCGTGTGAGGAAACAACAGATTCCCCACGACGTACAGATGGGCTCCTCAGACACGTAAACACACAGTCCCAGCAGAATGTGAACAATCTCTAGGGTAGTCATTTGCAGAATGGAACCTGCTGATTCATTTCACCGTGATCAAAATAGTCTATATTTACCCACCCACCCACTCTGGTCTCAGAGTTGAGTAAAGTTTATAAAAGTGAAGCGCTGACCGCAAAATTCCCTACAAATATTTGTTTGAAATGTATATAAAGGGGTATATAAAGGGATCTGGATGAATAAGTCACATTAAATAAATACTCAAAAAATGATTTGCTGTCCTAGATTTGGAGCAACATTAGGATTTATTAGGAGTCTGCGGTATAAGTGTCCATATCCATTTGATGTTACATTTTTGCTCTCCAAAACAAAACATCTGGGCCTTCAGCTGCAAAATGCTCCACTGTATTCACCCGCCAGTTGTCCTTCTGTTTGGCGCTGGGCAGGTAGTGAGCAGTTGAAAGAGCTTTTTTTGGAGGGGGGGTGGAAACAGTTGCTTGCTGTTCCTAGAAAATAATGCGATGAGAGCGAGCCAAAACAGTAAAAGTGAAGGCCATGGAGGCACAACAATGAGTGAAAAGATGTTGAAATGCTGCAGAGTGCTCCTCTGTAGCTGTGTCATTATGAGCAACCTCTCACACACATTAGTCGATTGCTTCACTGTTGAAATAGAAAATGCAGACTATCGCAGCCTTAGATACTCTTCTAATCAATTGTTTTGCAACAGAAGTTTGTGTTTGAAAACAGAGGGGAGAAACGGGAGGGAGATTCGACTGCCATCTAAGTATGCCTCTTAATTAAAAATGTAGCCTGTTCATATGAGCAGCATGTGATAATAGTGTACACAGTGGGTTTCCTGCATTGCTAAGACCTACAGAATGACTCAGTCTGCCTTATGTAACCGCAAATCTCAGTCTTCTGAGAAAACTTTAGGTCAAAGTGTTTCGGGCTATATAAGTTTTTAGTGCATGATCACCACTGTGCAGCAAGTGCAGAATTTGCTGCATGTTTTATTCAGTGTCTTGCTGAGTTGGAATGTGCAATTGTGTGTTGTTTGTTGTGTTTAAAGCAACGTGTGGGAGAGACCATCCACTATCTATTATCTCACTCACTTTGTACCTCCGAGGTGCTGAAGGTGCTGATGGACCTAAATGCTTTGTCTTTTTGGACTGCGGGTGGACACCAGAGTATTCAGTGAAAAGTTATCCAAGGAGTTTGCGACTCATGCCATGGCAACTGGACTTGTAAATCCCTTGAAGAACAACTGGATGAGAGTAGAAAAGTGCAAAATAATTTACAGCAAATGCAGTCACCACAATCATCTAATTCATTGATTAATACTGACCTGGACAAATGACAATCATCAGCATTCAGTGCGACTGGAAGCTGAACCACGCACCTGCTTGCTGTATAGTCAGTGCTATCCACTCTCTCACCGTGTTGTATGCGAGAAAAACCAGTGACGGAGAAGATACTGTAGATTAAATTCCTCATGTTCACGTGCCCGTCTCGGGTTTGTGTTTGATGACCTCAGCTGTCTTTTGGCGCTGCTCTCCCAGTCCCTGCCCACGTATGAACTGAATTGAATCGAATGCATCCAATTGAACGTGCCCCAAAGACTGAGATGTGAGGCAGGGTCTCCAGCCTCAAACTGAAATCGCTTCGGTTGTGCTATCCAGGATTTGATTCGCTCACTCAACCAGCCGAGACCAGTTTGTGATGAGATGCTGGTCTCCAACAGAGCTATAGAAATCACATCCATGCTGTTTCACCTTAGCCGAGGCGTACAGCCACTGCACTGAGTGAAGGAAGAATGGAAGAAAAGAACCACAAACAGGCAGAGAGAGGGAAAGTAAGAAAGAGAGAGGGAGAGACAGAGAGAGAGAGGGAATGAGAGAGAGGGAAGGGAGAGAGAGAGGGAGATAAGCGGTGAGAAGTCTTGGCGGTTCAAGCAAAAAGGTTCCCTGCCCCAAATCCTGTGCAGTCGAGCATATAAGAACAATCAAAGCTTTCAAACACACACAGACACACACATACTCTTTGTACAGCTTCTTACTTGTGTCTTAGTTCCTTCCTGTCTCTTACCTTTTCTTCCCACTGCTTAAAACATGTGGATGTGGTTTGTAATGGTCAGCCAACAAGGCTTAGAGGTACAGCGCCTTCATTTCATTTAAAAAGAGGCAAAAGAAAAACAGCAAAAAGACAAAACCTTTGGTATTCTAATTACCGAGTCATCTGCATATATTCACACAACTCTGCATTAGCCCAAGGTAGGGCCTTGTGCCCTGACGGGAGGAATAAAAGTATTTTTCTCCTTTTCTGTAAAGGGACCTGGCACTGAGACGCCCTGCCAAACCCTCATTATGTTTTGAAGATCTGTCTTTGCCTGCGGCACCCAACCTATGCACCTTTTTGCTCAACCTAGCTGAAACAGATAACAGCGAGCAGCGGCACCCAGGTAGAAAATACTGGATTTGAATGTCAACTGTCAAATATCAGAGGAGAAGCTACAAATGGCACGGCAACTTTGTCAAAGTTGTAAAGACACACATTATCTCAACATGGAGCTGCTCTGATAAGGCGAATAAAAGCCATGGGAATTTTAATCATGATGTTGGGGATTAGAGGTAGGAACTGAATGGCATTAATTTGAAGTTTCCCTAATGCAGCCTGGAATGCAAAATGAAAGCAATTCATAAGAGATGCATGAAGAACAAGCATGGTGGGAGGTATGCTTTAATAATCGATGCACTGCTTTATTTATGCAAATACTAGCTAATTTGTAATTATCTGAGTGGGTGCTTGTTTGGAATCTTTTTAATCATCCCTTCAGTGTGTAACTAACAGCTTATAACCCATCTATAGCAGCTGATGCTAATGAGCTAACTAGTGCTGCAGTGCCGCAGTGACTGCTGCCACGCTCTGGCACAAAAAATCTAGCACAGTGATGGACAGCATTAAAGACAGTCATTTTGCACCTTGACCGGATGGATGCTTAACGTCTACCTGAGTCTAACAATTCTCATCTGCTGCTCGAATTCCATAAAAACATCATTCAGCGTTGTTACAATGGTTTACTCAATGCTTGCATCAGGTTGGCTGCATGGGCTGAGAAAGATTGTTCCTTCTTTGGAGGTCCAGTTGCCTTTTTAACACACATCTGTGAATGTGCGTATGTGTGTGTAAGAGAGAGAGAGAGGGAGAGAGAGAGAAAGAGAGAAAAGGCGAGAAGGGCTGTGTAGTGTGTTTGTTTAGAATCTTGTGGCTGACCATGCAGCATGTATGTGTTTGCATTAGTGGGGAAAGTTGCCTGACCCCGACTTTTCTGATGCAACGTGGTGTATTGATGCACAGATGAACAGGAGTTTGCGGTTGTCTCCGGAGGACTCGAACACTGACAGCGAGCAACGGGTGCGAGCTCACCTAGTCGATAAACAATCTGAGCACCACAAAGGAACAATAGCCACCGTTCTATTGCCTACCCAGAAAACACGTCCTTTTAAAATGTCAAATGAAAGAGCTGTTGCAAGGGTGCAGTGTTCTATTGATTCAAAATGGGCTCATCATTTGACCACTACGCCCAATTTATGGACTCCCTCCATCTTGGATACAAAGTGGTGGAGTAAGACCTACAGCCATTTAAGAAATTGCAGAAAACCACATGGAATCTTTAAAGTCACCCTCAATGTGTATGAAAAGCAGGAAAGGGAAGGAAAATAACAAGACTTTGAAATGTTCAATTTCTGAAAAAAAAGTGAAAAGTGCTATGCAGCATGAGAAAGACTTAAATCACATCATTGTTTTTTTCCTCCGTTCAAACCACCAAATCCAGGCAGTAATCGCTATGAACTGCCAACATGTGGTGTCAAAATGGCAATGCAGATGAGCAACATGTTCAGTTTAGATAGAACTGAATACTAGAAAAAGGTGAAGATGCTCTATTGTTGTTCGGGAGAAGCAAAACAGGTTCTTCTAAATAAACAGACTAGGTTAAATATTTCTCCTTTGGTGGTGCCCCACCCTGTAAAACCTCTGTGTCTGATAAAGCCAGGCTTCTCCAACCAGTCCAACCATTATTCTTTCATCATCTCATTCTCAACGTCTACCATCCATCCCCCATCTCCTCAACCCCACTTCAGTCCCGTTGCTCCCACATCCACCAGCTATCTTCTCTCCCCCTGAGGGCAGCATATATTTGCTTCTAAGACCTCGTGTTCTCCAGTTTCTTTTGGCCTTATACATATTCCCCTGTTCCCTCAGCATAATGAGAAAAATGTTCTTACATCTTAGATTTTAGTCAGAACACATCTCATAGCACACGATCGTCAAAAAATATCTAATGTGGTGATTAGGAACAAACTGACTTGCACATTTCTGTGAATCAGTGTGAAGATATATTCAATAAGCGTAAGTTATATGACTTCAATGAAATCTGTTTGCCAAACACAATAATGATATTCAGAAATAGATTTGTTATTATTTTACATACAACATAGAAATAAGGCTGCATTAACTATAGGTTTTAGTAAAGGAAAAAATTGTAATCTTGTCCAGTACTCATAGCTTCATCACAATAGTCATGTGCATCAACCTACACACAGAGAAACTCACACACATCCTCATTATGTTCCATTTGTCCATTCATACATTATCTTATCTTATCTTATCAGCCTTTCACCTAATGGTGTTAAAATGGTCTGCTGATGCAAAACACGCACACACACGCACGCACACACACTCATACATACACACACACACTCTCTCTCTCTCTCTCTCTCACACACACACAGACACAGACACACACCCACACATACTCTCACAGACACATACACTCTCGAACACTAACACTTAGTGGCAGTGGCTGTGGGGGACCATGCGATCCATTCATCCAGCATGTCATCTCCTCTATTTAATTCATATTTGTATTATGTGACTTGTATACTTGTTTACCAAGTGCACTGAGGTAAAATTGGTTGTGTGAGCCTGTACCGGTTGTCTAAATTTCACCTGCACAATAAGCTTATTTGTTTTTCTTTTGTGTTTTCCTGCTTTGCAGAATCAATAAATAGAATTAAAAATTCACTATTCATGCACACTGAATTTGACCACAGGGTGAAAAACATTAGTGAAGATTTGCAGAATATTGGATTACTTAAGTTAATGCATGGATATTTGTTTTGTGCTATCTAGATTCCCATTTATCAAAAGAACTGGCTCTCATCCCGGCCGGTTAGAACAAAGCCGGCCCCCTCTCCTCTTCAGCCTTTCCAAGAAGAGGGTCAGGGAGGGATTTATTACAACTTACGAAGTAGCACCATCTAGATCAATGTTAAAGGCATTTCTAATGGCAAATACTTCGTATTGCAGACATATTATGAAATGTGGCAGCAATGATCTAATCCCTCAGTAATTTATTAGAGTAGTAAAGCACAGCATACTGCATATGCTGTCGAAATCATTCAGTAAAATCACTGACGTGCAAACGCATTGAATTGCATTGCTACCATTGTCCTGCAGTACTAATCAGATTTGCAGAGGCTATTGTAGGAAGATAGAAGGAAATTTCTGAGGAGCTTTTAACGTCAACTGTTGTGCTCCCTGATAAGGAGACAGTGATGGAATATTCTCATAGTGAGTCCATTGCCTCAGAAGAGTTACAGAAATATTTAAACAGTGGTGAATTTCTGTTGGTTACCCTTACATTACCAAGTCTGTAAGAACAAGGAGTGGCGGATGTTAAGTATCATGAATCTCTGAGCACCCCAGAGAAGCAAAGGTGCGGGACATTGAACCATGCACACACCAATTCTGTCTCTCTGTTTTTGGCTGATTTCAAAAAAGCCCAGGTTTTTCTCTGTGGCAGGTATTATTCTTCCCTGTGCAGGAAGCCGTTTGATCTCTAGGCTTACTGTAAGTAAGCTGTAAGCTGTGTTCATGCTGCTGTTATTACAGTATAGCAAGCTTTTAATTTACTTAATGTCTCCCTCCCTTCAAACTATTCGTTCTGCTTTTTCCTTAGGCTGAATGTCTGAGCTGTGCTGTGAACATTGATACATGTGCAGAGGCAAGAGTCTGGTTTGCAAAAGATGAGCATGTTCTTTTGCTGTCCAAATAGTTTGCAAGCCAATCCTGTTTCAGTAATATATGCCTGTAATATCTTTATTAGAAATTAAATATCACATTAGAAAAGAGACATTTTTGAAGGCAGCACGCAGGGGTTATTGAGATGATTTTGGAAATATTCTGAGTTCATGGAGTCGAGGCCAACTATTCCTGTTTGTAAGGAAGCCAAAATTCCTTGAGGGAACATAGTTTAGCCTTCATCTGTTTATCAGTATTCCTAACGTATTTTGGTGGAAAAGCTTGAGTTCAATGCTAGTGTTTGTCAGGGCTTATATGTGTCATTCTGTCCTACATGGTGTGTTCTTCAGGCCTCGATGGCTCTGTGATGAATCCTTATGGCCCAGCGGGCATCTGCCTGTATTACAGCTGGGCCAGACTAATGAACTGGACCCAGACACAGTCATAATCAGATTAATGACTGTGTTCAGGTATAAAATGACCAAAATCAATGGGGAGAAAGAGAGAGGGTAGAGTGGAGCCAATCCATGGCTAAAGGATGATTAGACATCGTGGACAGGCACAAAGCCAAGGTCAGAGCCCAACCAGCTGATTCTAGGTCAGAGGAAGGTTTGACGCCAGGGAGTGAAAATAAATATAAAAGGTGAGCAGGTAGTCAAAGGCCTGCAACATTCTGTCTGCCTGCTGTTGATGCCATATGGAAAATAACTCTGAATGAATGCAGATCGCTAATATTTTTTGAGAGGCATATGGTGACAAAGGTCAGGGCCATTCTTGTCTGGTCTGGTCACATCCCACGAGGACAATTTGACTCGTGGTTTGGACTTTAAAAAAGGATAGAGTTCACAGTGTGAGTGACTGAAATTGAAAGCAGTAAACCGTGCTCTGGCACTAAAATTCTAAATGATGTGTCAAGTGAAAGCATAGACTGCATAGTGGAGCAAATGTCAGAAAAAGGTAAAGGCCCATCAGGCATTTACAGGCTTCCTCATATCAAATTTATCTATTGGATTTGTCAAAGTGCACAAAATCGAGAAAATATCCATCCATCCATTACCCTACCTGCAGTGTACCAACAGGTACTGTACCAGCCAAAGTCTATCCCAGCACACATAGTGAATGCATAGATACACTGTAGACTCTACGTCCAGAGAGTGTAAATGAGCCTTAAGGGTAATTGACCTATACATGCATATTTTGCCATAGTGGGAGGAAACTGAATTACCCTTGACAACTTTGGCTCAAAGCGCAGTCATCCATAGATCAGAAGGTCAGTGGTTTGATTGCCCCCCCGAAATCTACCCGTCAAAGCATTCTTGGGCAATATACTGAATCCCAAATTGTCATCAGTGTGTGAATGTGTGGGAATGGTTAAAAGCTTCTGGTTCAGTGGGCAGACTTATAGGGAAGTCTCTGGCCCCAGTAAACAGTTGATTGTGACTTGCGTCCTAAAAGCTTTGAATGGTCAAGAAGACCAGACAAGTGGTAGATAAGAACCAGTCCATTTACCGCTTACTCAAAAGGCAGGGGACCCTCTTATTGTGTATCAAATTGCATTGCAGCAGTATGGGTCTACTGTATGCGCTGTCTTACTATTTTATTGCAGTTTAATTTTTTGCATTCTGATCCTTTCACCAAGTAAAACTGCATGGCTCCAGAACCATCTCCTCAATGCCAGACAAAGCCACTACTCATATAACTTCCAAAAAACTAAACAAAGTTGAACAAATGAGTAGAGGAGTGTAATCTGGTGGGATTTGAGTCTGTTGTGAAGCAACTACAGACCCAGGATGATCAATATGTTTAGTTCATGGTCTGGTAGATCAGACCGTGACATGCATACATCATATTCCAGTAGCCTCCTGGTAGAATTTGATTTTTTTTCGACAAAGCTTTTCAGAGTGGAGCTCATTACATCTTGTTGGCATATGGCTGTGTCCTGGCACTATCCAAAGCTTTCTCCCGAATGGGACAATGGCATTTAAGGGCTTGAAGTGCCCCTGTGCAACAGGTTTATTTTGTGCAAATGACACATCACAGTGGTGTCTTTATAAACTGGGTGTCCACACCTCAGTTAGCCAAAGTGTGGTTACTGTACTTAACCAGGTTGCAAGTCATAACTGTCCCACAGCTACTCATAAGCTTGCAGGCAATGGGTTGCGTGTGGGGCTTGGTTTTCCCTGTCAGTACCTGGACATGACAATAATCCAACATGTTCAAACATATCAATCAGTTTAATGTCAAGTCAGTCTTTGTCTCTATTATGTCTTGAAGAGCAATGTTATGTTGAGGTTGAGGTTCCTAGAACTATAAGGGTTCCTATAAAGGTTCTAAGAACTAAAGGTTAATAGAACTTATAATAGAAATGTTCCTGGAACTTAACTCTCCTGGAACTACAGGTTCCAGGGACTAAAGGTTCTAAGAGGAGGTTCTAAGAGGTTCCTGAGACTAAAGTTTCCTAAGACTAAAGGTTCCTGGGACTAAAGATTCTTAGAACTATAAATGCTCATGGAACTAAAGGCTCCTGGAACTAAAGGCTCCTGGAACTAAACGTTCCTGGGACTAAAGGTTCTAAGAAGAGGTTCGAAGAGGTTTTAGGACTTAAGGTTCCTAGTTCTAAGAACTAAAGGGCCGGGTCGCGGGGGGAGCAGTGTTAGTAGGGATGTCCAGACCTCCCTCTCCCTGGACACTTCCTCCAGTTCTTCCGGGAGGATCCCTAGGCGTTCCCAGGACAGCCGGGTGACATAGTCACTCCAGCGTGTCCTGGGTTCCCCTGGGTCTCTTTCCGGATGGACATGCCCGGAACACCTCCCAGGGGAGGCGTCCAGGAGGCATCCGATACAGATGCCCGAGCAATTTCAGCTGGCTCCTCTCGATGTGGAGGAGCAGTGGCTCTACCCCAAGCTCCTCCCGGGTGACAGAGCTCCTCACCCTATCTCTAAGGGAGCGTCCCGCCACCCTGCGGAGGAAACTCATTTCAGCCGCTTCTATCCTGGATCTCATTCTTTTGGTCATGACCCAAAGTTCATGATCATAGGTGAGGGTAGGAGCGTAAATCGACCGGTAAATCGAGAGCTTTGCCTTTTGGCTCAGCTCTTTCTTCACCACGATGGACCGATACGGTAACCGCATTATTGCAGCTGCTGCACCAATCCACCTGTCGATCTCTCGCTCCATCCTTCCCTCACTCGTGAACAAGACCCCAAGATACTCCTCCACCTGAGGCAGGGACCCTCCACCGACCTGAAGAGGGCATTGTTCCTCCTGGATCCATAAATCTGGATCTATAAATGTTCCTAGAACTATAAAGGTTCCTAGAACTCTGTCAGTCAAGATCCTGTGAGGTGCACTAATAAACAGGTTAGTCCTTTGGGGACAAGCCTTAATCTTTCTTCAGGCAAGAGTTGAGCTTTTTTTTTTGTTGCCCTTTTCCATTTCAATCTTTTTTCCCCACAATTGTCTGAAATATTTCTCTATTATTGACTTGGGCTTCAACTGTTTGTTGCCTGCTTCAATTCGTTTTATGTTTTCTTGTGATAACCACTGAGTATAATTCCACATGCCGTGAGTGGATGCCACTGTCGCTTCACAGAAAGAAGGTCCTTGGTTTCAATGTAGGATGGACCAAGAGCCTTTTTTGTGGATTTTTCATGTTTAATGTTCTCCCTGTGTGTGTGTGTTTTACTTTTGCTTCCTCTCACAGCTCAAAAAATATGTGACTCTAAATTGCCCCTAGGTGTGAGTGTGGGAGTGAATGGTGTATGTGTGCGCCCTGTGATGGACTGGCAACCTGTCCAGGGTGTGTTCCCTGCTTTCACTCTATATATGTGTGTTGGAGAAAGGCTCCAAAGGAACATCCAAAGCTGGTAGGATGATGGATGAATGGAGGGACTACCAGATATGTATTTAACATGGATCGATAAATCCATAATGTTATAGATTTAATACTCAATATATCAAACATCTTGGTGTTAAATACATATAAAATGTGCCTTTTCCACACCAGGATCACCATTTGCATATGAGCTTTTGCCTACTGACATTAGTACCCACCAGACAATGAGAAGTGGTGGGATCAGGGTCTCTTCACGAACGCCGTGTTGACGATACACCAAAGGCTCTCTCATCCTGTTCTTCACAGATGCAATGAAAACATCCTTGAATAGTAGGAGCACCGCCACCATCAATAACGGAGCAGCAGCTTTCAAAGTAAATGCTCATAGACGCTGAGATCTGGTATCACACAAGGTCAAATGCTTGACTTGTGTTCAGTGCTGCAGATGTGATCAAACATGGATGGATAATGCTTTGAATGAGGTCCATGAATCCTCGGTCTCTGCTATTTGAGAATGTTGCATATTTAATGCGTTTGGATGGGGACGTGCCTTACAGAAAATCTATTTGAGAATTCATTCTTTAAAATAGTGTGAAATTTCAATTTGCACCGCTGGTTCAGTCATGCTCATCTTTTTTGATATCTCATGCCATTTTGTGACCAGGTTTTTGACTTGAATGTTCTCTCTATCATATTTTACCCCTCTTTTCAACACACTTCAATAGAAACACACGTCTTCTCTGGTCTCAACTCGACTTGCTTGTGGGTAATGTACATAGTGCTGGATTCATTTTCTGGAAACCTAACCAAACCTTAACAGTTATTATTACTTAGTTACTCCTGCCCTAAGTCCAACCAGTCTTCATCATAAAAGTTAATGGCTTTTATTGTGGAATCTTGCATTTACTGTAGTTCCTAGAAAGTTTTCATAGGAGTCACAGTTTTGAGGCCTCACATGTTCAGAAACAAGGACACACGCACACGCGCGTGCGCTCTCTCACACAGGCACACAGACAATTACCAGACGATTTCACCTCATCCAGCAGCATCCAGGCATCCAAGCAGGGAGCCAGGCAAGAGGGCACGTGGGAGTTTCCACACAGCAGGCACAAAACGCTGCACCAGAAAGTGCTTCTTATTCTCGTGTATCAGCCCGAGACAGATGCCACCCCAGAAGAGAAAAAAAGGGAGAATTTCTGAAGAACTATTTAACTATGTTTACTCACAAAATGCAATAATTTGCATCAGCCTCTTCATCATTGCAGCAAGTTAGGATGCTGCCGGAATAATTAGCATTTTTATGACAACACTTTTTACGAGCGGGGTGTGCTTGCGTTGGGAAACACAAGTTGAAACCAAAGGAGCAATTTGATAGAACATTAACTGATAAAGGGAAGATGCTCTGAAAAATAAGCAAAACGTAATACTGGGGGTGTTATGTAAGAATTTGGAACAACTTTTGTGTATTAATTGCATTGTATCACAGACTATTACATAACCTGAAAAAAATCCCCCAAACAATTTTAGTCTTCTGTCACAGCCTGTGAACTGACACAGGATGAGGATGTTTAAATCTAAAGGATGTGATGTTATACACACTCCCTGGTGCCTTGCATTTGTGGTTTAGTGGTTGTTGTTTTTGCAGGCCGATGATTGCTTACATAAGTTTGCTTCAATAACATGCATACATTTCTCGTGAGCTCCCTGAGTAAAAAGGGTTTCATTTGGTCTGACTGCAAATGTCATCTGGGCTTATCACTTCAGCTGGTTCCCCTTTTTTGGTCAGTGATTGCTCTCAGAATGTGGAAATACTTTTAAGTGCAAAAAAAATGTTTCTGAAATATATGACTTACTCTGGCTGTAAGGCAAAGATGACATCTGTTTTTGTACAGCTGGAGCTTGCTTCTCTTAGACATTCTGTAGTGACTTAGTAATAGAGGTAACATCACTACAGTTATATTCTTTTCCTCTGATTTTAGATTTCTTCAACTCTTAATTGAGTTAGGCTTGTTTGAGGGGAAGCCATATCCCTTCTGATGAGCCAATTAGTGCAAAGACGTGTTGCAGCGTGCTGTTAGATCAAAGAATCAATTTAGATTTTTCTTCTCTGTAGCTGTGGCTTTAGGGAAAAAAATCCACTCATCCTACCTACTCTCATCCTTGTTACATTATCCATCCATCCAACCATCCATTGTCTTACTTACTGTGTACCCAATGGTGTCGCAGGTGTCTGCTGAAGCCTATATCCAACACACCCAGGAGACAGGAACACCCAAAAAAAAACAATGCGCCACCATGTGGCCCTCTTTACAATACCTTTTGGTTGAACGTTTCCCCATCAACTGTTCCCAGTGTTTTTTGAGGGACAATTAGATAAACTGTGGACATGAAAAGAGTTGAATTGTAGAGCTGTTGTCAGAGCTTTATCTGTTTGAGCTCATAGTTTCTCACACATGTAGATATACAGCCTACTCTCATAAATTCACATATTCACATATTCAGAGGGACTCATTTGCCTCCATTGAGTAGTAGTCAAGGCTTGCAAAAAGTCTCTTTAATGATCCCCTGTACACTGTAAGACTTATGATTAAAACACACCAAGATCAATGAATTATTGACTATGTGTCATCAAGTAAGGAAACCCCTAATGAAAAAAGTGATATCAATCTAGGCTGTAATGCGAAGTATGCAAACAAAATCCATTATCCATAATCCATTTATGTGGTCACCTATCAAAAGTAGTCCTACTCTGAGAAAATATAATGTAATTTGTGCACGACAAAAGTGAAAACAAAGAAATCTTTATCCTGCACTAATTCACTTCCAATTCACTCCTGCATTAAAGTCAATGCATGGTAAAAAAAAAAAAATCAATCCTTAATCATCAAAACAACTAAATTACCAAAAAGGAAAAAAAAAAACTACGATAATGCATTATACATATTTTCACAAGTGTCATGCAAATTTTGAGCATAAAACCTGTCTTTGAGTCAGTAATTGACTTTGCCCTTTAATAGCAGCCAACGTTTTTTTTCTCCTACATCTCAGACACCCAAGTGCACATTTCCATGCAAATAGACCCGAAATGCATCACGGAATATTTAAAATACTCGCGTCGTCACTGTCTGCCTGTGTGTGCCGTCTGAAGCTAAACAGTGAAGTGGTTCTGGCTGTCTATTTCTGAAGAGCGCTGAAGCATGCACCCATTTTCTGTCTTTCCCTGACAGCCCTGTGATGTGTACAAAGCCCCCATTCCTCAGCTGGGAAATCAGCCTTACTACAGCCCCGTCACAAACAATCAGCACTCATTACCCACTACACAGCACTACATTCTACCCCATTTACCTGCAATATCTGGGGGTGCGTGCATGCGCGCCTGTGTGTCTTGTCCCAGAGAGAGCGGCTTATGATGATTTTGTTTGTGCACAATGAACTGTGAGCATCCTTAGGTGAATTGCTGTTTGCCGCGTCGCTTTCAGCCTCTAACTCGGCGAATGAGCTCTATGGTCAGATAACGTGTTGATTTTACCCAGGCCCTCTAACCCCCGCGTTGAGTAGGCCCGCTGTCAAATTCAGAGTGGAGCTTTTGTACACCCGGTGCGGTGCCCCAACATCGAGCACTCAACCAATTACCTTCCCGTCGGACATAAACATGTATGCCGTGTTGCTGCTCTCTCTGTCTGTGCCTCTTTGAAGGACATGATGATCGCAAAGCAAGCTCATGTCAGGGAGAGGGCCATTCCAGGAATTGAGTGTAATTGGAGAGGAGAGCTGTGAGCTGGTTGCTCTGTGTGTAAGCAGATTACAGGTTGGCTTGGTGGAGACCCCCTTAGGGCTGCACAACATGGCTGTGGGTACGTGGCGTGTAAAACAAGCATGTCACTCATGAATTATACATGGGAGAAGGCCCGGCAATCAAATTGGGAAAGAGGGGAAAACAAAGGAATAAGAGGAGGTGAAAAATAGAAGAAAGACTGAAAGACAAGGAAGGAGAGATGCTGCGCTGTAACACTTAAAACAGAGCACAGGTGGAGCCAGTCGCCAGGAAGCCAACCAGAATTTGCTGAGAGTGGAGAGCTCTGGCACTGGTGCCATTGCGTGTTGTTTGGAACGCATCGTTGCTGTTTTTATACACTCACCCTTGCGCTAACAATGGGCTTAGTTTGCATAGAGTCCAAACCGTTGCTTATCATTTCTGCCAAAGAAAGGCTTCCTCATGCACCGGCTTTTGTTCTCTTTAGGATTAGGTCTTTCATCACCCTAAATGCTGTAGTTCCCTTCTGACTATTAGACTTCCCTATACACGCTATGCGCCCCTGCTCATTACAAGAGAATCACAAACTCATAAACGGATAGCCAATATATTACTTGGCAAATAAAAAAGCTTTTGTAGAGCTTTTGTGGTTGCTAATTATGCTTCTTTAAATTCAGGCAATACCACACACACAGAGACACACAAAAAGATTCAAGATCAGGTGAATATCTGTTACTGTTTGATACATATACTGTAGGCTTACCACTACTGTATAATTAGATTTTTGTAAATACCATCATTAAATTAACCATTGAACCCGAGAATCAAAGGATCTTCAGATAATCATACACTGAGAGCAGAAACTACATTTATTCCACCATAAGCCTTCATGCAGATTCACAAATGACTTGTATTCACAGTGTACCTTGTGATTTGTTACACTTGACTTCACTGACATAAAAAGAAACAGTTTGACAGAAGTTTGCATTCTCTGAGTGCCCCTGAAGTTGGAACTGTGTTCTGTGGCATGCCCTGTATTCCTACAGGTTTCAAGCTTGTTAAGAACCAAAGATAATGTCTTACTCACACCAATCAAATCCACCAATTCAGTTAAGAGTTGACATATTTTGGGGACTACAACTATAATTGTGCCCAGCAGATTAAGGAAATAGAATACCCTTTCAGATATGGAGCTCATTACCAGTCGGGGCATATTATTAAGAAGAAAATATGCAGCAAAAGTTCTGTCTTTGTCGCTTTCTGGGGAAAAAAAACTTGCTATCTTACAAACTCTCTGTGCAGCACAGTATCAACTATCTTGATCATTAAATATGTATGGACATGCTTTGAGATTTTTTTCATTTGAAATCTGCAAAAATAAGGACTGCACAATCTTGGCATTTTTGTTGCTTTCGATTGATAATTTGGCAGTCGTGTTAATTATTTTCAGTTCATTTACTTCACTGCCCCTAAAAAGCATCAAAATAGTTGATCTGCATCACATCGTGTTTTTCTTTTTCTTAACCGAAATTACAGGGCCTCTGCAGTGTGGGACCCAACATGTAAGAACATCAAGCCTCCTGGAGTGTCGCAGCTGATAATGATGCTCATTTCGAGACATGCGAGGAAACAAAACAAAGTCAGCACGTCAACGGACAGCCTCCGATTGAGACTGTCCAGTGCCAAATGAGCATTGCCGGTGCAGTTTTAGCAATTCAAATCACCTCTCTCCTGCGCTTTGCATTAGGATGCAGCAGAAAGAAACCCTTGATAATGGTTTTCATTTACCCCCCAGCCAGACTAATCACACCACCATTGGTTCCACTCACTGCTCTGGCGGATGCATTGGAAATACTGCAGGCCAGCACTGTAGGAGGCAATGGAGCAGGTCGATGCCCCCGCACCGCCCCACGTCTCAGTGCCAGCTTTTACCACACACAACCGCAGGGCAGCAGCTCAGGAGATCTTGGCAGATTCGTCACAGCTCACACAAAATGCGGTAAACATGCTATTAATGTACATTTGGAGGTGCTTTTGTATGCAGGTGCAATGGCATTATGCACATGCATGCAAATAAAAACCATGCCTGTATGAGTTTTTTTGGGGGGAGGAAATGAGCTGCAGAGAGATGGCACATAACTCATGTGAACCATGCATTAACGTGGTTTTCTAGGGCAAATGGCGTGTTTTAAATTGTGAAATTGGGAGATAGGAATTTAATGTGTGTAACTGAATCTAATATGCAGCGCTATTCTTGTCAGAGTGAGAGTGTGTGTGGATATTTTGCACTTTCTCCAAATTTTGCACATCATTAACTTAATTTTTCAGGTTGTTCATTTGTAAAATTAGTTTTAATCACTCTGCTTTGGTGCGTTTATTATTGTGTTGTATTCTCCATCCATATAACACTGAACGCCCTTTCGTTATGGCTTAAGTATTGTTATTTCTTACTTTTCCAACATTTGATGAGCTTGATTGAGATACAGTACTGTAGTTGTACTGCTGGTCTACCCTACGCTAGAGCTAATGAAACTTCTGGCACTATGAATATTTAATGGCTATGTGCAAGGATTGCTGCTCCAGCACTCCAGGGCGACAGTGCCTGTAGAGTTTGATGAATCTTTTTCACACTTCTTTACATTGACAGATCAGCTTTTATGCATAATTTTATAAGGGTAGGTTCATGTCCAGTCATGTGGGGGTGGAAATGATATGCTTACATCCAACTCTACGTACAACTAAAATAGTCCACTTTAGGAGTAGAAACTGTCTTGAAGCACAGTTTTTTTGCCTCTGGCCTGAGTGCTGTGGGTAGAGACTGGTGTTATTTGCGCCGATATCTATAAGAGTGCATCATTACTGTCTGTACTCTCTACAGTTTGCTCAGTGCTGCTGATGCTACAGTCATCCTGGAGCTGCAGTGAAGCCCAACTAATGTAATCTCATTAAAATATCCATTCAGAATGCACATGATTATTTAAGATGCATTTGACAGTATTAACAATATGTGTATCGAAAGAGCCATGGATTATTTATCCTTATTTCTATTCCTCGAAAAATAAAATATAAAATTATAATGAGTCACTTCTTTGTGCAATCAGGGCAGATTCCAGTCATAGTTTGCTCTAGCAGGGTTGGGTTCATGTTTACTATTGTTTAAATGTAATTTATATGAAGTGAAATTATATAGCAAACTCATTTTTGTTTTTCTGTTTGAGTTTCCTGCTGATCTGTCTCAGCAGTTGTCGTACAATTCTGCGGCTGATACAGAAACAGCCAAGAGCCCTCGCAGCTAAAAAGCACCACAGAGCTTTTGACAATTAATCATTCAAAGCTAAAGTTTCCATTTGTGGAGATCGTGTCCATTTGCCATATGGTCGAATAGCTGAATAAGTCAACAGCAACAATGTGGCAGAATTTTTTTTTTTTGCGGCTTTGCCATCTCTCAAAATAACTCTCCTGAGGCTGATACTGAGACGATGAGAAACAGGGAGGAAATGGGAAAACCAAATACACACTGACACGATGCACCACCATACTTGCTCGGCTGTCTATGAAATAATAAAGATGGGACAGCAAAGTCATACTTTATTCAGAGTAAAAGCCTCTTGTGTTTTTGTTGCGCTAAAAGACTAATAATAACCCCTGTCAATGCCCATTTCTGATTCTGTCTCCTCCTGTCAGGTCCTGGGTGCCGCACCAGAAGCAAATTACAACAAAAAGTAAGAGTTAAAATTACAAAAGCCGGGTTACACAGCTTCACGCGTACGCCTGGAACAACACTGATTGTCCTTAGGTAGCAAAGTGATGCATAAATGTAGCAGGAAATGGGGAGGAAATGTAAGAGAAAAATGCTGAAATTACCAGCTTGCTTTCTATTTTTTCCTGCTATGACTCAATTATCTGTGATTTTAGGCTTATGGTACTGCTCAGGGTTTACAAACAGGAAATCCTAATTACAACGATGGTGCAAGGACAGATTTTCTTAATGTTTGCTCAGATGGTTGATTAGGTGGATGAACTCATTAGACAACATTTTCCTGCATAATTAACAAGATGCTGACAATCCAATTTAACAAGGATGATTGTGAATTAACTCTTTAAGCCCCAAGCAAGACTTAAATGGTGGGGGGTTTGGATTTTACAAATAAACTGGTGGAATCACCCTTTGTTTGGCATAATTTTGACATGTATCAAAACCTATGCTTTATTATGGTTTCTACTTTATTATGGTTTCTACACAGAATTACCAGGTTTCTAGTCATGGCAATAACATGTAAAATGAGAGAAAAAGTCAAATGTCCTGGAATGACATGAATAATCATGAAATGTTATTTCTCCTCTCTGTTTCTCCCAGTCTAGAAGGTTTGCACATGCATTGTATGTAAATGTCACAAAATGAAGCATCTCCAAACATGGGCTGTGCTAGTGCTAATGGCAATGAAAAGTCATGGAGAATGATTTCAAGAAAAGAGTGGGAACCCTATTTATCGAGTTTTGGGATTCTTGGGGATCACTAGCACCCTTTAACTTTGCCTGTGGGAATAACATCTGTTCTGATGGAGAGTTCTTGTGGCCGAAATAGGGAAAAAAAAGCTGTAAATGAAATATGAATTGAATAAGAATTGTCAAATGTTTTGCTAGAGTTATGTTACATATTGGTAGCCAAAGACAGTCACAAACTAAGAAGCCTGAATGCAATAACCCCCAAGAGTTAATCTGGCCAGAGTATGCTGTCTAAAATCAGATGCAAAGCTTTTCTCTTCCATCGCAAATGAGAAAACAATTGAACTTATATTTGACTTACATTCTCCACGAGATGAATGGCTTCAGTTTGTTTGAACTGAAGTGAATCGCAAAAGGCTGTTTCTGTTGCTGTTGTTGGCCTCTCTCACATAGCTTACGAAGGGTACCTTCGTACCCACTGGCTTCCTGTATAGACTCAGAGCAAAATTGAACAATATCTTAACTCTTTCAATCACGTTAAGTATATACTTCATCTCCACGTACTATGTGCACATCAAGTGTGTGTGTATGTGCGGGTGTGTGTTTCTTCATGCTCCATCTACTTGAATGCTACTTCACTTCACTGGCACTGATTTGCCCTGTCAGGGAGCAGCAACATGGGTCTCTGACCTGTCACATCGTGGCACAGCATTGTTTGATGATAAGAGAGTGTTGAAGACACTCAGCAGTGTCTGGGGTGATCAGCTGCTGTGGAGCCGCAGCAATGCATCCTCAAATTTGTCTCGGTCCATGGCCTAGGCTGTCCTCTCCCGCTTCATTTAGTTTTTCTACGCTCTCTCCATTTTTTACCCAACCCTTTCACTGTTTGAATGTTTTGAAGCTGCATCCTCCCTTATCGCACACTAAATGGGGACCTGTCCACCCACAACCCAGAAATGGTCAACTGGAGACTCTGAATCGGCCCTCGGTGAGTGTGAGGGTGAATGGCGTGTGTGCCCTGTAATAGCGAGCTGTTCAGGGTCTCTCCCTTCCCTTCGCCCGTGTGTGCTGGGATAGGCTCCAGCAGACCCCTTCGAGACCGGTAGGGTACAAAGTGGATGAGATAATGGATGGGCGAGTTGAATCTGCACTGCAAATAAGGACTGAGAGGACTGAATCATAAATTTGCGGATGTGAGATTGACATCTTGTTAATCCTAAAGCTCTTAGATGCAGTCACGTGTCCTTCCCATCCCCCATCATCTACAGTTATTTATTTAACAGCATCGAGCTGACTGAATTTCTTAACAACGGACCTTTCTAAAGGAGCAAAATTTCTTTGACTCTTGCAATCCTTCCTTGCTTTTGAAGCCATGACACAGTGAACCTGTCAGCCACAGGTGAGGGACAAGATGTGCTGGTTGCAGCGTGTCCTCCAGAGATTTCGTATCATACGCTGTTGCCTTTCACTTCATAGACTTCAAAGCACCTTGGCTTCAGAGAACGTCATCGCACAGAGACTGTAATAAAGGAATAATAATAAAAAAAAATCTCTCCAAGAAATCCATTTTCAGGTCATTGAAACACACAAAGAGAGTTTAATCAGTGTTATACATTCAGAGACTCTCAGGAGCGCCCGTAAAAGAAAAGTTTTTCTGAATAGAGGAATGTGTTGCTCCAAAGTCTCTTTGTATCTAAGAGCTTTAATGGTGACTGATGTTGCGGTTGCCCCTGCTATAGTCACTGACACACCGTCAAACCATCAAAGATGCTTTAAAACCAGTGGTAGTAGAAATACGGACAGTCCTTTTCCTAAACATGATCTTCAAAAGGAATCTGAAATGTGACTTGTTGGACAACAGTGCTCTTTTCCATTCTGTCTGTCTGCCTCAGGTGAGATTTCATTTTATTTACAGTGATGTGCAGAGATGCCTAGAATATTGTGGAATGTGTATGTTGAAGTACTGATATTTTTTCCAGTTGTATGATTTGTAACAGCCTTTCATATCAGCCTGAACTCTTAAAAATAAATAATTATGACAAAGAAAAAAGAGGATAAAAGAAGGGGAGAAAGAGACCTGTGATAAACAGTTACACCTTTTTTCTATCTCTTATTCTGGAGAAGTATTATATTTGTAGTCAGAATGTGTCTGTACGGCAGTGCCTCGCATTAACAGTATACACAGATGATCTCATCTCTACTGCTGGCCGCTCTCCTCTCTGTAGAGCATTATGTTCCCTCCCTCCATGTCCTTTCTACATTTTCTCTGCTCTCTCCTGCTGGCATGCTGCATGACAGCTAAACACTGTTGCCTGCACCCCACTGATTTTCATCAAAATTGCATGCATCACCCAATCTCTCCCCTGCTTTATATCCACCTGTAAGGCAGTGTGTGCTTTAAGAAGAGAGGGAAAGGTGGCTGCGATGATAACTTTGTTTTGCATGTCAAAAAAATACTCTCTCCCATAGAAACAATGGTGGATAAAATTACTTGCAATACACACAATAGATAATATGTGCATCTAAATGGAAATGCATATAAAAGATATGAATCAGAGTTAATGTATATTTAAATATGAATACAGAATCATCAGAAAATAGATAGATATTCAAAGAGGAAAGAAATTAGTATAATTAAGATTTATTAAACTCAACAGCAAATGTTTTCTCTTCTACCTGTAGTTCAGTAGTCCATGAGTGCTCAAATTCATTATCCAATTTTTAATTATTTCCAAACTGTTTTTCCTCTGAAATAGCTACCTTATATTTCTTGTTGTTGATTTATATACTTCTTGTATATATCCTTGTTTAGATAACCTTCACACACCAAATGCGTATGGAACGTGCAACTTGGTCAGCATTTTTCAAATGAAAAAGTATGTTTCTGTTTCGGGTTTCTTCGTTATCCATCAAAGAAATTGGTGCTTTAAAAAAAGGTGTGACATTGTTTTACCCATTGTCCTGAATGTTCTGACTCTGTAACCACCCAGAGGATTGTTCATTTGCTGGGGTTTTGTATTTTCCCTCCCTTTATCTAAAGAATGATGCTATTACTATCTCTGTCTTTCCGACAGCCTTGAAAGGAATGGATATCTCTCATGTTTATCGCTGATAGTCCTGCCTGCGAAGCACGATACACTGTAGCTTATTTAGATGTGGCTGCAGCTGCAGCTCAATTACCTCAGCATATAAAACACTGCTGAAGTGGCAAGGCTTCTTTACACTTTCTTCACTTCCCAGAGAAAGTTTCTTCACCAAGTTATCAGTGAGGCTACAGATGATTTACCTGCTTGTAATTATCAAGTTAAGTAGTATTAAACCTTCCATAGATTTGTGACACGAAATGTGAGTTACTTCTTTATAAAACTAAACAGTAATGCAATTTTTAGAACATAAGTCACTTTAATGTTCATGTTCTGTCTTTCAAAGTCATACAGACAGTCAGGAAAAATATCTCTCTCTCTACATTGCCCCTATGTTTGAGTGTGAGGCTAAATTGTGTGTGTCCTGTGATCAGATGGTGACCTGTCCAGGGTATATTAGCTGGCTTTGGATTATTTGGATTGTGCTGCAGTAGACCCCTGTAACGCCATAGGGCACAAAGCAGGTAAGATTATGGATGGATGTATTTAGGGATGAAATGTCTGTTCTTCCCCAAAAGTGATGGAAACATGATTTTGTGTATGTGTGTGTGCGCGTGTGACTGTGTGTGGGTGCGTACAAGTGTGTGCGTCCATATTTAGAAATGTCTCCAAGAATCTCTGATTGAATCAGCATGATATCAGACTTGGTGAAAACATGTGGTGTGCTGTCATCCAACATAGAGCTGTCAGTATGCACCAAGACACGCAGAGTGTGAATTGTCGAAGGCGGCCTCATCTAGCGGATTCCCCCCCGACTCTGTGGACTGCCACTGCTTCTGTTTGGCTTTTTTCTTAATATCATTGAATTTTTTTCTTCTTGTGTTATGGAGTTATGAATCTCCAAGGACAAGGACAACATGACAACGGAACGTGTGGCCCCTTCTTAAGCCAATACAGCCTGCCAGGTGCTACTGTTTATTCAGCAATGTTGGCTTTGCACCTCTGCCATATTTTCATCCATCCCAGAGGAAGAAAACACCAGAACACAATGGTACGAATTGTGTGCCGCTTTTGAAAAGCAAGTGGAATAAATTATTTGATTAGTGCTGATTGTTTCCAGTCCCTAACACACCTAATGATAATGTATTGCAGCTAATCACACCTCATGTGTGCTTGTGCAACGATTGCACAACATGCTGCTGGCAACAAGATTAACTAATTCAGTTGACATGCCCCATGTGCCTGTGTCCCGCAGTACTGACTGGGATTGACACTGTATGCAATTAATCCATGAAAATGGAGCCCCATAAGCAACCGTAGGTCTCCGGTGTACTTTGCGCATCGGAATACATACTGTACACGGCACAGGAACGCCATGTCAGCTGCAGGAAGCAGTGACCCTGTGGCAGCGTCTCGGCGCGCACTTTTTCAATCTTGCCAAGCTGCTCTGCTCCTGCTGGGTCCCCATCCTGCGTCTGGATCGACAGTCTTAATTTCCATATCCTGACTCCTAGAATGAAGAAAAGGCCAGCCTTAAAATACAGTGAGCGACCTCTGTCTCTGAATCGTTCTTTGTGGCATTTCTAAGCTGGGTGAGCAGTCTTGTCATCTCAGGGGGACTTAAAAAAGAATCTCTGTCAAGGATGTGGGAAAGTTGGGAATTTTTCCTGCACCAGACTTGGTGTTAGAGGATCGCTCACAGGATGAAAAGTGACAGAAATAGGGGGGAGGCACTGGAGAGCCTCAACTGCTTTTTGAACTGTGTGGGTTTCTGGTTCTAACAGAGGACTTTGGATTTGTGACTCCTCACTGTGCTGCACCATGTTGCTTGTGGAGGAGCAGCAGAAGGACAGGTGGCTTGTTGTTGTGACCCTGGCTCAAGGCCAGACACCTGGGCAGGAAGAGGCTGAGGACAGTACTCGGACCAGCTGTTGCCTGCGATTCCACTTTGGGATAAATGCTGAAAATTGTCCAATAAAGATCATGGCTATTGTTGATCTCTGGGATTGTGGAATCTTCAGTCCCACTTTGAAAAATATTTGTCTACCTAAAAATGCAATGCCATAAATCATTTGTGTCACTTTAGACTAGAGGGGAAGTGATCTCAGTACTGATCAGTGAAATTATAAAGTTACAGTCACTTAAGTCCTTTAAAAGCTGCAGATTTTGTTAAGTCCACTGTTAAACAGGAAAAAGACCAAGCCCATCAATCTGTACAGTAACTGTCCAGCTTTTACCAACTTTTGATATTGAATGTGATACAGGAGCATGGAGTAGCAAAACGGTAAAACTGGCCATCAAGAATCAGGTCGTACTGGTCTGTGAGTGAAGCAAGGAGCTACTGACTTCTCTTTATACTGGAATACTCATTCCAGTATAAAGAGAGGTCAGTAGCTTCAGTAGCAGTAGTCAGAGTGGAAGGTTGACTGGCAATAACTGATGGAGGATAATCCTGGCCTGGCTGGGCTTTATTTTGGATGGCATTTTAGTGGATTTTGTATGAGGAGCAGAAGATGGGTCTGATAAAATCTCTGTGTATAGACAGCTGACACTGTCATTAGCAGCTGTGGCGAATGTTAAGCCATGCTTGGGGGAGCCAGTACAAGGTGGGACCTGGACTCAGCCATGTTCCTCATGTTGTAAAAACTGTGCGCCATCCTCAGAGTTGATCACGCAGATGGCGGGAAAGAGAGATGAGCCCCGAGAATGAGGAGTTCATATCTGCCTTCTACAGGGCAGTGATGTTTGGCCAAACCTGTCTGTTGCAGATAGGGATCAAAGCTTGGACAAGGCCTGTGGCGGTTGTGATGCTGCAAGGCAGGAAATGCAACTGACCAAACATATGAGATTTCTTCTGAGAGACAGAGAGATGTGACCCAGGGCTTGGTTGGGCCAAAGTTAATCGGCCAAATCGGTGACTACAAGTTTTGAGCCTCCCAGTGATAACGTAAACACAAGAAGTAAAGAATAGTTGATTACATGAAAACAGCATTAACATGCAAGTCTGGATCACCATGCTTCTATGCACCATATGCCAATTTTTTGTCCCTGTCCTTTACGTTGATGTGATGAAACTGCAATTATGGAAATTGGCTTGTATGTTTTACATCACTCTATCCTCTCCCTCTCATTTTGTTTTCACCTAAAACAAGGGCACACAGTGCATTTCGCTGTGGACATGTCAGGTGGCACGCACGCTGCTTAAATATAATCTGCAGGATTTGGTGTCTGGATTTAAAGCCCTGCGAAATAGCAATAAACACATGCAGATACATGCCCAAGAGCACCTAAAGCTTCAGTGTTGCTGAGCTTACATATATATGAATACAAAACAAGCTCAAACAAAAACAGCTTTACTGAAATGGATAAATGTGTTTTTCTGAAACCGTTTGAGGTAATGCGTTGTTAAGCACCTACGCTCTTTGTAATAAAAGACACCGTAATGAAAAATGAAAATTCTGATGAGAAAGTCACTTCTATAAACCCAGTTAATCAATCACGGTGAGCCTACTGCATTCGGTTAGCTGAACCGCCGCACAAAACGACGTGATTACAGCTGCTGTTGATTTAAAGAGGTGCGATGCTAAACTGACGTGAGCTGCATGCAAATGTCCTGACTGACGGCGATCCAGCGTGTCATACCTGCACCACTTTACGCCCTCACCTCGTATCTACATATGAAAACCACCAAGATCGATACAGGGGAAGAGACGGTTGTTTGAATGGAAAATCAATGGCCTCAAGCATTCATTATAGGAAAACAGCACCATGGGGTTGTGCTTTTACTGCCTAGGTTCAGGTCGATGAGCTGCTGAGTCAAAAGAGTTCACCTCTGACGTACCAGAAAGAGTTATTGAAGTGTCACCTTTATCTACTGCAATGAGCCTTTTATTTGGGCCTCAGTGTTGCTGGGAAGGAGCGGCCGAGTCAGGAGCAGTAGGAGATGCAAACACTACCCATCTTTTTTACTCCCAGGTATGAAATATTAAGTGGAGTTTTAACGATAGCTGTGTGCGCCTCAGCGGGAATCTGACAGCTCTTAAAATACAGGGCAGAGGTTGGAACACAGACAAATGGAGGGATGGAAGAATATAGAGAGGCTGAATTAAAGCTGAGGGGGTACATTTTTGCCGGAGGACACTGGAGAAACTTCCCTGTTTGAGATTTTTGGAATGGAAATGTTTAGAAATGTTCCACGATCATGTGTTTGATTATCTGTTAGGGGACCGTGCTGTATGCTTCCTCTAAAAAGCATTTTTTTTAATTGTACAGTTCCTCTGTAATAGCAATTTTATTCTACTGCACAGATAATTGGTGAAAGAAGTAAAAAAAAAAAATAGATGTCTGCTCTCTGCCTGCGCTCTCCCTGTCTATCTTCCTTTGCTCTTTCTTCCACTCCGTCTTTTCTCTTGTCCCTGGATAGCAATCAATAGTTATTATCTGCTGAGTGTCGCGATAGACACTGCACAGAGCCCCCATTCTGAGTTGATGGTGCTTTTTCATTATAGCTGACACTAGTCTAAACAAAGCAGGCCTATTTCCCTGCCACCAGACAAACACAGTCTCCATAATGGCACCAGATAAAAGAGAAGCAGGAGGGAAAATTGAGTTTCACATAATGGGGAATCACTAACTCGGGACCACTTCTTTTCCCACTCCATTTTTCCCTCTTCCACCATCTTTCTGTGAAGTATTTGGCAAATACAACTGACTGGATGTTAATTTCTTACCTCTTGCCATCGATCTTTTCATTCTTCCATTCATTCATTCCTATTATCCAGTCCAATAATGATTTTGTTCATCCATCAATCGTCCATCCGTCTGTGCATCTGTCTGTCCGTCCATCCATCCATCCAGCTGTCATTCTGCAGGTGGGTAGGGGGTGAGGTTGTTTTGTTTTGACGGGGTTGTTGTTTCATAAAATAAATAAATGATATCTGCGCAGTGGAGTGGAAAGCATAACGAATGGCAGTTGGAGAAAAGGCAATTTAGGGAGAAGTGCACTGGATGGCGAAGGAACAGAATGGGTTTTTACTGTGAAGTATAACCAATGCATTACAAAACACATCAGAGGTTTATTGAAAAAGCCAAGTACCCCTCGCTCCCCCCTATGAAAATGGCCAACATTATCATGGCCTACATGGTTAGGCACTGAAAGTCACTTTCAGAAAGTCAGGGGAGAGGGTTTTATTGCAGTGGCACACAGAAATGGAGGAGCCCCTGGTGAATGGCAGAGCAAGAGGTGGTCGTTTTTCAATTCACCAACATACGTAGGTGCAGATAAGTTTCATGACACGTGGCATGGGGTCACCATGGAGTGACAAAATTGTGCTTTTTGTCCACAGTCAGCATGACTGTGCAGTTCCCACCTCTTAATCGAATTATGTGTAACACAAACGTGTCTGTCGATGTCTGACCGCTGAATTTGAATTGTTCGGCTTAAAATGATTGGAAATCAAATTACCAAAACAGAAGTTATTGTTCCGGCTAGCTCCACAAGAATTTGTTTACCCCACTGAAGTTCACTCTTCTTGTGAGAGTTCTAAGAGTAGTGTATGAAAATTTTATTCCAAAATTCAATTTAATTCCATTCAATTTCAAAAGCAAGTATTGTAAGGAGTTTTCAAATGTTTAACTACTATTCTACTCATCATTATAATGAAAAACTGATGTGGATATGTGGGAATGCCCGTTATGCCTCCAAGCCTATGAGTGGCAAGCTAAACCAGTAAACAATCTGACTCTCAGTGAACTGTAAATTTACAATATGCATTATGATTGAGTATTACAGCAAAGACTGTGATGAATATAGACCAATAGCCACAGTATTAGCAATGAATTGGAGACCATCAGAATACATACATTTTACCATCACTGACAGGACTTACATTTGACTCACCTGCAAATATTAGTGTAAATATGTCCTTGGCCCAGAGAGATTGTTAGATGATTCACTTTATGATATAAGCAATGAAGTGAACATTCTAGTGAACTTTCTGTTTGGCTTATATAAGTATTCATCATATTCCATACCTTAGCGTGGTAAATGACTCACTGTCTCAAAAGCAATTGATTGGTTCTAACCTACCTATAATTGCTCATTAGAGCTCTCTCCTGAGACGATTGTTCAGATCTCTTGTCTCAGCCAGTGAAAATAACATACGTTTGCCTTCAAGTGGCATAGTAATTAAAATGGAGATTATAAGGAGGAGAAGTAAAGAGTATTTCATTGGTCAGGGGGTGGTTGGGCTTGATGGTTGAGTTAAACAGAATCAGACGTTAACATGATGGACAATGTCCTCAAATCTTGGATAGGTAGTAGCAACCATAGCAGTCACGTCGTCAATCGATGTTGCGACAGTAAATAATGAATATTTTCTGAAGAGACAAATTATGTACGATCCCTCTCAGTGTCATTTGAGGTAGCAAGGGCAGACAAAGTGTTTTTCCATTTTAATTTAAGAACTTAATCATGTTTGCCCGTTACCACAGTCGACATTTGAATGGCTTCAAACAAAGCAAAGACCAGTTACATGAACAGAAACACAAATCCCCAAAACGTTTATTGGAATTCAAATGTACAGCACTTTACACGGCATTATTAGACAGCTAAATCCTTGCGTAGAGCTTGGAGTAGTAGGGGTGTAGGCTCATGGGGCTCATTGTGCTGGTCATGCTGTGCATAAACTGGTGTGCAAGGGCAGCATGCGGCCAACAACGAATACAGGAAGCCTACACCCTTGTTCATTTCTTCAGGATGTGTAATCCTGTGGGCTCAGTGATAAGAGGATGATAGGAGGAGGACAGGGACAGTGATGAGAGTCCATCCACAGTCTCACAATCACCTGCTCTGCATATTTAACAGAGCCCATTGCAGGGGCTTAGTCATCAGCTGGAGCCACATCTTGTCTATGTATGTGAATGAGACTAATTTGTGGTCATAATAACTGCACTGCTCCCAAGCTTTGTGTCCCTAGGCCAATAATGAAGTGGAGTCAGAGCTCTGGATGTGCTGTGAATTTGTTTTATCCAGAACGGCCTTGCTGAAACCCTTACATCTTCAAACCAGCCACACTTTGTTTGAAATACACAAAAGGCTCTGTCATTTACTACTTTTATACTTTGACTTGTATACTCCACTCTGCAGGCACTGAAAGTAAATTGGATAAACATGGTTGCGCCACTGAAGTTGTAAATTAAAAGGCTACAAAAGCTAATCATGAACTGTCTGCTTTTTGTCTGTTGTTGATGTTTGAAGTTGTTTTGAAAAACACAGGCTTTTCCTGCAAAGTTTTAGTTTATAATAGGACTTTTCAATTGATGGAATACAATACTTGAAAAAGAAAGGAATATCTGACTTATACAGACATTGTCTTTGCCCTTTTGTAAAACCTCTGATACTGCTAGACCCGCTCTTTCTAGTGGAGTTTCTTAATCATATATTTTGTAAAAATGTTCATTTCCACAAAGTTCGCTGATACTGTTCATAAAAGCACACTTCATCACATTACATTACATTCACTCGTTTACAGAGCCTTTTATCCAGTGACTTACAATTGTAACTTAAACTTAAAAGTAATTTCACTCAATGCATAAGTGCTATATCAACTTAACTCAACTTATATACCCTATGATTTTATCAGTGCTTATTATATGTTGGATAAAAAGCTGCATCACCAACTGAGCACTGCCACTGCCACCAGAATTTGTTCTTTATATATGGACTGCCCTTGCTGCAGTGCATTATGTCCTCTGCGCTATTCAATTGGCCCAATTTAGTCCATCTGCTGTAACCACTGTTAGAAAACCAGGGAGGGTGCTCCATGGACAGCTGAATAAAGTCGTTGCATAGGAGTGGAGTGCATAGAAGTGTCTGCAATTTTCTGTCTACAATGCTATAGCAAGGCAGTACGAGTCCTTTGTGAGAAAGAATTACCGAGGGGATAATGCAGCCTTGTAAAAAGAATGGCCCGCAGTCCAAGGGGAATGACTGACAGACACTCAGGCATTATCAGCTGGAGTCAGAGAAAATATGCCCTTCACCATGAAAAGTTACCTCAAGCCATGTTTGTAGATGTTTTGTGCTGCTAGAATATTAGCGAAACAAGATGTTCTTTTAGTTAGAGAACCTAAAAATGAGAATTGCTTTCATAAATACGCTTTGTCAGAAAAACCCATGGCCACACATGCAGACCTATCATATCGCCAAACAAAACAATGATACTACTATAGTATTGATTCTCTAAAGCCCTGGATAAGATTCAACATAGACATTTTCCCAACACTTCTATATCCCCTTTTCCTGCCAACTACATCACTGATATCCTGCGTCATTATTGTCTTGAGTCATTCATTAATGCAAGTTATGGAGCATCTTTATATTTACTAGAGTGCAACGTGTTTCCATGTCAAACATGACTGTTGTCTGTCTAGAGATAGAGGTGCAAGCAACGTGATGTTGTTATAGAAACCACAAACCTCACAGAGAGAAGGGTCATGGTGGGTGGATTAGCCAATAAAGCCCGTGACTTGATCAAAGAGTTCCATTAATGCCAGACCTCGGCTTGCACAGTTTAAGGTCATCATCGCATTAGTTTTTCAAAGACCAGACTTAATAGGTTTTTTTTCCCATCAGTTTTAGCTATTTGCAACAAATGTAAATCAGATGAGGGGCACCTGACTCATCTTTTCTTACGTTTTCCCTGAAGTTACAGCATTTCTCCGGGGGAATATTTTATTTACTTTGGACAGTCAAGCCCGAACTGACCCAAACTGAGTGGATGCTGTTTTGAGCCGTTCTGAGTGCTCCTAAAACTGCCATATGACACCCAGCTGGCTTTAATGCTTCCTGTGGTTTGAGCTAAAATGGCGAGTTCCCCGCAGGCCCACACCAAATGACTTTTCAGAGCTGAATGCTTTAAAGTTGTGTTGCATCCATTATATTGTAAGGAAATAGAGCCTCAACACCTCCTGAGAAGGGGACACAAGGATGCAAAGATAGTCTGGGAGGGCTCCATTGACTCCCCCATCTACCCTTCCGTTATTGTACCTGCTTTGTACCTGAACTGTGTAGTGGTGGTCTGCTAGCACCTATCTCTAGTGCCATAGGGCGACTGTAGGAAATACACCCTGGAAACACACACCATTCACTCTCACACTCACACCTACAGTAGAGGCAGTTTCGAGTCTCCGCTTAGACCTAAAGATGCATGCCTTTTTGAGTGTGGGAGGAGGCTAGAGTGCCATGAGGAAAAAAAACAAACTCAGATAGGGGAAGAACATGACCCTCAGTCGAACCAGGGAGTCAAACTTATGTCTTTTTTATGAGAGGCGACAATGCTAATCACTCAGCTCCAGTGTCTATTGCATGAAGTGCTTTTCTCCAAAAGCAAAAACCCAAAGAAAGTGGATTGCATACTCACACATGAGAGTATGCAATCCAAACCCTGCACAGAGAGGCCCTCGGTCTGACCTGGGACTGTCTTGCCATGAGACATCAGCGCTAACCACGTGGCCTGAGAGGTATAGGCATCTCTCATTTTTGTTTTTGTGATATTTAAAAAATAAAATGGTAAAAGCCTGACTCGGAGAGATTATGACCTGTTTACCACCAAAAGTCATTTTTATGCATCACCACAGTCTTTCTCTAACCTCAGTTAAGTAGTAAATGGAAAAATTGGTCTGTTTGCTCAGTCTACTATTTCTCTGGACAGATATTTCCAATAACTGGGAGACGATTTTAACATTTTTTAGGATTATTTCAAAGCCACCACAGGATGAACCCGAACTGACTGGTGATTCCCCTGATCTGTTGGGTCCACCATGGGGTTGACTTTGGACATTAGCATGAAAGTTTCATCTTGATATCCCTCTTAGTGTGGGTTGAAATAACTTTGCTAATAAGCACAGAGACCATTAAACAGTCAAATGTAATAGTTTAGAAAGGCACTAATGGTTTCATTCTGTTGATGAGGGCCATTACTTGTGTCATATTGGAAGGCAAAGAAAAGCTATGGATCCTTTTGAGGTTAGATGACTTGTTTCTGACTTGGTACAGTAAATATGGAAATGATAAATCACATTTTTTTGCAATTAGATGAGCACAAGACTCTTGAAACCCGATATTTCAATGCAGTATTTAGGATTAAATTACGGGAAGTGGTTTGATGCGTGTTCTGCGGTCGGCTTGCTTGGCTGGCAGCTGTCATGTTTATCGCGGAGAATAACTGCATGTCTGTGCCATGCAGTGTGTGAGTATCATGAATTCGCAGTGTTTGCCCCTGCATGCTGACAGCCTGAGTATTAGACTCATATTAGAGTGCATCAACTGTCTGAACTCAACATTACCCAGCACAATATCACAGTCCTTGCTGTGTAAATAGCCATCTCATTCATACTGCATTCAATTGCTTTGGCTTGACAGTGTGTTTTGTGTGCACATGCACACGTAAAACACACCCACAGAAGCACATATATCTAGCAGAGCGATGCGCATGGATGTCTTTTTGCTACCCCGACTACATGTTTATTTGTCTAAAGAGTGTTTACTTCAGTCAGATATATCCTCTGGAAGCTATAGGGGATATGTCGATAATCTCAGCAGTGCAAATACATAATGTAATGATGATAAGATTAGCTTGTAGCCTCGTGTTTGCTGACTGGCTATAGACAAGGAAGGCAAGCGTCTGTAAAGAGTAATGAAAAAGCTGCTATCAACTGCTCTGGCACAGATAAATGTGCGGCGGGGGGCTTTGTATATATATTGCAAATTAAACAAGCGGTGACATCAAAAGTAGACCTTCCAGTGGATAATGGTCATTCTATGACACTTGAACTACACGTGATCATTATACCGTCAGTGTCAGAACTGATATTGACATTGCAGAGATATATTTTGTGGACAGGTTGTGCAGTCAATACCACAGTAAAAGGTCCAAGGTTGTCATGCATGAAAGAGTTTGTCATGGGGAGTGAGAGATTCATTCCAGCATGTATACAAGCTTGAAACGCAAAGTATTTTGACATCTTGCATGTCCAAGATGTGAAATGCAGTATGATACGTCTGTGAGTTTTAATCGAATTATTAAACAAGCCACGGTCACCTTGAAGCTATAAACATCATTTTTTTTGTTTTCCATTGTCTCTCCCGTTTTGCCTCGTCACAACCCCTCTTTTGAACTCCGAAGCAATACTTGCAATACATGGCCCTTACCTGATATTGATAACCATTCAACCAGGTTTGGCATGTCCTATTTGGAAAATGCTGCAGTAGAATTAGAAATGAGGAAGAAGAGTATCAGTGTATTTACAACATGACTGAAACACCTGACTGAATGAGAGCAGATAGTGTGTGTATAAGCAACTATTATTACACACCCTATTTTTGTTTTCCATTTATATTTTATAGGGGTTTTATTTATATTTTATATGGGTGTTTTAATATCCTAAATATCGTATAGGATCTATGGTGTTCTGTAGAGCCATGCACATGTGATTATTTTGAAAAAATAATGCCGTAGTGTGTGGCGTCCACTGAAAAAGTGGATGGCACAGCACAGTAGACCACATGATCCTTCACACGTAACACACACACACACCAAAACATGTATTAACACCAGCTTCAAAGACACGAGGGATGGTCACCTTCCCACTCAGTGGGAAGCTTTCTGCTCTGGAAAAACAATGCTGAAATATTGGCATCCGGAGAGCTGAAAGAAGCCAAAGGCCAGCGCAGGGACACGAAGCCAACCCGAGAGAGTGAAATGAAATCATTTCTTGGAGTGCAAACAGCAGGAATAATAAATTGTGTATCTTAATTATTGATGCTGTGTTCTCAGTGAGCTTTCAATAGGCTTTTTGAACATTAATTTCAACAGAAAAACCAACAATGCTGACAGATATTACATGAGAAAACACAGTAATCACTAAGTAGGGCATGTGATTGATATATTATGGCTGGCAATGTTAGCAGAGAGCAAACGGTGTACTTTATCAGGCTCTTTGTATTAGCATAATGCTGAGGTGAAAATAGTTTGACTCGGCAGGAAAAATGTGCTTAACCCAGAGGGAAAAGCTTGACAGTTTCTCACTTTTTTTGTATTCATTTCAACAAAGAAATGTTCATCATTTTGTATTAAATGTACATCATCCTTCCACACTTTGTCTGAACTGTGCGGCTGAAAATTCAAAAGATCTTTGATGTTTTCCCCAGCAAACAAGATAAAAGACACATTCCAATCAAATATACTAAATAATACAACGGCTAAAGTTTTACAGAACTGTTGCATTGTTCTGATTGTCACTCTATTAGAACTATAGTCTCTCTCCAATGAGAGCCTGAGTCAGGGCCGTCGCTGCCTATACGCAGAACACGCACAGTGTTCGTGGGCCCCTTTTGTCTTTTGTGCGTAGGGCCCCTCTCTTGTCAGAAACGGGGCTAGCCGGAGTTATTTTGAAATTATGTATTTACATCTGTGTATGTATTAACAGCAGTTCACACAGTGACTCTTGCATCAGTGTGTACTAAAGGCCAGGCCTCACCCTGCGGGGAGAATTTTTTTTGGCCACATTTGTGCTTTTGTTCTTGTGTCCATATGTGTATCTGTCTACAGCTTATCTTGCGCACCACTGGACCCATCTGTCTAAGGTTTTTTTTTTTTTGTAGCCATTCATAACTGCATGCTTACAATGACAGTGGTTTTCTTTTTGAAATCCCCTTTATTGACAGTTTTACACTGCCATTGACTGCTGACTCCTAGTCAGCATTTGGAAGGCATTGCACATGATCAAAAACTGCTTCAACCTGTCCTCAAAACACATTCTCACTTTTAGATTCTCAGAATAAAGAGAAACGCTTCATACATGAGTGCACTCCACTTTTCCACGTGACCCCTGGTGAAAGCGTAGTCACTGCTGTGTAGCCGTGTCTTATCAGCAGCCATGTATGTGCATGGGTTGTAAAGGATAAACGATTCTCCAAATTCTCAAAAACCTCAACAATACAACAGCGCATGTGACTCAGCCAGCAAGTAACTCAGCTGATGCTTCACAGCTGAATGGCTATTTTTCCATCATAGCACATTCACAAAAGTCTGCCGCTCTAGTCTACACTATGTGATCTCCAATACACTGACCTTGCACATCATAATCGCAGTAGCAAAAACAAGCACAAAGGATGCTTATTGTTGTCCACACAGACTGCGTATGCTGTATTCACGGAGAGGAAGTCAAATTTGGTATTCAACACAAAACAGCATTTAGAGGCGCAGTCATCCCATGAGGACAAAACAAATATCCCTGTTTCCTTTTCAGTAATCCAACAGAATTTAAATGCTGTATTAATGAGTTCTTGACAATCAACACCTCTGTCGAGGAGGCTGTGTTTTCATTGCTGCTTTTTCTGTGTGTGTGTGTGTGTGCGTGTAAGTAGTAAACAGGACACTACTACTACTACTACTACTATTTCCAGAGTTTGGGGAGGAGATGAGGCCATAGAAAAAAAGAATTCATTGGACAGAGTACATCTAAATCATTGGGATGGATGGAGGGGGGCTGAAGCAGGGTGCTCACTTTCCATCTCTTGTTGTTGGTGCCATACCAGGATTTTGTGTGCGTGCAACCAATCAGTGAACAATAATGTAATTTGTGGTCTCTGCTCTGCAACAAATGCCTGCCCCAGAGCAGGAGTGAAACCCTGAAAATGGGTGTGGTGTGAACATGCGCAGAAGGGGAAAGGTTGAGGAACTACAGAAATGTTATCTCAGTATTATTTGCTTCTTTGTGTCAGTTTAGCTTGTTTGCTTTTTGTTTGGCACAAGCATTGTGTTAATTTCCAGAGTGTTGCTGATGAACGGCAACAATATCCACGGTTGATATTTACTGTAAATATTAGAACAACAAACCTCCTGTGACAGCCATCTTTTGCTTTATTAAAACTTACAATAAGTGGACTTGTTCTCACGCAAGTTTCCCTAATAGTGCAATGACATCAGCAAAATTGCTGAAGATGCACGCCAATGTTTTCACTAGCTTTAATTATTCATTAAAACTGTGCTGTCTGTTTGTCCTGATAAGCTGCTGGCTCATTCAGCTCTGAGCAGCCGTGTGAGCGTAGCTGATTTCACTAACTGTACTGCAGATGCAACATTCCCATCTGCCCAGAATCAATGTCCTCCCCCCATCCAAACAACAACAACAACTTAAATTCAGCTGGCCTTGAATTTCCTGTCTCCTGCAGCTATTCCATTAAAATATATTTCATTTTGAAGTTGAATACCAGGAAAACATTACCCCTCCGCTTTGTGCCTGATTTATTTCAGCAACATCTTCCCACTTTGGATGCTTTGTGCTGCTTAAACTTTCTGAGAAAGAAGCAAAAGTTTGGAAATCCAGTATTAAAGCATTGCCAGCGATCGAGCTTGTTAGCCGCAGAGTGTTAGGTTTTAAATTGGCAGCTCAGAGGTGACAGGTGTGTGGTCCTGCATTGCCGGTATTTGTATTCATCTCACTTTATTTAAGAGGAGGTGTGGAGGGGGGGCAGAGGGATAAAAAAAGACAGTCTAATCAATTAGGCTTTCAAGTGCTCCACTCTGCTTTCACCCTCCTAATCAGATACAGCTCTAATTCTCCTTTGCCAAAAAACACACACTTGGAGGCCACCCTAATGAAGAGTGAGGTGCAGCCATGTCAGCCCGCCATGGAGCTGCTGGTAGCTGCCTTTTTTTTCCCCTCACAAATGCATCCAGCTCTCCAACATCCTACAGAAAAATCCAATGTTGAAGTTACACGAGTGCCACCTTCACATCTCTCCCAGTGGCGATGAAGTGCTTGTTTTGGCGGCAGTGTAAACCTGCGTCCAATCCTCTCATGTAATGATCCGACAGCTGCGACCTTCATGGGAACCCGTCCCGTGACCCCTGCAGGTGGAAAGCTGCTGCCGCACTGGCATTAGCAGACAGACAGACAGACACCTCTTCGGGGAGCAGGGTTAGAAATAAGAGGAAATGTTTTGGCACAGTGGAGAGAGGCAGCTTGGAGACACGGCAATTTGTCTGGGTCTGAGCCTGCAGAGCAGAGTCGGGGTCGCACAGGGGTAAGGGCAGAGTGTATACTAACAGCACATGATGAGCATGTACCACTACTGGAGCGTTAAGTCACAGGGCATGGTGAAAATAACCCATGCTGAACTTCAGTTTTGGCTCATTAAAAGGAAAACCAAGTCTCGGCTTGCTTTTCTTCCTCTGAGTCACCCACTGACCATCACTTCAAAAGCATTACAGGTATCAGTCAAAAGTCCGCTTTCAACAGGATTGCTCGACTTTGAGCCCACATCCAAGTCCCTTGAAAGTCAGCCTCTCTTCCTCTCTAGCAGAGGAGCCCCCATGTTTTCCAGTCATGTATAAATCTTCATTAATTTTCCCCACATTGGTCTCAAAAAGAAACAACTCGCTCGACATCTTGGTGTTTGCTGTGCCGAGCAGAGGTGTATTCATGGGCCTGTGGCACCGCTCCGTTTACCATACTGTGAATGTAATTAAATCCAAGAGCTGCCAGTGTTTACTGGCAAGGGGTGGGGGGGCCGTGTCTGCTCCTCAAACAGCCCTCCATCTGTCTGATTGGATTGTGGTCCCAGGCAGTAGCAGACATCACATGGGCACTAGAGGAGCCAGGCCTGACTGAGGGCCTCCCAACACAACCTCATGCTGTTTTTAATACAGTATGACCTAGCCAGGGGGATTCAGACTCAGCAGATTAAAATATACACACACACACACACAAACACACACACACACACATATATATATATATATTTTTTCCATGTTTGTTTATGCGAATAAACATGATAAGAGGTGTAACGATCCTTCAAGGTTAGCACACAGGATTGTTTTTCACTCTGATGTCTTCCGATAAAGCAGTGCGGCTTTGACAGATAGCAGATCCACTGTCAACTATGAAACCGTATTGTGGTACTGAAGGCACAAGAACACAGCTTTAATGTCGAGTGGATTTAATAACTTAATGGTGTAAAGATCCAAGCACTCAGAGACTTGCATGTTGACACTTCACATTCATGCACACTCCCCATCAATACAAACCCGGAATAGTCATTTCCTAAATACTAAATTCTATTATTGGTAATCCTGTGCATTCTGTATAAATACACAAGATGCAAAGAAAATTTAATGCAAGATCAAAGGCTGGCCTGTTTGGGTGCAGGCAGAAGTAATATATTCAGAATTATGGATTTATTATGGTTTAATCACAAAGAAATTATAGTGTTTACATTTTTCTGGGTTAGAAATCGGCTTTGTACATCGACAGAGGGAACTCACCATCTTGTTCTGCTGTATTCTTACAGGAACACCATCTGGACAAATCAAACACTGGTTCCAGAGTGTCTTATGAGTGTCCTCCAGTTTTCAGACAGCGTCTTTCTAATAATACAACCAACATGTGACCAAACTAATTTATCTGTCAAGATTGCAAAAACAATACAGCAGCGCACTTAATGACACTGAATAGCTGCTAAAATTATGTTTCACTGGATTTAGTCCAGAAAAAATGATCAAAGAGGACCAGGATGAATACAAAGGAAAACCCTTGTGTTGTGGTGCTGAATCTGCAGCTGTGATCAAGCAACTTTTTTTGTTTTTTGCCTGTACTGCATCTTTTAACTGTTTCTCTCTAATTTACTCCCTGTTTGTGTTTACAAAAAAAAAAGACAGAAGAAAAAAAGTTAAATTTCAAACACAATTTTCCTGCTGCAGTGGTCAGCCGGCTGTGAGAAATCAAACGCGGCAGATGCTTGTGTGAATTCTCATTCCCTTTTCCATATTTTGCATCTGTGAACAGGAACGCCTTGAAATGCATATTGCATGAGACCAAACACAATTTTCAGCTTTACCACTTTTCTCCCATTTTTTCCGGCGTAAAAAAACCCTTGTGTGGTTCTGTAGTAAACAGGGACCAATGCAGTCTACCTTTTTGATGCCTTAAAAGGGATCACTTCATTAATCTATGTCCCTTTGCATGTTCCCTGCAAATACAATCATCGGTTAGCTGAAGGCACAGGCCTGATATGGGATGTAAGCCTCTGCCCGTGTGGGGACAGAAACCTCTTCATTGGTGCTTTTTACTCAAAGACATGTAATAGCATCACAATTGTTCCATTTTCAGCTGATAAGACCCCATTACCTCCTGTTTCTTGGGCAGTTGTTCTTCAGCGAGCACAGAGACTGTCAGGACAGCGCGTCCTTGTCATTAGCCCAGCGTGGCAGCTCCGGTCTCACTTATTACCCCCCTGCTTTACCTCGCCGGCAACTGTGTCCGGCACCTGGCATTCAGGAGAATAAGAAAAATGAAAAACGGTGGCGAGGAGTCAGAGGCAGATAGACACCCCTTTGATTATGGCAGTTAGGGCTTATTGTGTGTGGGAAAAGGTAGTGATTGGGGTGGGGTCAAATCCTTGGAAGTCAGAGCCAGAGCGACCGAGGGAAAACAATGACAGTTATGATGAGGTTCCTCTTGATGTGGGCGCTCTGCTGAGCCAGCAGGGCTGAAGATGGAGCTGTGGGAGAGGGCAAAGGAGCCTCCCGCGGAGACACTGATCAAATACGGGGTTCGGTGTGGCGTTGTGCACAGAAGGGGCAGATGAAGATGTAGCCTTTGGTCGGAGCCAGGGGGGAGGAAGACGAATTCCTGGAAAGAACGAGAGAATAAAGGCAAAGAACAGCATCCTGCGAGGTGTGCGTGAGGCGCAGGGGCCTGGAAGACAGTGAAAGAAGAGAGATGTTTTTGAAATATTACCCTGCCGTTTTCTGAGTTTTCCATTTCTCACTATCCTCCCTTGCGCTCCCCTCATATACAGTGCACACTCACAATAATAAAACCACATTTTTTTCCCCACCACCCCTTTCCAATCTCTCTCTGCAGAGTCAATCATGGTGAAATCGTTTTTTCAGGCAATTCACCAAGGTTACCCGGGAGTAAACCTCCGAACACGGCCATCTAGCCGTTAACTCAGAATTTCCTCAAACATGCGCTGAGCGAGGGGGCGAGTGCAATCAACCCGAGGCCCTCTTGCATCACACACACACACCAACAAATGTAATTGTAATCTACCATAACATCCACATATTGTTGTTGGCAGTTGGTTTATCATAAGGCTTTATGTAATTATGGCAGTCACGGCAGAATACAAAAACCTCAGCCAACCTACCTCTCTTAGTTATTATTAATGACACATATTCCTCACTGTCTTCTTTTGATGGTGATTGCATTGCAACTGAGTTTAATTCAATTTGTGTTTCATGTCCCTCCATGGACGCACTTTGTTTTTCTTCCTTTTCTTCGTTTGGCTGCATCCACGGCCTCCCTCCCTCTCTGTCTCTCTCCGTCCTCACCGTGTCTCTCTCTGTCAGCCAGTACGGGTTCCTCCACCAGCTCCCTCTTCAGCTGAATGTCGGCATTCATCACATCATCCAGGAACAGCTCAACAGTGCCGCTAACATGCAGTATTAGGGAGTGAGATGGGACCCGAGATGCAGCTTCTATCTAATTTCCCACGGCTGTAAATTGGAAAAAAAAAATAAAAAAAATCTATGAAATGGATGACAAACTCCGACAAAAGATATCAAATCAGCATTTTCTGGATACACTTCCAGGAGGTAATCACATACTCTTGAACTTCGGCGTGCAGCTGGAAAATCTGATACCAAACCGTCCCAGTATCACACGGGGAGCTACAGGGGGAACTGAAAGGAAATAATACATTAGAAGGCTAATAATACATTATTGCTTTGGATTAAATATGTATCTCCTTGATGTGATATCTCACTTTTATCTCTCTCTGGCGCTCGCTCACTTCCACGCTGCAACATCACGTACTGTATCTCAAATGCGAGACAGCCACATGTATAATCCACGGTGTGTGCGACACGGAGAGCAGGCTGGTGGTGGCAGTGAGAGGAGCTGGGAGCACTTTGTGCAGTCTGTGAGCAACCAGAACACCAACTGTGAAAACCCTGTTTTAGTCTTTTTCTTATTATAACTTCAGGATTTTTTTTTGTTTTACTCCTCCAGGGTTTGCAACATTGCCAAAATCAGATGGTGTCTCAGAATAAAAGCAGCAAAAATCTGAACCTTTAGTTTTTACCAGAACCCTCAGATAATGGTTTCTGTGGTATTTTGAATGTTGGTAACAGTGTAATGATTCATCGAATAATCTTTTCTGAGGCATCGCTTTCACATAAAACTCATAGCGGCCAGAAATTCTTTAGTGTTGTGTCGAATGCTGAGTGCTTTATGTGGCTGCGGGGTGTTGACATTGCTTGAAACTGTTTGTGGGATGGCTGAGCTGCTGATGGAGTTGGTGTATTGTGTGCTGAGGAGAGAGGTGGGGCCTATTTAGGTCTGTACATGTTACAGTACATGACGGAGCAGTTAAGGTTTACGGCTAAATCAATAGGAAAACCATATCAAAAGCCCTAGAAATGTTATTTTAATGACCAGAGATGAGGGGTGTTAAGGGTTTAATCAATGCCAGGGGAGGAACTCTAAAGCAATAATTTGACATTTTGGGAAATCCACTTATTTACTTTATTTGCTGAGCATTAGATGAGAAGATTGGTACCACTCTCCTGTGTGTGTAGTAAACACGGAGCTGGAGCCAGAAGCCAATTAGCTTAGTGAACATACAGACCGAACAGGAGAAAACAGCTAGCGTGGTTCAATAATTAAATCCTCTTAACAGCATCTGAAACTCGCTAATTAACATGTTGTATCTTGTTTGTTTAATACGTTCAAAAAGTGAAGTGTAAAAATGACAATTTGCCGTTTCACTGAGGGTTTTTTGGCTGGGACCTGTAACTTCCTAGCATCTCTGCTGGCAAATGGTTGCTGGATCCAGTTATTTGTGCCTTATATTGGAGAATAAGCACACTGAAAACAAAATGTTGAACTATCATTTCCTATTAATACATATTAATCAGTACCAGCTTCATGTGACAAATTCCAGGATTCCACTAATAGACGTTAAAAACACTCTGCCGGATTGGAAATAATCACTGTTGACATATTTGTAAGACGCAGCTTAACCTGTGAAGTTCTTATGCAAGTTCAATATCGTCAATAGCAATGCATTAAAAGCCAGAGTAAATAGAAATTGTATTGACCAAAATTCTTTTTATGCTGTACAAGGAGAGGACCGAAATTAATTTTTTAAACAGAAACAGAGATGAGTGATTTCTGGATTTCTACAGCTGAAACGTATTTAAACCCCCAGGCCTGATGCGTGAGAGCCGTGTGGCTTTCAAGTCTTTTTGTTCCATATTCTTTGAACAAAAATGAAGAAGAAAAAAATATTAAACATTGTATATTGCATCACCATGGTCAATTTCATTCATTCTTCCGTGGTATTCATCCAATTGTTAAGCCTGTTTTCCTCGTCCTCCTACTGTGTGAGTGCTGCAGAAGGGGAGCGTGCATCCACCCAGCGTTTCTCTGAATAATGTGACATCAAACAGCAAAGGCTGAGACAAAGGCGTGTGGAACTTGCGGTACAGGTTGCGTCATCAGAGCTATTTTGCGTCTTGTGAATGTTGAATTACCTCGGTTTAATATGATCTCCCACTCAGTTACAATATCACCATCACTTAATGTGATAATACCACTTTATTCCCAGGACAAAGAAGCTGACCAGATACATATGTCCCGTATTAGAAATGTGTGATAGGAAAAAGGCAACGCCTTCTTAATCAAACCAGGGGAATGATTAGATAAAGCCTGGACATTCTCTGGCCTCCTTTATGCTGTATAAAATTATACTTATTACAGATGACACTCCTTTATCATGTCCACAGGGAGCCTGACTGAGCAGCAGGTTTCTATGGAAGACAGCTGGACTTCATTGTTAAATAATGGACAGCCTGTACATCACACAGAATGGCTCCGTATGAATCACAACTCATTAGGAAATCTGCTAACCTTGGTGTTTCTCACCCTTGTTAAACTTATCTAATAAGCATGGATGAGGTCCTTCCAGCACCTCCTCAGGCATTTCCTGGAGCCAGTGCAAGCTCAGTAAGATCTATTTTGAAGCGGTGAATGTTTCTTAGAAAATGCGCATCTACCCTTAGTGCCATTTAGATGCTGCTGCACTCATAATAAAGGTATTAAAAAAAAAAAAAGCTTTTAATTGAACTCGGTTCCAAGGTTTTCTCCCCTGTTTTCATCAGGGCGTTGAAACAAAAGGGGGCGTAGGTGGCTGTAATGTGCTGTTCCAGGTGCATTTATCTTGGTGGTCCCTTGAGATGAGAAGAACTCAGACGTATTGTGAAGAGTTCTTTTATTTCGCCTGTAATGAGCCCATAGCCGGCGGGTTGCTCTTGTCTCCCGCCGTGTCTTTTTCTGTATTGATAGTTTCCCTTTCAAACACACCTCATCCACCCCCTGCAGCACGTGGCGCCAGGTCGCTACTGTGCTTCTTAGTTTGCCCTGATGCCGGCTCTAATCTTTAGACGCAGCAAGCTAAGACGTAGACATCCCCCCTTTCAAAAGGCGAGACGAGGGCAGCTTGTGTTCATAAAATATGACATATGTCTGAAAATGGGTTTCCGTTATGCTGATACGACTCTTCCTGAGGCGTTCAATCGACAACCCACAGCAGGTGACCGCCGATTAATCTCTGCGCCATACTGACATTCAACCAACGGTGCAGCAGAGGGACTTCTCGGGTGGATATCGCAGTGGCGGAGTGAGAATGTGTGAGGAGAGAGGCAGCGTGCGCTAATGTTGTGTCCACCGTGCCACTGTGCAAAAAGAAATACAGAAATCTTTGAGTGATTTGCTGCACATGTTCATTGTTGCTTGGGGGGTGGGGGTGTGGGGGGTTGTCACAGGTTACACAGAAATCTCTCTTATTACCGTGGCCACAGCCAAACACAGACGCACACACACAAAAAATCGGATCTGAGAACCTGATCCTCCAATTATCTCACAACCACACTTTCTTCCATACAGGAAATTTCATCTATCATGGTTTAGATGCTAATTAGTTCTAATTAGATTCCTCTTCATCCTAAAAACTGAAAGAACACAATATTCAATGTCAATGTGAGATGAATTTGCAGCCCTCGTGAAAACTAAACTTTGCTGGGAATCCTGAGGCGCGTACTGTAGCGGGCTGTGTGGAGTCCACTTGATTTGGTTCTGTGGTGATAGATCACTCGACAAACCTGAGCTGATCGAGCCATTAGCAAAGAACACAACAACTTTTTTTTTTCTTTTTTTTCCCCTGCTGGTGTTATATAGCACTCGCAGAGTAATTAACAAGCTGTATTAGCCTAATGAGTGCCCCTGCTGAACCTCATGAGAGAAATTAAGGCGGCAGGTTCCGAGGTATGCTCCAGGTTCATCTTCTCGGGGCGGCTGGTGGGAAAGCTTATTGATTATCTCCCGCTGATTCTGTCAAGACTTGAGAAAGCCTGTTTGAGGGAAGTATGCAGCGCCCGCCCTCCTTAGCGCAGGTTCAAAGAGGAAGAGTGGTTTTGTTACGCTTTCAAGGTGCTGAAAGGGATCAACTCCAAGGACGTGGGTTAATTTATTACAAGAACACGTTTTCTATTGAGGGAGGAGAATCTCACGAAATTTATGTGGCTGCTGAAAATGAAAGAAATATTTAAATAAACACCTTGAAAATGAATTAAAAGTTCAAGTCCAAGTGGATTATTTTCCACTAAAATGATTATCTTTCACAAAGATGTACAGAGCCAATGTTCTATAACATTTCCTCACATTTACACTTTTAACATTTCCAGTATGTGTTTTGTCTTTAGCTGAAAATCTAGGAGCTTGTCTGAGAATGAGAGAGCTTGTGTGGAATAAAATCAACAAGGCAAACTTTAAAACAAATTTTGTGCAAAACAAGGAAGACCAACCTAATATGTCACCTAATTGTCCATTAATTATGCCATAAATCACTGTGACAATGACAGCTAGTCCCAATTACAAATGCCACGGTTGGCCTGGCCCTCTATCAAGCTTCATTGTCCCTAGAAAACTATGCAGTGTACAAATCATCTTGTTTACTTAATGCCAGAGGCAGGGGTCGTGGGAGAATATATAGAGCAAATCCCTCAGAGGAAGTTTATAATCTAAGTACAGTCAATGTCGAATATGTGTTACATTCCAAACATGGGTAAAGACGATCACTTTCTTGTGAAAATCCAATAATACACAGAGTTATAGGTGTATAAAAGTTGAATTTAACCTGGGGAAGTTACGTGATGTAGATAGATGAGGGAAAAGGACATCATAGATAGACAGATAGATAGATTTGGAATAGTTGGGCAGGAGCTGGTAGGATCTGCATTACAATCGTGTTTTGAGTCATATTCGTTTCTTGGTTGTATGAAGTAAATGCAAAGAATTAACAGTGATTCCAGGCGTCTTTTAGTATGCAGAGTTGGCCGTAGATTTAAGACGATACCAAACTTTGTTGAAAGTAAATTCAATGGGAAACTGAATTTCTGTTAATTAATTTTGTCAGCTCTATCAGCTGGATCAGAAAACCCTCGGCCGCTGTTTATCACATCGATTGAACCAGATCTCATATTAATCATTTGCAGATCGGAGCAGGATGTGTTGCCTTTGCTGCACTCTCGTAATGCACGTGTTGTTTACATAGCGGCGGAGAGTGGTTCAGGTGTTGTGGAGCCACAGGTCAGCAGGGTGTCCTCTCCAACCTGTTATTCTCTCGGGATTCAACCGATGAGGACTTTGCCCTGCCGCATCTCACTCTTTCTGATGTTTTTCTCTCTCCTCCCCTCCCCGCGCTCCGTTCCTGCGTATTTGTATTCTGGCTGTGTGTGAATGCCGGCAGTGACAGCTATTTAGCATTATATTTGAATGCCTTTAAAAGGACCTCTTCAAAGGAGCACAGGCGTGGTAACAGGGAATAGAACAAATAGCAGATGGTGTTGAAACTATGTTCGCATCAGGGGGTGATGCAAATGCTCATCATTCATTAAGGCTGAGGACAGTAATTTGATAATAAGATAATACATTACACCTACTGCCTTCGTCGAGCACGCCGTGGGCTGCACCTACACAATTCAAATCGACGGTGTGCGATGGAAAGAGGTCAATCATTATGGATGCGGGGAAGGGAGACCTCCTAGCCAGAGAGGTCATTATCCGCTGTGTGCCCCGAAGTGATGGAAGGATGGACGGTGAATAGCTATCAGACTGAAAACACACAAATCAATTTATTAGCAGGAGTAACTGATGGGGCGTCTGCACTTGACCGCTATCGCATAGTAATTTCCATAGCCACGGTTGTGCCTTACATAGCTAGTCATGCAGCAAATCCGGAAATCATTTCGACACTCTAGTGTCAGCTGCTGAGTGTTTTTGTGGGTTGGCCTGTGCTCCTGCCTTCTTCTTTGTGCAGCCACATTAAAACGGGGCCTGACTGTTTAGCTGTGATTTGACTGTTTGACAGATAGATAGACACACCGACGCACTGGAAGACAGATAGTTGGTTGACTGTATTGATCTCTGGCGGGAAATTGGACTGTTACAGCAGCAAATCACACAAACAATCAGCTAAGACACAGGCACAAACACACACACACAACACAGCCCAGCTAAACAAACAGACAGGAAAGCCTGCCTCCTCACCATATGCAGCCAATGACTTACTCGCTTTGTACCTTAACAGTGCTGTCAGGATCAGCTGGAGAATCTCAGAGCACGTACAGGCCAAAGGTAGAGAATAAACACTGGACAGGTTGCCAGTACATCAAAGTGCACATACACATACACAAGCACATACACTCAGTCACTTACACCTTGGGCATTTTAGAGTCTCCAAATGGAGACTCTAAGATGTTCTCTGAAGGACAATAATAAATCTAGTCACGAATATGAATAATTTGTCATATGTTGATTGTCTTTGCCACTTTCATGTTGTTATGAATTATTATTGTAGAGCTGCAATATGCAAGCACTGTCTGTCTTACCCTAGTTGGGGATGCATTGTTTTCTCTCCATTAACATAGTGAGGCTTGTAGTGAGTTAGTACCTGCAGACGACCAGTCTGATGTTGTTGCACATAAACAGGAACTTTATTTTCTTTGCCGGAGCCAGCAACCAAAACTTATCTGAACCCCTCTGCACAATAAACTCACTCCTTGCACTTCACTCTCTAACAACTTGGGGAGATCTACTACCCACAATACCCGATGAACCGTGTCACACCTACACTGGTTTAACACAAGGGACCATATATTTTTTAAGACCAGACTACAGTGGCATTAAATATTCACAACTCATCCCTAGTACTAACCTCCATTGGTTTGAAGGGTCTTAAAAAGATGGAGCATTTGATTGGATCTGGCTGGAGGTGGCCGAGCGCAGCCCGTGTCTGTGTATTTATACAAACAGTTTGGGTGCTGAGAGGCGAGACAAAGCAAACTTGTGTCTGAATGGCCTTCTGGGGAAATTATTCCACGTCCATATCGAGGTCAGCTTTAAGACACCCACTGCCTCACTCAGGGTCTCTGATATCTAATCAATAAATAATCTGCGACTGGATCTGCACTACCAATCCTCCATCCATCACTCACTGATCTCACTTTGTATCACTCCGTGAATTTACAGGCCACTGGCTGCATGCTAAAGCAAATCCTCATATTCGTCGTCTCAGTTTCATTATGAAACGTAGTCCCTCTGCGCTGCCTCATGTTCGTAGTCACACCATTGCAAGAAAAACCACACACGTCAAGAACTTTTCCCCATATAGTCTTTGTTCAGAAATCCTCACTGTTCTGCATCATCTGCTTGTCTTGTGACCTTACCTGTATTCTTGCCAAGTGGACAAAGCAGCAGTACAGCCATGCATCCTGTCACCCAATGCCGCACATAACCGGATTGTTGGGTCCACCGCCTGAAATTGAACACAGTGATCTTATTTGGTTCGGCTGTGTTCTTCCTTTCTCTGTCTCTCTCACTTTGTTATCACTTGTCTCTGCTCCCCTCAAACCCCGATCTTCTCTTTTTTAAACCAACCTACCCTGTCCACTCCTATTGCACTTACCCCTCCGTCTAATCCCTCCGATTCTCTTTCTTGCTCTGATCCACTGTGTATGTGTGTCGCTGGGTGGGTGGGAGGCACAGGCAGAGTCGCCGCTCTCAGAGGTCATTTCACAAGTGTGGCTGCTAATTAACAGAGATGAAATGAATCATTTCAAAGGGAGATGTGGACACACAATTCAGTCTATTTCATTTTGGTTTTTTTTCCCCTCCTCTTGCCCGCTGTTGCTTCCCTTTTCAAAAGCACTCCAAAAACACTTGATCGGCTCCATTTCCATGGACACCAACGCTACCTCCGGCTTTGCATTGGCACGTTTTAAAGAGTGAGCGCCACTTGGATGAATCCACCCAATTTTTCTCATTCTGGAGATGACATTTAATTTCGCATGTACAGCACCTGCTGTCATTTCACCATTTATTACGCTTACTGGCTTAAATGTGAGGTGTCTCCGAATCAATATACTTCCCACGTATTGAGTAGAGAGTATGCATAGATATCAATATTATCTTTTGTAGGGCAGAATTCTGCTACCCTGCATTTTTCTAACATGTACCTCATAATAAAGTCTGAACAGTTACTTTTATCTTGGATATTATGGGAAATGTGTCACATTTGAAGTTGAAATACTGGAGTGAGAAAGTGCTTTTCTATAAGAATTGTGTTTTGGTGCAGCTCTTACCATTTTATGAGATCTTAAATTGACTCTACATTTCAAAAGAAAATATCAAACTTTTTACTGGACTACTTTTATATAATAGCTATAATTGCATGTATATATTGAACCCTTAAAATTTCATGCACTGTCAGAGTTTAAACCGTCCAATCATTTTCATAGCTATTCATGCTGGCAAAGACTTTACTAGCCAAAAGGGAAAGACCCACAGAGGTAGAGTCTTCCATCCATTCATTCATCTATTATCTTACCTGCTGCAACACCTATGTGCCCAGTGGAGGGAATACACCCTGGACAGGTCGCCAGTCAGTTTTAGGGCAGATAGTGATACTGTCCAATTTGTGTTCCACACAGATGTTCATGTAAAACCTTTTTAAATTGGGAATTTGTTTTGCCAAAAGAAAGTCATACATGTACACTTTTCATCTCTTGAGGGACCTGAGATACGTTTCTATTGTTGGAGGCAATGAACGCTTCTTGAATCTCCTTCAACAGCTATTGCATCCACAGCTCATTGTTTTCCTCATTACGAGGTTATTATACGTGTACCTGTATCAGAGGTGATATTGTTGTTTTTCTCTGAGTTTTTCAGGCATTCTGACCTGGCAGGTTTTTGTTGTTTTCTGTCTGGTCTTTCACACACAAGTGTAGCACAAATAGTTGGTTAACAAATGAAAACAGAGAGAAATGAGCGATAGAGTAGTTGAAACCCTGGTTTCTATTTTCAGCTCCAAATTGTCAGTTTCGGGAAACACAAATCCATGGACGAAACACCCATCAGTCCCAGTGGGAAAGCAAAAAGAGTGTAGCATAGTTTAGAGTGAGCTCCGGGTCAGACTGTACTTTTTGTACTTTACTGAAGTGCAATTCATAGTGGATACTTTTGATTTTTGCTCCACTATGTTTCAATTGGATTCTGTTACATTATTATGATTGGTGATCAGTATGTCACAGAGGTACAGACACCCAAACAGCTTTCATGTGCTACACATCTTAGCACAATCCCAGCACAAAGCAAATAAGTATTTGCACCAATCGGGGCCATGCAGAAATGACAAACTCAGGCAATTAGAATTAGGGAAATAATTTGACTTCTTAATGCTTAATAGAGGAAGCTTGTATTTTCATTCATGCAGTGATTATAAAGCAGCTGTCAGATGTACAATGGGAGTTCTCTTCTAAGGTCCAAACAAGAACAGAGTTTGACATTTATGCACAATATTGTTATGTAACAGTCACTGAAACTATGATAGCATGCAGAAGAATAGAGGGTAGAAGTAGTAAATATAAACACTTACCTGCTTACTTTTCTAGGAGTAGAATGTGGTACTTCTGCTTGCACTTGAATGCATGTTTCTCACTTCTACATCAGTTAATAGTTCCAGTAGTTAATTTCAAGCCTTTTTTTTTTTTCAACCTAAAACACTGTTGTGTATAGGACTTGAAGCCTGCATGCGAGAAACACATCCAGGACAACTATCAGACATTTAAGCATACAAGCTTGGAAGACAATCACTTGCCATTGGTTTTCACCTCTCACCTAAACTCACATGGTTGCACTGTGACCGGTTCTCAAAGCACCCAAATGAAACACACACCCAGGGATGAACGGTGTAATTAAACCTCCTACAACACTTGAATACGTCATTAATGTTCCAGCCATGAGGACATGGGATGCAGTGTGTGGCACAGATTTAAGAGCAGACCCTGATTTCTAATACATTATAAGACAATTAGTAAAGCACTGTTAGAGACAGGGCTAAAAAAAAACACTTTCTAATTCTAATTCTAATACTTTCACTGAATAAGAGAGGGAAATATATTCCCTCTACTGCTTATACTCTTTAAATGCGCCTGTGGAACTTTGAGGCTTCCATCACGGAGAGGCTGCCATAACCTTCAGCTAAAATGCTAATCAATAGTTCAAGCATGCAGGCACAGATCCTCATCACATTCCTTTCTACTCAGACTTCTGTGAGTGACAGCCGCACTCAAGTTGTGCGTGTGCGCGTGTGTGTCTGCGAGTGCATATGAAAATCCTAAAAGCAGAGGTGTCTCGTTACAGGTGATGATATTGCGGCCTAGATTGATGCCATAGTTCTGCTTCTGCCAAAGAATCAATGACATGGCTGCCGGGACGAATCAGGCTCACAGCTGCCAGGAAAGTGGAGTGCAGCTCCGCTTTGATTGGGGGGAGGCTGGATGGATAGTTTTAAACAAAATTAAACAACAGTGGGGTCGCAGACATATTGGAAATGTTTATTTATGTTTGCGTGCGAGGAAGAGAAAAAGAAAAAAAAGGATGGAGGGTAAAGCTTTTATGAGCTCCTGTGAGATGATAGAAGGGGAGATCAGCAAAAGTGTATTTTGGTGAGGAATGAGGCAGGTTGGCAACACTGCAAACACAAAAGACATTCAGTCCAACTGAAATTAAATTGCATTTTTTTGTGTGCGACAGTATACGTCTGTGTGCTGTACATCACTTGCCTTGACTTCCCCTTTGAGGGTGTTCTCAAAAGCAGAAATTTATATTTCTTATTTCACAGTGGTGCCCCTGTAATTTTATGTGCATTTGATGAAATGTTTTTATACAATATCCTTATATATTCTCATATACAGCCAATCACATTAAACGATAAACTCAGTGGGCTATTGATGGCAGAGCAGGCAGTCACACAGGCACACAGCAGCAGCCTGCTGCAAAGCACAATAGCTGCACACTAAAATAACGGCTCACATTAGTTTTTCTGCTCCTGATGAGGCACAGCAGGAAAAAACATGCACTGGTCTGATTTTGAGAGTTTGGAATGTTTTAGAATCACCTTAATTGGTCTTCTTTTCACACCAGTTTAAATACAAGTGTTTATGTTTTCATTTCAATTCAGATTAATTGAAACCAGAGTACCTGTAGAAAATGAAAACATGCAACCTCCGCACAGAAAGGACCTCGGTCTGGGCTATAACTTTATGTAAGTAGATGGAAACATAAGTAATCAATAAAAGCAAATGCCTGAACTTAGAAGGTGATGCGCTCCCATTTTTCCCCACGTACACCTGCCCAGTTTTATTCCAGTCTATATTCTTTTTGCTTTGTTTTCATGAAACAAATTGTCCATATATTAATCATTATCTGTTTAATTAATATATTTCTAATATTTATTCTTAAGAGTCTGTCAAAAAAAATATATATATATGTATGTGTGTGTGTGAGTGTGTGTATTATTTATTAATAATCATACATGTATGATTATTTATTAATGTGTATCAACAAAAAAAGGTCCAGATGCCTCTGTAAAAACTGACTCAAATTTGAGAAATGAAGAAAGTGAAAAAAGAACTTCATGCAGTTCAGATTTCTATTCTGGAAATTCATAAGAATTGCACCTATTTAGTATCAGAATCTGACCTGTGTTAATGCCAAGTTTATCTTAATTTACTCAGGTACAATTGTGTCAATCTGAGTCCTCAGCAATGTGAGTTTCATGGTGACGTCTATTGGATGAAACACTTTCCCTATTTACTCACTATTCACTTGTTATTCCCTCGCCGAAGCCTTTATCTAACTTTCGAGTTCAAACACCTCTCTGGCTCTTTTAGTTTGTTGAATGAGCAAACATTCCTCAGGAAAAAGTGCTCCGCTGACATCAGTCCTAATAACCTGCTCAGCCACGGCACATTAAACAACATGAAAACATACCTGGAAATGTCACTTCAGTCCACTATGATGCGGCTGTGTACAACAAAGTCTCGCTGTTTTGTTAACAACATGCTGTCTGTTCACTCTGGCAGCCTGTCAGTCGCTGTCAGTCAGACTTGTCCAGCCAGCTGAGACAAAGAGGAGCATCTCTAATATTCCCCCACAGTCCTTTTTACTCCCCTTTTGGTAAAAACTAGCAACTATATGTGAAGAGAAAACACACGTTGACGAAATGGCTGTGCTGTGCTTTCAACTTGACTTTTCTCTGCTGTGAATTCTTTCTGTTGGTTTTTAGTATGTCTTATTATGGTGGACCGGTGGTTAGCACTGTCACCACATGTCCAGAAGGTCATCGGCCTCACATGCCGTCAGGAGGAAATTTAAGCAAAAAAAAAAAAGGATATGGTGTTTAAGAGTGAGCAGCTTTAAACTTGAAGTCAGTTCAAAACACTGAACAACAACAGAGCAGTCAACTGGTTCTCTCTTCAGCCATTAGTTTTCAACACATTTCAAAATGGGTGGAGGTCATTGCTAATAGCATCAAGAAATGATAATGGTTTCCGTTGTTATTCCAAGGAATTTTTTTCTCTCTCCCACTCCACCATAGGCCTCATTTCATCAGTGCCATCAGCAGTATAATTCAGAGTAAAATGTGAGGGATAAATTGCGGCGCGTGGGAAGCCTGGTATATAATCACAGTGCTGACATATCTAGCCTTGCTTGAGGAGTGGTTAATAAAGAAAATGAGACACTGTCAAATCTCCTGAGGATGAATTAATTCATCACTGTGCTCTGTGCAATCCAGTGAAATTTCGCTAAAATAAAAGGCAACACGACCACCAAAAAGACATTCTCAATTTCATTTCACTCAGAGGCAAGCAAAACAGTTGATCTGAGTTGCAGATACTATAGATGCTTCAATATGCTGTAACGTGGTTTCTCAGATCCACGAGGGTCTTAATCTCTCATACTAACACAGAAAACCTCCTCTCATCTGCAATATTCAAGCCTGAATTCAAAGAAACAAAGGTGCCGTTGCATGTATCAAACAGCATATCTCTAAACATGCAATCGCCTCTTTGTACAAACCATACACGCCCTATTCATACATTTACCTGAGTGGGAGGACAGCGGATGTCTGTAGGCGCTTAAGTCTTTGTGAAGTCAAATGCTATGTGCTGTAGTCAGAGCTTGTGTTTTTGAATACATCACAGCTTCGGTTCCTGCTTGCATTTCACTGTGATTCACCGTGATGATGGATAGCATGTGTTCTGCTGCATCTCCCAGGGTGAAAGCAAATTGAATACACTCGCTGGAATAAAGCAGGGAGGGGGATTCACTGGTTTGTGACTGTCAAATAATGTGCCAAATGTCCCTGTGAACTTATGTCAGAGTGTATGGAGAGGGCTCTGGCAGGCAGATGCTGAGGGGAAGGTGCTAAATCATCAAATATTACAAATGTAAATATAATGAGGAAGCAATGGGTGGTGGGATGGAAAGCAGGTGCAGTCAATTAGAGAAAATGTCATTTTTAAGTTTAATTAAAAGCCTGATAAATGAAAATAAGTTAAATTTTTTGGGGAAAAAGAATGCTTGTGCCCACCTGCACTCCTTCTACTCATGCATTATTCCTTGTAATTTTAGTGGATTATCCTATTGTTCTAGCAAATTTAAGTAAACTCTGTTTATGAAATGTCACTTAATCCAATTACAGTCTTTTAGCCACAAGCCAGGCAGTAATTTAAAGACTGCAGTGCACTGTGTGTCTTGTTTGGAGGAAAAGCTGCAGGTGTGTGCCAGCCGATTTCGGTGCTCTGCAAACGGTTATCAGGTGAAAAGGAGGCAAAGCCGACAAGGGAATAAAGTCACGGGAGCGACTTCTGTAAAAATCATTTTGGCAGGTCGGGAGCATTTTCTGCTGAGTAAGGCCAAAAAAAGTTTTGGATGTGAAAGAGACGAATAGACATCATAATGTTGTACAATAGTTTGGGGAGACCAACTAATAGTTCCTTCTTGTTGGGTTGAGTGAAGGACGCCTGCTACTATGGGAGAACTGGCAAAATCTCTTACTGAATTGGTATGTTTGGGTAGAGAAAATTGTCGGTTTTGTTTTGCTCCTCCAGGAAATTCGTGGAATCACAACAGAGCGTGTTTCCAAGGAAGAAGTAGCATTGTTCCTGAAAAGATAATGCATTTCTCACCTGAATAGCATGGTACCATCCATACACCCATCTATTATCTTACCTACTTTGTGCCTTAATGCTTATTTCCAGTGCACTAAGGCGAAAGTATAGAATAAACAGATTGCCAGGCCACTGGAGGAAATTGGAATGGGCAGAAAGAAAAACAGAAAGGCCAGTGGTCCAACCTGGTAGTCGAACCAAGTCCTATTCACTGTGAGGGAACAGTGATAACCACTGATCCCCCTCAACATGACACTTAAAATTAATCTTTAAGTCTTTTAAATGCCACGCTCTAGTTTATAGCTGTGGGTCACCTGTTTGAAAAGCAACTAGTGATAAACTGACCTGGATTTCTCATCGGTTGAGGCTGATATTTAGAGATATAATGTGACACACATTTTTTTTTATTTAGTTGCTTTGGGAGCACAGTAATCTGATGACAGTTATGTAAAAATGATAATGTCGACCCAGCAACAGCTCCGCCATTAAATGCAACCCTCGTGTCCAGACATAACTTTGACATCATTACAAGATTGGCATTTTCTTCATAATTAAATCTCTGACAACTTTATTTTTTGAAGTTAGAAGAACTGAACAAAAAAAGACAAGTTTGCCAGTAATGACTCACACCCTACAGCGTGCACTACTTTGTCAAATCGAACTCCTTTAAGATCCCATGCCACAGATGCGACACATGACGGCCATAAAGAAGTGCAGATGGCTACAATAAAGGCTCAGCACATTATCATAAAACTGCTCCGCTGCAAACAGTCACAGCTTGAAATCTTTAGTGCAATTGCGTCCAATCCTCCATTGGTTCCTCAGTTTCCATCAAGGGGGACATTGACATCAAACAGCGTATGTAAAAGATGCAGCTACGTGATCATAACCTTCTCATTTAGACAGTGTTTGTTATTGTTCTCAGGTTCCTCAACAGACACAATGGCGTTTTCCTCAGTCAAATGCTGAACCTCAGCTCATAGGGTAGGATGCGCTGCACAAACACACAATCTGGTAATAGAAACTGAAGCCTTTGATATTGGTCCCCATGGGCGGCATCAGCTTGAATACTGCGATGGGGTTGTGTGAATCCTAACAGAAGGCTCCCTACTGCAGGGTCAGAGCTGCACTGGGAGACAACACGTGCTGAATACATTTGAAAAACACTATGCTTTGATATTCAGATCAGCCCAGTGCTCTGCTGGGGAGAGCGTCAGTATTATCATCCAAGGGAGTACATCTATGAAAATGCATGTTGATTTTTTGCACTGACTAAAAGCATACAAGGATGTCACACCCTAGCAGCTCTAATCTCACTTAATGACAACGTGTCGCTGTGGCATCGTTGCAACGAGATGCATGTGGAAATTGCGTAAATGCAGAAATTAAGTTGGTAATAGAGAAGCAGAGGGACCTGCTATTTTTTTTTACCATCTTTAAAAGAAATTACTCAATTTGCTGAATTATCCAGAGCCAAAATCAGTCAGCTGTTGTCCGTTTGGTATCATTTTGGCATCATTTCCATGATTATCAAAATGATGCGCCACTGTCACGTCCATGCTCAGTGCTCCGGATCAATCAAGGCTCATGCAGAAATAAAACAAACAAATAAATACAAACAACTCTTGTTGTCTTTTCGAAGCTCTGTATAGAAGCATGATTTACCAATCGGTCATATTAACTAGGTAAAACATTCTGGGCTCAGCCATTAATTATATTACTTTCTATCACACACTGAGATTTAATCATCGCTCAAATTAATTTCCACTGAAGCAGGAATTGTGTAACCTGAAGGTTATGTGGGTTCAGTCCTGTTATCAAATCACCAGATGAAACAGCAGTGGTTTTAATTATTGGTAATTAACCTTATGAAATAGGTTTCATGCTCCTGTTCTGACTTTTCAGCTCTGCATCTTTCTCATTTTCATGCCTTATTCTTAGGTTTAAATGAGGTATGTGCCCCACTCATTGGCCCATTAGTTTTAAACACAGTTATTATTGTTTTTTCTTTCTTGCTTTTTTCTTTTTTTCTTTTTTGACCAGATGAACTTGGACCTCATCGAGAGCCCCTAATCTAATCATCAGAAACCCACCACGGACATGATGTAGATGTCGTCCGGCTCAGCTGCATAATCTGATCCGTGTTGCATGGAGTTGAAAGGTATCCTCGCTGGCTGATGGCTCTGCTGCTGCATACAGTCCAGTAGTGTCAGTTCCTATCAGTCATAGCACGCCCTGCCTCTCATGTTGCCTGTCTCATTTCCATTGTCTGACCCAGCCGCCCTCCACTTGAAGGGCCGATGGCGGAGATGTTGCTCTCCTCTTCCCCGGGATCTCATTAGAATCCCGTTCTGCCGCCGCGTCACGAGACTGGCAGCGGCGGAGGCGGAGGCGAGGAGTTTGACTGACAGCTCTTATTGTGCACCTGATGCACGTCCAGACGCAATTAAAATGCTGTTATTAACAGCAGTGAATTCCCTTTCCCAGCATCCACACGCTTCGCATGCTGCCATGCGTGTGCTCATACGTGTGTGTGTTCTCGCTCTCAGCGATGCCCCCACCCCCTCACCACCACTACCGCCACGCGTGATATCATGCATGCCGAATGCGTGAACAAAGTGATCAGGCCTACAGGGCTCATCAGCTGGCTTAGTGCCTCTTCATTCGCCCTCGGCCGCTGTGGCCGGCATAGGTTGGTGATTGGCTTGACAGCTCCATTAAAAAAGTGAAGGTGATTGCGTTCTGTTCTGTTCCTATGGCATGCATGACTAACCAGGCTCAGGAGGAAGAGCAAGGAGCTCACTCGAGCTCCGTTCCATTGGGCTTTTGTCAGTTTTAATACAAATGCTTTCATGTTGGGACGGCTTTGCCGTTCATTGCCAGTCCTGTGCACCGCGGTTGCTAACAAAGGCGCTTGCTGTGTTTATATGCACAGAGAGGAGGCAGGTTAGGTGGAGAAATTAAAAAAAACCCGCATTTGTGCGCAAGATGGTCATTGATCAGAAATTCCCTTGTAATTTCTGAAAGAGCGGCTTTTGTAGCGTAACTAACAATTAACCGTTTGGCAAAGCCCTTCCTAGATGAGGGATAGCTTAGTCACAGCGTACGCACCATAACTAGACAAAGCACGCCTGTCAAGTGCAGGATTTCCTCCCATGATGCACTTGTGTGCTTGGGGCTCTACTAAATGGAAAATTTACTGTGTGCATTTCTGCTGTCGGGTGAGGAGAAGTAGTGTATTTTTAGTGCGTTGGAAAACTAATATAATGTGATTCCTAAAGCCAGAGAGTGAGTGATCAACAAATCTTACATGATTTTGTGGGCATGTGTTAGAAAATAGCCACTCAGTACTGTACATTTCCTCCCTCTAATGAAACATAAATCGGCTTGGATGATATCTTATCCCGACGTGTTGCTTTAACCCTCTCTGTACAGATTGTCTATCAGTCAAACCTGAACTGCATTTCCAACAAAGTTAGCACTATGTAGCTGGCTGAGGGCCCCGGTGTAGTGCCACATTTATTCGGTTCCACATTTATGTCCATTGCATTGGGTGCTATGAGACAACAGCAAGCTTGACAGCCTTTATCCAGCTTTGATTTTCCACAAGGGGGAGCATTTTTGCCTGGTGAGCTTTTCTTTATTTTTACTATTACCCAAAAGTTTCACCTTATTTGCCTATTGCTTTTAATAAATAGAGAGTAGTAAGATCCACTTAGTGTGCAGGAGAGATGTATTCATTTGTATAATATACATAACTCTGCAATCTCTTGCCACATGCACAATACCTTCAGGAGACTTTTAAATAAAGAGAATGTGTGTGTCTGTGTGAGACAGAAAACAAAATGCACTTGCCACGATAATATCAGGAACTGGGAGAAAGGAGTTATTGTGTAAACAGAAATATTTAACAACTTCTTTTCTCTAATTATGGCTGCCAACAGAGCCAACAACATCTAGCACAGTGCTGCTGTTAGAAGCACAAGAGCTTCTATGTTTGAATAATGATAGCCTTTGTAACCTCATCTTGTGCTGTTTAAACTACCACAACAGTTTGACCAGGCACACTTCTGTATTGAAGACTAATGGTCTGTGTAAGAGTGGTTCCTGTCTGTAAGTCCTGTAAATAACCTACTGCTGTTCGACACTGGAAATGGCACATAGATTCACTTTTTAAAATCGATTTATATATATATATTCATATATATATATATATATATATATATATATATATATATATATATATATATATATATATATATATATATATAATCTCTGACATGGCCAGGAATTCATTTTGTCTCATAAAACTAGGGCTTGTTAACTTGCCTTTAATGCCTTACCCTGATTAAATGAAATTAGGTTTCATCTTGACATGTTTGAGAAATCAGGTTAATGCAGAAAAATGTCTCACAACAGGACCCATAGTTACTTTATGGGGCAGCCACTTGCATGGAAAATGTGAACATGCATACAGCGAGTCAAGCTGAACTCAGCCAAGCAGAAGTAAATATGTGAAAACTTTTCCAGAATATACAGGAAACAATCTGACTGAAATTAAGCAAATAAAAACAAAACTTGTATTTATCTTAGAGTGTAAACGCTTCCGTTGGTTGGGACAGAACACCGCACACATGGGGGATCATTAACATAACATTAAAATTGATCCAAGCCGCTCTGTTCACCACAGCTATATCTGAAACAAATTTGTTCGGAGGGCTATTTATTCTAATCTGAGTGCTGAACGCACTGTGTCAACATCAGGATTAAACCCAAACAAGACAGATGGAAATCTCCATCTCCAAACACAGAAGGGCTCAGCCTAAGCACTGCCTCTACATGACATCTACATTTAACACGATGTCTTTGATCCACCCTGTAGTGTCATGCTGTTCATTTACTATTCAGGGGTGCTGTCAGAGTCCATCTCAGTGGCAGTGTCCTCCTAGAAAACAGACACAACACATCACATGCTCTCATCAAGAAAGTAATATTACTAGTGAGAATGAGACTGTTTCTGACTTGACTTCTCTCCACCAAACTCCAAATGATATCAAGTGCATTAGGCATGCTGAGGGGATAGATTCAGTATCGTGGTGCACAATGGCAGGATGGTGAACATGGTGGAGTGAGAAATCACAAACCATTATGCAGGATGTCAGAAACAGTTCAAAGCAGCTTAGAGGAGTTGCCTTCCCTTCTCCAAGGTCAGAAACACTTACTGTTCAGAAACTGCAGCAAGAACAAAGTGACTGCATATGTATGCATACTGTATGTGAGTGTGTGTGTGTCTGTGAGTGTGTGTGCCTGAGGAGAACAGTAGTTGCAGTATGAAACAAACATACATGTGTCTGATACCTTACCTGCTTTGTACTTAATTGTGTCATGGGGGACTGCTGGATATCTTCAATCTCTAGGGATGATTCAGTCTCCAGTTGACCTTAATGCATGTTTTTTGGACTGTGGGGAAAACCTGGAATACCTGGAGAAAACCTACACAGACATCGGGAGAACATGTGAATTCTGTGCAGAAAGGCCCTCGGTCCATCTGGTATTCGAACCTGGGATCTGCCCTAAAACAAACAGTGAAATGACAGAGAACAAAGAAAAACGATTCTTTCCCGGGGCTTTTACATCTGCAATTTGTACAGTAGGAGACAAATGTGGTATGCAGTTTTGAGCCTTTTATGAACAACAGTTCATAAGTTCCATTAAAAAAAAATAGTAGTCGGAGATCATTTCAAACCTAATAACTCCCCCATGACCATCTGTTCCTGCCAGTCGGAACAGACTGGAAAAGACTCTCCATGTCCTTTGTACAGAGACCTGCCAAAGAACTGATTGGAGTGCAGTAGTTTTGATTCCTAATGCAGGTACAAACACAGAGCAAGAGAAACTGTTTTTGGGTTCATTTTATGGCTGTGCTCCCAAAAACCAAATATTGTTACTTTTTTAATATAGTAATACATTTGTTGATCATTACCAGGATAATGCGTGTTGTAAAGTCAACATTAAAGAGGCAATTAATTCTTTCCCATATCTGTGCAATTATTTTGTGTGTTAAAGCAGCCAAAACTAACTGAACTAAAAATAGAGATAAAAAAATACTGCATGCAAATTCCATTTCGTTCCATTTTTATTTCCTCTTCCATTTAGACAAATGCAGGATGGCATCGTGACATTAAACTGCTCCTCAAGATAGAATGGTTAGTATGTATGTGCATATTAAATATTTTTGTTATATTCACTAAAATATACTTAGCATTTTTACAGAAGTTGGTTAATTGACAATCTCTTGTCTGTGACTGTCACAGTCTTTTATATTTGGACCGTGTCTGGACATTAGTAATGTATTAGCTACCAACAGCTTGATAAAGCTATACAGCAGAAAGTAGTAGAAAGATAGCAGAGAAAGACAAAGACAAAATTTAAGTTGTTTTCATAGATACTTAGACACAAAGATGGGTTGGGCTCGAGGACATGCTCAACTGATAGACTGATAGACAGACTGATAGACAGCCACGCTGGCCACGACAGTTTGGTCTCAATGTTGACCTAATGTCCAGACAGCCTGAGTGGGTGAAGAAACAGGAACAGATACAAATACAAGTTACCTGCATTCATGAGTTGAATAACTAAGCAGCATGCAACCTTCACATCAACAGGCTTATGGAATAGTTACACAACATATGTTGTGAAATATGTAATGGTATTTTAACATGGAAAGGCAAACCTTTTGATTTGAGATGGACAAAAAAAGACTATAGGGAAAAATAAAGTTCTTTAGTGAATAGCACTGCCATAATACTGGTCAGACCAAGGGTTTGTTTTCTGTGTGGTTCTCCCTGGGTCTGTGCGAGATTCCTCTAGGTACTCTGTATTCACAACAGTCCAAAGACATTGCGTCAAGATCAACTTGAAACTCATTTTTTGCCTCTGAGTTTGTGGTGGTTTGAAGGTTTGTGTGCCCTGAGTTGGACTGATGACCTGTCCAGGCTGTTTTTGTTGTAGATTGACACCAGCGGACTCTCAAGACACTGTTGGGGACAAAGCAGGTAAGATAATGGATGGATAGTAGGTGAATGCATAAAAAAAAAAGTCAGATTGTTCATGCCTGTGATTATGGGTCCTTCAGTCTTTCAAGTGTATTTTCTCACACAAACATTTTTCAAGTAAATAATTAATGATCTGTATTGCCTCCATTGTTGTCTGATAATTAAACACAGATGTTAGTTATTGGTGGGTGTTTGATTGGTCCTCTCGCTGCCCATAGAATAACATCATTTATAATTCCCACCTTTTGGAGGCAATTACACGGCCGCTCTAATCTCATCAGTCAGGGAGACGGTCAGAGAGACAGCAGTTGAAGTGTTTCACTCTTATCGCTTGTGCTTGCTGCCTTCTCCTCTCCGTCTTTCTCTTCACCCCTCTCCTCCATCTTCTTCAGGCTGGGTGGCTGGCAAGTCTGCTGACAGCAAGTCCTTGGCTCCATCTTGCTGCGGCTCTGCCTTTCATAGCAGGGACAATTATCAGAGCTGAGCCTGTGCTGACTTTTTTTTTTTTTGTCTTGACATTATTTGTCCTTCCCTGTGCCCTTTCCACTCACGCCTCCAAAGAGCAGTTGGTCAGTTTGAGTCATCAGCTCGGTGACCACGATGGGACGGGTGGTAAACAAGCGAGCTAGATGTAAATCTGCCTCCCAAGTGGCCAGACTATTAAAATCGGTACCAGCTCATCTCCATTTCTAAAGCTGTAGCTCCTGTGGTGAAGCGTTTGTTCCCAATTTTTCAATGACGTAAATGATGAAATAGTGGAGCTGTTGACATAAGGAAAAAGCACATTGATTTAAATCCATCTTTTGCAATACATCTTCAAAATCTCACTCTTCAAATCCAGCAAAAATCACTCCGATATATCTACTTTTGGGATCACCTTTGTGTGTAGAGTAAAATATATCTCTGGTCGTGTTTTCTCTGTCCGGCTGACAGTTCCTTGGCAGAGTAATGTCCAGCCTATGTGTCAGCCATGTTTATTTAGGATGACAGAAGCAATCTGCCCTTGTATCAGCTCACGGTTCAATCTATATCTCATTACTCTTTCCAAACAATATCATCTTGGCTGGGATTCACATGGCATCATAATAGATTCAGTACTAGTGATATCATGTGTGGCTGTTTTATCGAAGCACCCGGTGGCAGTAATGTAGCAGCAGACGCAGTAAATCTGACTTTTTTTTTTTGCTTCTAATACAACAACCTTAAAAGATATTTAATTACGCTTCACACCCTTATATGTTTACTCTTCATTTCCATCTCATCCTCGGTCCCTTGAATCTTTCTCCTTCTCTCTCTTTCTTTGCTATTATTCACTTTTTTTTCCAGGGCAGAGCTAAAGCAGGCTTTGCCCGTGTGATTTACTTTCTATTAGGGGATTAAAAATCAATTATGCAGGAAGCCATGCGTAGGCGTGATTATAGCTGCGCATGACGGCACCATTCATCACAGGACCACTCATCTCTGCAGCCGTTAGTTACACAACACACACCAGGACAGCCATCTTTTACCATGAACTCTGCCCCCATCTTTTACACATTGTAAATAGAATGGGTCCACCATATAATAAAAGATGAATGACTTGGCTAAAATAAAAAAAATGAAAAAAATCAGAATAACCAACCCTCAGATGGCACAGTGAGAGAGTTGGGGTGAGATAAAATCTCTAAACACTGCATGTAATATCTACAAACAATAAAAAAGAATAATTTATGGAGGAATTCATTAACATCCGTCCCAGTTGAATGTAGCAATTATAACAATTACAGGACCCATTTACTGAGAATAGAGTGACACGGTAACAAGCTTGACAATGCCCTCAAACAGTCAGGCACTTTTGTATAATATCCCTCTCTGTGGGTTGATACAAACCTCAGACTGGACTGAATAAAAGATGCATTCTTCCCTCTAGAGCTGCGACTCACATGCATAGTAATGGCTTTAACTCCTATATGAAGACGAGAAACACCTGTTGGGTTAAAGTCATCCGTTATCTCACCTACCTTGTACCCAGCAGTGCTGCAAGGGCGTGTATGCTGGAGCCTTTCCCAGCACATACTGTATAGAGTGAAGGCAGAGGATGAACCCTGGAGAGGATAGCAGTCCATCATAGGACATACTCAGACTCCACACGCACACACAAGCACATTTCACTTTCACACCCAAGTCTAGTTTCCAGTTTCTAAACATGCATGTGTTTGGACTGCAGGCTGGGGTAATCTCCATAAGACAAAACCTCTCAGTATGACCGGGATTTGAACCAGAGACCTTGTTGCTACAAAGTAAATGTGCTACCCACCAAGCAAGTCATTTCTTAAGAGCACACACTTGTGGTCAATGGGCACATGTTAGAAGTGATCCTGTGATCCTGTGATCCTGTGATGGACTTCTGTCTCCACTGTCTGCCTCTCAATGCAACGCAACACACACAACACAATCACAACCACCAATCATTGATTTTAAAATGTCAGTTCTGCTGAAGATACTTATTTATCTTGGCACATAATCAGTATGAACTCATTTGTCAAGGAAATTTATTTATATGTCTTGCATTGCAGTTTTGGCAAAATTAAATCCCATTGTCTCTGAACAATATGAGATCTGTCACATGTATGGTCAATATTTTAAAGTCACGTTAATGGACTAAAACACAGATAAGTCAATAAGTCCTTGAGGGATGTAGCAGTCATGAACAGACGCAGGTCAGTGTATTTGAAAATGTTACATCTCACTTTGCCCTGATTAGTATTTCTTGTATTGTGTGATAATCACATTTGACATTAACTCATCCTCCTTAAGCCCAGCGTCTCTATTCACTATCAGCCAGATAAAATTTAACTGTTACTTCTGCTAGACCCCATTGATCCATATTTTACAGCATCACAATACACTACGCTGGATGTCTTAGAACCTTTCTCCAGTTATTTCTGGTGCATTTCTGGGCCGCACAGATAACATGGAGGCACTGTGAACCGTGCGTATTGTGTGTCTTCTCGAAGGGGCTCAGGTTTTTCCGACTACTCATCTGTGTTGGCTGGCACGCTGTTGTGTGCAGTGGTGTGCTGTGGAGAAAACATCAATGCTGGGGATGCAGGCAGGACAAACAAGCTGATGATAAAGGCCGTCTTTGTTGCCGGGCTGAGTCTGAACACCCCGGAGGCCTCAGCACAGGGGAGGAGGAGGAGGAGGAGGAGGAAGAGGAGGTCTATACTGAACTCCATCTTTGACGACCCCTTTCGTCCTGCCCCTTTCTACCACACAGATACAGCTACAGAGCATCCTCTGGTCTGTCCCTCCAAGGTGCAACCCAGCAACACGTTGTTTTTTTTTTTTTTTTTTTTCCTTGGTGCTGGCTGATATCAGACTTCTTCCTGTTCAAATGGATCTCGCCTCAGTGACCAAGGAGCAAACTAAAGCCGGGAGACTGTGCAGGGCTCAGCTGGGCTAATACACTGCCATGTCCCACCCTGTGCATTCTCTGTGGTATTCTGTAAATATAGCTATTTGCTGTGCTGTTTTTTCTGGACATATCTCAGTACATTCCATGTGTGCAAATGCCTGCATGCAGAACTTTCCCATAAAAGTACAGTACAGTAACTCTTTTATTTCTGTCTCACTCTGTCTTTTCCCACTTGTTTTTATTATGGTTTCTTTTTCCCAACTGCACTTTCCGTGCTCTTATAATGGAGACGGTGTGAACTTGCATAACATGCTCAAGTTCAGGGCATGATTTTGTTTGCGTAACAGTACTTCAACTGCAACAGTATTATGTATTGCCATTGCACAACATCTTTCAAGATGCTCTGAATGATCAGAATTGCACACTGAGCACCTCATCTATACATGGTGAAAAACAGCAGAGCACCTCTGTTTTCACATGTAAGTCATCACAATTTAAGATTTTCCATAAAACCCTATTTAAAGCAGCAATTTCAGTGAAGGAGGCTGTTTATGGCAGAATCTCTCTCAATGCAGCATTGTCTGTATTAGTCCCCGGGCTTACGTAGTCATAGTAAACGCAGTATAATGACTGATTGGATTCGTGGTCAGCTGTTATGCAAATGGTTGATGAATGAGTCTATGATTATCAGGCATGAATGAAGCAGAAGCTCCCAGTCGGCTAATGCAAGCCCAATTTAAAAACAAATTTTAGCGTGCGGGCACAGACCTGTGCTTTGTTTTACACCTCCACAGAAAGCCAAGACTCGACAAACAAGCTCTACCAGATTATTCATCTAAAACAGAGGGAGTTTTAGCTCTAAGCCATGAGCAGTCCCATCCTTTGCAGTGCTGAACATTTGCCAGCAGCAAATATAAGATGCTTTGAGTTTTTCTCAGGATTACCAGCCAACATTTTCACATCAATAACTGCGGTGGGTTCTGACAGAGCCACGGTCAGGGTTTGTATCTCTACAGTTTCTTACGTGATGCAGGTGCTAACATGCACACACACACACACATACACATACACACACTCCCTACACTCACCAGCCCTTCTTGTGCCGATAAGAGCCCAGACTTCGGGAGAATGGCACGTCTGTTTACTCTGAAAGGTTCAAAGATAATTTACCTGGATTAGAGGAGCCATCTGTGCCTGCCATCCCAGATTGCTTTGGAGGTGTCTCAATAAATACTGAGCAGGCTGCGTGGCATGCAGTGCAATGAAAAGGCATTGAGAGGTTTGCTCTGAAGCTGGGCTTAATGCCCCTTTTTATATCAATTACTACTGGGTGTACACTGGTGGCACCGCGCGACCTCACTGTTTTTTTGGAAACGGGATTTATTGCCGTTAAAATATTGCAGCTGTGAGATGTATGGGGTTTTTGGATTTCTTCCAGCAAATTTACATTTTCAAATGAAATGAAAAACAAGTTGCCTGAGGTGGGGGGATGTTCACTTCCATTTTAGGGATACAGTGGGGGCGTTATGTTTCCATCTCAAATTACAGCAGCAAGTTATCATAGTAACACTACCGTTTGGTTTATATTTAGCCAACTGGGCTTAACAAGAGCAAAAAAAGTCAACATGGCTCAATATTTTCTCACTCTGCTGATGTGTTCATAGAGATTCATCAAGTCAGTGACAAAGTGTTTACCTTTCCACCCAGCTCTGTCATCCAGACTGACGTAATGAGGCAGACAGCAGCCTTAAAAGCAAACAGAATCAGCCACATTGTGTTATCAAGGTTACTTTGACCTGTTGTTAGTTCGATTGAGAGCACCAAGTCACCCGGGCAAACTGTATAAATCCACCAGTTCTCATTTCGTGCTCATCTGCAGCAGCATGAGTGGGAGCTGAACTTCCAAATGTAAACCTTTGTGTGAGGGCCTATTTGAAGTAAACTTAGACAGTTGTAGCCACTGGGAAGTACGAGACCTGTAAAAAAAAAAAAAAAAAGAATAAAACCTGCCTAAGGTGAAGGTATTGATTTTTAAAAAGGCTACATCTGGTGGTTTCTCGAAACATGCTGAGATGCAGAAACAGTCTCCTGCTCAAGCTCTCAACCTCTTGTACATTGCCCTCTTTCAGCCACACTCACAGTTACATGTACACACATACACACATTTACTTTAGTGGTTGCACGGTAATTAGATTCTATGGAGGAGTTAGAGAAAGTTAGCACTAAATTTAGTCGGACAGTATGCGCCTGTGGGCTGGTGTACATACGGATAATGGGAATACATTGAGCAGTATCCAAGTGGTCAGAATGATGCTGTGCTCTCTGCACGGCTGAGATTTAGATATGCGCCCAGAATCAGTTTTGTCATATTCTATCGCGTTTTCCCTGAGGTGAAATATCAAGTGAGCAGAAGTGGCAGCTGAGCAAAACCCAACACTCAGGAAAATAGACTGTTGCTACTCTCCTCAGCTGTGATTAGAGTGGGGAAGTTTGGACCTGAGCAGCCATATACGGATTATTTCCCCAAGAAGGAGAAAATGGAAAGGCTGCATTCATCCTGAGAGATGTAAAAAAAAAAAAAAGTCAGAGATGTCAGATTGAGCAACATGTGAACTTAAACACTTGAACGTGTTTGCACGAGCTCTCCCACTCCCACTCCTATGAAAGTTGTGGCACAAAGTGCGTGCGGTGAGACTGTAAAGAGTGCAGCTTGTGCATCTGTGCCACTGATAAACGTGCCTTTACAGGGGAGCCGGGGGATCTATATTCTGCTGATGTTGTGTACACCCAGGGATGCACACCTCTCTCTCTTTCTCTCTCTCTATCACACACACTTCTACACACACAAACAAGAAAAGCCTGGGATGTGCCTACTCTTTGTGCGAAGGCTATTGCTCACACCATGTGCAATCTGTGCTGTCGCATGGCCGAACACAGAATAAATAGACAATGGAGTCTTCCCCTCCTGTATCATCAGTAAAAGAAGAATATAGTGTTATTAGGCTGTGTGAGCACTTAACAGACTAATATTCTGTTGCGAGATTACACTCTTCTACAAGATATCATTTCCACTCAGCAGGGCTTTGAAGACAGACATTATTCTGTCTTGATGTTTTGCAATTTGTTGAGTTTTGGGGTGCAACCAAAAAAAGTTCACTTTCCCAGCTCCAGCTCCAGTGTGATGATGAAATACACTTTATTCTACATCAAACGCATTGTACCCTTTTAACGGCAGAGTTGATCCTCACGAAGGCCATTTTCAGATCTTACTCTCAGGTACTGTAGGTGCTGAACGATCTGAATGATTCATGAATCAATTTGTGGCCTGTGAGTATAGCGCTTATAGGAATGGCACGTTTCACTTGGTGGAGGGACTAAGGCGATGTTTTTACCTCACACACCACAGCGGTGCCATTACCTGAGAGGGTTTCAGAGGCTGGAAGATGAGGTTGCGTGCTGCCTGGCTTCAGTAAGGCCCCACAATCAGAGAATCCTGCTCTGTTTGCTTTCATTTCTCCGTGCCCTCACATTGGCGAGAATCACGAATCACTCGCAGGGTCTTCTGTTGCGATTTGTTCACTATGGCCCTGACCCTGTATCATACCTGTGACCCCTTTTAGACCCACATTTGTGGCCACACAAGCTGAAAACACAAGCTTTCTTCCCCCTCTTCCTCTCTCTTTCCTGCACAACGCCATCTCTCTGTTTTCCCCCTCACACACGCTCTCAGATTCTGACACGGCCAGATAGCGAGCGGGAAGAGGATAGATGACACATTTCCGGAGGAGAGGCGGCCAACGTTATTTGTTATAATTCAGCTCTAATTTCAATATTTTCAAACCCCGCCAGAGATTTATATGTGCTGCCTGAGAGAGCATCCATCTTGACCGAGCCCCGGCCGGCCTCAACTGTGCCGGTGTCACATGATCGATGTTTTCCCTGGCCTCCTGACATCTTCTCGGGGTTGCATGGGCCTCTGTCAAGCTTGGTTAATTTTGCACTCTCAGCTCCACAGCCATTAGCATATGAATATCCTTGACGCTATACATATTCCACAGCCATGCATGGGGATTTCAAAAAGTGTTCCTTTTTTTAGGGGGGAATGTGAAAAGACCGGAGGGGACGAAGAGGAGGAAGGAGTGGATAGGGCTTTGGCAGGATGTTTTTCGCAGCTGTCATGGTGATGAATTGGGCTCTTATGATTAATCTGTCTTTAAATGTAACATTACCATCTCCAGACAGTTAGGCCCGGCCCATTTTCACCAGACCGTGGCCATCGGAACAGCAAAACATGTTGATTATATTGAACAGCACCGAAAGGAGGAAATCAAACGGCGACTGCATTATTAGCCTTATTAAATGAAAGCCATTAGTTGTAGCCCTCACACGGTCACTTCTGAAAGTTAAGAATTAGTAAAGCTATCAAGATCAGCAGCTGACGGTGAACCGCGGCGCTGTAATCCCAGTGCTTCGGTGAAACGGAGAGATGCTGAATGAGCGTCTGTAAAGGCTTCCTCATCCATTGACTCTGTGAGGACAAACTCTCCTCCCATCGCCATTGTGTGTCTGCACGCCAGCTTTTTAGAGCCAACTTTGCGTTGAAGTGAGAGTCGGGCTCCCACCCCTGCCATTCAGTTCCCACATGACCTTGCAGAGACACAAAACGCGACCACGCCGAACAGCTGCCTGCCGGGCCGACAGATTTATGTGCACCGAATCAAGCCCCTAAAACTGCGGCAGCTGACCCAAGCGGCAAAGAGAAATAAAAATCACAATGTGCATATTATTGCTCTTCAGAGGCTTCTCGCTCTCTGCAGTTCAAGGCTTCAGCTGTCATTAGCGTTCATGATAAGAGCTTTCCCATATGCTTCTGTCCACAGATGTTATGATTGGGACAGAACATGTTATGACTGCACATTCCCAAACAGCGTTACGGGTCAAGTGGGGGACAACCTTAGCGGGTGCGCTAAAGGGAATGAGCCACCAGTGAGCAAGAGCTGCGGTTACCGATGCTGACAGGAATCAAACGTGATCTGATGTGAACTGTGCTTGGCAGGCTGAAGTGGCAGAGTGTATGCTGAACCTGCCTTCCTCATTTCCAACCAAGTCAGTGGACTGCAGGGAAAGAAAAACAAACACACACGAGGTGTGTCTATGGATATCTTCCCGGTCACATCAGCGTTTACCTTTGGCGAGACGTGTTTATTTTACGTTCTTATTTATGAGCTGGGTCACAGAGCTGGGAACACTTACAAGTGTTATCATGAAACCGCAGCCAACAGCTGGTTAGCGCAGCTTAGTTTAGCAGAGAGACTGCAAACCAGGGATGTGCAAGAGTTCTAGAATAGAATTAGCCTCTGAGTAAACCTGAAGTGGTTAATCTCTTTATGGAGTTTGCATCTTTTCCTGGGGAGACATTTGTTGTCAATATGTTTCGTTTACAATTATTCATGCTAATGTTATTTGTGTAGCATATTTAGTGCACAGATCATTTTCGGTGTGCTTAAAGGACACATTTGAATTTCTTTCGATTTTCTTTCCTTTTCCCTTTCCTTTGAACTTGTTTTAATTTTCTGAAATTCTGGATCCTCAACACCTAACACCTCAATTTGAAAACTCAAATATGAGGTCTGAATCCAAATTCAAGAGTTGTATCAGATGTAATTCTGAATTTTGTACAGCCTTGCTGCAAACAGAGAGAGAGGGCTGTTCTGATTCAAACCAAAGCCAACAACATCTGCCAAGAGGCATAACAAAAACTCTGGCCTGTAGCTCGAACAGATATTTTAACTTTCCGAGGCTCTGTTTTCACGTTGATGTTACGTCTGGAAACTCAAAGAAATTGCTACACCTGAGGAATAGACAGGTCCAAAATCTGTTATATGTAGTGTTTCTGTCGGACTTGTACAAAACAAAACAAAACAAAACAAAAAAGAAAAATGAAAAAAAACATGTTGATTAGTGAGCACCAGAGACCAAACCAGGCTGTTTGTTTCCATCCAAGCTAAACTGACCTTAGCACTTCATATTTGCAGAATTCCTATGAGAGTAGTATCATTCTTCTTGTCTAACTCTTGGCAGGAAAAAGGCAATAAGTCTATTCTCCAAAATGTGCTGCTATTCCTTTAAGAGAACATTATATTTCTCATTACACACCAAATGTTAGAGGAGCCTTCCAATTCCCTCAGGGCAGTGTCCTGCTAATAACTGCCAGTGCCATAAACATGTCCGTTCAACACAGATATATGTAGTCTTTAATCTGATGCCAGTAAGTAATCCACAGGCCAGTTTTATTGGCATTATTTATTTTTCCTCTACTGGATGTTCTTCTGACACTTCCTTACTGCCAAACACCAAGAAAACCATCTGTTTTGAAGCGATCCAGAACCACTGCTTGCATTGTTTATCACCCCGGGGTATTTCAGTGTTGCAGAAGTCACTCCTGTTTACTGTATCTGCGAAATGAGGTGGTTAGACTGTGAATTTGTGTCCATGAATTTACTCTTAAGATTTAATTCAAAGACCCATCGTAAGGCGGCTGATTGAAGGGTCCATGGAGATGGTCTTAGTTCCTCTTGGCTGAGCTGATAGGAGGAGAGGAGATAAGACCGCCAGACCTGACTATGATTAATGGGCTGGTGTTGCTCCCCGTCCCATGCAAACCATCACGCACTGTGTAAATTGTGCTTAAAATACCTCTGAAGGCACTTTGTATATTTCTGCCAAAGGCTCCTCTATTTCCCTGTGTATTCATGACATCAGAGCAGAGAGTGGAAGTAATTTGACGTGTTTGGCAGGTGGAGGGTTTTTAAAGGACAGGAGCGGTGAGTAGCGTGGCACACATTTTGATGGTGAAGCCACAGAGCCCGTATAATGTGACTTAGAGACTCAGAAAAAAAGGGAAGAAGCTGATTTAAATTCTCACGTACCACCACCTTGAATTTTCAGTCAGCCGACATGAATGCCAACATTTTTTTTTGACCTTGCCTTTTATGCTGCATGCTAATTTATACAAATGTAAGCATTTCCATCCCCCCAGCTCCCACACCCCCCCGTTCATGCTCTGTCGCAGGAGTTTGCTCGTGTTTTCTGGGTGGGCGAGGTCCTGGGTTGAAGCACCCAAATCTATCTCTCAGTCGGTCTGTCCCCGAGGAATAAAGAGTGTGTGTAAATGTAGGGTGGGTGGTGGAGGGCTGGGTGAGTGTCATGAGAAAGTGAAATTAAAGCTTTGCAGTGGTTCACTGCCTCCTCGCTTAAATTAAAGACGCTCATGCATTTTGAAAAGGGAGAGAGCATTTTAATGAAAATGTATACAGTGTGGCAAATGTCTTTGCAATGCTCGGGTGATAAAGAATTGGAGATGGGCAGTGGGAAAAACAAAGTCATGTATTTTGGAGGATAAACAGAAAGGGTAAACATTGCAGAGGTAAATAGTTTGGATGTGCGGCTCCCTCATCAAAGCTAATGCCCTGCTGTGTAAATTTGCCAAAGTCTTTGTGCGTAATTGATTCGCGTGGTGGATGATAAGCTGTGTTTTGCGATAAGAGGATGTTTCGAGGACAATGTTGTTTGAGGAGAAATTGGAATTCCATTCCAAGTATTTCACGCAAAGGACAAAAGTAAATGAATTATCACAAAAGAATGGGTTGAACATCAAAATAATCAGACTTCATTTCAGCCAGTCATACTGAATCCAATTATTCTATTCATTTTCCCTCAGCACAGTAATAAAGTGCTTCTGAAACCCCTGCAGAATATGAATTAGCTTTGCTTCTAACATCTAGAGGTTAATGACATGAAGAGCTGCATGTGTACTGTATACTTGATGACTAAGTGCTCTCGCAATCAACCCCTGCAGGCATATGGTGTAAGTCCTAGCATGTCCAATGAGAAACTCTGTGCGACCCGCTATATAATAATGAACAGTCACAGTCGGTGACAGTCGTTTGAATTTCCAGCAGCATCTTCTTATCTGAAAAGCAAAAATGGTGAAAGGCAGATTGCTGCAGTCCTCTGCTCGCCTCATTCCACCCTGCCGCTGGAGACGAGTCGTCTGGGCTCCACTCTCTGATGGAAACTTTATTGAAGTATACAACAAAGAAAAAGACAAAAAAAAAAACCCAATCCTAACAAGGCAGATGTTAAGGTAAATGAAAAACATCACAGGATCTCTCACCGAGGCTGTTGCGCTTACCCCCTAATACGCACCCCTGTGTGTACAGACGCACGCTGCACCTGTATAAACAGCCGTAAAACGCCCGCGTAACGTATCAGCCAGCGCCCAACTACATGCCTGTGATTTCCTTACTCCCTTTGTCTGCTCATCTCTTTTCACGTTTGATCGTTATTCTGCCTCCACATCCTATCTATTCTATCTCCGTCTGTTTACATCCTCCCTCTCTCCTCACAGTGTGTGGTGTAGAGAGGATGCCAAGGATGAATCACCTCGCTGTGATGTTAAACAGGGGTATTCCCACGAATAATTCAACAAAAGCAGTAAACAGAGCAGATGCGGCACAGCCCAAAAAAAAAAAAGTGCACAGTAACAATATAAAAAGTAGGGTAAGATCAGAGACGCAGTGCACAATGCAGCTCGTTTTACACCATTACTTTACACTTACCCATCTGATGATTTAATCCCAGGCCCATTTACAGAAAGTTCATGTTTGAACACTGCGGTCTTGTTGACTGTTGAATGTTGTAGGCATCATATGTGACACAGTGTCACTGTTGCTTAGCATATCCTTCCATTACATATATTGCTGATGCTGATTGAAGCAGGTCTTTTCAGAGTATTGTCTGAATACAAAAAGAAACTGTAAATGTAAGACCTAGTTACAGTATCACTCCTGTATTGTGATCAGTATTGTATGTCAATCATCCAATACACCAGTGTACGTTCAAAGTGACAAAATCAGAATTTTTAGCCTGTGATGCTAGAGGTCACTGAGACCAGCCCTGAGCCAGGACAGCAAACAGTCATAATTGTATTTTTTTTTTGAGGAGAAGCAGCCGTGCGCGGCCTGATGTGGAGCAGCACGGTGGGGCAGGCTGAGGAGCAGCCAGGCTGTTGTTTCCTGGCTGAGCCGCCCGGGTCGGGCTGGCATACGCTGGCACAGCATCCTGTAGCTAGTTACACAAGCAGAGGTGCGAGATGACAGGTGCCTGGATCCCGGCCTGTACCCCCTTCCAAGTGAGGGAAGATGTCGTGGCGGGTGAATCTGCGGGAGCGGGCTGTCGCTGCGATGTTGGCAGCAACGGACAGCTGGTCGTCCATTGTCACACCCTGGTCCTCACAGTCCGAGTGGGGGACGCTGCGGGGCTCACAGTGGTAATGGAATCAAACCCGTCAGCGATTGTCTGAATGTCTGTCCTCCCATTTTCTTTTTCTTTATTTTTTTTCCCCCTACCTCATCTCTATTCTGGAGCAAAGGGCTGCTGGTATAATTACTAAGACAAAGATGGTTGTGTCGATGTGTGTGTTCCTCGTAGAACCAACCTCTGTGCCTCTCAAATTGCTAAATGATGAAGTAGTTAACATAAATTACAGTCCCCATGCTTTTTATAACCAAAGGACAGACACACGTGATTGCAGAGGTACAGTGCTTTGTTTGCTGCTGTGTCTCAGTACCCAAACATCTAGTACCTGTAGAGCGGACCTGTGCGACCGCCACATAACGTCTGTGATCAAAACTTGTACTTATTGGCACATGAGCAGACACATGAGAGTCCGATAAGCAGAGAGGATATGGATAATTCCTGTTTTCTCCAGTGTTGCAGAGGCCTCATAATAACCGTGTCAGATATGACAAACATTTTCATCACTGGTATTTGTATGACAGGTTGTGCTGAACGCACACATGCATACAGTGTGAATGCTGATGGCGTCACAATAACCACACACAGTTTAGCACAGGGTATGTTAACAATATTTCTTCAATATTTCTTTTGATTCAACTCTAACCATTTGCCATTTTGTCCCACCAGCCAATTAAGAATCAAAACATTCAGTGAATACATTTCTTTCGTCTTCGCACTCTTGCGGTTGTAAGATTGAGTAGGCGGCTGGAACTCTGTCATACTGTGTAGTAGCTGCAGTATTTTGTTTTGTCTGTAACTCTAACCCCTTTTCTCATATCTTATTCACTTTGAAGTCATAATTAAGAAAAAAAAAGTTTATTGCTGCGTGAAGTTCTTTGCTATTCTTAACATGAGACGAGCCAAAAAAAGGGCCATCACCCTGCAGAAATAGAGGATCGGCAACATCACCTCATTGCACCTTTCATGTACTGAGCAGTGTGTTGCAAGTACAAGAAGCACATTGCAAGACTGTTTTACTTTTCGTCCAGGTAATTATGAGAGTCTGTTTCAGGCTGTTAGATTTCAGCATGTTTGCCATCTTCTGCCTCGAGGTACAATCGCATGCTGTGAGTTTGGTAAAAACTAAAAAAAAAAAGCCCAAAAACTTATAATGAGGCCAGTTTCCTTCCAATCTACACTGAATAGGGCTTGATTTTTTTTCCTCCACTGGATAAAAAGGTGAAATGGAAATAAAGAAATTCTCACACCCAAAATGACAAAGCAAACCAGAATCTGGTTTTGTCGACTGCAGGTTAGGTTGTGAGTGAATTTTCAACCTTGCATGTATGCAAAAACGGCTACACTGTCAGGCGGGAATGACAGAAATGGATGTTAATACCACACTGAATGTCTTTTTGTGATGCTCTGGCAGCACCAGAGCTGCCGCATTGCCGGGCCCAGACCAACAATTTGGGTGGTGAGGTAGGCGCTTTAGTCTCATCCCATCACTCTCATATTTGAAGTGACATTTTAAAAGCTTAGCATGATGAACTGAAAGCCGGTCCTCCACAGATGTATTGCCAGTGGTGGCCATTTTAGCTCCGCAGTGATTCGCTCAATGATTAGACCTCTTGACCAGTGTTCACTTGTTCACAGACCAGGGAGCTGGTTGTAATGGTAAAATGCTCCATGAATTACCATTAGAACAATACTTAGAGGAGTTGTTTAGCTCTGACTGACACAGAGTATTTCTCCCAAATTGGCCACTTAGGAGCTGTTCCGAGCCTGAAAATATGTTGTGGCTGTGGTAGCTGGACTTTATTTCTCCTGACATAACATGTTTGTCATGCAAATGTGCTCGGCCCAAGAAAGCAATCCAGACCAACATGGTCTGTTATATATTTCTCTGGGAGTTCTGATGTTAATATTCCAACTCCAAAACTAAGTTGAAATCACAGATTGAAGAAAACTAGGAGGATGCTGCACTTATTGTAGTCTAAATGGCTATGTTTACGGTTTGGTCAGACTCTGCTGTGTAATTTCAATCAGCCAAACTTCCACACACACACAAAGCACAGCTCATTACCACTCAGCTCTGTGGACACACTGTTTTGTTCCCTTGATTGGAGAGCCTCAGCTCCAATTAATATCTTAGAAGGCTGACTTTTCAAACGAGCCTCCATCCTCTCCTGTTTGGAGCACATCGCCTATTTTAATGAAGGTGCATAAATAGGAATTTCTGTTGGAGAAAAGAGGTGTTTTCCTTTGATCTGTTTTAATGTTGGCATAGTCTATGTGTACCAGCAGGTGCGCTGCATGTGTTCCCATTCGAAAAATGCCATTACCTGATATTTTTAAAGATGGAATTTGGTATTTTTGCAAGAGGGGCAGGTTATTCATTAATGAGATTCATAGAGCTGACATATTGATAATGCATTTAGGGGAAATTGCATGTGTGCAAGTGTGTGTGCAGCCTTGATGTGCAAGGGCTTCTTTGAAAATGGGTCACAGACTGTTGCAGCCCAGGCTTGATTACTATCATTCCTCAAACCTCATCCTCTCCTCTAATGACGTTTTATTGATCACAATATTCCTTTTACCCCTCTCCCAGAAGTCTGAAATGCGGCACTAATAGTTTTCTTCAATGCTAATAAAATCCAAATTCAAAAGTTGACACCGGCTAACATGCAACACAATAATTTTTCGTAAGAGCTGAACTGAGATTCCTGAGGATAAGGAAGAGGAGGATTTCTAGAGAAAGAGAGAGTGGGAGAACAGATAAGAAACAGTGTCGGCTGCTATTTCACATGCACAGCTACATCCTCTAAACCATCAGTCCACATAACCTTTCTCTGTTTGGAGGTGTGGCGGATTTCAAGCCGGCCACTATCTCTTTCTCTCAGTCCCACATTAATGTTGCTCCAGCTGGCCACGCCGCTTCAGGGATGTCACGCCGGGTCAGATTCGTGACGCCGCCCCCCCCACTCCCTCCCCCCTTGCGCCAGGCCCTACAGGTTGTTTAGCATTTCAGACGGGGCTCTCGTGTTGCCTCGCGGCCGAGCACAAGGGCGCTTAGGGATGTCATCTCCTCAAAGCTAATTGCTCTGCCCTTCTCTTAACGAAACAAGCTCAGGAAATAAATAACTAATGTGCCCCTTGGTACACTCATTAGCTTACTGCAAATTCTCCGGTCTGTAACTTTTCTTTAGCTCCCCGTCTTTCTCCATCTCACTCTCCCATCCAGCCAATCACATTCACACTCACACACAGAGACACAAACACAGTTATCATGCAACTTTATTCTTTTCGGTTTACCTCCTCTGTCACATTCTTGCTTTCTCCCAGCCAGGAGAGATCAACGTAATGAGGATGTTTAACGGCATCTCTGCAGTTCCTTTGAAGAATTCTGAACCGGTTAAACCACACGTCTAATGAAACAGGGAAATAAGAGATCTAGTTGTCATTCCTGGCATAGGAGCCACTGAAGTCAGTTAAATTTGACACATTCTTGCGAGCAGTAGCGATGCTTTGAATTGTAAAAACCAGGCTTGCAATTAATGAAGCAGTTGACACTCACTGCAGCGCTGTTGTTTTTTTCAAATTCTGAAGGTCACATGCTATGTTTTGTTGTCATAATTGTCTCTATGAAATGAACATGGAGAATACATCAAACTTTATTGAACTGAAAATATCCTTTGTGGCATCAGGGTCAGGCTTAGCCCTCATGGAATGTGGAAATAATCACTTGTATTGTGTTTCTTACCATTTTCTCAAATTTTGTCATGGTAGTTTGACAAGAAAGAAGAGAGAGAAAAGTGCAGTGGAAGAATAGATTTTCTTTTTCCCTGGAGCTTTCAAGTGTATATCAAATGACATTCCACAGCAGGTGGATTTTTTTTCTTCCTTTCTTGTGGAGAGGACAAACAGCCAAGATTTGCAACACACAGGAAAAAAGGACACAAACCTTTGGTCACTTTGCCAACCCAAACTAGGCCAACTGTGTGTGGAATCGATGTCTTGAAAGTACAAACATGGACAATCCCATTCAGTGCTAGCTCAGACTGTACTATGGAGAGTACTGGGTTCCGACAGATGCAGAGAGATCTAACAAGAAATGAGACCCAGATGTTATGTTAATATCACAGGAAACAAAGACACTACTTCCGCCATGTTTGCCATAGTGTTAGAATATAAGTCAAATAGAAGTTCAATATTTTATATTAAGGACTAAGAGAGATCTCTGACTTGCTCTTGCTGACTTTAACTTGTGAAGACGTGTCATTCCCCTGTCTGAAATATTAATTGCTTGATAAAATATTGCTTCTGGCATGGAAGTGTATTTCACTAAAATCTTACCACTGTGCTACCTAGATGTTTAATACATTTCCATATGAAAGGATTAGTTCTGCACTGAGCAGTAATAATCTGTCATTTCTGAACATAAGGAGGCCACATCTGAACTATCCTCCAATAGAGATTTATAGCACACTGCTGAGAAGACATTTCTCTGGGATGATCAATTTGACACTGTGCAAGGACTATGTGGCCTTTCGGACTTAATGCTGCAAGTTGTCGGAGCTAGATGGGTGTTTTGATCATATTCATAAAATAAATAGATAAAATCATACTGAAATAAAAGAGTCCTGGGATTGGCCAAATACCCCACTGCATAACTTCCATGGCTATTTCTTATCCATCCATAACTACATTTTGTACCCCTGGGAGAGGTTGAACAGATTGAGTTTGAAATTCATGAATCTTTGGACTAAATGCGCGCCTACTGAGCTTATTTTAAGGTGAGGGGATGTGTGGATACATAGCTCAGAACAAATGTCTGCCTAAGCTCACAAATAATCAAAGGATATATCATCAATAAACCTTGATCGAGAGTGAGATATCAACCGTATTTACACAAAGAAAGTATTTCTATATGAATACAAACACACATCAATGCAGCTTGTTGTTGAAGGCCATCCACTCCAAAGGCAAACTGTCCTTAGCCTTAGCTTGTAGAGCCATTAGGTTTTAGTTTTTCATTAGTGAACTATGACTGGGTTGTATCTATCATTAAATGGAGGTGCTCACGAGTGAAACTTGATCAAATAAATAATACAATGTCACCCTTCTGCAGTTATCTCTAACCCTTTTTATGGATGTGTCCTGTTGTAAAACACTTTACCACATCCTTGTACTACTTGGGCAAGTTTAGAAAATGAAAATGTCACCCAGCATGTGATCACAAAGGCTAAAAGAAGATAAGAGGGAATTGTGTAAAAACACAAGTTCCACCGGAGTTCATGTTCAAGTGCAAAGGAGCATGCTACTTTCAAAACAAATTCCTGTAGAGAAATGCAATAATGTACAGATGTTACTACGTATAGTGCAAACCACTCTGTGAATGTATCCAGGCACAGAAAGCACTCAGACTGGTCTACGTTTGGCTAATGAATGACTGGCAGAGCGACATGAATACCTATTAGTCCCTAATGGGTAACTTTTAAAACATATAACCTCAGAGAACAATCAAGCAGATTATTGATTTCCTGTGTCTGTAGAATGAATTCCCTTCTTTTGGCCTTGTCACTTAAGTCAGACTAATGTCCCCTTCAGCTGCAGCAAGCATGTAACCTGCATTCTTGACCATGACGGTGAGGAATGCTCTCGACCACATGGCTACGGATGTTAATTACCTCACATACCAGAACCACACATCAGTGGAGCACTGACAACCATTAGAAAGCCTGGATCGGTTTAGTTTAGATTAAAAGTGTGGGGCTGAGCAGCTATTTCTTAACTGAATGGCTCTTCCCCAGGTAATGGTGGAGGGCAGCAGCATCTCCCGAATTTATTTTGATTTCTGAGCGCAACTCAAACCTAATCAGGTTTCTCCAGAGTGCCATGCTCTGCTTTTATAGATTTCCCATAAATACATACACACAGCTTTAAAGCACACACTCACGTACACACCAGTTGGTTTTATGGTACTTGTGAGGACCTACAGGGACTACACTTTTGGTCCTAATACATACTCTTAATTAAGTACTTCCTGAGTGTGCTAAATTGTGATGAGATTTTAACATCGTGGCCACAATTGTTGGTGCACCGTCATGAGAAACATGAGGCCAAAATGACTCTTGTCACATTGTTACATGAGCACTTACATAGAGTTTTTTTCCTTTTACTTTGATTAATTTCATCCAATAAAATTTTGAAAAGTTTCTAAAAGAAATATCAGTAATTTGCCTCACGCCAATCATTTGTGCAGGGAACTGGCAGGATGTCAGCTGGCACTGAACACTGACTTGAATGCTCCTCAGGCATTCAGCTGGATGCTTTGTATGCCCAATATTATAGCAACTTGAGGCAACCTGAAAAATGTTTTTATTGTATGCACCACGTGATGAGTTCTTTTGTCGGGTGAAAGGGGTCACCTTCACAAAATATAGCCACGGCCTTGACATAGCAAGCTGCTGGTGCCATAACTGGGTCTCTGGGACCGTTCACTTGGCCTTTTAAGCCAGTTGAATGCTTTTCAGGGGCAACTGACACAGAGAGCTAACCTGATGTGCCAGATGGTTTGTTGTACAGAACCATCTGGGAAGTCATCCATAGAAACTGATTGGAAATGAGCAGGCTCTTGAAAAGAAAAGAAAAAAAAACTATGTTCAGCAGGTGATTGGATGACCTTTTTGTCTGTCACAGGCTAACTTCAATCCACTAGGTCATCATGACTCCGGAGAAAAGTGAAAATTCCCGAAGCAAAGACAGAAGTACTCAGTTTTGAGGTTCAATGATTCCAGTTGTGTTTTGTCTTTCTTACCACTCACACGAGTGGTTCACACTGTCCCCTCCAAGCAAGAAGGTTCTGGGTTCAAATCCCGAGGGACTGTCTGTGTGGAGTTTGCATGTTCTCATCTTTACTTTTTACTATGACCTTATTTCGACCACTGCCACTCATCATGCAGAGGAACAAAAGGATATTGCAGTGTTCCGTTAGGTTGTTACGTTCATACGCCGCCTATGGCAAGATGGCATTGTTCAGATTGTGAGGAGTTTGAATGGGTAAGAAAAATATGCTTTCAATGAGGTGTCATGAAAACATCGATGTTGATGTTGATACATCCTGGCTGGTTGTTTGGTCAGTTAATTCACAGCTCTGCTGTAATGGCACGAGGCAACCACGCAGCAAATGGCAGAAAACGATCAGTTTGCTCGATTCTGCAGATTGGCTGTAATCATGGGTGGACAACATAAAGAAAATCACTGCTTAATCACAGTTCTGTGGGACCAACTACCTCAAAAGCAGTTCTGTATTGTCAGATGATCAACAAGGACCTTCAGTACAGTCAATTATTCTGATGGCGTGTTGAGAGCAGAACTTTCCTTCGACCTCACGTACTACATAAATGATTCGGCAGGAGTGTAATAAAGGTAGGACCCCCACATTAGCTCCTCTGTCAGTCTATTTTCATCTATCCCTCAATCCCAGATGAGTAAGGATAGGAGCCTTAGTGAAAATTGGCTGCAGCTGGATAATATATTGAAGTTTGGTAAAAGAGAGAGGACGAAAATAGGAATAAAGGATTGAAAAGGTTTTGTCATGCTGTACGAAAATGTTCCTGCAAATGGATCTACTACTGTGTCAAATTCGTTCACAGATTATCTCTCTGATATTAAGACCCTGGGGTGTCTGTGTCTGTTACATAAAGCATTTGTTTATTTTCTTTTCAAGTTCATTCTGTAAAGCTGAGCATCGCAGGTGCAGTGCAGGAAAGAATATGTCCTCAAACTGACAAATCAAAATGGGTTCATTTTTACTTGTATCTCAAATTCTCTCCAACAAAGTTTTTGGCAGGCCTCTCTTAAGTAGACGCACCCACATACAAAATGTATGAGACCTCATAAATATGCATTTTAATAATTGAAAACTGTGAGTTTTCCCCCATTGGTCTTTATGTGATGCACAACAATGTCTGGGCTTCATTTACCGTCAGGGCAGCAGAGAACACTCCGTGCATACAGATGTGGTTCCACTGCCAGGCTCAGCGCGTGAAAACGAGCGTTGGATTGAATTGTCAGTCTGGAGCAATGCTACTGTAAGGAGAGCCACTCTGCAGTGAAAACGGAGTTGCAGACTAATGCCTCCCTTTGGAATAGTTTCTCTGCGTCAGACAGAAACAGTCTGCCTATTGTATGTGAAGCAACAACTCCGCTCTATCTGTGTCTGAGTGGGGGTGTGTGACAGACACAAACTCTGGGGAAATAGTCCCCCAACAACCACTCTGTGCGACTAATCAAATCAATTGTATGAAGAAAAATGATTAAATGCTTTTAGTCTGAAGTCCACTTTTATTCTTCTCTGTATTTCCAGGAATTTAGGTTTCTTCCTGGATGATTGGGCTGCATCTGAAATGAAATGATTGTATTACTTCTCCTACATAAATCACTAGAAGGCTTTGTAAACCGGCTACAGAGACAGGGTAGATGTGAATGTTTTTTGGGGTTTTTTTTTTCCACCCTGGGGGAAAAAAAGTTATTTCAAAAAACCACTTTCATTGTTTTCCCAAAACTTGAAACACATGTCCGGCAGGTAGAGAAAAAAGCAAGAGTTGGTGGCGTGACCTTGGCTCTGAGTCTGTTTTTAGAGAACAAGAGAGGACAATGGCAACCTGTGCACACAGTGATATTTATGCACATAATCATACACTCAAGCCACCAGAGCTACCTGTCAAAACCAGGAACCAATCTGCAAGAGTGATTAGTTATGCCTGACTGAGCTTGCTGATCGTTCTCCATCTGCGTGCACTAGTAATGTATGGAATAAGCCGAGTTGGTAATAAGGCTGGAGAGTGACAAGGTTAAGCTGATGCAGATGCAGGATAAACAGTTTGGTATGGACAGAGGTCACTGAGGTCTGACAGTTTGAAAAAAATCTTGAATATTTTTTTGTCCCTTTTTTTCACAGGCATAACAAAATGAGCAAAGGGAGAGAAATAAAGCCAAATGTGTGTTCTACTGTCATGAGCTGACAGATGCTCTGTAATTACAACCTTCAGAACAGTAGCAGCAGTGTGCTGTGACAGCAAATGTAATGATGAGAGGATATACCTGTGTTAGCCTCTTTGGGGTACATTTACAAACTTTTGTAATAAGACGAATGGCAAACATTTACACTGTTTCAAGAGGTGGAGTGATGTGTTACATTGTTTACCATTGTTTGCCTTACCAGCTTTGTGCCTTAATCATTTTGTGGGGGTCTGTTGCAGCCTATTCCCAGTGTACACATTGCAAGGGACCCTGGACAGGTCTCCAGTCCGTCACAGGGCACAATCACACTATCTGCTTTCACTCTCACATCTAGGGACAATTTAAAGTCTCCCATAGGCCTAAACAGGCATGTTTTTGGAGTGATGGAGGAAACCGGAGTAGAGAGAAAGCCCATGCTGACAGCATACATAAAGGCCCTCAGCCTGATCAAGATTCTAACCAGGGATCTTCTTGCAGTGAGACAACAGCACCAGCCACCAATACACTGTGTTGCTTTGACTTGATTAAAATGACTTATGACTGAGTAAAGGTGACAATCATTAGATCATTTGATCCAACAGTTCACTCCATGTAGCTATACCTGTAGCACACATCAAGCTGTCCATGAAATACCTGAAAAAGGCCCTCGGTCTGTTCTTTTTTATGAGGATGATATTCTGATGTAGAAAATGGTTGCTTCAATGATAGGATACGTTAGGAAGAATGCAGCTTGAAAGTGTTGTTATGGCTGAAAATGACAGGAACAGTTCAAGGTTCATCAGTGCATTAGCATGAAAATGGAGCATAATACATTAAAGGAAGGAAAGAACACTTGCCTACATTAATACCCACGCTCCTAAATTTACCCATGCAACATCAAGAGAAGCAGTTTTTACCCAGATGACTGAGTGCTGCAGGGATAAAAGATCTCGTACAAGGTGTCCTTGTGGATGAATTGACAAGTGTCGCTCAATACCTGAGGCCTTCTATTACACCATGGTTGCATCGTGATAGTCCAACAGCAGACTTTACAGTCTTTCTCTGCAGAGTCCTGTGTGCAAGCATAAGAGCAACAGCCAGAGCTGGTTCCTGGAACTTGTGTGGTAACAATGCTAAACCGCAGACAAATACCCTGAGTCAATATTTGACTGCCGTCTGCCAGACTAACAAAGACACTTAGTAGTACAGGCATGCTGACAGCAACCAGCACAGGAGAAATAAGAGTGATGTTTTAAACTCAATGTTAAGTAGTTCATTGAAAAGTGGATTTTACAATGAATGAACCAAGTTTTAGTCTAAAACATATGTTGAGTTTTCCTGCATTTCTCAGACACATCCACTTGTTATGTCTCTGCACTGGATGTGTGTGATTTTCAGCTCTTAGAAATGAGCTTGGAGTTGAGAAGAGGAGGAGGAAGAGGAACTGATAAGCACCCATTGTGTCCTCGTGTCTATCTCATTTCTGGCAGATGTGATATGTCAAAAACACCTGAAGGAAATTTCATTGCTTTTGGTTCAGTCATCAGCTTAGACACAAATTTGGGCCTGATTATTTTTGGTTGCTGAAAGGTCATGGTGACCTCACAAAAGACATTTTTGACCATAGCTCAATTCACTCACTAATTATGACAAAAGTTCACACAAATGTCTCACAGGATAAAATACATTGATAAAATGATGACATTTTAAATCCAAAGGCCAAATTTTAGTCTTATTCTGGCATCACAGTGTTCTGCATAAACACTGGCAGCTTTTCAACTCTATTCAAAGAGACAGAGGGGGCGTTGAGACCACACTTCATATACTGTATGTTGGATACTGAGATGGCACCAGTCTACTTTAATTGTGAATGTACAGATTGTCGGGATCTCTTGTTCTTTTCCATCTCTTAACTCTTTTGCAAAAGTATGCCAGGCGGTTTAACCTTAACTGGCCTTAACTGGCCTTTAAGAACAGAAAAAAAAGACATAATCTTATGAGAATTAAGTGGCAATGTGGCAACTGTAAAGAACAAAGTTGTAAATTAATGAGGAAAAAGTCAAAATTTTCTGGCAATGGCAATACCATGACCACTGGAGGTTGACTCTCTTTGATTCTAAAATCATAATTATCAGCCTGATATTCTTTTCAAAGTCCTGATACTTTTGACAATGTGATTCTGATGTGGCAAAGGTATCCCCTTGTTTGTGAAACCTATCCTGAATTACAAATCCATGAAATGCTTCACGACTACCATTTTAACACCTCTCCTCCTCTAAAACAACAGGTCAGGAGATAATGACTTTAATCTCGTAATATTCTAACTTTATTCTCAAGAAATTACTACTTTATTCTCATAATGTGACTTTTTCTTGTAAAATAATTACTTTTCTCTCATAACAATCTGACTCTATTTCAAAGTCTGTGATTTTTTTTTCGTTCTCAATGTGGCCCTAACACTCCATCGTAGAATCTCCATATTTATAATTGCAGCATCCTGCTGCTTGACCTTCTCTGGTAGTCCCCCATTAGCCTCGATTTTTAAACATTTTTGAAGTAATACATTTCCCATTTCCTGCACTCCTGCTGCAACCACATTTGTGGCGAGAGGACCAAAGTATTGCAGCATAGCTCCATTTCTCATCCCTCTCAGCTGGAAAAGCAGCAGTGTGAGGGAGCTGCCATCTCCCTGGGTGTCAGTCAGATTGCGGACTATAGGAAATGACACATGAGCTGGCCACATGCTGTGCCTGCTTGGCGGGATAAAGGCACATGTCTAAAACCCTGTGCACCTTAATGTGATTTGCTTTAGAGTGCAACAGGCTTTTACAGCGAACAGATAATTATATTAGGATTATGGTGCCCAGAGACGTGGGCTTCTTAGACCTTAGCCTGCATGGAAACTCTTGTCAGCTGTCAGTCACAGTTACTGAGGTGCAGACATTGTATGTATGGTGGTCGGGGCTCTAACGCAGCAAGTTCAATCATTCAGATAAGCAGCTTCTTTTGCAAAAATTGCCCTGATTGATATGTAACACTTTAGTATGAAGTGAAAGGATCGCCCACATCTGAAAGTATATCCTGGGGGCTTAATGTTTAATAAGCACTCATATTTTTCATTGTAAAAATATGAGTGTTTCACCCTTAAATGTTGGTCTGTTGCTGTCATACCGTACAAAAACACGAGCGGTTTTGCTTGTGATGAAATTTTGTTTTCTTCCATTTTGTTTATTCACAGTTTCAAAGTATATGTAAATACAGTGGTGGTGTCTTTCATCCAGCAGCAGTGGAGCTCTACTTTATTTACAGCTTGCTCATCATCCCACAGCTCAGACAAGCCTTGGTCTGATGAAACTAATTGCGTTAAAGCAAAATCTAAGTGCATTTTCTCTTGCTGAGTTGACAAAACTGACTTGCAGCGCTGGAAATGTCAATAATTAAACACTAGCATGGCAAAAGCTTTTCGGTTCACAGCTTGCATCTTCACTCTATTTGATCTTCAAGGCTGGTGCAGTCTGGCATCTTCAGTCTTTAATGTGGGTTCAGGGTGGATTCCCAGGACTGAACCCGGCACTCTAAAGCCTTCCTCCTTCCCAGCGTTCTGGAGTTGGGCCCGGCAGGAGGCTGAGATCTGCCTTTTGCGTCAACCCTCTGAAGGTGCCCCCGCACTAAACGCATTTCTCCTGCTGTGCTGAGACACCTTGGAGCTTTGCAGACACACACACACACACACACCTACAGGAACACGCACATTAACAAAAAGTCTGTTTGTCTTTGCCGGTGTTCTCATAAAGCCACATGTGCAGTACCTTCAAACCAGGTTATCACCTTTAAAAGCAACAGATTGTGATGATTAATACATGTTCAGGAGGACAATGTGACAATGTAGTACATCCTCAGAGAGGCACCAGCATGGCTGCACACTTTTAGCCTGTTGCAGCGTTCTGCAAAGTGGTGATATTTTGATTTGGATGAATACAAAAAAAAGTCATGAATGTAGTGACTTCTGCTGTGTACGTAGATAAAACGTCAAAATGTTAACGGAAATTTTGAGGCTGCACGTAACAGATGAGCACAGCCGAAAAGGAGGACAGAGAGTGCAGTAGGTGGATATATGAGTCTTTGTTGTGCTGTCGTTCCGCCCTGATTGGTTAGTAAGAAAAGGGATGTTGCCCCCCCCCCCCCATCCATCCACAGGCAGTCCTTCGGCCCGGCCTAATGAAACCATAATAGAGGATGACAGGAAGCACGATGGCCACACACCCCTCATTGATACACTGGCTGGACATGTACTGTAGATCAGTGTTTGTATGTTTGTGTGTGTGTGTGTGTGTGTGTGTGTGTGTGCATGTGAGCTCTGGAGGTGGTGTTCAGGCTGGAGATTAAGCAAACAGTAAATGCATACAACTATAAATGGTCAAACATTGCACAACTGTGCCAACTGTGTAATCATGTGGAAAGTCATTACAAATGTGGTGCCATTTGAAAACTGCACCTCAGCGGCAGGCTGTTACATAAAATCAAAGCTAATCAATAATGCTACTGTGTCTGACCCAGCCAGATGTCTCATATGAAAATAATGCCTTCAGCCCTTAAATGATGGCTCATTTCTCTGTGGGCAACGAGAAGGAGGTGGTGGTGGGTGGTGGGATTCGAATGAGGGATACGCTCCGTGCCTTTTCTCCATTTCCCGGGTTTGCTTTTTTGAGTCTGTTAATCCCCTGGCAAACTCTGATGAGACTGCAACTCCCTGGGAGTGCTAACAGCACATCAATAATACATCCAGTCCAGCTGCATCCTCTAAACACTCCATGCACACACACGCACACACACACACACACACACACATGCGCATGCATGCTCTGTATCTCCCTCAAACACACATACATGCAACCTTTCTATTCTCCTCTCAACCATGCCTTGACTCCTCGCTGTCGCTGTCATAAAAGCCGTGCATCATTTATTCATGCCGGACCCAAAACATGAGCTAAAACTGTCCAGGAAAGAGGTGACACCTGAGGCATTTTCTAGAGGTTGATGCATCATTGGAGAGCGGACTGATTGCTTAGTTTGAAAGGAAGGTGACAAGTGTTGTTTGGGCCTGAGTGTCAGTACAAAGTGCCTCTGTGTTTACACGTAGATTGCATATTCACAGGGGCTTCCTGAGGTCTCCCTGAGTGCACATCAAGCCAAGTGTTAACTGGTGCAAGAGTCATGCCGCAAAACGCCATCAAAGATTTATTTCCTTCAATACAGACTTAATTCATGCTCGGGTGGATTCTTTTCTGAGGGTGATTCAGCAGAGAGACAATGCGAGCAAAATAGCCATTGTATCAAAAGTACCTCGCCAATGGGTTGCTGTATTATGTTAGAATGAAAATCAACAACATGAAGAACACAGGCAAAGTGGAAATGAATGCATATTGTGTGGGTGGTCCATGCAAGATTAATGTTATTTCGGCATACAAGGATTTAACTTGTCCTTTGTCTTATTAAAATGTGCATTTGTGGCTGTTATATGACAGGGAGTAAAGCTGCAAATGCAAAATTATCTATTTGTTATTCCACTCTGCCAGGAGGTGAGGAAAAATTAAGAAGATGCTCACGGAAGTGCTGTGGCAACCATCCAGAATAACTATTTAATTAATTTTATTACATACCACGGATGCAGCCTTTGTCTATTTATGAAGATTCTGAATCTTTAGAGACCTTAGTCAAGGCCAAAGTGGAAACGGCTCATTTTACTCACCTACATACTGTACAATGAAACCTGATCCTGCCAGTCCCCATCTGGCTGCGGCTGTGTTCGCAACAGAGACCAAGGTTGAAAATAAAATACAAGGGCATTGCTGGAAATTTAGGAAAATATATACAGCTAAATACAGTGCCAGAAACAGTGGTAATCAATTTTGCATTTTTTTAGGCATGCCGCCAGGCCACAACAAAACAAGCTTTAAGTAAAAGTAAAGAAATTGTATTTTCTTTGAGAATAATAATGGACGAAGCCGATTACATTTATCATGATTGTACAATTTATCTTTAATACTTTGTGAGACTCTCAATAGAGCCTCTATTCACCTTATGCCAATTATCAAAGTCATTGCCTTCACAAAAACAAGAAGATATTTTTTATTGATTTTTTTTTCTACATTTCATAGCAGCATGAATAACTTGTGCTTCAGATTGATGAGTTCCATCAGGTCTTTCTGATGATTGATGGAGCTGTTAAAGTTTTTGCTTGTAATGGAAGTATTTTAGCCCCAGATAGATGGCTGGATGTTTTAAATAAAACTGGCAAAAAAAAAACAAAAAGAAGAAAGAAAATGAAATAATAACTAGCCTACTTTAATTGAAACTTTTTCATTTCCATTGTGTGGTGTCATATGTTAGGGGATTGACTCTTCTTTGTAGTCTACTGCCTATCAACACCTCCTTCTGGTTGGCTCTGTCTCGCCTTTTCCGCCTTATTTTCTCCAGATAACAATTGGAAACAGATTGCTTTTTGGCACTGGCCTAATTGAGACAACATGGCTCATCAACACCTAGGCTGAACCAGCCATGTCTTCTCGATCCAAGTGGGAATAAGACTCAGAACAACCGAGAAAAAAGATCTTTGCTAATTCTCTGGGCTTATTGCTTGTTAAGAGGCACAACCCAGTTTTTCTGGTCCCCCTATCTCTGAAAGATTCCATCAGGTACGCACAGTCCCTTCATGATAAAAGCACTGCATGCTCCTCTGACACTTTACCTAAAAGAGACAAAAATCTTGCCGAGTTGATACACATTGTTTTTCTGACTTCCATGCTCAATGCCACTCTCACACAAATAACTCAAATATACAGAAAAGCACATTCACAGATGTGAGTAATTTTAATGTTTCCAAGACACCTAACGTAAATCTCTGGCACACAAATTGTTGGCTGATGGCTTTCTTTAATGCTAATCAACATATCATATTCACTGCCATGTTGAAAGTAGGAAGCACTTCACCATCACTTTATTGTAATCCCTTTGCTTAGCTACTCATAGTTTCTTTATAGACGTTTGAAGGTGTTCATCTTAACTTCAGCCTGACAGTTATGTGTATTACCTCTAAAAGTCCCTTTATGAAGAATAAAGTCTGTCTGTTTGAGATGTCTTGCCTCGTGGGATAGTGATGATAAAACAGGGATGTGTGGTAGCTCTTCAGGATGGTAAGATGCATATGACTCCGAGGTATAGCGCACACTCAGAGGTAATCGATATTTGCCCTATTGCTTTGACAGCGAGAGGAAGGAAAGTAGAAAGGTGGAGGTTGAACCAGAGCCAAAGACAAAGAAAGAAATCCCCAGGGATTGGTTTTATGGAGGCACCTCAGCTACCTAGCTTTACTTCAAACAGAACTCCTAAACACTCTCACAGAGCAACCACTGCGGTGAATGGAAACCCAGCGGCACCTGGGTGCCTCATCCGTTTTTTACTGTTCAGCCCAAAGGTTACACGAGACAGACTTTTTTGTTAGGTGTCAAAAAAACTGAAGATGGCATCCACACATTGTGGAAAAGCAAGTCCAAACAATAAATGAAAATTACACATATGAAATATTTCTCAAAATGAGAACAAATAGGTTATTAGAGAAAAAAATATCCCTAAATCAATTTAATGGAACTAATGTAGCACTGGTAGCTTTGTAGTCAGCAAAATTATTAGCGTCTTTTAAGCTTGCAATGAGAACGGCACCCAGTGTCCAAAAATAATGGTAAACCATGAATCTGGTTTGAAATTCTGCTGGTAGTCATGCTATGAGATGTGATGACATGTATGAACTGCAGAGTCTAACTTGAATGTAGTTAGTTCAGGTATTTATTCATTAAGCCAAAACACGTCTGCATAGCATTTTAGACTGCATAGGTTTTTAGTGCCTGATGTCCACTGCAGTGTGTATCTCCTGCATTCACCGTATGTGCACCGGGATAGGTAAACATTCACAATAGGATTAAGGTCAAAAGCAGATGAATGACGGATTGATTGGTCATCACCCTTCTCAAAAGCCTTTATACTTCACCATGCTCTACTTTAAAGTAAAACACTCATATTTTGACATATCTTGACAGTTTCTGGGATTGATGGTTAAAAATGGCCATGACCCCAGTGAATAAATGAACAGTCTACAGAAAGCACTCGAGGAGTCACACTTGGTTCAATAACTAAGCAGACTGAGGAGCAGTCAGGAGTTAATGACGCAGCACTGTAGGACAGTGGAGCAGCTCCTTGCTTTTGTGGGTGCTGCCGTCTCCCGTCCAACTTCAAAGCCTGCTTTGAAGTCCCCTGGTGGAGATCTCTCCGTTCTCAGGGAGATATCTATCCCCTGTTCGCCCTCTTTTGTTAGCTAATGCACACCGATGAAAACGGGGTTGAGGCTGAGAGAATGCCAAGGGGAGATCAAAGCACGAGGGGCAGAGGGGCCATGCTGTTAACTGCTTTGCCAGTCTTTGACAGAATAGTGCTCTCCCTCTTGTCTGTTGGTATCCGAGATAAGAATCAAAAACACATTTGTGGGATTAAAGCACACTTAAAACAGGAATACACGGCACAGTGTTATACATGAAAAGTAAACAGGACATCATTTCCCAGGTGGTCTGAAATTGACTTGCACTGAGCCATGAGGACCCTCCCAGCTTTGCTGTAAAAGGGACAGTTGAGAGTCCAGGACTTATAACACACTTTCAATGCAACCATTTAGAAAAAGTACGATGATTAACATGGGAACATGGGAATATTTAATATCTATCTTTAAGATGACCCTAACCTCTAAATGAAGGAAGACACTTTTTTAGAATTGGTTCCAATGAAACAACTTTCCCTAGTTTTTGTTATTGCTTTTCCATCCAGTTCCATTTTCACATCTCGTGGGGTGGTCAGGTAGTGCCTACCTGACACTACATGCTGGGCGACAACAGGGAAAATTCCCTGGACAAGTTGCCGACTCCACACTGAAACGTCTACAGTCCAAATTTATTTTGAACCAGGGTGCAAGGCCTCGTGTAGACGATACTCTTGTCATCATTATCAGGCATTAGCACATAATCTATTAGATATATTCTGATTGTCAAATAAAGAGGCTCCTCATGATTTGACCCTTCCAAAGTTGCTGGTTTTGCTGTAAATTTCCGATTAAACTGAATACAACATAGATGAATAAGATTCCCCTATTTAAAAGATATGTTTTCAAAGATTGGTATATTCTGTACATCAACTCTTTGATGCTGAAAACTGCACCCCAACCAGAGCCAGCATAGCAATTCCCAGCGCACAAATGTTTGAAAGCAATAAGAAAGAAAAGGGTTACAGCAGAATGTGTTGCAGACAAAGGTTTTTTTCAGAAACGTCAAAACTGGAATTTCTTTTTATGCTGCAATTGCTTGTACTGACTGTCTGCTTTGTGGTGGCTCAAGATGCACTGGTTACTTCAGCCTCGGGCTAGAGACTATTTCCAAGTCGACAGGATGATTGGCAAGTGTTGGAGGTTGAACATGGCCACTGAGGAGGAGGAGGAGGTGAAGGGCAGGACTAATAATACACGTTGCAGTCTCATGTGGGATGGCAGCAAATTGTCAGAGCTGTTTGAATATAGAGGCTCTAGCAGTTTCTATACATACAGCACACTGTGCATTAATAAGAAGGCCTGTTTACATCGGAGCAATGTGGCTTTTTCTCCCGCTCTTCATTTGCCTTCAGCTGCACCTTTGTTTAACCCTTTCAGATTAGAAACTGCATTCGACTAATAAAAATCATTATCATTGGGATGCTAATAAGTTAGCAATTTAGCATCATGCCTCAGGTTTATTAAAGTGTCCCAGTGATGAACACACACTTTCATATGGATGAAGCAAATAAAGCTGAGTTTATGCAACAAATAAACGAGTCGTGCCAAGCCAATATGAATCCACCATACATGAGCTCCTGAAGCATCAAAAGAAAATATTGCTCAATTTAAATTTAATGACTGCTTCCGCTCAACCCAGCACTGGCAACTGGGCATGTTGCCCATGCTCTAATAACAATAATGCACTGCCTTATGAAACGTCCTTCACGCGAATGTGTGTGCCGCTGTGTGTGTGTGTCTGTGTGTGACGAGCAGGGTGCAGCACATTAATGACTTGGTTCTTAACTAAGAGGTTGAGTGCCTATGAAATGTAAGAGCAAAGTGCAAAATTTAGTTATAAAGCACCATTTCAATCTTCCATTTGAGTGTGATGAATAGACGCGAGATAAGGCACATTAGATTTGGGAAAATCTGAGGCTACATCTGTTGGGTGTCTGTGGTAACTGATGTAGGTATTTTTATGGTCTTATCAGCGTGCATTACACTTATTAAGCAGTTAAAAATAACAGATGCAGTAGGGTGAAGGCAGGAAGTACACCCTGACCATGTTGCCAGTCCATCACATGCCATATGCTGTCACGCTCATACCAAGGGGCAATCTGGATTCTGGAGTTGAATGTTTTTAATCTGTAAAGGAAAACTGGGGAACCTGAAGAGAACCCACAGAGGCTAGGCGGAATATGCAAACTTCACAGAGAAAGAGCCTTTGTTATGACTGGGATTTGAACTGGGATTTCTCACAATGGGGTGATTGCACCGCACCTTTAGCAAATAATTTTAATTGAAATATATCATATGATTATTACCTTCATCATAGAAACTGCAATGTATCACAGCTGCAAACTGATGTACTGGTGGAATTGGTTGTGTCCGCGAAGTGAATTTCAAGTGTTTTTGTGTGTGTATGGCTCCATGTGAGTCAGGGTCCTGCGTGGTCAGCCCCACGCTGCATAAGAGTGCGGCAACACACTTCCAAGAGCATAGCAGAGGCAGAAAGGGGAAAAAAAAGACACTTGAAAGACATATCAAAACACTCCAAAAGGACGATCTCACATAAGTAGTCTTTTAAAGGTAGAGGTCTCCTCCAGCAAGAAATTATTCTCCTTTTCTCCCCATCCTTTATTCAGCCCTTAAGTGTATGATAATGAGTAGCAATCAAGGACAGATACTTGTGTTTTTCACAGTGAGGAGTTGGGGGCAAGAAATGGGCATGGTGCACCCACATACTAGAAAAAAGATGTGTCAGTCTAAGCCCCTCACAGGGAAAAATAATAGTATATCACCCTGATATAGCGAGAAGGATGTAATTATATTGTGCTGAGCAGCAGTCGACTAGCTGTCTAGCAGTTTGTGTGGCTTCGATGCACTCGCAGAGTAATCCAGCTGTATGAGCTACTATAACCACAGGGGGTGCTCATGCATAATTTAAGTGTATAGCCGGTGGAAAGGCATTCTACACTAAAAGCCTGGACTCTGCTGCTGCGTATAATGCTCTGAAAAGATCTGCGTGTGAGATACAGCGTATGGATATGATGATAAATACGCAGTGTAAATCACCCTGGGAATATTTACTCAGGGAAGAGCAGACACAGATCCCCAGAGACATGTTAGGCTACATCAGTGCGTCGTGGGCGGGAGCTGGTGAAGCCGTCAATAATATTTCCCCTCTAGATGCACACGGAGTTCGGTTGTTCATGGGCTGTTTGTCACAGTTGTCGGTTTTTCAAAGGTCTGAGTCGAGTTGAATCCCTCCTCCGATGCCACGTGGAAGTAAATAGATCCGACCCGCTCACTGTGTTCTCTCTCTCACAAACTCACCTCTTACGCACCGCCTGCTTTCTCTCAGGCTCTTGGAGCTCTCTCTGAATGTCTCCACCTTTCTCTGATCTCCCATCATATATATATATATATATATATTTATACTTTAAGTCCATACCACACCCCCCTATCCCCGCCCCTGTTTTCACACACTCGTGAGTATTTATCCTTGCAAATTCCCTGTCCGCCCCAGCTTCTCTCGATTCTGTGTCCGACACCTGCTTTCTCCACCGGGCCCCTTGCCCTTTTCCACCTCATTGTCCGCCTTTTTAAAGACGACTGCTGACAAAGAGGCAAACGTAGATGGGTTGGTGCTGAGGACGAGCTTTTGCGTTGAGGGAAGGGGCGCAGGGAGGTGGGTGGTGTGAACTGAAGATCTGGAGGGCCGGCTGCCAACACATTAATCCCTTTCTGTGCTCGAGCAGTGGAGCATTTGGCAAAACCGGCGGAGATGTGAGTGAACGTTTGTGCGTGCTGCCGTTCCCTCCCATGCGCGTGCACGCACGTGTTCAACGTGAGAGGACGCAGTGCTGAGCCCAGCTCCACGCCGGCTTCTGTCAGCGGCTGGTGGCTGGTGGCTTACCTCCTTTCAGATGGATAGAAGGAGCGCAGTGAAAGCAGAAAATTAATCCAGCATAGCGAAGCAGCGGAGGCCCAGGAAACAAATTGTATTAGCTCAACACCACGGCGGACCCTCTCAACATCGTTTAACGCTCGGCAGAGCATCCAGACTCCACCGGTCCCCGCTCCTCAGCCAATTACTCAAATATCCTGCGAGTATAAATTGGGTCTGAAATTGTGCAACTTCATGTGACAATACAGTAAATGTTTGGGTAGTGGTAGAGGCTGTAAACCCACAATCACGTCAGTCAGAGGCACAAGGCTTTGTCCCCACGTTCAGCTAATCCCTCTGTTTAAACACTGGTTGCTTTAAAAGTGACTGTGCTCTGAAACGGGCAAAACTTTAATGTTTGATGAACCTAGCGCTGCTTGACCATCTGTTGACAGATACTGCAGTTTGACCCGCGGGGTTTTGTCTGAAAAGAAAAAGTCAGTCAAAATATTGTCTGGCCACTCACCTCACAGCAGTGGGGCATCAAATGACGCTTGCATGCTTGTACAATTTTTTATCAGGTTATTTTCTCAAGGCCCCCAGGCTCAGCAGGAGGTGATTTTGGGAATAAAATGTCTTTTTGGCCCGTCCCATTAGAGGCCATCCCCTGTTTTCCTACTGAGGTGTGAGAAAAGACATTTGTTGCTGGCTACAAAATTGAAACAAGTGCTCCTGCACTGATATACCCCAATATTCTGTGATCAAACAAAGAATTCCACATTCATTTGGTGCCATTAATCATTAAAAGCAAGCAAATGGCAATTAGCTATTGTTGATAAATGTTTAATGGTTGTATCAATAAATGATCATTAGTGCAGAATACTCCTTGGAGGAAAAAAAAAAGAATAATGGAATGTTGGAATTGCCAGTCTGGTGTGGATGCATTTGTGTGGGTGTGATTAAATTCACATGCTATAATTACCCTAAGTGCAGTGACTTGTTTGTCTTGCGATTTCACAAATTTGGTGTGTTTCTCTCGTGTGCTTTTGTTCCATTTACTGCTTGTACTGTAGATCGGTAGATACTGTAGGTGGATGGATAGCAAGACATAGATCGCAAGATTGCTAGATAGATAAATATGACAAGACTAGTTCAGTCTTGTCATTGTGCAATCTCTGCTTTTACTGGTGAAACAATATTTATTCAGAGAACGATAAAACATAATTTTGATTTTCCCAGTCCCATCAGTAATAACTGCAACATGGATGAGGGCATTGTGCACTGCAACACATACACACACACTGTTTTTTTAAACAGAGAGCTTGTTCCTATTTCTTTTTTATTGCCGGATTTGGTTGTTACAGCAAGTGCAATATGACATTTTTAATCACAAACCGCCACAGATGGCAGAAAATGTATACTCTCAGGTGCCATTAGGTGTTTTCACAAGTCCGTAGTTAAAGTACTAAATTGCAATGACTCACATGGCTGCTCTCCATGTGAGGGCTAAGGCCATTTATTGTAGGCTTTTGGGCCCCTGCCACTGAAGGAGATGTGTGAAATGCATTGTTTAAGGAAAAGGGGAATTTACATATAAATTGGGAAGTGGAGGTAAGTGAGAAGGGTAAAATTGTAGAAGAGGAGGGAGGCAGTGACAATACAAGGCTGTTCTGTTGTGAGCAAGGAGGGCTGTTTGCAGAAATGTGTCAGTGGCTCAAATCTCCGCGGTACAGCTGCAGGCCCCCCTGGATTCTCCTCATGGGCTCTTTATGTTACTCCAGGGACAGGAGGAGAATAAATCACAAGGAGACAATAGTTAACAACAGGCCTGCCAATATGTCCTCACCCCAAAGCCTTGGAGATTAACCAGGATGCCTTGAAACCAAATCGTTGCCCTATTAAACCGCCTTTGATGTATGCATCACCGGCGAGTCGTGCATTATGGCTCCACTCGATTATTTTGTCAGGGAAGCTTAGTCTCAAACTACCTTTTATCAGTCCCTATCAATCCCAGCTGTTGATCACAGCATTGTTGCATCTGTGTGTTTTCAAGCCTCTCCCCCAGTATATTCCCAAGCTGTTCAGATTCCAGTCGGTGTGCCTGCCCGGGTTTCCCAAGCAACAGCTGGCCAGGGCAAGTTTGACAAAATGTTAACGATGATCTGATTTGCTATCTGATTGACTTTTTAACGTGGCTCTCTCACTGTTCACACATTTGAAAATATGGAGAAATAGACTGAAATGCCATGTTGACAGTGTAAATGAATTATCCTGTCACTATTTGTCACTACTTTCTTTTTTTTTTAATTAAGTGGTTGACTCTACTTTCCAAGAAATGCGACCAAATAAAGCTATCAGCCAGGGATTGCAACCATAAACACAGGCAATATTCAAATATGAACAGCTCATGCACAGTGAATAGGAAGAAAAAGCCCTTTGGATGATGCTGTAACTGAGTGTTGATCCTTGAAGCAGCACTACAGGCCCCCAGTGTGTCAGCCTTCCCCTTTTGACTCATTGGCATAGTGGATTACAGTTATTACTTTTCCAAGCAGCACGTGGAGGTACATGGAATGCACTAAGGTATTGTTTCTTCATAATTGCACAAATGTTGCTGTCATCATGCGGTTTATTACTCACGCGCGCATCCATCTGCAAGTCTAATAAGTTGACATTAACTGTGTCTGTTAACTGATAAAGTAGAAAACAGAGAAGAGTCTGCTTGCTTCACAGGCATGCCTGAATTCAACTTTTTAGTAGATGTAATCTGGCAACCTGTTGAGTAAACAAAATACATTATGTAGTGGTGCTTTCGGCATAGAAAGAAAATGACAGATTGAGCGCTGCCATGCTTTTTGCAACTGTGTGTGTACTGCTGAGCTGTACACTGGTCTCATTGCACCTGTCACATTAACATTCACCTTTACTGCTCTCAGTGAACCATTTCAAAGTGACTGATTTCAGTCAATGAATCAAAATGCAGTGGCGGGACGTCTGGCCACAACCAGCTAAAAGGCACTGATGCATTTTGAGAGCCAAACAAATAAAAGGTGTCTCCTTATTAGTGGCATATTAACAGAAAATTGATTTTGCCTGAAATAAAAGGTCAGGATAAATGACTTGTGAGCTGCTAGCTTGGATATTTATTAGCCCTCTATCTACAATCTAGCAAATTACTGCTCCTGTGCCGTCTCAGAGGGCAGAACAAATAGGAGAGCAATGACGCTACATCTAAAATGTCATTCCATAATGTCAAACCATGGATTAGATGTCAGAGTTTTAAAAATACCTGGTTTGCTCATTGTTGCCTTGCTATTGTCAAGATAAATTGGTTCCTTTGGCCATGAAGATTTGACTGTTTTTGTTACCTCCCACTCACAATCATCCTCACCCAGTGGGGGATCAGCTCTTACCCAGCAGGAGGTGTGAGAGTTGGCACACTTCTGTTCACATTATCATCATCCCTCCTTTGGCTGTATTTAATTATATAGTTTGGGGGGTAATTAGAAAAAGTAAGGCTGTTTGCAGAGGTCACACGCCAACACAATGAAAAGTCTCCTGGCCTGTGTCCTCAACTTTACAAGGGCTAGATGCATTTGATTGACAGGGAGGAAAAGTATTAACGTTTTTTTAATTGGTAATGGTTCAGTTGCTTAACTATATTTAGCGTGATCCGAAATGAAGCTATTGCATGAGTGTCAAGTTTCTTTACGCCAGGAAGGCTAAAATCCAGTGTTTTGCTTATATTTCATGCTATGCACCGTGCCTCTGTCGCTCTTTGGTAAGCAACATAGTGATATGTGGTAATGAGTTAGCGGGGGGATGGAGAGAGAGGGAGAAAGAGAGAGAGAGACTTGTGTACCGGAGTGTTTTGCATGCTTTCACCTTTGATTTACCTATAATTACCATTGGATTTACCTTCAATGACTCAGTCGCTAAGCCAATCTCTGAAATTGGATTTCTGCATAAAGTAGCTTTCCCTGCAGATTGGTGTCCCTCACAGCTGCCTCATTACAATTTTATTCCCCGTCTTTGCCCGACGCCTCCCACCCGCACCCACCTCCAACACCACCGCCATCAGAGTGGTCATGGAAGGAGAAGGGAAAAAAAAACTTTTTGGCTTGACTGGTCTCCTTTTGACCAATTTAGTGTGGTCGTCATGGTAACTTAACCCCCCCCTACATCCCCCCTTCCCCTCTTCATATTGTGGAGGGGCCGCAGCGATGGGACCCTGGCTGATGATGACTCCATCTCTCATCCAAATGATGGTGATGAGACTGCTGCTCCCTGCCTCAACACATAAACACAGGAAGGAAGATGGAGGACGCAAGAGCGAGGGAGGCTGGGAGGAGGGGGAGGCCGCATTACCCCACCGGGACGAGCTCTGAGATATTGCACCAAAGCCCCAGCAACAGTTCTGTAGCAAACAAGCAATTAATAGACCAATTATGCATCATGTACCGGAACATTTACATTCACATTTGCTCGCTTTATTGTCTCTTACCGCTACTGACAGAAATTGGATAATACAGTTAGTCGGGATTGGGGATATATTTCTATCAGAGCAGCACGTTGTGGGTGATTGTCTGCCCTGGCTTTTTGTTTCCCTTCCTCAGCTTTCAGCCAATACACACTCGTAGAACGGATGTGTTTAAAAAATGAGACAAAAAGTGTGTTGTTACATGTGTAAAACACTTTGTGTGAATTTTAACACTAGATGTGTACAAAAATGAAAAATGCACAGAGAGTGTAACATATTTAATGTGTTGGGCAGTTTAACACAATGCATGTGTTACTCTGAGTGGTGGCATCCAGCTCAACATGATTGGTGAGTTACTTTAAGCAGTTACTTAAAGTACTTTAATTCAAATGAAAGTACTTTAATTACTGTTATTATGTTTAGTGTTAAGAATGCCAGATATCTTATAGATTAAAGCCTAACCCAGCAAAGCAATTCATCCTCCATTTAGATGGTTTTCGGGTTGTGGTGCAGAAGTTTTTTTTCATGTCATTAAGTTTTATAATAATATGATTTTTTACGAGTAAAAAAAACAATAACAACAACAATAATAATAAGGTTCTCAAAGATATGTGTTATTAATAAAAACTATGCAAAATAAAAATAGTGCTTCTACAGCATGCTTTTAATCAAAGGGTTTTTTTTCTGCACATTTATCCATTGAAACATACTTTTTGTCAAAACAACTCATCTTTACGTTAGACCTATTTGAAACAATAGATGTGTTTATAGAACGGACACATTAAGTTTGTTAAATTGGACTCAACAAGCATTAAGCACATGTCAAATTTTAACACATTGCATGTTGTTTTTAACTAAAGCTGTACTAAGAGTACACAGATCAGCTCAAATCATGATATCTGGTCTTTTTCAGCAATGCTAACTCTCTCAGAAGGCATGCAAAAGCCTTGGGCATTTATGTTTGTTTGCATACATAACAAATGTTTGCTGTTACCACTCTAAAGCAGGCAAAATCAGCATCGGTTTGCAGATACAGATGTCCTCTCTGCGTAATTGAAGATGATGAAGAGGCAGCCCCAGTGAGGGGATATTGCTCATGGACCACTTATAAATCAAAGTGACAGAGTTTACTAATCGATGATGTGGTTTGTAGAATACAACCATATTTAAAACAGGGGGTTTCCCTGTTTCTCTCTACACAACAGCATAAATTAACCACAGAAGATGGAACAGCCTTCGTGTCAGCTCTAAATCTTTTGACTGACAATGCTAATAAAAGGCAGGACACATCTTTTGTTGCAAGTAGTTGTTGAAGTGGTGGCGTGTGAATGTAACATATGCCACAAAAATAGTCTAAACACCACAGCATGCTGGAAGGGAATGCAGACTCTGTGTATCCGTGAAGAGGTTGCTTAAGTATTCTCTCTCCCTGCACGAGCGGCAGGTTTAATGGAAAATAGGGGAGATGTGAAGGAATGGAAAGCCACATCTGGACATGCCCTTCCCAGGAGGATCCTTCTCTCCTCCAGCTCTGTAACCCCTGACCTGGGAAGCCTGATTAGCCAGCTCCCATACTTTTATGTAGAAAAGCAGGAGAAATGCAGAGCCACGAATATGCAGATAAGGAGCGCACCCTGGGCAGCTTTAACAACCGCAGAGTCCGAGTCAAGGTCTGCGCTGTTGTGGCAGGGAAGCCTGTGTAGTCAGCAATGTTCAGCGCACATAGAGGGTTTCAGATTTTTTCTGAGTAATGTAGTAGATATTTTTATTTTCTTCGGTTTCAGAAATGTGTATCTCGCCTGCTGAGCGTCTTATTTAGTTTTGTGGCAGGACTTAAAAACATATATATGCCCCCAGTGGAACTGAAAACACATATCCTCAATCAGCCTCTTTCTGGTCTTTGAGGTTAGTGTACCTGAATTCAGAGATGAAAAACAGTCTCTTTCAATCGCAGACTTCTGGCAATATTTCAAGGCAGATTTGCATTGTGTTTATTCTCATCTCACTGTTGACAAGGGTGTCCCTTCTTTTTGTGCACTAATCAAATTTAGTATAACATTAAATCAAGTCAAAAGAAGAGCCAGTTTTAGAGTGACAGACTCCATCCATCCATCCATCCATCCATCCATCCATCCATCCATCCATCCATCCATCCATCCATCCATCCATCCATCCATCCATCCATCCATCCATCCATCCATCCATCCATCCATCCATCCATCTAGCCAATATCTCCAGCACACATAGGCTGAAGACAGTGGAATATATATGGGACAGATCTGCAGTCCTTGACAGGACACAAACAAACATGCACACTCTCATTCACACCTAGAAGCAATTGAGAGTCTCCAATCCAATTAAGAGTCTCCCTATGTTTTTGTGCTGTGCGAGGAAACCAAAGTACCTCAAGAAAATCTACGTACCCACACACAGGGTTTTGTCTCCTAAGCTACAAGGAGGGTAAGATAATGGCTGGGTTACCGGAATCTAATCAGATTTTAGTGTGTGGATGGTGCTGCACGCTCTGTGGATAAACTTGTCCTCCTGGCATCACGTTCTCCTCATGTCTTCACAAGCATCAAGCCTATCGAGCTGGTTCATAAATGCTCACTTGCTTCCACAGACTTCCTGTATATGGGAGTATATAAGTTAACACTTTGGCCAGGTTTTCGGGAGAGCATGCAGTAGCGTGCCCCCAACTGTGCTGGTAATAGGATCATAATAGAAAATGAAGAGGAAAAGAACCCAGAGCATGTGGGTATCTCCAGAGATGGCATACAAGGCAATAATGGCGCGGCGTTGATTGACATTTCACTGTTGTTTTTAATCATAATAATATGCTTTCAAGTTAGGCATGGAAATGACTTCATGATCGTATAATGACAGCTCAATAGCTGTCAGGGTGCTGCGTTGAGGATAACATCTTTATTGTTTTCCGTCATTGTATACTGACAGAGCCCTGACTCACAATGAAAAAAGTTCCTTTCTGGGTGTGTTTGATGTATGATTAATGGTCATGGTTATTCAAATTCATGGTTGCTTTCTCTGCCACCCAGCACCTTAATTGTCCCTAATACCACACAAATTATAACGCCATTCCTTTTAAATACAGCAGCATTTAATTTCGCATCTTTGCAGTAGCCATACATTTCAGTTATTGCTCTTAGCAGAAACCTGCAGAGCACTGGTACAGGAAAATAAAATGTACAGACTATGAAGCAGTTTTGGATATGTGCCCTTCTCATCTAAGTGACTGCTGTCTTATCAAGGCCTATTCACATGTATCAAAAAGCAGCCCTTCATTCAGCACAATGACACGGCTAGAGAGGCTCAAAATTTGCATATTACCTTTGCTGACAGCCAATTACAGGGGGACACTATTTGTTGTTTCTTTTCATTCTGTGGTCTAGTTTTTGAAACTGGCAGCCAAGGTGAGAATGCATATTCATGACTGGGCTATGTGTTGCCCATTAGTGGTTTGTGTAGGTGGACACCGGCTTATAAACAAGTGGTGCCATTAAAGAGCATTCGAATGCACCCGACAGTGTTGCCAGTACCTGGACTCTCCTCAGTCAGTAATTACGAGGAGAGTTTTGATTAGAATGCTGCTGGGACAATGAAAGACTTCACTTCAACAGAGAACAAACACCCATATGGTTATTGACCAGATTCAGACGAAGGTGAAGCAGAAATGAAGCCACCGTGCTCTCACAGTAGAATAACAATGTATCTTATGAAAACTGCATGGTGCCACATTTCTTCTCATCAGGAAAAGATGCGGGGTGCAGCAAAGGTAATGTGGAAGTTTAAAAAGTGTTTCACAGCCAGAGTGACCCACTTATAAACTTCCATAGAGATCATCTTTTAAACATTTTTGCCTTTAACTCTGCTATTCCTGTGGCTGAAACAGCTCTCCATTACCTTCCTGACCCTCATGTGCAGGGTCATTAACCTTAACGCTCCAAGTCCCGTCTCAATCGACAAACGAACGTAAGGATAAAATATTGACAATATTAAGGACTATTGGCTCATTAAGGACCTAGCCCTGCTAATAAGCCCGAAAGAGTTCAATGCAATATTAATGGTATAGGATTTCTCACCGCCACCGTTCTCAGAGACCATTCAGTGAGGTCTCCTAATTATTGATGGGCCAAATTACAAGAAAGAGTTCATTACATCTCCTAGTGAATGAAGAATTCATGAAAGCTTGCGGAGTGTTCTGCATGCTAATGAAATACTGAAATAAAGACTGTTTAATATGTGCATCCTCTATTTGTGTGCCATCCACACCCACTACCAGCTTAAGTATTTAGTGCAGCTGCTTGTTCTTCAAATGCATGGCATTTTTTAAAACATAAATTGAATTGGGGAGAAGCTGCTCTCTTTCACTGGAACTGCTTTCTGTTGTCTGTAAGGGGAGACGTCTTATATCTTTTAGAGCACTGTGCCCGCGTTCAGTTGTTCACTTATTCTATAGAAATCATACCTTTATCAGTGACAGTCCCAACCACTGCAGAGTTTCTTTAACTTTCCATTCATCCATTATCTTACCTGCAGTGGGGTGGAGGGTGTCTGTCAGAGCCATCTCCAGCACACATAGGGCAAAGTCAGGGAATACACCCTGGACCGGTCTCCAGTCCATCACAAGGCTCCTTCAGCTTTGTCTAAAGCCTACAACTGTAACTTAATGGCCAAAAGCAAACACTTTTTGAATTGCACTCCAAAGATTAGCACTTACTTAAAGATAGTTTTCTTCCATGTTTTTTTTCAACTTGTAAAACATGGCAGTCCAAATTATGCTCGGAAATCATTGGCCCCCAGGCCCCACTTTGGACAACTCTGGCCCACATGAATAGATTCTATTATGCCTGTTTTTCTTTGATGTACACCATTCATGTCGAGGCTGCTGGCAATACAGTGCAGCCATTATCAACAGTTCACAGTGAGCCACTCTGAAAGGACCTGCATTGTTTTGTTCGGCGCGGAAAACATGTTTGTTAAGCCACCTTAATTAAAAAGCCTGACACTACTGCACAAACACTCTTAGCACGCTCTCACTGCAGTTTGAAAGAAGTTTCTCTGTTACGACGGCTCATCAGAGGGAGTATGGCAGGTGTTGACAGGACACTGCTAATCATAGAGGAGGGGGAAGTTCAAGAAACGAGGGCTTCAAATGGGCAGTGCGTGCGGCAGTGCGTGGAGAGTGGTCCTGTGGATGGTTGCGTCCAACGTGTGCCTGTCTGGCTGCACACTCTCTAGGCCTATCCTTCCACTCCTTTCTTCCCCAGTGATGATCCCTGATCACACCACAGGCTGTCTACAGTAGTAGCACACACATCTGTCTCTCATTAAAATCTGGACTGTTACTGTGAATACTCTGACCCCAACACGTGTGATTGTTTTACTATCTTATTATGTATCTACTTTCATGAACATCTCTCTCTCCTTCCCCTTTCTTCCTCTCAGCTCTTTGTGTTATGGCTGCCTTTGTTCCTTCACACTACTCCCGCCTGAATGTTTCACACGTATGTGATGTTGAATCGATGAATGGTGGGTAAAATGCTGTGAGTCAATTAGACAAGGTTGATGATGACGCTGTCCAGTCCCCCACAGCGACAAGGACGTTGATGTTCCTCCCGGAGGATCGACACACATGGAATAATAAAGGAGCTGACTGACATGTCTATTTGATAGACTTTGCCATTACTTAGCGTCTTGAAAGGCTTTATGCTGACTGAGCACCTCATACGGACAGCCTTAGCCTCTAAAATCCACCTCCACAATGACGCTGTTGCCTCACCAGGATGCCTCATTACGGCACCGCTTACAGTAGCCTCACATGCTGGGTGGAGCTGCAGGTCTCACAGCGAATGCGTTCAAGCCATTCCCTTATCAGCTGAACACGCTGCTCTCTCTATCTTTGTTCTCATCCCAAACTTATGCATTCTGTTTTCTCATTTCTGTATTTTCTTCCACTGTTGGATGCAAGGATAACTAATGAGTTTCCATCGTTCCAATACAGCAAAGTCTGCCGCTCCCTCCCTTATGGTATTTACACAGTATTTTGCATTTTCAGATTCGCGCATACTTACTCCTGCCTGCAGTATTAAAGCTATCCTCCTGTGAACCTGATATTGTTGTTTGGCAATGCCGAGTGAAAGATATTTGATCCATCAGCTCAGTGGTTTTCCATCTCTGTCAAACCAAACCCTTCAAGGTCTCGTTATATAATGTGCCAAGACACTGACATGGATTTATTATAGGAAAATTCTCTTGCAGTCCCATTGAGCTATAGTCTGGTTAATAACTGAAGACATCCCCTCCATACACGCTGCATGTGCAAATATGATCTGCCTCAGGTCTCTTGTGTGGCCCAAGAGAGGAAGGAGGCACACTGTTTGCCTCCAGCTAATTGTATACAGTGTGTGATCAACTTTTGTCATCACAAATGTTGAGCCACTTCACAGGAAGAATGCTCTGTCTGGGGAAAAAACAAAAACAAAAACAAAAAAAACATCCATTTTAATGTCTTTATACTGTGTACAGATGCTGCAATAAAATTCAGAGTGCTCAGAGCTGTTCTGTTTGGGGAGCCTCAGCAAAGCAGAAGGTGGACAGTTGCAATATGTTTTCTCTGAAGAAGACACAGCGCTTTTATAAATGACCAAGTGTATGAAGCACAGAAATGTAATTTGTGGACAACGAGGAAATAAAAGCTGCCTCCAAGGGTACATGAACATGGAACGTTCCCCGTCCACAGTTCTCATTTGTAATGATTCCATGACATCAGTCAAATCAAATATACCGTACACTGATTATTGAAAGCACAGCATGCCGAGATGGAGGAGGAGGGAAATGGCATAGGCCGCCACATTTACATGAGTGCAGCTGGCTGTATTCCTCCCTCTGCCTTTCATTTAAAACAGACTGAAATGAGAGTGCAATTGATCTAGAATGGTCGATTGATCCCGTGTGATCACCGGTCTTTGAGAGAAGCGTGTTTGTTCAAACACATCTGTTGCACCAGTGTTTGGGTGGGAACCCCCCCCACAAAAAAAAATTGGATGAAACTATAAGTTGTAGCTTCAGAGAAATTCTTCTGACGCCGTGATTTCATGATCCATGAGTAGAAGTGGGTTTTTGCGTGTGGCCAAGGCGAAAGTGTGCCTGTGAAGTGAACGCTCAGAGCCGTCAGAATTCACAGTGGCATCACATGTTAAGAGAGAATTACATCTAGTCCCCAGCACTCAAAGCTGGATCTTCGTGTCTGCTCCTGTATGGTGAGATTTGTATGACAGTACGTGGGATTAAAACGCACAGAACTGTCATTGTGGAAGCCATTTGTGGCTGCAGCAGAGGGCAGGATATATTTGAGTGTGCTGTGTTGCTATAGATACATATGGAGTATATAATACCAGAGACCACGTCTCAGTTAAAGAAGTTCTTAACCTGCTTTAAAGCTGACTGGTGTCACAAATTTTGTGAACTTACGGGGCATCAGTCCATTGCAGGACACACACATATGCATACATGCACAGTGCTAACTACCATGTTGCCCATTTTATTAGTTGTACATAAAAAAAATGAAAACGAAAAACCCAGACAAATCTCTATTCCTTGTGCATTTTGTTCATTTGGACGTAGATTGGTTTGAATCTTGAAACTTCTCCTTCTGAGGGTAGATATTGCACTTGGGCTCATGCTGAGACTTCCTCATGTATGATAACATTTAAAAATGTCACAGTTGACCTAATAGGTGAAACGCAGATTTTCTTTTCATCCGAGAAGCGTACAAACAAATGGCATGTTTTTCTTTTAGAAGTGTCAGAGGTATTAAAAATAGGTATTTGGTAGCTTGTCAGGATGATGGGCATTGAAGCCGGGACTTAACAACAGAGGCTGACAATAGAACCATTTCTTGTTTTCAATTATACATTTTTGAGGCTCTGTAGTGGATACAAGCCTCGCTTGAACGACGTATTGAGAACTCCACCTGGCAGCAAAATGAGAAAGCCCACATGATTTGCATTCTGTGGCAGGGCTGTTAACTTGTCATCAGCAGCGCTTGACAATTGAATGAAAATAAACATCTACAACCTACACTCAGTGGAGTTAAAATCCAATTTAAGTTAGGAGTCTGAAGAGGTTTTTGAAACATCCATTATTGCCTTGTTCTTGTGTTATTCCCTCTTTTCTTTTTCACATTCTGAGTATGATTCCCAGTTAATTTATTATTCATCTCACCCTGCACTCTTGTTTACCAACACTGGCTAGAGCCCGTCATGACAATTTTGTGTTGGACAATGTGTAAAAGCTGAAGTCAGACAAGTTGGAAGCTTGTTGTGGGAAGAGAGTCAAACAAAGGAAACAAGAAACAATAGCCTGTTTTTAGAAGAAGCAGCTTTAGCCAAAATTGTTCTAATTCATACACCTGCTGCCATCACGGCTTGGTGTTTTGTTGTGTCTGAGTTTTCCAGTGTTGCAAAGCTTCTTACTTTAAATTGAATTGAATGAAAATTGATTTGTGTTGGTAGATCACTATATCTGTATTCTTGCTGGCTTTTTTTATGCAGTTGTCAAAATGTTTTAACCAGAAAGAACAAACTTCAGTTGTGCACCTCTGCAGTGGTTAATAAATTAAAATTCAATTTAGCTGACAATAACTGTAACAAGACTGGTGCAATATCTGTGTGAAAGAACCTTAAAATAGTTTATAGTATCACAGAAGTTCCCAGCAGCAGCACAGAGAGTCACCCAGCCGTACAGTTGAAGTTCTGATCCAGTGCTTACGAATGTGGGTTTGACCCATTCGAAGACAACACAAGGCAGAGTGATGTGCTGACTCCTGTCTAGAGGACATATGGGTGCAGATGTGAGTTGAAACCGCATGGTCAGCCAATGAAAAGTGCTATCTGGGATTAATTTTCCAATTTATGAAACAAGTGAGTTCTAAAGAAAGACAGTCATGGAACATAACTCTGTCTGTCCGTCCATTCATTTTCTCTCTACCCGCAGCTTGCTGGCTTCCTCTGAAATGGAAAAATACCCCATAAAAAACAGACATTGAGTTGCTAACAGTAGAATATGGGATTCTTAGAAAAAGACAAACAAAAGAAACATCAACATCTGACCGTGACACCTTGCCTTCGGTGGTGCATCGTCAAAGTTGACAGCATGTCTGCTAGATATGCAGGCTATCAGATGTCACTCAACAGCTGCCGAGGGCCATAACCACCACGTGGCTTTTGATCCTAGATGTCTTTTCCACAAATATGTCCAACAACAGTTTTACAACTCTTTTGAAAGACGTGCACATTACGTCTTGTATCACCAGTGTCTTATGACCACTACTGAGGATTCCTGTTCCAAGCCAACATTATCAGGTTTGCAAAAAACAGTAAAAGGAACAAAAGAACATCTGTTGACAACTTATCAAGGCCTCTTGCATACTAAAAGAGAGCTTGTAACAAATAAAGTTAGTGTCAACAGTTTAAGAGGATTTTTTTGCAGACCTTGTAGTTGAAACTTCAAAAGGCTTGCAGTGTGTAGATAGCGAAGGTGCTAGAGAGAGATTCAAGGAGAGCGGCGTCTGGCTGGTCAGCCCAGTGTTTCTCACTCCACGCCAACTCCTCCAGCTTTTGAAGTCGGGCTCTTTTAAGTCACCTGGAGATATACTCTTTAAAGAGATGGTGCCGTCGATAAGCAGTTTTTTCTTGCTGTTAGGTCCACATCTACACAGCTTGTCAACGTGCAGTGGGATAACAACTATGATAATCTCTGCTCCTGAACAGTCAGATTGATGGATTGCAAGGGAGGCAGGCTATGCTCTTGAGATAGCCCCAGGGTTTAACAACGACATTCAGTGCTGGAATAGATGCATGGCTGGACCAAAGCAACACGCCATTGTGTGCATTTGAGCATGTTTTCATCACTCTTGAGTAGAGATGAATTTCAAACTCTTAGACAATAAAATCCAACTTTTTGTTACTCAGAGTTGAGATGTACACCCTATTTATGCCTGGGCACCACTGATACCGAGGTAAACAACACATTTTTATTCATAAACAGTTCACTTGAGATCCGGCGACATGAGTCCCTGCCTCCCGCTGCGTACCTGTGTAGCTCAGATGTAGGCTACATCTGAGCTACACAGTCTCAGAAGCTCTCTGTGATCTATACATAGACGTGAAGGTAAACGGCAGCAGCGAACTTTGATGGAGGATCTTTTTTATTTTTCAAGCGAACGAAGCACATATTCATGTACAAAGGTGTAAAAAAAAAAAAAAAAACAGCACTTGTTGAGAAAGTTGGATTGAAGATAAGTGTCACGCAGCCTGTCAAATCAGCATTTACAGACTGCATTTTGTGAGTGTGACGCTTAAAGACTGGGCATGGCACAGTATACACCTGAGTAAAAGTATGGCTCCATTTTCAGATTTGCCCAACACACCCAAACAGCATATGTACTGTGATGCAAAAATGCAATCTCATAAATCTCACTTAGCACTGTTTGCTCCTCGTCAGTGATCCAGCGAGGGTCAGTAAAAACAAACAACCTCCAACTTGACCAACTTCACCGTCGTTCAATATTTGATATGTTGACTCTCCAAAACAAATCTATTTTATACATATCTCATACAGACCTTCCATTGGTGTCCATTGGTGTTCCACCTCCAGTGGTCGCAGGGAAAAGGCAGGAAATATACCACCAGCCCATCACACAATAATCTCCTGTTGACCCTAAGTATGTGCTATGGAGAACCTTTATTACATGGAAACTCAGAAAGGCGAAATCTAGCTTCCATGTAACTGAACCATAGAACTGAACTATAATTGTGACTGTGTTGACCCAACCCCGCTGTGTTTAAAACAGGGTATCGAATATCCCAACGTAAAACGTGTAAATACTTCAATGCATAACAAAACAACAACAGTTGAATTATTCAACAGTATCTAGTAGACAATCAGACAATCCCGCGCAAACAAGATACAAAGGCAACTTTTGAATAGCGCTTCAACATTTGCAGACAGATGCATACAAGTGCAGATAAAGAACACACACGCACGCCACACACAGAACATAACACGCCTGCTGTTATCATCACAGTGTCCACGATGGTTATAAGATGGGCACAAGCATATTTACCCATCTCATTCATCTTGTGCTGTGCTATCTATCTGGTAGGGCCGTGCAGACACATATATCTCCGTTTCCAGGGTACAGATGCAAGAGATCTATTTGCACTGCTATTATCTGTGGCTCCTTCCCTCTACCCGCTTGCATGCATGCTGCATCTATTTTCCTCTCCTATTCTGTTTGTTTTTTATTCTTTTTAAAGTCTATATCTCCCATCTTTGCTTTATAGTCCGTCCTCCCATTTCAGTCAGGTCGTTACATTAACGCCTCTCCTAAAGAAAAAAAAAGCCTCTCCTATCGTGGCCTGTCATCTCCCCCAGGCCTGCCCCTCCCCCTTGTCTTGACCCTGTCATTTTTCTATAGTTTCCTGTCATATTTATTTTGCTTGCATCTTTTCTTCCCTTCTTCCTTGTCCCGTTGTCTCCTTCTGACCTACTCTCTGATCTCTTCTGTCCCCTCCTCTTGTCTCCTTTCCTTGTCTCTCCTCTTTCCCATCTTTCCTTTGAGGCAGTATTATTTTGTTCTAGGAAATCTAGTCAGCCAGGCCCATCTGCATGATTATGCACAGCGCCACTGATTGATTCCAGGGAAATCTTTCCTGTGGAACATAATGTCCTGGGTTAAAATAGCTCACACAGTAACAATACAACTCATACTTGCTCTCCAATTTCAAAGTTACAAACTTTTCATCCACACGTTTCAAATCAGATAAGACACTCAATTTACTCCGTAAGTGACTAGATTAATATTTTTCCATATTAAGGATTATGGTAATGAACTTGATCCTTTTGTTTTAAAGCTTGATGCTTCAAGGATCAAATTCTTCATCAAATCAAAGCAGCACAGACAAGCTAATTTGTTGCATCTGCTATTAGGTGATGGTTTCATTAACTAGATTCTGTTTTCCCTGACACCTGGATTATCACAATCCATAGTCTGGCGCTATTCCTGATTACTACAGATTACTTTGTTCATTCTATAAGACTGATTGAATCGTTGTAGGTTTTACACGGTCGTTCATTTATTTTTCTTGTTACAAAAAAAATTGGAATGGTTTGCTTTAAAAATGGGTAACTGACTGGTCTGTGAGATTAAAGTGCAAGTGTTGGTGGAAAAAAAGCAAAAAAAAGACCTTTTGTGGCTTTAGAAACTTACCAAATCCATAACATTCTCCAATCAGACTCAGCAAGCTGCAATTTTGGGTAGTGAAATAGCAGAATTTGTGGATTAATCAATTTTGGCTCCATGATGAATCTGTCTATGTCCCAGAGGCACCAGTGCTTGTTTGGTGGCATTTGGGTTGATTCTTGTAGCCTCCTTAACTGCACTAAAAAGTTTAAACTTTATAACTGAAATAATCACAGAGTAAAGAGCTCCAACAGTATGTCTAAAGCTATATTTAAACTGCTCCTTAAGAGATGGTATGAGATCATTTTTCAGCTGTATTTGGAGAAAAGTTGCTATGTACAACACTCTGAGAAGTTCAAAGAGCTTTTTGGGTCATTTTTAAATTGTCTGGACGAAGATATGAACTTGAAATCTCTGTGCAAGAACACAGATATCCCCCCATTGTACTTATTTCTTTGTATTGCATTGTATTGCAGTATTTTGCAACACTGTGGATGCCATCGGCAAATATGTTAATAATTTGTCTCACTTTTTGTTTGTTTTCTCCTTTTCTTTGAGGGCGGGGGCCAAGAGTCGGAGATAAGATCTTGCATTGCATAGTAAATTAGTATTGATGACTTGCTGGCTTAGGAAACAAAAAAAGGAAACCCACTTGAATTGCGCAGTCGAGTTTCCCTGTTTGCATGTAAGCATGTGGAAATACTTAGCTGCCTGTGGTAGACATAAAAAATGGAAGGCAGAAAATAAGAGGAATTCATACAGCTGGGACTCTTCAGTCATTCATGTGCCTTTCCAGTAACACTTCTCTCAATTCAATCTCCAGTCCAGACAAAAAAAGAGAGGAGACTGAGGAGAAGTGATGTATGGAATATATAGAAAGCATAGTAGACCAGACTCCAGACTAACTAGACTGCATTTGCGATGTTGCTGCCCACTGGTAAAGCAGGGCGGAGACAAGTCTTTTATCACAACTGGAACACTGATGATGCATGAGGTTCAATGCCACAGACAGAGCAGTGAAGACCAGACAGACCGACCTAAGCCCAGCAGGTACTGAATACGGAGAAATAGTTATTTTCTTGTGGAGGGCTGTAACAGCAAGTTTCAGAACATGCCTAAGGCAAAAACACAATGTTCAGCTTGCAAACGGAAGAACTTCAGACTACCTCGCTGCATGTCCGTATCCAGGGTCAGCAACGGGCGGACACATGCGCATTTACTCTCTCAAGAACTGGCATCTTGTTACACACACACACAAAAACCTCAAAACACAAGTTTTAGCACAAAGTAGAATGTAAGTAAAACCAAAATTAAGTCACTTTGACCAGTGTGGTGAATGACTTCCCCCTTCCATATCCAGTCATGCTCCAAACACGTCTTTTTGGAGAATCCCGCAACTTTCCCAACCTCTTTCCCAGCTTGTTTGAAGCTTATTTGTACAAACAAAAATATAGCTTGATGATGAAGCCTTTGTACTGTGTTCGATCACATACATGTCAGACTGGGTTTACAATTTATCAAATCCTGTTTTATTTATGCCTTAGCAAAATTCCCAACTTTTTTATTTCTTTATTTTTGGGTGTAAACACACACTGCCCAAATCCAACCTCATTTCTGCCATGGGAACTTATTGGCCTGACTCAGAGGAATATCTCCTATCTGAGCAACGGCCCTGAGCTGCAGATTGCTATAGGTTGCTTTCTCAGAGGACCTGACCCAGCAAGCCTGCAGCTTATCTTATACGTGATATAAGGTTCTGCAGCATACACACAAAATTAGAGGTGTCTTCGCACACATACACAGATCCAGACAGGAATGCCTATCCATGTAAAAAAAAGGTTCAGCTGTGCACATCCATTTTTACAGCATTTTGTTGCACATGTTAAGATTAGCACATGTGTTCTGTTCTGTGTGTACAGACCGTAGTCTACATACATACAAGCAAACCATGCCTTTAAAGAGCTGGTTCTCCCCCATATGACCCAGCCAGGGGTAGCCTTGGATAGTCTTTTTGATGTCCAACACTCTGCAAGATTTAAAACAATCAACAACAATAACAGCAGCAGCCACAACACTGGCTCCAGCATATGGCCATTAAGTCTAAAAGGCGTTCATGCATCAAAAGGAAAACAAGATTTCTATCATTATTATCAACACTATGTGGCTGCTTCAGGCGGCTCATTTTACAAATATCGTTTCCCATAGACAACAGATTGTTCCTCGAGATGGTTTGAGAGTGGAATGAACAAATATGCTAATGGGATGACAGAATGTAATGCATAGACAATACATGCAGTCCCATGCACAGATAAACAAACACGGGAAGAAGAAAACAAGCACTGCAAATGTTCCCCAACGTTGCAGAACAATACAATGATAAGGTTGCATTCAAGCCAGGGGAAACTGTCAAGATAGTCAACACCGGCCGTGTCATGTCTTGCAAATTATGATGGTAATAAAGAGCTCTGCAAATGCCTGAGATTATAACATCCCATTCTAACTGCATATGAGGGCAGGTCTCTATCCCACTGAACAACAGAGTCTGTTATAATTTATGAGTCTGGGACTCAGCTGCCTGCATCTCAGTTCCTGGCCTGTGGGCTACACCGACATCTAACCCAATCCTGGCTACCGGTCATTGCAGATCAAAATAAGAAATACTACCCCAGTCAGTATGTAAAGCAAGCTAATCCAATTGAAAGGGAATGCTAGAGGTTCACTTTGAGAATGAGTGTGCTCCACAGCATCTACGCTGGGACCAGAGCATATATCAACATGGCCACCCCAACATGAAAACATGTTGGCGATGTTTCTTGTTCGATATACAATCCCACACGGTGCCCTTTATATAGGCCCACATCTCCCCTGTGTAATAAATTACGTGTCAGAGATCAGGCCTTGAGTTATGATTATTGCGACCACAGGGGAGCGCAGAGTGTTGGATTTAGGGTGCTGGGCTTGTCTCGTTCACCCTTCAGCTGTCACAAATCCCCTCCAGAGGCCGGGCCTCCGCTGACTGACAGGTGTAAGTAATGAGTCCAGGTCAGAGGTCATGAGTCAACACAAGCACACCGGCCAGGCACAGCTGCATGCAGACCTTCGCTCCCCAAGGAATCTGTCATTTAGTGAGAGTTTCCATAATTTAGTAAGAGCGCCACAGATGTAGCCAACAAAAGATGTTAATTAATAATAACAGATTTACACTCCTACAAATCAATCTTTATTGTTTATATGCTTATGCAACACTTTTTTTTTTCAGTATAATTGATTCATTTAAAAACAGTGAAATTATATTGGATTCCTTTCTTTGGAAAAAAAAATTCAAATTGATTCACTTGATGTAAAAAAAAAAGTCTCCCTTTAATCAGCATGTGTTCACCTATGTAGCCCTACAGATGGAGAGCGGGGGCTGTTGGAGCACCGCGGAGGATGGAGGTGGGGGCAGTGCTCATTATGGCACCATGCATTCCAGAAAGTGAGAGATCAGCCTGGAGGCCCTCGGCAGCTGACAGCAGCTGCATTTCCCAGCCGTGTGAGGATGGTGGTGGTGGTGGAGATGGTAAGTGGAGAGGACAGTCAAAAAGGAAGGCAGGCTTGGGAATGGGATGGAGGCGTCCGGCGGGACTTAGTTATCATTTGGCATTCCTCCTCTCCTTTCATCACTCTGTGTAATGCCTCACATGTGAGTGGAGGGGAATAGGGAGGCAGCACAGGGATGGGGTGGGGGATGCTGGGAAGAGGTGGGTCTTGCTCATCGGATACGCAATTTTTTGAATTGACATTGAAGTTTTGAAGGCTCGTAACCGCTGCCTTGTTCCTCCACGCTTCTCGAGTGGTGACAAACACCTGGTAATGCAGCCGTTTGATCAGAGTGACAGTTCAAGTTTGTAGTGACGCGTGACGGAAGCTGGGAATACACACCAGGTTGGAGGAGAATAAAGACCTGTAGAAATGGACAGTGGGAGGAATGGTTTCATTTAAAACAACATTAAATTTTCATGTGCTGTCTGGCTCACACACTGAATCTGGAAATGTCTGGGAAGTTTCACTAACTGCGAGCCTCCGGTGTGGGGACTATTGACCAAGACGATTCCATCATGATACGTTTTACTCAAGTATTTTGACTTCCTGGTCACCGTAATCCCTCCTCTGCGGTCGGCACAAGTGGCTTGAGCGAGGTGAAAGACCTTTTCCCAACGTGTCATCTGTGAGAGGACGTTGAGATGGTTGCCTGTCCATAGCAATTACACTAACCAGGGCTGTGTGTCTGTTTTGGCTGTTAGCGTGTGCTGAGCCTGTTGTATCCCTCTCCACTGTCTTTAACAACCGATCGACTCTCCCCTGAGAGCCACTTAGTCTGTCCTCCATCCAGCCTCTAGAGTTACAGCTCAGCGACACACATACTCCCCTACTGAGGAGCCTCCATCTGGGCACATGTACATACAGAAACACACACTTGTATGCGCTCGGACTAACACACACACATAATACACACAGAAATACTCGAAAATAAATAGTCAAATCTGCACATCCGTAACCCACTGCTGTTGACCCTAAGAGGCCAGAGTTGGCCGTGTTGGGTCCTGCAGTCATGAGCGATGAATATCTTTTTTTTTTTTTTCGCAACTCTTCACAATAATCACAGCAATTGGCAGATTCTAGTGGAAGTTGTGTAAGGTGAAGTGGGTGAAATGACGGGGATATTTTCTCACATACATCTGTAGGTCCTCTCCTTTCAAAAGAGCTCAGCATTAATCTCTGAGCCATTATGACAGTGTCACATGGTAAGTTCTTGTGGCGTTTTTCTTTTTTCTGTTTTGCTTTTGAGTGTTGTTATCTATGGACTGTGAAAAAGAAATTCCAAAAGAAGTGTCAGAGGCTGTGAGATCAAATCTCTCAGTGTGAACAGACTCCATTAAGGTTAGTGCATTTTCTTTTTCTTTGTGGCATTTTATTGACTTGTGTCAGCTAACGCGAGTAAATCCACTGTACAGTTTGTCCTCTAAGTCTCATGTGTGTTTCTACACTGACACTTTATATGTTGTTTTTTCTCAGTTGTATGAATAAGGGTTGAGTTTTGTTGTTTTCACTTATGACTTGTTTTCGTAGTTTCACATCATTGTTTTTTGCTGTTTATTGACTTCTACTCACTGAGATGAGATGACATGTGCAGGCTTAAACCCTTCACCCAGACATTTTGCAAAGGTCCCCAGTCGGTTGTATGCCAGGATTCCTGTTCGGAAGCTTAACCTCTGGGTCATCAGGGTGTTTGTGGTGTTAACAGAAAAACGCAACACCCCAGCCACCACCTCTCTAGTACCGCTGTGAGAGACTTTTATTTTTGTATTTAACTAACATGGGGCTGTTTTTATTGGACATTGTAACCAATCAGAACAGAGGCCTGAAGGCATAAATTTTATACATTCTCTAGGCAGTATGCCCGCACTGGTGAGTCATAAAGCTGAATGCGCTGTATATTCCCTGTGGAGCTCTGCATCAGCCAGTTAGAGTCATATAAAGTATGATTGTGCAGTGTGTCTCCCCACACCAGGTATGAATGCCATCCTGCCAGGAGTGTGTCTACAGAGCGCAGCTCTCAATGCCACAAGCATCTATTAAGATGGCAGGTGCTGGTTAAGAGCAGTAATGACTGCCATTAACCAATGTTTCACTGCTCCACATAATTCTACGACACATGCATCACGGCTGTGTAGTGCTTGGCTGCGAGATGATACTTTTAGAAGTTACAAAAGTGTGGAGAAAAAGGTGTGTGCTGTATTATCACAATAAATGCAGTTATAGCCTCTTCTGCTTTTGTGCATATCGAATGTGAGCGTAAAGTATGTAAAATACTTTCAGCGAACATGGAGGGAAATTTGCATATCTTTACCCCGATGCCCTCATTAAAGGGAGGTCGGCGTTATCTGTTATCATCTGCTCTCCTGAATCGCCCTGCGAGGGCAATCAAGTGAAGGACACCGTCACATTGCTACGCAGGTCCGACACGGTTTTCCCCCTCTGCACTTCACCTGGAGCAAAGACATCAGAGGGCCTTTCAATAATACAACAATGAGGCAGGATTTCCACGTCCATTTCTCTGGGTTAGATGTGATAAAACACAGTGGCATGTCTCTCCACACATCAGGGGAGGAGACAAAGAGAGGAAAAGCTTGTACCTTCTGGCACGACATGCTGCGTCCACAGCTACAGCTGGATACATGGAGGGATGGGAGCCGATCAGATGTGCTTCGCCAGCCAAGGTTGTGAGTTATGAAGTTGATATTAGAGAGGAGGGAGCAGAGGAGTTGGAAGTGAATGACCTTCATCACTCACTATCCATTATTTCTCCTCTTTCACTCCCTCTCCCTCTCCCTCTGTTCTGCAAGCCATGAAGCAAAGGAGCCCTCTTGTGTGAACTCTCTAATTAGGGAGACCTTGACGTGCGGATCTTGCCCATTGTTCCTCTTCATTTTGGTGGGAAAATATTTCATTGATTTTTGTTGCAGCAATCGAAGGCGGGCGGAGCTGAGAGGGGCTCTGTGTGGGATTAGACTCTGCGGGGGGTTTCTGGGATGGGTGGGGAGCCTGTGATGTGGCGTGTGTGTGTGTGTGTGTGTGTGTGTGTGTGTGTGTGTGCGCGTGTGTGTGTATACAGGGATGAGGGTTAATGTCCCTCCTCATCACCCCTACCCCTTCTCACCCTCTGAAAGAACCAATTACAGTGGTGATGCTTGAGCCATCATAACTCACCTCTTCCTCTCGCTCTCATTGTTCACTCTGTACCTGGTGCACTCCTACAGACTGTCTCCCTTCTCATTTTCTGATCATAAATCCAGCTCTTTTACAAACATCTGGATTTGGCAGGGCTCTTTGTTTGTGTTCTCCCAAGTGCGAGTTGTAACATCGGTTAAGCAGGGTTTACATTTTACAAGAAAGAAGAAACTATAACAAGCTGACTCCCATTGTTCTCCCAGTAGAGTATACAGCAATCACCCGTTTCTGTCTCTTTCTCCCTCGCTCTCTTCTTCCTGTCACTCTAGACTGTTGCTAAATTACGCCTTACCCCTGCAGGTGCCAACATCTCTCTGAAATGATTATTCCTACCACACAGAAGATTGCTTTTGGTAATTATATGTATCATAATTAAATTTGATGAACTCCTCGGAGGACATAAAATCTCATTTGACCCAGGTGCTGGATTTCTCCTTCGATACACAGAAAGGCGAGATGTCCTCCACTATTAAGTGTGATGCACTTTGAATCTTGCAACAGAGGCCTTCATTAAGGGAAGCAGTGTTTCCACATTTGTCACCACGGTCCATCAATAACATCATTACTGAACACGTGAAATGCAAATTATGTCTTTGCCGTGGCTGAATAAACTGAGTCGGATAAGCTATGTGTTCTTCAAAAAGGCCAAAATTTGCCTTTTGAAGCAAAAAAAATTAAGATGAAGGTCAATACCTGCTCAGCCAGACCACACATTGCTGCATGAGTCAGAGAGCTCTGCATGTCGCCCAGACAGACACAGGCTACAGTTTTCTTTTCACACTGACTGTTTTTATCCATTTATTCATTTTTTTACTTGCTTCGTGGCTGTGAATATGTTGGCCTAACATATTGAGTTGTAAACATGTCAGCTATGACATTCACATGACCAGACAGTCCTGTACATTACAAGTGCTTCCAGATGTTTTAGAGTCTCATCTGTGTCAGCAAGGACACTCTGCTTTGATTTCGCCTCCCTTTATGTGGATGGTAATCTTGAGTTTTGTTTCTTGTTTTCACATGCAGCTTGTCATATTTCAAAGTCCTCATAAGAGCGAGAGGTAGAGAGAGGATGATGTGTTGGAAGCATTAATTCAGTGTGAGGTCCATATAGTTGTGTTTATCCAATACTGTCATTCTCCTTCAATTAATCATTGTATCAGTGTACTGTGGACATGCCGCATCTCAACCTCTTCCTTCCTTCCTCTCTGAATTCACTTCCTTTTATCATTTTTTTCTTGATTTTTATTTTCAGAATGAATCTTGTCCAGTACTCTCCAAATTTATGACAAGTCAAAGAAAAGTGTTAATCAGCGGGTGACAAAAAGAGCAGGGAGAGTCCATCGAATGTCTCATTCCCGAGGTAATGGTGAATGGTAAATGAACTGGTACTTACACTGTATAGTGCATTCCTATCCTTAATGACCAGTTAAGGTGCTTTACAGGAGCCAATTTACCCATGCATACCTATCCATAAACTGGTGGCAGATGTCTCTCGACAAGGTCCGTCTGCTCAACTAGGATTTCTAATCATTCATACTCTGATGTCTAAGGAATAGGGGCAAATTTGGTGTTCAATATCTAGCCCAAAAATACCTAGACATGTAGGGATGACATGCAGAGGGCTGATCGAACCACCAACCTTCCAATATGGATGACCCGTGTCTAGCAGCTGCCCCACAGCAGCATTTCAGAATGTTTGCACAGGCAACCTGGCACTCTCCTGTTGGTTGGTATTCCTCTTCATGCTATATTTCATTATTTGTGAAATTATGCATTAAACAACAGGACTCTCCACAGAGCCTCACACTCGGGTCTCCCGGAGCAGTTTGTGCTGAAGGCTTATCCTACACCCCTAAAGATCGCTGTAAATATGCAGACAGCTTACTGAGGCCCTGCAGCCAGCAAGCGCTGAGATTAGACTAACGCCTCGGACAATCTCAAACAGTGAGCAACCAGCCACTGGGGATCAACTAAACCCTCGTCATGTTTTGTTCTGTGTTGCTGCTGAATAATTACGCCTTTAAGAGAATGCATACACTGGGACCAAGGTGTGAGAAATTGTTACTCTGAGTTTTATCACCTTTCTCTCTAACTCTCTCTCTCTCTGCCATCTTCCTTGCCCCTGAGTGCAAGTTCACTGTGCTCCTGCACTGTCCTTTGCTCAGTATTCACTCCAAGTTTTCTCCTCCCACACTCTGATCTGCACCACTGGATGGATTGCTTTTTCTCCAACTCTCTCCCCCTTCTCTCTGCAGGAGTTCCCCGCTGTGCACCAATCCCTATCTTGCAGGTGATTGCTTAGGGAATATTGATTAAGGCAAAGATTTGCTGCTGAGAAGTCACTTTTCAAACTTCCTGCGACTTTAATGTGAAATAAAGTGAGCTGACTCCCTTGTCAGTGATAAACACCCTGTTACAGATGAAGCCTCCTTTTAAGAGAAACGCTCTCCAGACTCATCTCTGTCTTCATCTCTTTGGCTTTCTGTCAGCCTCAATCTGTCTAACGTATCCTATTTCTCATACGCACAAACACACATGCAGACACACGTCAGCCTTCAACACCTAATGTGATGTAGTACTTCTTGTCATTAGGGCACGCATCTTCCACTTTCTCTGTAATTGCTCTGATTAAAGTGACAAACAGGTCCAATTAAACTGAAGGTAGAGAGGAAGGATACCATAAAGAACATCTCTATATTGATGCCCATTACGCCTATTTAACTATTAGTGGAGAAACCGTGTCCCAGCTTCTGCATGACCTTGAAGTCTCACACAAGCAATACAACATCTATTGTGATTATGTGAGGTAGCATATGAGAGTGTTAGTCTTAATCAAACACCATATCTACTAAAGAAACATTCCTCTCTAATGAAAAGTGGACCTTTTATCTTTTTCCCATCATTTTTAAAGGTTGTAATAATATTCTGTTCACAAGAATAATTAAAATTCAGTTTTCAGGCTGCTTTGACTTGGCTCATCCACATTCTAAGCAGTTAACAGTGCTACAGTAGTGTTTTCACTTCTTTTTCCACAATTACAAAAATAAGGCTACACTTGCATAAGACCAGATTTCCTCTTTAAAAGGTCAAGCACAGCTTACATGTTAATGCCAGCAAAGTAACTTAACCTCTGATAATGTCACTTTGCACAGACCTGCAGAACGTTAACCTCTCGATTTACTATACATTGGAACCAAAGCTAAGCACAGACGTCTCACTCCCTGTGCCAACTCATACAGATGCACCAGGCTTCTGATGTCACTGTGGACGGCTTTACAGTGGATTAGCTGACAGTCTGGTATGTCTCATGCAGATGCTAAAGCGTACCTTGTGTGCTCTGGGAAATGGATCGGGCGGGTGCTGATTCAGTGCTGTACTCCAGGACCTTATGACATCACTGTTGGTTGTGGTTGCAACACACACCCAGTCGCGCCCAGAGAAACACTCAACCAGAGAGGGCGTTGAAAGTCTCCTTTTCAGTCCGGTGTTCAGTTACTCTTTAATTCAATCGTCTGCACACTTCTATCAACACCATGTCAAAAGATTTGTAGCAAAACAGCATATGCTTTCACTACCACTGCCCTGACATCACTCCATACATGCTTAAATGCTCAAAGTGATGAGTGAAGCATTTTTTACATACAACTGGTTTGTGGATCCTGTTGTGGATTCCTGTCTGGCACGGCCGCTGCACCCCCCCCCCCCCCGGTTAAAGGAAGCCACATATTACTGTATTAATCAATTAGACTCAATAGACAGTTATGGAGGAATGCTACGACTTGGACACATCCTCATATCTTCGGACTCAGTCCATTAACCATATCATTGCCGCGCAGCACACTTTCCACTTGCTGAAATGCTCTAAACGTCTCCGGCAACTGGAATTTACGAGAATGCTCTGACTGCTCATGCATTTGTGTGTGTGTGTGTGTGAGCCAGATAAGTTGAGATGGGTAGATAATTTTCAGTAGTTTGTCAAAATATTGTCACTTCTCCTGGAGAGCCATTTTTTGGTCTTTGCGTGTAATCCTAGTGACGGCTCGTTTATTAGTGGCTGATGGCTTTTAGCATGTGCTGCCAGCCAGACCGCCGTTGACAAAAAGCTGTTTATTTCCATCACTATTATGAAACCAAGCATTAGACGTCACAGTGCCGCTCAGTTCTGACAGTAGTGTTACTGGATAATAACCCTGTCCTCTCTGCTATCCTGGCTCACCATTAATAAACAAAAGATCACGGACCAAGTCAGAGAGCAGAAAGTGATTGACTTGTTTTCCAAGGCGTTTATTGAGTGCATTTTAGTACAATAGTTCTCAGAAAGTTACAGCTTACAAACTCTTGACACGTACTTGTCACAATTTACAAGTGGTTGCTATACACAAACGACAAAAAAACAACAAAAAAACATAACCGGTCACACGCTTCAACAATGTACCTGTGTACACATTGATGTCTGTACACACAAATGTGCCCACTATGCACATACACATACATTCACTCTCATTCTCTGGCTTTCTCTCACGCACAAATAAAGGATGGCATGTGCACACTCATGATCAGCTTTGCCATCCATTGTGTACCATAGAGGGAGGTGGTGAGTGGTTTCCTTGGAAAGATCCTTTTCATCTGGTAGTCCTCCTCATCGGCTGCCCACAGTGTTCACTGTACGTGTGTGTGCATGTGAATGTGTGAACAGAAAGTGTCGCGTGTAAGCTGTTTTATAAGGGTGTGTAAATCTTTGAGTCCAGTCTGAAACAGAAGAGAGAAAAAAAAGGAAAATAGGGTAGTTTAATACGTTTAGTTTTGTGGGTTGTCGTGTCAGGTCATTTTCAGGTGAACCCGGTCTCCACTGTTCTAAGCCTATAAACGACAGGCGTGAAATCAGCCTCTAAAGGGACTGTTGGTCACTTCTCCGACAGTTACAGCACCATGAAACATTTAACAAGCTCTGCTCTTGTGTTTTGTATCAGTGTGTAATGAATGGCTTCCATGTGAAAGGGCTCTTAGAGAGGGATGGCGAGCTGCCTCTCCATTCATCACACTGGAGTGTCATTACAGTCACATGTTAAGCAAGACAAACAGAGTAAATGGAAGAAAAAAAAATTACAGTTGCATAATATATTCTATCATCTCATTCACAGGCTCTTCGGTGGAAAAGCAAATACACAAGACCGAGCTGAACAGAGAACTAATGCATTCAAATTGAATCATTGGCTTCAGTGAAAGAGATTTATGCCAAACTCAAGAAGCATGTGATTATATTTAGGAATACTTGATAAATCAATGACTTGGAGAACTGAAAAGAAAAGCAATTGATTTTGCCCATGAGGCAACCCAGTAGCTTGATATTTGTCATTATCAAACTGAACCAGAGAAATTAATATTTATTTAACGACACTTGTCGCTCCGTAAACTGCACAGCAAATTGATAGGAGCTGATTCGCACCAATGAGCTAACTCTGTGACTTTCATCCAGCTGACTCTACCTTATGTCTCTCCGGCCCCGTCTCCACCTTCCTCTAAACTGAATCATCCCCATCTTTCTGTCACATATGCGCCCTTGTCTGCCGGCTATCTGTCCACTTTCTCTTCATTAAGCATTGGGCTGGAAACCAGACGGTGGAATAGCATTATTGAGAGTGTGTGTATGTATCTGACGCCCCAATCAGTCTCCCTCCCTGTAGCTTGTCAGATGCCTGTCAGGCGGGAGTCCCTGCAGGTGTTTACACCCCTGCCTGGGCCCAGTGGTGAAAGCGTAAACCATTTCTCAGCTTGGCCCTGGCTTAAGCTGTTCAGACCAGACCAGCTCAACCCGGGTCCAGGACAGCTTGGTTACACCCAGGATGAACGAGCTGGAGTTTTGCCAGCCAGCGGGAGTAGCCAGGGAGAGAGGGCAGGACAGACAGAGGAGGAGGATGACTTGAGGGGGGGGTGAGTATACTTAATAATCTGCTAATGGGCCTGCCATCAATTTCTAATTTTGGATACAAGGTGGTTAGAGCTGTCGTCACTCATGTCTTCAAATAGAGCCAAAAGGGATTTCAGGAGGGTCACGGCGACTGCACAGGATTGATACTTCAATAGCTCAAGATAATTGTCTGTGAGCTAAGAGACTTTGCTGCCATGGCTGTATGTCACAGCGATATCGCCACAGGAGCAGTCATATCATTTTGCTTTCAGTTTTAAAGGCCAATGTTATTAGCATTATTTCATTAAAAATCAATTTATAAAACCTGACAACAATTCCTTGTTGCTCTACAGAAGCTTGAGCCAGAAGCAAGTGAGTAGTGACTGAGCAGACACAGATAAATTTGAAGATCACCAGCCAGACTACAAAAAAAAAATCTTTAAACTCTTTCCAGCACAACCTTTAAGACATCATGTGGTGTCAGTGCAAACATAATCCATGGAAATATTTGGAAATGACAGAACTCTTGGAAACAAATAGCGCCTAGACCATCAGTTTCAAAAAGGTTGGGGAAAATATGTAAAAACAAAATGCAGTCAGTTGCCTGGAAGTGAGTTAATCAGCTGTCCTATAAACTGTTGCTAAGCCCATTTTGTGACACCATTCACGCTTTAATGTGTTCATGGAAGGGTGAACGTCATGATCCAACCAGGTGTTATTTATTTATGTATTTATTTATTTTTAGACCTTTGAGACTCAATCCACTTCTCGCAGCAGTCTTTTTGGCAACATGTTTTTGGCATCAATTCTTAAAAAAGCAAATATTTACGGAGATCAATGAGGCTGAAGAGAACTGTCTTGCATTTTGCATTCTGTTTTCATCACATTCTGTTATATCTATGCATTAGAAATTGGCCTAACCTTCCTTTTTGAGATTGTACATTTCTACACATCACCTCCTAAAGAGTGATTTTGTGGCAGCATTTGCCTTAGATTTTCTCTGCAGCTACAGCAACAGTCTATAGAAAGGCTGTGCTACGCTGTAAGCGCAGGGCCTGTGTGGGCTTTTTAAGTCTGCCTGTTCATCAGAGTGGCATCAGGCGTCTGTTGGCAAACTTCAGCCCAGATGTTCGGTTTCACTGTGCGGAGAAATGATGCTGATTCACTGCGATTTGTGGTGCCTTGATTAGCTACTCTCCTATGCGTCTCAAGCTTGCAGTGAATTTCGCCTTGCCTGAAATATCTGTGGCAGTCATAGAAATATCTACCAGATATAGAGCAATGAAGTGATGTTTTTGTGGCTGCTTACCATGGATGTAGGCTGGCCAAGGTGTAAATTTTCCCTCCTCTCTGGACGGTGCTGAAATCTCCCAACAAAAGAACAACAAAACAAAAATAGCGAAAAAATAAAATAAAACAAAAAAACAAAACAAAACAACACAAAACATATCTGTACAAGCAAGTGCTCACCAGCAAGAGACAGCATGTGTACACCCACATTAAACATGATCTCAGATAAATGGATATTTTGTCAATTATTTTAACTCCTACAGCAAATTTTCATATACGTAGATCTACAATACCAAGTCTTCACCCTCAGTTCCATTAAAGGTTTTCCTTAATTCAGTCAGGATTGTCCCCATGCCCCTGAAATAGGGAGATGTACAACCCAGTGTCCATTTCTCAGTTGTCCAGAGGGAACCAGGGCATCGTAGAAATCTACACATTGTGTCTATCACAATCTAATCAACAAACATGTCTTTGCCAAAAATGCAAGCAGAGAGTTCTGTACATACATATTCATACATTATCACCTTCAATATGAAGGTTTATTATGAAAGATATAATCATATTTAGCAAGAGATAAACATATTTATATTCTCTGACTCTGGGTGGGGCTGGTCAAGAAGTCCTTTGGCGAGGCCTTCCACCCAGGTCTCCACAGGTAGTGTTAAAGTTAAGATACGAGTGGGTGGCATCTTGCTATAGTGATCAAACAAACAAACAGATGGTAAAAGACAAAAATATAACTAGCTCTGAATTTTCACCAGTCTGCGTACAATACATTTTTCAAATTCTTCAAACAAGCAAATGATGACGTGAACGTTGAAAATGGTGCTCCACTGTACATCCCTGTATGCGCCTCCCTCTAGATATTCCTACTGGTAATTGCTTTTTCGTCTGAGACTTATTTCTGGCCAGGTCAAGGCATCTTCATTGCACACACTGACGACGGTAAAATCACAGGTCACACGTTGTTGCTAAATGTCTCACACTTCTGTTTTACAGTTTTAACATCTTCTAGTCCAGATAATAAAGAAATACAACATCACTCATTTTACCATACAGGCTGGAAATGCGAGATATTCCCTGTGTCGATGTCTGGTTGTTTTGGTTTACAGTGATATGGATGGCAGTCAATAACCACACAAACTGATGTCAGTTTTCCTCTTTTTGGATAAATGGTGAAATACTATCAAGTCTGGACCCTGAACTCCTGGCGTGGATTGCATGAAGTGTGATCGCTGATGACCATATGGTGGTGTAGACCCTGGTCTCCTCTTGTCATGGTAGTGAATTAGATTAAGACAATAGTCTCGACTCTGGCGCGTTCCGATGGATCGGGGGTCATTCGAGGGCTCCCACTGTTGTTGGTCCTGCGAATGCTGCCCGTTCCCTGGTACAGCGCCGCTGGTAGTCATGCCATAGTCGTAGGTGACTGGCTCATCTGCACCCTCATGGACTGAATGTTGCTCAGGATCTTCTTCTGGTGGCCAGCCAGGGTCACTCCTATTCTTAGTAAGTCCCTGAGGAAGGAGGCACAGAGAGAAAGTAGATTGAAGTGCAAGAAGATTTTTTTTCAGCAACATATGAAAGGATTTCCATCTCACTGCAGATGGAATGAATCATAGAAACGTGAGGCAATCATGCAGGAGAAAACACCTTGTTTCATCAACATGTCATCATCTTTTAGCATATATAGTAAACACATATATATGTTTAGTGTGTATATGTATATATATATATATATATATATATATATATAGAGAGAGAGAGAGAGAGAGGGAGAGAGAGCTAAGAGCAATAAACAGAAAACACAAATTTGCAAAATTAATTCTACCACTTGAGAGAAGACTCTTATTAATGCATGTTGCTTTGCATTGCAAACAGAGTGCATAAATGCCACCCAGCCCTAAGCATAAATTAAAAATAAGAAATGCTAGGAGTGATTTTACATTTTCACATAAATTTGTAGACAGGGCAACATTGTTAATTAAAATAAATGAAGTGCAATATTTGTCTCTTTTGGTGCAAGTGCTACAAGAAACACTGTCATGACCCTTTGATGTATTCCACATTAAAGCAGAAAAAGCATTGGGTTGTAGTCAGGACACTAGAGGAGAACAGATGGAAATATTCCTAACTGGTGGACAGCACTGTTCCTGTAGAAATACATATCACTGCCACAAGCTTCACTTGACAGCAGACTTGGTTGCAGTCATGCTAAAAATACACACACTTGACTTTGACTCATTCTATATGAGTGTGCCCATCAAGTGCCATATAGATTTGAAAATCTTTGTCTGCAAAGGTGAACTCACTCTGAGGTCATCTGAGCCACCAGCTGCAGGGAGGTAAAGCCTGAGTTGAGGAAGTTGTCTCTGTACTGGCTCATCTTGATGGCAGCAAGCCAGTCCTCGACAGAGCTGAAGGTGTTGAAGTCAGGTATGGATCTGTCCAACAGTGGCTGAGAAGGCCTGGAGGAGGGAGAGTGTGGACCGGTGGTAAGAGGATGCATGGTAACAGGGCTTTGATGCAATATTTAGTGAGAAGAAGAGAAACCGGTTCTGCTGTTTGTGTGGGTATGTATGAGAGGATGGAGAAGGAGAACACATGTACTGACTCAAAATTGGCTATGGAAAGTACTCTGACCCCTACTTACATCCCTTCCTACCTATGCATCTGTATGCCTACATACTTACAGTACATACCGACTGTACTTATGTATGTATTTACCTCTCTACATATCTATCAGCCTACAAACTGTTTAAAACTTCTGTCTTCCTTGAGTGTGTACCTACATATCTATCTACCTACCGACCAATGGACTGTACATGTTCAGCCTGAATTGCCTCTCTGATCCTAAGTAGCATGCTCTTAGTGATGCTTCACAGTGTGAGATACAAACCAACCGTGATTAAAGACATGCCATCTTAAATAAATGCAAGCAGAGAAAAAGAAGAAAAACCTTCTCCACTGCACAAAAATCAAATTTACATGCAGCCAAAAGTTCACATTTCAAGGTGGCAGCCACCCAGAGGACGCAGCCAAAACAAGTGGCTTCAGGACAAGCCTCTGACTGACCCTCATTGGCCCAGCCAAAATCTGGAAATTGGAATGGAAAATCTGTGGAGAAACCTGAGGCTCACAGCTCACAGTCAGTCCACATCCAATCTGGCCAAGCTTGAGAGGATCTTTGAGAGAACGGTGGAAGAAACTGCCCAAAACAAGGTGTGCAGAACTGGCAACCCAACAAGGTTTGAAATGAATCAAGGACATTGGTGACACAAAAAAACTCCCCAAAAAACCCCATCTAAATCTGAATACAAGTGATATATCTGTGTGATATCACTTTCTGTTATGGGTGTAATTTGTTTAATGCAATAAATGGTAATAAATGCATGTTTATTTTTTGAGAAAATAATAAACATGTGCGTGTTAGGTAGGTTTGTGCACACGGCCTGTTCACTGTATATATAAACATGAAAAGTGTGCTTGTCAATAGTTTGTGCCCATTTCTGGGTGAAAGTGAGGGCTTTGCACTGTAAAAGGCGTGCTTTCACTTACACTGCAGGGATGTTGGCTACAGCTTTGAGGCTGGTGGGGTTGCGGATCATCTTGTCCAGGGTGCTGACGATGTCGGTGAACCGGGGTCGTACGTTGCGGTCCTTCTGCCAGCAATCAAGCATCAACTGGTGCAGGGCACTGGGGCAGTCCATAGGAGGCGGCAGACGGTAGTCTTGCTCGATGGCGTTGATCACCTGGGATAGGAAGGGAAAGTAAATCCTATATTTCTGTTTTTAAACACGACTCATATCCAAGCCCCAACCCTCTGCGTCACCCTTTGGTTTTTGAAAGGCCGTTTAGGAAGTCAGGGGTTTGACTGGTACGGAGCTGCCATCTTGTCACTGGAGCCAGTAGAAACCACGGGGTGGGGATGAAGAGGAATGAGTGACAGATATAACTTTTCACCTCCGTTATCCTTAACACAACCACTTATCTATTTGATACATACTGGCTATCGAAAAATAATCCAGCCATACGAACAAGGTAAACACAGTGTATTAATGTAACTCTGTGAGGGTCCTCTGTCAACTAAATGAACGCACTTATATTCATTAATTTCTTTAAGATCTAATTATATCTATGTTATACTATATTTTATTAATCATTGAATTATTTGCAATTCGACCGCCAGATTAGATGCTGGTATGGCAAATTTAAGATGTTGAAGCCACTGTGAGTTGTGAAAAAAATATTAATGATTGAAAATGACGTTATTTGACTGGGTGTGTAAAGAAGAATGTTTTTGGAGCCAGCCCTAACAGATCTTGCTGGTATTGCAAGTAAAGTGCCGTATTGGCCTCACTTTTTTGTATAAGGTATATATACACATACACATACAGTCTATGCTCATATCAAACAACTCTTTTTTTTTAAGTTAAAAGCTTTTTAAAACTCAAAATGAAACACTAATTTCGACCAAGTCTGAATACATCTTGGCTTGTTTCTGCCTCGTTTTCACCAGCACCCCAAACCGCACACCACACAGACGCACACTCCCTCTGGTCACTCAACAAGACAGTGAGCTTTCAGGCTGATGGGCTCTTTGTCTCGATTCTAGCCAATCACATGTCACTCTGGGAAGACGAAGCAGGATAAGAGACAGGGAGGAGAGTGGAGGAAGTGTCACTGTTGAAAGAAGTCTCAGGGGAATGGCCCCGATTGCATATAATTAATACTGTGAAGTACAGCCTCTTGACACATGTCTCTTGAAGGGTGCACAGGCTATAGTGGTTTTGTTTGAAAGTAGCAAGACTGAGGAGAGTTTCAGGGAAGATACAATTAAGGAAAAGTCAAGTGTTTTATAACAAATGACCAAAGTTCACTCAGAACTTGAGGCAGACTTGAGACTTAGGTGGAGGCGCTCTACCTATAATTTAATGATTACCTTTTGGCACTCAGCATTTAATTATCATTTCATTATCATTTTTTAAAGAATTGATAAAGTACAACAAAAATATATATATTAACAAACAAGCATCGCCAGCAGCTATATATCTGTAGACACTGAAGAAATAAGCTACACAGTGATAAGCCAGCTTTCAGCCTTATCTATATATCTATACAGCCTGAAGATGTAATCCTTTCTCAAAAATGCACATTTGTGAGATAAGGGATTGGCGTGAAATCAAGTGTAAAAGATACTATCATTAAAAATTACCGGCTGCTCCATGGGGTTGCCATCTCCACCCCAGAATTGACTGCAGCTCAGCAAAATCTTGACAAATGGTGCATATGGAGAAGTGGTGGAGTGTGTTGTGCGTGGAGGGTTTTTTTTCCATGTGTATGTGTATGTGCGTGTGTGTGTGTGTGTGTGTGTGTGTGTGTGTGTGGACTGAGCAGCCGGACATGCTGAGCAGTGCCAGTCTTCTTCTCTGCACTACTCCCACCAGGCAGTGTTTGCTGCTGGCCCACTGAGGCAACATCTGCTGGGTTGGACGCTCCTTGTGGAGCAGGGTCCATAGAGTCCTGATGGTTGGCGAGCAGTCCCACTAAGAGAGCTGGGGGAGAGAGACCTCATAGCGCGGGACTATATCCAATGGTTGTGTGTGTTTGTGTTGGTGCCTGCATGTTTACGGGAGTCTGTGCGTGTGGACCTTGTCCAAACGGACATGGGGAACAAAGCAGGGCTCTCAGCAATCATTCATCGCTCTCAAAAGCTGGCCAGGAAGGAAAGGGGCTAGTGGAGACTGTTTCCATAATAAGTCTTCTTTCAAAGTCAGAGTCAAGGACATCTTCAGCGATGATGCTGGGAGATGGGAACTGATAAAATGCGTGATTTATTACCGCTTCCTCTCTTGTGAGTTATCCCTGATTGTGTATCTATGGGGTGAAAAGACAGTATAACGGGCATCTGTACGGAAATGGCCATTCTATCAATGAGGCACTTTACTCAGATTCAAACTTGTATTTTACTGCACGGAAGTTGATAAAAGTGTGAACACTCAACGTAAATGTTCCTTTTTATGATCCTTCTTAAAGATCCCATGGGCACTGCGTATGAGACTGCTGTTTCCCAGAAGTGGGTGAATTTTCAGTTCTGAGGCTATGCTATGCTCCAGAGGGTGCAACAAACAAGGCAACGTTTTGTTTTGACTAATTAGAAAATTGCATAATTTCAGATAAACTTACATCCTGATTGGACATGTCCCAGTAAGGCCTCTCTCCAAACGACATCACCTCCCACATCACGATGCCGTAGCTCCACACGTCACTGGCTGAGGTGAACTTCCTGTAAGCAATGGCTTCTGGTGCTGTCCACCTCACTGGGATCTTCCCGCCCTGAGTGCAAAAGAAAATGGGAAAAAAAACAAAACAAAAAACAGTTCATTATTCCATCAGTTGGCCACTACCCTCTATAGCTCCAAATCTCCAGTCATCTAACTCCATCGCCCTCTCATCTACCCATCAGCCCTCCAGTAGCCAAAACATGCACATGATTATGCCTCAGTCTCAGCAGTGGCTCCCAACAGTGTTCACCCTTAACACATGGACAAACATCACATTTAGCATTTCCATTCCCAAAGCCTGTTTTAGATGAAGGAAGATAGGCCAGGGCTCCTGCTCCTGGGTCGAGCTGGGGCTGTAATTGGGCTACCTGGGCCTCGGGCATGCCGCGCGCCCTGTTGACTGAAATTGACAGCTGCTTGTTTAAGATTCCACATGCACCCTCACATATACACACACACACACATACGCACACATACACACACAAGCACACGTGCATACAGACAGCTGGGAGCATATGCGCAGGCACAGGCATTGATAATTGTGCATGCAAATCCACGCACACCAAGAGCCAGACGCACACAAGTTCCTATCCATGTCCTCCTTCCACAGCGCCTCCTCGTCTATCCGAGCTCTGCCTGCCCCCACTTTAATAATGCCAATTAGCTGAACCTGAGCATTTGCAGATAAGCTGCCTTTTGGAAACAAACAGATACCTAGAGAGCAACCTACACAGACCACCCTGCATGCTCTCAGAAGGTAAGAGGCAGAGAGGAGTCAGCGATTGAGAGCGAGAGAGAAAAATAGAGAGCGAGGGGGAGGAAAGTAGCAAAAAGAAAAAGGGAAAAAGACACGAAATGATTTTCCTGGCGTGTTTTCATACTGCAGGCTGGTATTTGAAATGCTTTAGGAGAGTAATAGCACACAAGTTCACCTATGAATTTTTCTTTCTTTGGGAATCTATATACACTTCAGGAGGTGTTGGAGGTCAGAGCTGTGTCCCATTGCAGAGGTGGAGAGGCTGAGCTCATTAATGAGCACCTCTTTAGGGTGTGACCTTTAAACAGTTGCTGGCCCTGAAAAGAGACTTAACATCTGACCCTGGATGGAGACTTCTGCCCATGACACATTGAAGACGCTCTCACTGAGCCCAACAACCCAAAGAGTTTGATGCATTGAAGGAATTAGGCAATGGTGCAGTGTGTGTGGTTGTGTGAGCGTGTGACAGACGGAGAAAATGAGAGTACAAGAAAGAAATGCGGGGAGGAAGCAATCAATAGACGAATAGAGGCTGTATAAGCCCCAGCGACTTCAATGCTTCGTTTATATCTCAGGCTTGTTCGTATCTGAATCGTTTCATCGAAACTGGGACCCCAGGACTTTTTCCTTTGCTCTTTCCTTTGTATGAGGGTAAATGGAGCTATGCCAAAACAAGCTCAACGCCTTCCTTACAAAATGTGTGAAAAAGGCTCATCTTCTCCCTTATCTGTCATTGTCTGAGGTGACGCTTTAAGTCAATTATTTTGTTTGGAAAAACAAATCTCCAGTGAAAAATGGAAAAATAAATGCAGAACAATATGAAAAAAAGCTGCTCTGAGCAAGACGCTGTCTATGACAGCCTTTCTTTATCATTACTCCCTTACTCCCCCCCTCGCTCTGTACATCTGGTCTCATGCCTCAGGACCCTGTTGGGATATGAGATGCGTGTCACTGAAATGGCCTGAGCAAAGACACAGGCTTCACAAGAAGCTCCCTGTGAGCCTGCAATGAGACAGGCTTTAGTAATAACATTTCCAAGGCGGGTGAGTCAGAAGCAGCCATACAAACCCTTTGTAATTACTGCTGTGGGCCAGTGATAGCTCTGCCAAAATCCTGCTTTAATATCATGAAGTGCTGAGCAGCTCATGCATACAGGGAAGAAGGAGAAAACATAATAAAAAGCATTGGATTTTTTTTCCCAGTAAAGACTGTTAATACCACGGGGAATGAGTTTGGGGGGATAGAGGAAGTGATGATGAGAATTAAAACAGACCTAATGTCAACAACAAAAAAAAAATCCAAGAGTGCACTGTGAAGCCTAGCAGCACGGGGACATCTCTTTGAATGGGCTGCATTGTGCTGGCTACTGAAGGAGAAACAAGCTGTTTTTTGTTTGCCTCACGGTGGAATATCATAGAATTCACCACTCCACTGTTATCTCAGACATTTAACTCACACTGAGCTGTATCATAGCCACTTCACCGGGAGGGCTTGGAGGCCTTGAGTGGACTAATGTGTATTGATAGCAAAAGATACTTCCCGTATAATTCCTTTTTATAATAAATGAAGTGCCCGATTTTCCAGAGATACTGGATGGGTGTGTTTTCATGTTGACAAATGAAGGCAAAACAAAGCTAAAAACACGCATGGTCAAAGTGTGAAAATCAGAAAATCATGCATATTTACAAAAACTCCCTTATGTGTGAGTGTGAAAATGAATGAATGCATGCCACATGTAGGCTTTTTGCTATTTTGCACACTTGAGAGGCAGACCCTGCTGGACTGGTATCTTCATTTGAGACCATACAACGTTCCACCTGGTTGTGACTGCCGGTGACAGGTTGTGACCAGCTGTGACAGCCAGTGATATGTGTGGAGTGTGACTGTGCTGGAGATGAGCCGAGGCTGTCGGGTTAAGAGGTATCACGGTGAGACTGGTGTGTTCCTGTGACAGCGACGGCTCAACAACTAAGGGTAAACATGTGCTAGCCATGTTATGTGTGTGCTTACTGCTGTCTGATGTGGTCCAATGGCACAACTACTGTAAGTCCTGTGCGTGTGTGTGTGTGTGTGTGTGTGTGTGTGTGTGTGTGTGTGGGTGTGTGTTTGGACAGATATTGTGTTGGAGGGATATGAAACACCTGTCATGTCTTTGCAGTGGTTTGAGCTATGCATCCAGGACTGTGCCAGATACCTTCGTGTAGACTGTCATTCTGCTGCAGAATAAAGTAATATCTGGAGCAAATACACCTGTCAGTGCAATAACAGTCATTACTAACATGCAGCAATGTCCCACGTGAATTTACTGTAATTGAAAAAGAGGAGGCACTGTCTACCTCAGCCTATTTTTGCTGAGCTTTTTGCACATAATTTGAAGCTTTTTTGAAATTCTCTCTCCTTCATCTGGAAGATAAATATGCAGATCTCCCTCACCCTGTCTTGTCTTTCTACCTCTCCTATTCTCTCCCTCTCCTTGCCTTTACTTCTCCAACTACAGTAATCCATTTCCAAACAATGCACACTCAGATGGACTTGAGCAGATTTACTTAGGCTGGGAAGAGTGCTCCATCAACATCGTTTTAATGAAATCTTGAGAGCAACGATCTGCCCTGGATGTGTGCCCAAATAGAATGTGAAAGAGAGTGAGAGGGAAGGGGAGAGGAAGAGTGACAGGGAGGACACGAGAAGAAAAATAGAGCAAGAAAAAAGAGGCCGGAGGCTGGGGAGGTGGGGGCACTGGTGACAGAGATGTTGGTTTTTCAGACGCCCATGGGAATGCCTTTCCGGAAAAAAAAAGTTTTCCACCAACATCAAAATGTGGTTGTGTAAAAGTTAAGGTAAGCATTTGTCCGAGTTTTAATTTGTGTTCCAAAAACCTTGAGCAGTCTCACATTCATCTGGGAGCCCTTTTTTAGCCTTTTGTTGTTTTCATATTTGATTAGCCAATGTTTTTTTTCTCTACTCTGCGTGGGAAGTGGAGGAAAAAATGCTGCACACCCAGAATAGCCCCAATTACACTACTTCTAAAAAAATGAAATTGTGATCAAGATTAAAATACCTTCGCTGCACACTGCCAGGAACTCTCTGTCTGTAGCTTTCTGATCCAGATTCAAAAATAATTGCTTCGAGGAACTGAAAACCAGTCATGTTACGGAGTAAATTAAAGAGCAACACATCAAAAAATAAACTGATATGGCACTATTTTAGTTATATCCTTTATTTATCTTTTACTGTTGTCTTGCTTTCAGTGAGATAAGAACAGAGAAATAAGATCCTCTTTGGAACTCCACTAGTGCACATATCTCTCTGCACCTCAGTAATAAAGAATAATAAAGATATATGAAAGTCAACACTTTGTATTGCAAATTAAAGATGGTGCTGCATCTTTCCTAAGCCTAAAATCTGGTGCAGATTTGTATGACTGTTACTGTGCAAGATTGTTTCATTAACATTTCACTACAGTCATTTATTTTATCAATTCTCAACATTTTTTGTCTGTGTCATGCACAGAATCTCAGGAAATCTTAGATCCACTTGAGGTGGTTTCTTTTATATGGCTTTTTAATATAGATGTTTTGTCAGGAAACAAATAAAAAAAAAACTTCTTTATGTGTTTGTATTATTTACTCCATTAATTATCCATGTTCCCAAACATCATTAGCACCTTACTGTGTTTCATTAAACAGAAATTTCAACTCCCTCAGGGAAATGTCACCAGTAGACCTCAGCATCTCTGACATCTGCTGACACCATGAAATTAAACCTCATCTTACTTGTACTATTATATGCTAATATTAGACAGTGGCTCACGGATACAGGATGTGGAAAATAAGCAGTTACATGAACAAGTCAGCAGCATTTGCCTGGAGCTTAACCTGAGTGGTTCTGATTTTCCCTTCGTTGATGAGTCTATTGTTCCTCTTGTTGATGAAGTTATGAGGATGCTTTAAAGTGAACAAAATGAAAGAAACAAGTTTTTGACGGTGTCTTTGTAAAAAGCAGCAGGTCCATTACTTCTGTGGTTAACCAATGAATTAATGCAGCCATTGTGACGCTGCAGCCTGCAGTATGTTGTTTATAGAGACACTAAAAGAGAAGGTACTGTATCTCCTTCACAGATATAGCTGTACACAAACTACATTGTGAATCCTGCTCAAATGCAAATGCAGTCCAACAGCCACAGATGGCGAATCAATGCCCACCTTATACTGACTCTGGCAAACACGATCGAGGGTATAAATCAAGGTGGAGTGCTTTGGATGGTTGCTCCGTCTTTGATGCAGAGACTAGGTATGGATCATGTTACATTCTTTCTTGTTCACAGAACCTACACCTCATCCATATTCATATTCATCTTCATTTCCATTCCTGGACATTTTCCATTGCCACATTCACCCCAAGACTGAGTAAATTAAACTCTGCGCTCTGAATAGAATTAGCCTGGAAGCATCTTAATTAGCTTCAAAAGCAAGAGATAAGAAACAAAGGTAGGATGCTAGCATTTTGCTACGATTACAAATGAGTGTGATTTGGGTTACTGCGGAGAAGGCAGTATGGTCATACTTTGTTAGTGTTGACTAAATATGTGCAACTGTAATGTTCATTTGCATTCATGGCGTGAATGTGTTCATTGTCAGAGTTAAACGCAAGCAGGGTGTTGTGGGAATTGGGAAGACAAAACGGGAAATACAGTTCTGCTGTTTCTTGGCGCTTTCCACATGTAAATGTTATGATGCACTGTAACTCGGATCCAGCTGTAGCACCTGTCACACATTTGAAGGTGTCAAATGATTGTGCTCCAACATTACTGATACTGACTCCAAGCTACAGCTGCAAACTATAGGCTTTGAGAGTTTGACAGAGACATCAATTTGTTTTGATCCATCTGCAAAATACAAGAGCAGAGATTTATTTATTTATTTTCAACTGAGCTCCTGAGGGATGCCGAGCAGTTTTCTTGGTTCATCTACGGTATTATTACAGATTTAATATGTACGTACATACTGTATTTTATCTCTAGCACACATATGTGATATGCCAGGGAAAAAAAATCCACAAGAAAATCCCTTTGTTTTTTCATGGCCTAGTCCATCTGGGCATGTTCCCATTTCACTTCTTGTTTACTCAGGGACTCTGTCCCTCTAACTTTATGCAGTGCATAAATATTTCACTACAAGTTGAATAGACAAGCCAAAAAAGTGCATGGGCCTGAAGCCAGAGTCAGAGAGAGAGAGAGAGAGAGAGTGAGGAGGGGGATGCAAATAGAAAACCGACAAATGACAGAAACAGCAGCGCGGTCCACATAGTGTGAGCACTGGAGCGGAGCTGAGAGAATGTCACCCAGGTCACAGGGATTTGACGGATGAGCTTTGTTACTGGCTCCATGTGACCTCGCCTTTCAACCCCTCTCAGCCTCAATGACACAAACAAACAAACACACACTCACACTCTCACACACACACACACACACATACACACACAGCCACCTATGGAACCTGTATGCGTATACCCTGCAACATAGCACAAACACACACAACAAACAACACATGACACATGGCTACTCAATCACTTCCTATCCTACACATTGCATAACATGCCAGGAAGTGACAGCCTTTTCACCTCATCATCTGAGGCACCGGCAAGCATTCATGACCCGCAACTGCCGTCCTGACTCTAGCCCCGTGGGCGTGAACCTGCAATAGCAGGGGCAACAGCACTTGTCTGAGTCGTTATAGACCTGACATTCTGCACTCACATGTCAGAATTTGGAAACGTGTCCACCCACACACACGCTACCTACTAACCACTGCTTGCTCATCGCTGCCCCAAACTGCACATTACACCTCATCTGCCATGAGCAGTGATCTCTGACTGTCACTCACCCGTGAACAACACATGACACATGGCCACTGGTCCTGATGCCTCATTCCTCACCCCAGCACCTAAGGGTGCTATTCCGATGCACCTTTGTGCTGCTCTGAGAAAACCTTGACATGGAAGGGAAGCGTAAAGCTGAAGAAAAAAAAAAAAGGAAAAACGGAGATGTGGACACATAGATGGATGGCTCCTTAGATAGATGGAGCGGCAAATAAAGAGAGTGATGCGCAACTCTTCCTGGTTCGCTGGATGTTTTAAAAAAATCTATCTTCTTTCCTGTCAGGTAAACGGAGTCAGGGGTGAACAACTGGTGACTCCCTTCGCAAAGAGGCAGTATGTAATCTTACAAATGAACGTGAATAGAAGAAAGTTGCTGTTGCAATAAGACAAAGAAGCCTTAAAATCTTTTGAATAATTAGCACACCTTTGCCAGAGCAGCAGAGTCTAAGCACTGTCCTGTGAGTCTAATTAATCAGGACTTTGGTGAGCAGCCAACAGAGGGGGAGGACAGCCCCCTTCTGTCTGAAACCTCCGAAACATAGCTCTGGAGTGAACCCACATCCAGGGTTAACGCAATTACCAGCATGTCCTCCCAACCATACATCCAGCGTCACACCACAGGCACTGTAATTGGTGTGCCCAGAATTGCTGGCAAAAATTAGAAAAGCAAAAGAAGGAAAGAGGTGATTAATTTGCAGGAGGGGGAGGTCGATGGTGATGTAAATCACTGCATGTCAGCGCAATTTAATTTCCCTGATTCCCCCGGCCTTGTCTACCACAACAGCCTCGCTTGCTGATTGGTTTGTGTCGGGCAGTAGCTGGAGAAGTCAAGGAGTGAAGGGCACCATGCATGGCTTAATTACAGTGTAGGACCCTGAGTGGGACCTGTGGACCCCTGCATGGCCCCTGCGCTTGTTTGCATGTTTCCCTGAACACGGAACGAGGGATCAAGAGGACATGGTGACATATAAGTCTGTAGTAACATCAGCAAAGTCTTAATGAATATGTAGGCCCATCACTTTAGGTTCTATTTAAGAGCAAGCCTTTTAGCAAATGGTGGCGTATTATGGAAAGCTAGTGATAATAGGAAATGAAGGTTTCATCATGTTTATGATAAGGCTGCAGTCAGTATGAAAGTGAAGCACAGCCAAAGCTTTGATGCTTTTAAAGAGAGACAAAAAAGGACAGAAAATCTCTACAAGCAACAAACACCACAGCATGTGTGCTACCATCTAAACAGTTCCCCAGGTTCAAGCTTCAAAATCTCACCTGCTCTATTGACTCTTGAGATAATGCCTTCAAGGAGACTTTGTTTGCATTAAACAACGTCAGAATGCCGACCACAATCTATAATCCAATCCCGCTCCTTTTAGACCCTGGTTTATTAGCAAGCTCAGCGACAACAGAGGTGCTGCTCCTCTTTGTCACTCCATAAGACCCATTCAGCAAGGTTTAGCCACAGGGGTCAAGCAGACAAAGCCAGGTATTCCTTTGGAGCTATTAGCTCTCAGCTCCATCAGTGTGAGGTCATGATCCATGTGACACTCACTGTCCAGGCCTTGGTTACCACCGATCGATACCTTTCCCATACGTTGCATGTTGTACATGTGTGCTTCTGCATACAATCTAAAGTTCTACCCGGGTACGGTTTAAAGTCGTTGCTCGGTCACAAAGTTAGAACATAAACTCAGAACTGGAAGTACATTGTGCATTTTGTTTCTTTGCCTATATTTAGATGAAAACACATTATTTTGAGAACTCTCTTCACACCTGCGAAGCACTGACTCACAGGCCAATTTGACTGCATGCTTTTGATCTCAAGTTTTGCATTTGTGTTGCAATACAATACCTCTGAAACTAATCCTAAAATAGGGCTGTTTTCACAGCCTAATTTATGCATATTTATTCATAATATATACAGTGCACCGCTGCCAAGGTGCTGTACATTCACCGGGTGTACATGAAAGTTTTCTTGAAAAATCCCTCAAGGCAGTTTCACAAAATGAAAGTGAAAATGTCTAAAGGCAGAGTAGGATGTGGATGGTCACTTGAGGCTGGTGACCCAAAATATGAGGACGGGTAAAATGCTGGTCAGAGCTTTGTGAGTTTAGGCCAACTTATCAAATACAATCTAAATAAAAAAATCAAATCTAAGAGTCAGTTTAAAACAATACATAACAATACCCTTTATCTCTTTATCTTTGCTTCCACAGCTCTTATAAACACAGACAGCAACGCTCATGATGCCTTGGCAGTAAACACTAATTTACACCAAAGTCTGAAAGCAAAATCAATGAGGTGATACTACACACATACTTGTGAGCCCACACAGACTCACCCACGTAGACACACGCATGTGCATGCTCATATCATTGTTCACAGATACAGACAAACCCATGCATGCCGAGAGTCCTAATGACCTACGCATGTGTTTGTGAGGGTGTAAGAGTGTGTTTTGAATTAGGAAGAGGAGAGGCAGAGGATGAACTAACGATGGCTGCTAATAATTACAGATCTGTAGTGTGGAGGAGTTAATGAGGAGCCAAAGCCTCCCATGATGCCCGAGTAATAATGAATGAGGAGTGAGAGGGGAGGGAGGGAGAGAGAGGGGGTGGAAGCTGTCAGTTTGAGAGGCCGCAATGCCCTTTGCTTTCTCTGCTCTCTGGGCATGTCAACGAGAGAGAGGCCTTCCCAGAGGAGGCTTGTCTCCACACTAATGAAGATGTGACAGACCTCAGTCTGTGACTTGCTGACTACAGGGAAGAGGACGAAGGGTAGGATGAGGAAGACAGGGGAGGCAGCTTGTATAAAATGAAAGGCACTGAAAGGGTGAAAGGTTTCTTAGGCCTTCAGAAACAATGTCAAAAGCAAAGCTGATTAGATTGATAGATTGTTATCATGCTTTAAAGTGAAGTGTGGAGTGAGTTAAAAAAGTGGAAGCTAAACAGAACTGTCCAGTTTTTATTCCCATTATACCTGACTTGAAACCAAATGGGAAAATAATAACCAATCAGTTCCTAGTGTTTTTTGTTTTCCAAATGATGACAATAGAGACAGGTCCTGCCTTTTAACTAATGTCATGATGACTGCTCTGTCCACTGTGCTGGGTTCTCAGATTCACTCAGTAATTATACATGTGATTAACAGACCGGGACCTGTGGTGATATAGGACATGGCCTCAACCCAGTTGACCAAACAATATGTGAATCTGAACCTGAACAAGACTTGCGTTGTGTTTTGGGTTCTTCGAATTCTCTGTTGTAAATGTATTAATAATTAGAAGATTAAAAACATGCAGGTAGGAACACCTGGTAACCTCACATCAAGATGATCCCAGGTTTGACATTTAGTTGGAACAAGGGCCTTTCTGTGAAGAATGCAAATATTCTCTGTGTACCTTTTTTTTTCAGGTACTCCAGTTTCTTCCCATAGTCTTAAAACATGCAATTAGGTCCACTGGAGACTAAATTGCCCCTAGGTGTGAGTGTTATGAATAAAAGTGCATGGGGTGCATGTGTGTGCCCTGATAAAAACTGTAAACTAAAAACTGTACATTATGGAGTACTCACCAGAGAGCTGGTGTAACTGGGGTCAGACGTATCATCCTGGAGGTAGCGAGACAGGCCGAAGTCGGACACTTTACACACCAAGTTGCTATTGACCAGAATGTTCCGCGCAGCCAGGTCACGATGGACATAGTTCATTTCGGAGAGATATTTCATTCCTGCTGAGATTCCACGCATCATTCCCACCAACTGGATCACTGTGAACTGACCATCATTTTGCTGGAGGTAAAAAGGAAAAGCAAATAAAAATGGTTGAGATATACTCTTCACTGTGATTAACATAGGCAAGAATGGCTGAGGACAGATATTTCAGCCCCTGCTAAAATACATCTTGTCTAAGATTTCAAAGTGTATGTTATTATTTTACACGCCTACTGCCTGAATCTGATCTCAGAAAATATCAGTGCAAAATAAATTACATGTTGGAGCCATCTGATGTATTATCCAGACAACATAGAGTTTGATAATGGAAGCACAGGAATGCCTATTTTTCTGGAAAGCATGAGAAGGTAGCTTGACTTTAGAAACATTACAAATTGGTAGATGATGTGCATGGCCTGGGACAGGAGAGCACTGCAGTGAGCAACTAAAACCAGCCATGACATCATCCCTACTCATCTATTCAGCATTAGTCATATCAGTGAGGTGAAGTACCGATGCAAAGCCCAAGGGAGAATAAAAGACAATAACCAATCGACCATCAGTACATTCACCCTGCTGTAGTCTGGAAAGTGATAGAGAAGTGTCTGCTACAGAGTCACCAGACTGCAGCGCAGCTTCATTCCCCGGGCCATGAGACTCCTCGACTCATCCTCCACACGCAGCCATTAAAAAAATATATATATATTTTTGTTTTTTGTGCAGCACTAAGGGGCCACAGCTTGCAGTGCAACACTTTGTTGTAGAATGATGAATAAATGAACCTTGAACCTTGATGTTTTCGGAAATTCAGTTAGTATCAAGGCTGCTCAGTGGGAGTCTCCTATTGAATTAAAAAGCCTTGGAAGTTTATTGCTATCATAAGAGCCAAACAGTTAACACATACAGTGACAATAAAACAAGAAGCATTACGAAACCCGGCATGTACAGCTGAACTATCTCATATACTTTCCAAATTTATTTGAAGTGCGTTTTTACAGTTGAGGTAATTAAGTTTACTTAGAGTTTTTCTTTTCCCTGTTATAAATAATTTGTTGTTTACAATTTGCCATTACTCCATTGACATGCTGGGATCTTTCCTTGCTTTTCACATCGTCTTAATGTCAAGAAGAATGTAATTGGCAGGATGGATTCCTCTTGTCAATCTTGCTCAGTGTATGTGTGAAAAGTGTGGTTCAACTTGGAAATGCAGGCATCCATCTCTTTAACATCCATGTATGGTGCCCTTAACCCTGGGTGAATGCTCTGAAGAGCAAGCTTTGAACCCTCAAAACACAGTAACAAATAAGAGGGTAAGGGAGATCGATGGAAACACAAGTCGGATGTGACGGTTAGCAAAGCCAACTTCAAAGAACCCCTTTAAACCCACCCTAGATCAAAGTGGAATAGAACACCAATCCATGAGATTGAGGGGGGAAAAAAGCGTTGAATATTGATTACCCTGTATGTCCACTCAATCCTGACTATAAAAGAAAGAGTGAAGAGTCCATTATTAGCTCCCAGCATTAATAGAGAAATTAAAGGCGGATATGAGTAGCTAATGGAAATTTTCAAATTAGAAATGATTGGAATCGTGCTCACTGCTATGAAACATATTCTCTGTTGGCACAAGATAGGTTTAGAAGGCTTATTCTAATTTGTATTAGGATGGATTCTTAGCTTGAACTCTTTTCTGGGATTGTTTAACGTTTCATTTCCAATTAGCTTCTAAGTTCCATAATGCAAAGTTTTTATTTGAATCGTGAATATGACTTTTCATCATCACACATTCATGTTTTCAGCTTTTGCCTGACACAGGATACTTGAACGGAAGGAATACTCACCCTGAGGAAAGAGTCAAGGGCACCATTCTCCATGAACTCGGTGACGATCATGACTGGACGGCTTTTTGTGACGACACCCTCCAGGCGGATAATATTTGGGTGGTCGAACTGGCCCATGATTGACGCCTCAGACAAGAAATCCCGTCTCTGCTTCTCCACATAGCCTGCCTTTAAGGTCTTGATGGCAACATAGATCTCCCTCTTACCAGGCAGTTTCAAACGGCCCTTGTACACCTCCCCAAATTCACCTAAGGTGGACATAGATAGTGCTGTTAGGCATTGCACAGTCAAAAAACAGGACTCTTCTGAAAAAGATCAGGAGAACGATTAAGAGAGTTGATGAGATATGACTACATTTATTTATAAACACTGTTGAAACTAACGTCCCTGAGCAGAACTGTTTCTCAAAGGGTCTATATCATGCATGCTGAGTGTTGTCCAATACTCCTGCAGTGTTGCTCGTTTGTGGGCCCTTTCACTCACAGTGGACATCTATCAGGAAAGCACGGCAAGTGTCTTCATATCCCTTAATCAACATCTAACAGCCAAGCACTATCTGGTAAATATCTGGAACCTGTTTGATTAATTATCACCACCTTAGTGTCCTGCAGAGACACCACACAGTGAAATCAACAAAAAGCGGAAATCTTTAATTAGTAAGTCCCCTTGCATCCTAACCCCTATCCTATCTTTGTCACTTCCTCACACCTAGCTTGCTGAGTAGCCCAGTCTGCAGGAGCTATTCCAGGCTCATTCTCATTACTGTGGGTATTTAAGCCTCTGTATGAGCCAGCACATATGGCATCAGCATGCCCTCCCTACTGTGAAAAAAAAAAAAAAACATCTCACGGAAATGACATGTTGGAGACATGGACATACCAAGCTAAGACTATTTTAACGTCCACATGCTTGGAAATTACTTCAAAGAAATCAGCCCCTAATTACCTGTTCTTCCATTTCAACAATGCATAAGAGATCATTTGAAACACACGACAGAAATTGAAAAAAGGCCTGGCTGTTTTACATGTAAATGAAAGGGATGATGCAAGGTAGAGCATGTCAGAGAGCAACACTAATAGGATCCAAAAACAGAGAAGCACAGGGAATAGGCCGCAAGGCTGGAGTTATTTCTAATACCATTTGGTCCCGTGGTAGCTGGCCTATATGCAGCTAGTGCACTTGACATGGGCCCTTGACATGTTCCCATCTGATGTGGCTGCCATAAGGGCTGGGCTTTCACGACCTTGACCAGATTCAAACTGAGCTTGTTTGCACGTAAGCCCAAAGACAGAGTTGTGTGCATGCATGTCAAGAAGTAAAGGAAATATAGCAACCTATTTTCAGTTTGCATGCACATGCACACACATATATTGTTCCAAAGCATCCACTCTGCATACCTGCACCAATGACCTCCTCGATCTTGACAGTGGAGACGTCTATCTCTTTGGCAAACTCTCGTACAGCTTCATTGGGGTCTTCATAGGTAAAGGGATCTATATAGATCTTCATCCCCGGGGAGCCTGAGAAGTGGGTCGGGCAGCCCAGTGGGGAGGGGCAGTTAGACATGTCGGCTCGCAAAGAGAGTTCTAGAACAACCAAAGTGCTAAATGAGCTTTCCAGAAAAACAAACTGTTTTCTTTATTCTTTGTCCAATGTCTGAAGGAAACAGTTAATGAACATCCAACAAGTCATAACATTGATTAGTGTGACACAGAATCACTCACAATCACTGAAAGATCTTAATGGTTGCTAATGGTGATAACTCCATTTGCTCTGTGGCTTTCCTTAAGCATGGGGAAGAGCAATACAGTATGTAAATGAATATAAACACCTGCTGCACACATTAACTAGTGTGAGAGCAGCCACAGTTACATGCAGACCATACAAAATATTGGTTTGGTGATTAGGTCCTTGGGAGGGAGAAATGACAAAAACAGAGCAAGAGATGAAGGGATATAAAGAGGGATGATGGCATATAGAAAGAGTGAAAGTAGACAGATTTTTTCAGCCCTTTTATCCCTTACCCTAGCAGTCTCTGCCTTTTGATAGCAGTAGAACCAATTTCCCTGCAGCCTTTCCCTATAGGAGCCCGTAAAGAGATAAAACTGCTGCGCTATCAACTAGCTTTTTATGCTGTTCTGCAGTAGGTGAGCTTAGTTCACAGACAGTAGACGGTGGACAGATTTTCTGTGTCAACAGACCCGGTGGACATGAATGCCAAAAAAACACTTGTAAACAAATTCAATCCACGCTGCCACAAGACGGACACTCCGGTGGGCAAGCAGACGTCAAACCATCATTTCTACAGTGGCACCGAAGGGCTGCCCTCCTCCTCAGAGCTGGTTAGTCAAAGTCTTGGCAATCATGATTGGAATAAACCCATCTCCATCAAGTCAATTTGCGCCTTCTCATTTGCATAAGCCATGTAGAGAAGCGGCAGGGTCTCCAGAGACCGGAGGAAGATAAGGTCTGGTCTTGGAGGGATCAAGGTGCCTCACCTAACTCTTGACTGGAAGCTGATTCTAGTTACAGCACTAATTGCCTTGAACCCTGTCTGCGTGAACGTAATTGCTCATTAGAGATTCCACTCAGATTGTATTCGAGTTAATCCATCAGAGGGTTTACAGCTTTGCATTCCTTCAAGTTGCTCTGTTTACAAGTGTCGCCAAGCTGCTCAATCAGCAGCACCACTGGGTAGGACTCAGAATCTCAGTAATACGGAAATATATGAGAATATGCAGGCTCAAAACCTAAAGCACACAGGCATGCATGTGCATGTTCACACTGGTACACCCATTACTTTCTCATTCACAGGCCAGAGAACACTTTCATGTTTAATTTAAAAGGCAAACAGTTTATCTCCCTCTCCCTCTGGTACAGCCCTGGTTAACTGGACTCATCTTTTTATGGCCATCAGATAAAAAATAGATCCTTGCTTTAATATTTCATCTGGGCTTCATCTAAGTGAATGCAACAAATGTATCCGAACGTCAGGTCTATTTTTACCGAAAGAATGAAACAAGACGGGCAGGAGAGAATGCATCGCTGTTGCTGTGACTCACAGCCAGGCAGCACGCAGAATATTTTTGTATCATTTTCAATTCAATGTCCATATATAAAACAGTAATGGTTGAAAAAAAAACAAACTTGTGGATTTATTAAATTTGAATTGAAAATCTTAACAAAATCCGCAGGCTGTGAGACAATTTCTAAAACAGTTAAGAGTATGATGTTGAACGGCATTATAAATTACAGTTCAGTGCACTGCACTTAACCATGTTATTTTCACCAGTGTCCAGCATTTAGCCTGCTATTAGTCTGCCCTGCTCGTTTGCCGAATGGCCCTAATGTATCCACAAATCAACCACACGGCAGTAATGCTTACAATAATCTATTACTGGCTATGGGTGCAATCAAATTACTGGCTCTACCTCACAGAATTTACATACTGCTTTAGACAAACAGCAATGTCAGTAAGTGCTTCACAAATGGCCATCTTTTTAAGTTAAAGTAATCCTTTCATACTTAGTCCTTCACCGAAACAACATAATTTCTTATAATTCCTTTTGCCTGGCAGTATTTGTAATTTAGCATTTTCAGTATAATTATATGTTTTATGTGATTATCCACTTTGAGAAATTAACATCGGCACTTGCAGGACACAGTGCGCCTATAGTGAATGCATCCTTGTTTCATGTCAGCCCAAGATGCACACTAATCTATTCAGTGGAACTGTGACGATAATTGAGTTGAGTTTACTTCCTAAACAAAGTCTAATTATCTGCTGTTTGATGTCAGGAAATCATTTGTCAGACACACATTGCAGCTTATTTCGATGGAAATCACCAAAGGGATCTAAAAAAAATATATGTAACAATCACATTTGTAAAGTTGGGGTTTGTCAGACATGTGGGTCCTTCCTCGATGGGCAGAAGCTTATCAGGAGATGAACGAAAGATGTAGATGTAGAAACGAAGATGTAGAAACACATTTGCCATCAAGCAGTATCTGGGTCTGTTGAATGGGTGTCCAAATCCCATTCTCATTCGGTGTGAGATGTTAAAACACACACAGCTAAAGCTGACACGTTGAGTTTGGTGATTTTGAGATGCATTGTTCATCATACGCAGAGGAGAACTGGACTATATAGTAAACATGCAGTTCTTAGAAATGTCTCTTGGTTAATTAAGCAACCGTGGCAGGTTGTTGATGTGTGTAAAACAGTTATAAATGCACTAAGAAAATGAAAGCTGCTAGTGGTGATAATACGCTGATGTGGGCAATTAAAAAAGAAGAAGAAAAAAAAAAAACGAGTACCTCTGAGGATTAATCTGTTGGGTTGATGTGTGTGTTCATGTGTATGTCCCAGTGCTTGTCACGGCATTCCACCCAGAGCTTGAGTTAAAGGTCCACTTATTTTTGTAGACTCATGATCACTTGAATCAGCCAGATCCCTCACAATTTGTGCACTGGGAATGAGGGGACTGTCACCTGACGTGTGTGGCCACTGCTGGAACCTCAGGCAGCTGAGTGAATGCCGACAACACATTTTTGGGAGACTCACCCAAAACAATTGGCTGAGCAGCGCTATTTAATTGTTGCGCTGAATACTGTAATTACAGGACTGTCAGTCAAATCTTGAGAGAATAGAAGAAAACAATGACTCGTGGGATGGGTGGGGGGGTGGGGGGATTACTTCATGAGTGTTGGCGGTTTGAGGTTGAAGGAATGAGCCTATGAATAGGATCCCTTATCTGCGTTTTATTTCCTCTCCACTTCAAATTGCTTATTTGGTTATTACGGCTGCGAGCGTCTCTGATCTTTTGTTTATTTTCACCACTTGTGTTAATTGCGTTTGGCTTTCCCAAAGATAGCCCCTGACAAAACTGACTCTTCTGCCCACAGCAGTTTTTAATGAGCCCCCGGCTTCCAGTGCGGTGACACAAAGTAACAGTGTTGAAATGCTTTGCTGTGTCAGGCAACAAAACTCTATCCCCTCGAGTAAGCCCCTTTTCAGACTGCTGGGTCGGCAGTACATACGGCTTTCAATTGAGGTGCGTGTGTGTTGGGGTGTGTGTATGTCTGTGTGTGTGTGTGTGTGTGTGTGTGTGTGTGTGTGTGTGTGTGTGTCCCTCCAGGCTGCTTCCCCTCATCAGTCAGTGTCAAGGGGGTGCTCATAACATGACTCAATCACGTATATTGTACAGCCCTGAGAAATGTCTGTCAGTCAGTGTCATTTTGTGAAGGAAGGAAAATGACATTTACATCCACAAACGCCTGCTACCTTAGGTTATTTCTTTTTCACCTTAGCTCTTTTACCTTAATGCATTATGTACAGGTTCAGGCTGTACATATGTACCTTAATTCACAATTTATCTGACAGGATGAGAGAGCTGGACAATGCAGAATATGTAGCAGATATCAATGAAAACTAAAGAAAGAAAACAGTACACTTTGGCAGCATAACTCCAGCTTTCACATTTTTCTTGAGTTAACAAGTTTAGAGAGTTAGTTCCATATAAAGCCTACAATCAGAATTTCCTCTTGTTCTACTTTCACTTAAATCCTGGTAAAAGTGGTAAAAAACACTTTTCTGCTCAAACAGGCAGTTTTGCACAGACTGTACTTCATCAAGAAGCATCAAAAGTGTCAAACCCAGAGAATTCGGAGCCAAAACATGAAGTGCTCCATAAAAAGACATTCAAATTTGCAAAGTACTTTGGACAAATTAACTGCCAAACAAAATGCATGGCGCCAGAAACGTTGACTGCTCAACAATATCTGCCGTAAGCATGCAGTGAACTCACCTCTTCCTGTGCTGTAATGTTGCAACTTGTCACTGTACACGGCTTCCTTGGTGTATGCCCTTTTCCTAAGGGATAAATTAATATTGAGAGAAGAGAGAAATGGCAGGATGAAAGGAAGTGTAAACGAGGACTTATTACTGTTCGTGTTTCTCTGTATAGCTTGTAAATGACGTGGCTGAAATTGAATCAGTTGCAGAGGGTTAGCAATGGCAAATGAAGTTTATGAAAATGAGCTGATTTTTAATTAGACCTTGATAGGATCTCTCTGCTTTTCATCTGTCTCCTCTGCCTCAGCATCAAAAGAGCCTGGCCTGTTTGATGAGCACTTTTCTTGCTCAAAGTTGCGCACAGCACTGCAGAAAATTCGACTTTCATATATCTAAAGCCGAGCGAGATAGCAGTGCGACAATGTGACAAACTGCTGCAAGATTAAATTGGCTTGACTTAAGTGTGTTAACAGGTCAAAGCGAGAGTTAGTGCTGGGTTTCTCTACAAAACCGAATATTCCATTTCAAATGTGTCAAGTTAGATTTCTTCACCATCAAACTGATTGTTATTACTGTGTGCTCTCTGAGAAATGTAAGGTGCTCGGATTCGTTAGTGAATTTTCCAAAACATGACCTGAGGGGTATGGCTGTGCCTACAAAAACATGCCATGGCAGATGTGTTTCAATGTCAGAAATGGATGCAGTGAAGTCATATGGACACATTTTGATTTAACACTGTTTAACATCCATAACTGCTTTGACCATTCACTTTTATTTGTTGAAATATATATTCCGAGTGTTATTTAAGAATGTGTGAGGATTTTGTCATAATTTTTCCCACCTTTAAAATCAGGCTAAATTTGCTGCCATATTTTCCACTGAAGATAAAAAGTTGAGAGCCTAAAACAAAGCTAAACTAACTGTACAGCATGTCACAAACCAGTGCAGATAACAGGAGAGGAGAAAGGACAAAGGAAAATGTGGTTACCTGCTGCATATGATAGAGATTGCAACAAGGGAAACGATAAAGACCACTCCTGCTGCGGCTGACCCCGCAATCAGAGGAAGCTGCTCCCTCAGCTCAGACTTGAAGTCATCTGTGTTACACAAAGAGAAAGACAGACAGGAGGATGTTATGAATGGCCTAGGTGGAGCTCAAGGAGGATGTGCATGTCTGTGTGTGTGAATATATGTGGGGAGACAAAGGGAGAGATGGGATGATGACGAGACAGTGAAGCCTGGGTGTACTGATGGATAAGAAAACATATAGATCTCTTTCTCTCTCTGTTGAGCGGCGTAGACTGAAATCCAGCGAGCTTTAGCATGACTGACTGACAGGTTGGGTTTGATAAACCAAGGAGGGAGATGGAGGAACAGAGACTGAGAGGGAGAGGGACTAAACTGACTGTGAGGAAGGAGGGGGGGGGGGGGGGGGGGGGGGGGGGGGCTGGCTGGTGCCTCTCCGCCTTCTCTGTCGCGCCTGTCAGCAAGAAGCGGACGAGAAAGTGAAAGCGTGCCCAGGAACGTTGTTTCTCAGGTGCTGAAAAGGAAGCCATCGACTGCCAATCACACATACAGCCCAAACATGTTTTGTGTGCGCGGCCTGGGCAGGCTGGTGGTTCACAGGGACGGTCTGCAAAACACCACCTGCAGCAGAATCCCCCCTCATCTCTCCACGTACCCGTCTCCCCACGCCACTCCGGATTTGGCAAACACTGAAGTTGTACCAACGCACAGTTTAACATGCTGCGGGCATAGCAGCAGTTTATCAATCCACGCCCCCATGCCTTGGATTAACGTGATAAAGGGGGAACTAATGCATCTTCGAAACAGTGCGAGGACCTGGGATATATATGAGGAAACCAGATGTGGCAAGAATTGCTCACTCTTTTAACTTTCACATTTTTCAAGTGCATTGATGTGAATGATGTTTCAGCTACTCAAGCTTCCAGGCTGCTTTCCTGCTCTCCTTTCAAGGAATATTGGGCATGAGAGCTCCACATAAATCTCCCCGTCACACATATGAGAACGTGATTTTCCCTGACAGCCAAAAATCGTGCAGCTACCTGTTCCTCTGGTAAATAGGTTCCTATTACAATCAGTTAGACCCAGAGAACTGGCCGACTTCACGTACCTCACTGATGAGCCACTCCACCTCTTTTTGTGTGTTTTTGAGTGGAGGTGGCGAAAGGACACCTTGTGGATTTTTTTTTTTTTGACAAAATACAAACAACGAGAAGGGTTTTCCTTGTGCGGGGGCGGCAGGCAGAGTCGTGGGTGTGATTGTCAGCAGCTCCCTGGAGTCTGCTGCTAATTGCCTTGACGAATGTCGTGCTGTGGCAGCGAGCCAACAGATGAGCCGCGTCTGTGCGGACGTGCAAGTCTGAGGGACGGATTGTTCCTGAACGTGAGGGGGAGCGACGGCGCTTCTACGTACATCTGCTCAGCGCAGGTAAACAGCCACGATGATCACCTTCATCATGATCGTTATCCCCACCCCCCTGCCGTTTCGCCGTCCCTTCAGAGCATCGCTGCTTGATTCATCATTGCTGCACTGCAATGTGGAGACGCCACTCACTCCTTTGATGCACACTGAACTGTGGTCGCACGTGCATAGTAGTGTAGTAGTCCAGCAAAGCACAATGAGGCAGCACTTCGGCGAAATCTTGTGAATGTAACACATATCCAGTCAAGTGCTTAATCCATCCAGACTGAATCACGCTGTGTTAATTTTAGCACCAATTTCACTGCCTGGCAAGGCTATGAAAAAGCACTACATGAGGAAGTGATATGAACGCCACCCCCAGCACCGCCAATCCTGCACGCGCACACACACACATACACACACCTCCTTGCACTTACACTAATAAACATAGTTTCACAACCTTGCCAGAGTAGCAGGTGTTGCAGCTTCTCTACAGCCCCTTCCCTCCCCAACAATCGAGCATCCACCGCACCCCCCCTCTATGGCAAAAAATTAATCTCATCAACTACTAATCACAGCTATGCATTCTGGGATGGCTCTCCAGCAACAGAAGGGCTGGGTGAAAAACCAATTAGCTAAGCATTTTGGATCAAGCACAGTTAGTTGCACAAACAAAAGACACTCAGCGTTCTACATATTCAGAGCAACCACACACACACATACTCACACACCCAAACTTGAAACTCGAAACACTGAAACCTGACCGTGAAGGAAATTAATTTAGCTGTAGGAATAGAAGTGCAATCAAACATTACGGTTCCCCTCTATCTCACCTGCTAATAATAATTCAACAACAAATCCAAAGAGCAACAGGAGTGTTAGGAAGAGTTTGGGTGGATGTGTCTCTGTGTGGTTGTGTGTGAGAAGGAGACAAAGCGAGACAGAGAGGGATAGAAAGAGAGCCGAAGAGAGCTATTTCTCCTGGCTCGCCGAGCCTTACCATCTGTGAGGGTTTGGAAGCACATCTTGCTGCTGTATTTGCCAAAGCCAGCCACAGTCCGTGCCCGCACCTGTACCACGTAGACTGTACCAGGCCTGAGGCCCTCCACCCGCGCAGTATTAGTCTGACTTCGTAGGATGGTGGAGTTAATCTCTGCGTGGTCCTGAAAAGAGATGTGAACACAGTGAGCAGGTTAGAGTTGCATTTAAAGGGAAACTGTCAGTGGAAAAGTGCTAAACCACCAAGGTAAGAAAACACTGATAAAATGCGATCCGATGGAGACCGTTTGACAGTGAGGCAAGAAACAGGCCCATTACGCCTTGTGAACTGAAGACAAAGTATGTGGAGGGAGGAGGACCGTATTTGGTGGGCACTGCTTTAAATGCAGCATATCTTAGATAAACAATATTGAAAAAGAACAGCTGAAAGCTGTGGATAGCAGAAAAGTATGCATAAGACCAGGGACTTTTGCGACTTGTGAAAAATGATTTGTCAAGGAACCATGTAAGGAAAGATGCAGTGACATAGCTCTGGTGACTTTGAATCATCACACAACGCGACAGCTCACATACACATTGAACTATACACACAATAACACCACTCACTTAAGCACACACTATTTCCCATTCCTACAATAACACATGCTCACAATATGGTAATTAAAGGCAATCACTCTGCAGATTATTAAGAGCAATAGCTACTTCTGAACGGTAATAGAATAGCATTGCACATTTGTCTCTCCAGATGTGCTTTGTGAGCACATTACTGCAAAGATTTTAAACATGACATCCTCTTGTTTCGTTGTCTGCAGTAGGTTGCTATTTAAATGTGATTGCAGGCCAGTTCAAACCAAAGCAATTAATTTCACAGAAATTCAGATTCTTTTTATTTTTTTTATTAAAGGAATTGAATCCTTCGTGCAATGACTGAATGCTGTGGCTTTGTTTCTAGATTGTAATTTGTGTCAGGATCCACTGAAAAGTCTCATTTTCACATGACGGAAATGTGCAATTGCCCATGCTTGCGAGGATGCATTCTTATTGCAATCCATTATGGAAATCCTGACCACGGGACCTGCTCTCCAGATCTTGTATCTGTGTCATTTTCTCTCCAGGCTGAAGAGACCTAGTCAGGCTGTCTGCTGCAGTGTAGTTTGGGGCTTGTTGGAGGTATCAGCTATGAGGGATCAGTAATTACTTAGGCCTGTCACCTTACTATAACCCAGAGTGAATATGACAGCCAGAAAATAAGACTGCACCTACACTACACCCACAACTGCAGGCTGCTGATAGCTAGATGCAGACATATTCCAAGGAAGGAGGGGGGGGGGGGCAGTTGAAAGTGAAGGGGGCAAAAATTCCCTGTCAGTGAAAGCCTAAATAGAGGCATATTACCCTGGTAAACATGCTATTGTTTAATGCTGCACTGCCTGACTGCGTCTTATAATACACAAATGACCGCTCTGAGCCGGTATGAATACAAAATCTTGACAACAGTGTGGAGTGGAAAAAGTAGATAGGCAAGGAGGAAGCAAGGGAGGGAGGGGGGAGGATGAGGAAGACGATGTCAGGAAGCGATAAGAAACTCGAGGCAGAAGCAACCCACATCGAAATCATTATCCAATCTGATTGGTGTAATTGAATCATTCCGGTTGCTCTGTCATTGAGCAGACGAGGTAAACACAGCTATGAAATCTGCCCTCAACCCACCACCTCCCCCAGCCCTCACCCCACACATAATGATGTGTGCAATCACATTAGCTCTTATTGGACACTCTGGGCTTGATGAAGACAAATGTTTAAGCTCGGGATGGGAGAACATCACACCAACAGGCCTTCGCCCTATCTCACAGAGGAGAGAGATGCTTACAAATGGACGTAACCGGTTTAGAGAGTTTAATCGTTCCTCAGACCTTTTGTCCACCAGATCACACAATCTGTCGTCCCTCAAATGTGATGCGTATGAATACGAAAGGAAATCTGACTTTAAAGCTGCCTTTTGTGCATATGAAAGAGGAGCATAGGACTTGACAGGCTGGACTTGCATTCACCCATTCATCAGGTATAAGATGAGGTTGAGTGCACACGGACTGCTTGGGATCGGGAAGCGCCGACTCCCTCTTCCAGTCATCGGGCATTTCTTCTGACCACGCCCCCTCCGGTTATGTTTGACTGGAGGACAGGTGAACAGACAGATGGCAAACTGCCACTGGGAGAGCATCCCTTGAGGGAGCACCAGCTAGGAATGGCCCTTTCATGCTGCCAGTCAAATGGGGATTATGTTCCATACACACACACACACACATACACACACACACACACGTGCATACACACACACACGTGCATATACACACACACACGTGCATACACACTCACATCTGCCACTTAAAAATGAGCTGGCATTTGGCACTCCAGCGGGTTAGGGGATAGCCAATAAAAGGCCATGCCAGGAGGGACTTCCAGCCACGAGAGGTCCTCTCCTGCTGCCAGTCAAATGGGGATTAGGAGGACCACACCCTAACTTGCTAAATAAAGACAGAGTTGCAGGTGGGAAGGCAGATGGCAGAGGAGCCAATCAAAAGCTCTGCCAGGGGTGACAGGCAGGAAGCACTACAGGGAGTTTGGCCTCCTCAGCATTCAGCACAATCTCTGAGACAACCTAAGCAACTATGGCTGTCCTCCTCCTGTATTCCATTTACTGGCCAGTGTGTCATGATGCTTATGGACATTTATTTGAACCGCTCACTTGGCATACTACCCTACACTTTATGATACATTTACTAATTTGTCTTGGATTTATCATAATCAAATTCTGGACTGCTGAGAATCTAATGGTTGTATTGTTTTTACAACTTTCTTTTTTTTTGTAATTGGCAATTTTCCTGGCAATTACTATGCCATAACAAGGAGCAGAGTGATTTTCTTTGAATTTCCTTTCTGACACATTCTGTCTTTTCACTTCTTTTTTCTGTTTCTTTTTTCCTGGAAGAGGGGTTATTGCAGTGGGTTGGTAAAAGCCATCAAGATATTATAAGTGATACTGGATGTGTATGCGAATGGGGGGGTGGGCGGTGGTGGGTTGGTGTTTGCGAGTCTGTTTTTCGAAAAATGCCAACCACCCAAAATGGACAGCATGGCCACCTGGCACAAAGAAAGACATGGTGGATTACCATGTGTCCTCTTCGCAGGCTCACACTCATACACACCATGCAAACACACACACATACTCACAAAGGAAGAGACGGGGGGTATTTGTGAAGGAAAAAACATTCAAGTAATATGTTTGGTAAGTGGAGACAAAGAAAGCTCTTCTATGAAAAAACAATTAATATGTTTTGCCTGTGGTCAAAAGAAATGCCGGTTAAAATTTTAATCTCCGTGACAAGATGGTTTTATTACAAAATGTGAATAATTGCCATACCCTGATGAATTTTACACTAACTAGAAAATGAATTTTTTTTGTGTGGTAATACAATGGTGATAACACCTGATATGAAGACCATTAAACCATCTGCTATTTTGATTATTTGGAGAAATACATAAAATTTGGCAGGAGCCAAAAAAAAAACAACAGTGATGCTGGAAAGACACACAGGAATAAAAAGAGAGTGTGGTGTGAAGAATCCACTTGTCTCCACTAAGTTATTTTGCGTCAGAGCTTTTAGTTTTCTCGACATGTTCTTTGCAGCCACCCTCTTTGGAGATGACTCGTTGTGCATTGTTCCATTTACCAGGAGACTAAGTAGGCCTGAGCTGGCAGCAGAGGGGACAAACAAAGTGAAAATGTGAATACCCTTGCTGTGGGACCGAGGGAGTTCTGCACAAGTCCCGCTTTTCACAGGTTCCATTAAAAATCTAAACGTGCCGCTGCAACATCTGTGTATGTCTGCTAAAGCATTGTGGTCGACTGTGAAGGGAGGGAAGAAAAGAATAATAAGTACATTCTCCTGGCTTCTCTTCTGAGGAATTGCTAATTGTATGTAAAATACTAGAGGGATTCTGGAGTGCCAAAAATGCAGATGGTGCTATGGTCAGTATGCTGCAGATCTCAGTGACATGCTGTAAACTTGTTTTTTCTTTTTAATTTTGCACATTGCAGCGTGACAGCTCCCGTCATCCAGAGTGGAACTACTGCTGCCACATGAACACTCTGCAGAGACTGTCTCACATTCACACAAACACACAAACACGCACACACACACACGCCTTCTCTCTCTGACACCAACACGCACAGAGCCATCAGTAACCAGAGCCAGTGGCTGCTCTGCTCCAGCCTTAATGGAAGGCCTGACCTCCGCTATGCTGAGTTATTTCCACCCTCCTCAAATTTTCAGGCATCCGGAGGAAAAAGGGTAGGAGAAAAATGGAGAGACTGGGAGCATGAGATCCAACTTTTTCTTTGCAAACCTTTAATTCATTTCATCTTGCTTCCCAATTTAAAGGGTCCCAGGACCACTTACACTGTAATGAGAAGGTGGGCTGAGAAAGGGAGTGATGCCCGCAAAGAGATCGGCCTTCAGCACTGACTGCAGTTTTCAGGCAAAGCTATCAAAGCGCAGTCTTTTTGAATCATTACCAGCCTTTCCTTCATACAACTGCAGCCTAAACTGCCACTGTAGCTGGATTTGGTCTCATTTTAGTAGGTTGGGGAAATATTACTCCTGGTAACGTTTTATACCTCAGCATTAGAACAGATAAACACAATCCTCTTGAGTGTCCTGACCAGTGGTAGATCAAGAGAGACTCACAAACAGTCCTGACATGTCTCATTTTATTGCGAAAAATTTGAGCCATCAGGTTCAATAAAAAATGGAATGTGTGGAGCAGCTGCAGTTCAAGGTCAAGGTTACACAAACACTCAACCGTTCCCACTCTCCTCTCCTGACTTAATTTCCTACTCTCTCTCTTAATTTGCTTTGCTACTTTCTGTGAAATGAAGACAAACTCAGCACTAAATCATAATAAAAAAAACAATTAATTATTAAAACCATCTTTCTGTGTCTACAGCAATTAGAGCCGTGAGGAATATATTATCAGCTAACATTACCACATAAGGCAAAGGTTGGGACGAATGTGTTATTTCCTTGTATGATTATCCCGAGGTATTATTCACTGCAGAATGTGACAATGACATGCTGTTGAAGAAGTCACCATTGTAAATGGGTCTAGCAGGGAGAGGCAGCTCTCTGCTGTGCTAAGGACTGGCCGACTGTGCCTGGCACGCTGAGACAATCAACTCCAGAACCATAACAGTGTGACTACTTTCAGATTAATTCGGCATTGGTGAGATGCATAAAAAAGGCGAGTACTTCTTTGATGGGTTTCTTTATATAAAGAAGCCCATCTTTTATAATTGTATTATCCAGCCTGGAGTATGATTTACCCGTGGTGCTGGGAAAATCTGTGAGTGGGCAAAGGAGTATGTGATAGACATAGCAAGAGACATGCCGCCATAATTGCCTTTTATGACTAAAAGGCCACATCGTGGCTTTAAGGCAACGATGAACGTCCAGATTCTTTGGACCTCTCGAGCGTTCAGGGAATCAGTGCGGAGCTGGCAGCACTGACCTCAATGCAATGTAATTTGATTCTCCGCCTCTCCCCTCATGCAAGGCAGCAACCCAAGCCAACACGCGTGACAGAATTTATATTTGTCATCATGTGCAAAATAAATGTTAACCAGCATGAATTTAACACACGTTTGCTTGCATTCCAATCTTTTGCCAAATTTGCCACCAACGGTGTATTTTATTGCTTATTTTACCTCTGAGGGGTGGTGTTTAATCGGGTACAAGTGCACATTTCCAGGGACACTTTGAACGGCAAAGGCTGGCTGGAGAAAAGTCTCTTTAGAGCCTATAAAAAGCCTTGTCAGGCTCCGAAAGCCGCGGAAGACCACCAAAGTGGAAATCTCATCTCCACTACGCAGTGTGTCACAAGGCAGTCACTCTGACTCACCTTCTGTGTCTTGCTCTCAAGACATACACATACTGTACAGGGGGTGCATGGAGTAGGGAGAGCTGGACTCTGAACGTCCATTAAAACAGAGGTAGACGCCATGGAGTGCAAACTCTCTCTCACCTGAATCATCCTAAAGCAATTAGCAATCTTGTCCTCCTTAATTCACTAATTTGTGATTACGCCGTGCTCATCTATTTGTGCGAGGACACGCTACATAAACATCAATAGGATTAGGTTTCATTGATATTCATGAGCTAATGAGAGGCTGCATAAGTGTTATTTACACGACACTAAGCTGTCTGGCAGATAGGGTTTCTCAGGGCCACAGCAATCGGATTCAATTTTATGACCTGTGCAAAGCCAGAGGGGGAAACAGCAAGTGATGCAGCTATTATTGGATAACTGAGTTCCCAACTGCAAACATCATATAAAAACATGATTGTTGTTCTCTCTGGTAGAAAATGTTAAATGTGACAAACACTACTCTAAGGTGGAGTTGTGAATATTGATCCACGAACCTTAGCCAAAATGAGTTTTTGCGCAATAAATAACTCAACAGAAAACGAAAAACATTTATAAAACCCTATTGATTGGTTTCTTTTATTTGGAAGGCAGGACCATGGGTGAAGGTGGCAAAGTCTGGCAACGAGTCCTAAGCAGAATAAGAGTGGGAAAAGAACATGCATGACCAACCTTGCCATACCTATCGATCAGCTTTGGGAGGACAAACAAGGGCCCAAATAGAAAGCTAGAGTCTCTGATCTCTAGATATCATTATGTTCCAGGTCTTGGGAAAAGCCTACAGGTCAATACTGGAGCAGCATAGGCGCTGTGGGGTAGGACTGGCAACTTAATAAAGCAGACGTATTGTGTGTGTGCAGACGGGTCGATGTGACTCCCCCCCCAGATGCAATGCATTTTCACAGCGGGACAGGTTGCAGCACTGTGCAGAGTGGGCCTGGAGCAGAGGTCAACCTATTCACTTCATCAGGAGCAGAAACCAAAGAACAGTGGGAGAGATGGAGTGAACACAGAGAAGGAACATATTATCAACCCAGGGGACTCTGCTCACAGATATCCGGGAGAACTTCGATATTTTTTTTTTTGGAGGGGGGCAGCACAATGTAGGATAACATATCCAGCATGCACTCACACAGTTACCTTACCTTCTCGTAGTAGCGTAGTTCATAGTCCAGGATGATGCCATTGGGCTGTTCAGGTTGTGGCCATGACAGTGTGAAGCTGTTCATTGTGGAGCTGATCTGGTGCATGATGGGGACAATGGAGGGAGCTGTAGGGCGCAGAGAAAAAGAGACCAAATCAGAATACAGAGAGTTCATGTTGGCAGTCAACAAGTAGATGAGAACTATGACCTTTTGTGGCTTTGGCCACATTATTTAAGGAAACACAATTTGTGGCGTTAATGATTTTTTTACTTCTAGCCCATGTGTTTATGCGTCTGACATTTGTAACCATAATCATAGTTTGGCCAATTCCCACACTAATAATTATAGGAGTGCATGTTTTCAAAATGTTTCACAATCGCAATGCACGTCATCAAATGTGTGCACCTAGAATAATTCATAACCCGCAATCAGCGCTCTGCACTGAGCCCAGGTTTAAACAGCACAACCACACTCTCATCAGCAACCAGGCAGCAAGCTGCGTCAGGCCGATTAGAGCTCCACTCAGCCACATTCTGGCACCGCAGGATCAAATATGTGCCGGCTTTGGCTAAAGTAAGGATGCTGATTTGGCAAAGATTTCAGGGAGTGGACTTCGGCTGAGTGTCGGCTCCAGTTAACAGGACTAAGGGTACCTTTTCGCCAGAATTATCAGTCACTACAGGTCTGGCTGGAGGCCGGCGACCAATCGAGTTGGATTTAGTCTGCTTTTGGACTGAGTCATTTTGGCCCCCTAGGCAGCATAGAGAAGCACTAAGTGTGGCATTTAAAACACATTTGTAACAATGGTCGACATATGGCGACGCCAACACAGCAGAGTAACATTGTTTGATCGTGACTGTCACTGTCACAATGTTAAACAGAATTTTGCAAAGGGACACACATTACATTTCTCAATTAAAAAAAAAGCTATGTCTAAAGATAAGTATTTCAGTTAAGTCCTGGTACTGCACATAAATCATTCATGAAGTCATGTTAATAGCTTAATTGGTCTTTTGCGTCAACAGTAATACCATTACTGTTAAGTTAATGTGGCTCGTAAGAGTGTTGGCGTGCAGTTATATTTGCAGCATAATGCAATGCACAACAGAAGTGAATTACTCAGCAGCAGGTCTATTATTATAGATTAAACTGTTCTCATTCACGAGGCATGCAGTCGGTATGTGAATATATGCTCAAAAGAAATGTGCAACAGACAAAAGTAGATCTGGAAGCAATTTGACACAAAAATAGCACAGAATTGATTGTGCTACAATACAGTGTGTAGTCTTACTGTCGACAGCAACACAGACAAAATTTTTATGAAAATTTATGTCACCTGATTTATTGAAACACCCCCTGTGGCACACTGCTGATTTCAGTGCAAATGATGTCATGGTGAGCCATGAAATTGCTGAACAGCGCTGGCAGGAAAAATACAGACCCACATCCAATAAAAGTGCCACTCTGCAGACACAAGCAGGCTGCACGGGATCTTGAACAAAAACAAGCATATATTTACATACCTTCTTATTTATATTTGGACCTCGCATTAACCGCACGGTATTCATTAAATTAAAGCCTTTGGAAACAAATTGGTCCTGGGCTGTGAACAATTTGCTCACGCTATTCCATCCTGCAGGTCCAATACACCTGAATGCACACACATGGGCTCTCAATTAACCCAGAATTAACCCTGCTCCTCACTTCTCTGTGCTTCCTGCCCATGCAGAGAAGGTGTTATTTGATGCAAAGAAGACATTGCCTGTGATCAAAATCTGAGCACTGAGTGTGATCAATTGTGCAGCTTCATATCTGTGAATTTTACAGCAGATGCCCATCTTTGCCAAAGACGACAGCAATGGCTAAGCCATATCTGGTCAACACATTGAAATCTTACTCAGGACTAAAAGGATGTGCACCTAAGTCAGTGGGGCATCCGGTCAACTGAGAGCATTTTAATCTTTTATCTATATAGACTGCAGCTCTGCATTAGAATAAATCAAACTGAACCGAAATCAACCCTCATTTTCACCGTTGGAACAGGTGTCATGTCTCCTTGCTATCATACCTTGGCAGATTCTCACTGGTGACATTTCACAAAGCCGTAGATGTCTAGTCACTGCTGCGTCCGGGGAGCTCAGTGCCCTGGACTGTCTCCTCTGTGAGGAGAACAGTACCTTTGCCTGGTGCCAATATTAACATTTTCTTCATCTATTTGTTATGGTAATACTGTATGTGTTATGTAGGGTTGACAAGTACCTAAATGTCACAGGCAGTCTCAGCTTGGCCAGTGGCAAATGGGTGGGTTTCTAGAATCTGCGCAGTTCATGTCATTCAGGCCCCTTTATGGGTTCTTGGAAATCAAATAAATGTTTTTAGAGGCTCTGGAGATGTTTGGTGTTTGTATGTGTTTGGTGTTTTTTTTTTTATAAAAAGGCAGTGGTTTGTTTTGCAGAGGATTTTTCACAGGGAGACCAACCTGACAAAAAATTGTTAGAGCAGCAAATGCCAAAACCTTTCAGGAAGTGGGAGTTTAAAGACCCTGAAAACAAATTTTCTCAGCAGCATCTTACTATAAATGATGTGCTCCCATCAACACAGTATTTCCTGCCAAAGCCCGACACGCTTCGGTTGTTGCACTTCAGAGATTTCTGCAGCCTACTTGTGTTTTTGTCTGGGCTCCTCTCACTGGTGTGACGTCGGCCTGGGCTGAATTGGAAAAAAACTGTGACGTTTCACGCTTTCATGCAGAAATCAGGATCAGGCAACGATTGAATCAGACTTTGATGACATTTTTCCAGGCCTGTCAATTAAAACTGATTAAACCACATGTGTGCAGCCGCGTTGAAGCAGATTAGTTATGTTTTTCAGTGATAAGCTCTTAATAAATACAACCTGAGGATGTTTTTTTTTTTCCTAATATAACTCTGATCTCTGACTTTTTAATGTTATAGAGGATTTAAAGATTTAAAATGAAGCTTTTGGGAGCTTTAAGTAGAATCCTTAGTATAAATAATCTATGATGAAGGCAGACATTTATTTTAAGAGATGCCACAAAACATCCAATGAAAATGTGATCTGCTTGGCTTTTATGTACAATTGAAGCGCCTTAACAGCAAGTTGAATATGCCCCCCAAAATCATCTGTATGATGACAAACTCCTCCAAGGTGCGAGGATAAAAGTTCAAAGATGAATCCGCCCAAACATGCTCATCAAACTGATTTGTGAACATACAAGTAGGTTTGATTAAAAACTGATGTTGCAGCTTCTTCTATTAAGTTCAAAGCCTCGGTGTTTGTATACAGCGCTGGAGACGAATCCCCACCCCCGTGTCTGCGGGCTTAAATGCAGCCCGACACAAGCCCGTGCTCCACAGTTTCTGTCTATCAGCCGCTTGGCTCTCCGCCTGCTCGCTGCTGAGGCCTAGTCATCGCTCCACCTGGTCTCCACTCACCATCGTTCTGAATAACTCCTCTATTGAAAAGGCAGCAAAATGGCACCCTCTCACAGCTAAATGATCCTTTTTATCAGACTCCTTAATGCTCGTTCTATTTCCTTTCCTTCGCTTTGTACTTCACCCTTGCATAACCACTCCATGGTCACAGGAGTGCTGTCAGAAGAAAAGCCTCTGACCTGCGCTGCGCTGTTTAAAGACTCTGCAGTTCTCAGTTAAGTATTTCTCGGTTTGATTGTCAGATAATTACACAAAAAGAAATGTAAATGTAAACAAATGACTGAGCTCTGTTTAGCCTGTCAGTGTGAATGGATTCTACTCTGTCTGGCTCCCTTGGCTCTCACCTCCTGCCCTCCCTCCCTCTCTCTCCCTTTCCCTCTCCCCTCCTCCCTCCCTCTCGTACCCCAGACAGGGCGTGCGAGGGCTAAGCTTCACCTCGGTGCACTTCAGCCTCTCTGCCTCTCAGGCTGGTTCACGCTCCGCTGACCAGGGCTAGGGCTGCCTGGGCCGCATTATCAATTACCGGCCACAGGCACACACTGTTCCTGACAGGCCCAAGGGAGGGGCACTCCACACACAAATTCCTGCAGTGGAAAAAAGGGGGCTTTGAGAGGGGAGAGGAGGGGAGAGGCACTTCCACAACCCCAGCCCCAACCCCACATCCTGGCTCCAACACAACTCATGCATCCAGGCAGAGAGAAAGACAAACATCCACTTTTACCATGGAGAATTTTGTTAGGCATGTTTTCAATTGTGTAGTGTGTGTGTGTGTGTGTGTGTGTACGTTGCCTGGTTTTTACATTTCTAGTGATTCTGATTTTATGGTTATTGATGGCTGTATACAATTTTGGATAACAGCCAAGCCGATCAGAGCTTTATGTGCAGGATTAAGGATTGAGACATCACCATACTGTGCCAGAGATACTCCTGCATCTTGGAGCTGCTCTGAGGCATTTTCCTTAACTTCTTTTTGTATTTAGAGGAACAGAAGTTATTAAACTATCCTCAAAGGGGAAAGAAAGTGTAAAAACTTCTATCTTTACAACACAAATTCTCACTACATTCCCTGAGGAAAAACAGGAAAAAGAAAAAAAAACTTTTCTCACTGGCGCGTCCCACTGGACAGACAGTGGCCATGTTGTCGAGAGAAGACAGTGTGTGCACACGTGTGTGTGTATGTGTGTGCATGTGTCTGTGTGTGTGTGTCCTAGTAGCCTATGTGTGAAGAGCCTGTCAGAGACAATGTGTTGCGCCCGTATGAGGGTGAGGTTCAGCCCAATGAAGCACCGCTGTCCCCTCCGACTGTGTCCCCCGCTGTCACCCTGGGACGACGATGCTGACAGTGATTGGTGACTGTGTCCTGCACTCCTCTCTCCTCCCTCCATCCCTCCCATCCCTTGCTCCTGTGCTCCACTTTTATCTGGCCCCACTTGCTGCCCCTGGCTTTTAATGCAGAGCTTGGCTCACCATTAATCAAAGTCAAAGCCTCCCAGTGTCTGGCTGAGAAAGAGAGAAAGAGAGAGAGAAAAAGAGAGAGAGAGAGAGAGAGAGAGAGAGAAAGAGAGAGAGGGTTGAAGAGGGTGTGAAAGAAACTGATGAAAGAATGGAAAGCCTCTTTACCTTTGCACGATTGATCTGCTGTGGAATACAGATGAGTTGGAGCGTCATTTTACATGTCTAGCACAGACCTGAGCCTCTTTTTTTCATTATTGTTGCTGCACAAAGCACCTACCTTAATTTCTGTGGTGTAGTGAGGGGTCAGCAAATGAAATGTGCTGTTCTACATCTCTAAAGAGCACTCCTCTGATTTAGTGTTGTGCCTTCATAATGCTTGGGGACACTGAGGAGGCCAATTCTGAGAAAATCTGACAACGGGATGTTGTACATTTTGTCCTTTGAGTGGGTAGAGCTTCAAATCCACATACGTTTCCCATAACGCAGCTCAGTAGAGATAAACGTCTATGTCTGTTTAAATTCCATGCCCCACCTTTGAGATACAGGCTCCAGTTTTGCTAAATTTGCCAGGATGACTTCACTCATGCTATTTTTCAGACTTTAGGAAAAAACTCCCTCCTGAGTTGCTGAAGACACGATACAACTGGCTACAACATGCTGAGAGGTACTCCGCATGACTATCAAAACTGAACTTGTTTATACCTTTTAAAATAGGCAGACATGCATTAAGCCTCCCACTTTGGCCGTCTCCTGCCCCATGTCCTCCCTCTTATTGTGGGATTCCTCATACAGATTCCTGAGCTTAGACAGCCGACCGTGTTCCCCACACAGCACGTCTTTCGTGTCTAAATTCCCGTCTGCAAGTTCCCGCTCCCCCTACGTTTTCTCTTGGTGAAATGATTGAACAGGGAGTTTCTATAATTGGTCAGCTGATCCTGTACCATTCAACGCTACACACGCTTAGAAAGGCGAGTGCATGAATACACGTGGCCCTGTTCTCAGTCACATATGGAGCGCAAGCTGAGGTGATCTCTCTCTGGAGTGCACTCGCGGTCTGTGCTTTAAGATGCTGGCACACCATTGAACCATGCAGCCTCCTAATAGGGGCTCAGTGTCTCAGATGAGGGGAGCAGCCTATAGTCATGTGCTGTGCCTCTGTCAAAGGCATAGGTTTTAACTACTACCCTCCCTATTAGCAAGGGCTCAGAGGGCCAAGCCAGCCATGACTATATGGTAATGGGTCCCTCTCAAACATCATAAAGAGGGATCAGTTCGGCACTGTGGATTTCTGTCAAGGAAGCATGGCTGGAATTATTTTCAGAGTCACATTATTCTTGGAGCATTGTGAATGAAACTCCAAGCACAGAGATAGAGAGAGAGAGAGAGAGAGAGAGAGAGAGAGAGAGAGAGAGAGAGAGAGAGAAACAGAGAAGAAAAAACCCCAACCAGTGCAAGGTAGACTTTCACAGCAAAGCATCCTCCTGATGCTTAATACACAACATGAAGACATCAGAATTGACGAGGGGACTCATTCTCATTCAAACCCACAGTTTTTTGGTTTTGCCTGCAGCTAATACCTCAGTGTCTGAGAGCAGGGACAGGATCCAACATTTATGAGAACAGGCATCAAATGAAATAAAAATGGCACCAGGAGAGAGCCTGAAAAGCCGATGATGAAACCCTCGGACACCCTACCTCTGGTATATGCAGTGAAGAGGGAGGGATGAGAAGAAAGTCCACCCCTGACAACAAAACAAACTAGAAAGAACTTGCAGTCTGCGAACTGAAGAGACATAATGAATGGTCTCTTTAATACCCTCCATGGACATGTTTGCCTAACATCTCATCTGATTTTAGATCCCTGCCGAGCGCAGAGCTCTTTAATTCGTCTGGCTGTTTGGATTTCAGTCGAGCACGCTGCATCTTTGTGTCTTGAATGCAACCCACCCGGGCGGACTTGCCCATAGAAGGCCGAGGATAGTGGTGTTTGCATTTCTGTGGGAATAGCTCTCCAAACAGAGGAGCTAAGTTGAGGGGGGGGTTGTTTGTAGATATACTTGGCATTCTGTGGTCTGAGACATTGCTGGCACACAATCTAGGTCAAGAGGGCCGCGCCAGTCAGATCCGAGAACTGTTGAACATCAGGCATTAGCTGAAAAAGATCACCAGAACACCAGTCAAGAGATTCAGGAACTTCTTTTTTTCTTTATGCATTGTCCACCAATCCACCCCTGTGCAACCGCTGCAGATGTAGGTGAAATGTCCAGAATGGATTACATAAGGCAGCACTTGCTAGCATGTTTGGTGTTTCCACCACAAGAACTTTTATCGTCCACATTGTGGCTGGCTTATATATTTATCTCTGCATTCAGTGTGAAATTGAATAAATTCAGCAGCAGTGGAGAGTGTCTGCTGCTGTTAAAATTAAAACCACACTATTTCACAAGGAGACATGTAATGGCTATTTTTCAATAGATAACTTCAATAAATATCTCTAAATTGAGCCCAGGCACGAATGATGGCCTGTGAGGGGGCAGTATATAACCTTTGTGTGCTCGTATATGAATGTGTGTGTGTGTTTGGGGGGTGTGTATGTATCTACTGGAGAGCACAGGCCATGAATGAACTCCTAAATCACACTATTGATCAGTCCTTCCTACCAGACACACGCTGGGATCGAGGGCAGTTAAATGGCCTCTTCTGTGATTCACACTAAATCCCTCCAGCTCCCTCCTCCTGTTCCATTATTCCCTCCTCTCCCCGTCCTCATCCAGGCTCTCATTTTCCTCCTCTCATGGCCAATTTGCGCTGTAAACCATTTAACTAGTGCTCCCTGACTGTTTTCCAGGTCGTCTCTTGGTTTTCGTTAATCTCAGGGGAGTCCACAATAAAGCCATGTCAAGTTGAAAAAAGACTCTTTCCTTCTTTTCTCTCCTGGCTAATCTGACTTAAAGAAGGTCTTCAACCATCTGTTATATACTAAGGTTGATATTCTTAGAGTACTAGGAGGGTAATGATATAGTGTTAGATTGTCAGCAGTCTTTATCTGGTGGAATGACTTTATTTATCCTCTGAATCCCACACCTGATGATACTGTTTTGATCTCTGCGGCAGCAACAAGACTTTTGATTTGATGACGGCCTCTTCTTATGTTGCCAGGACAGGACAGAGTTAGACTTTCACATTTGGAAAACTACATGTCTAAACAAATCATCATCTGTGGGTTTTAGCCATACTCCTGTCAAGTATGATATTAAACAAAAGGCAATATGCTGCTCGAATATGATTACTGTAAGATTAGGTGAAAAAGTGATGAAGATTGCTCACCCTCGTTTTCAAGCTGTGGCCATGTTGACATCTACAGTATAAATGCACTTGCAATTTACTTTCATGTCAAGCACAGGCACATCCATGCATACTATGATGGGTGAGATGGAAAATAAATACTGGTGGATGTTGATTAATCATTATATGCTCAGCAATCATATTACTCATCTCCACCAATCATCCTTTTTATAACAGCTGAAGCACATGCCACTTTGAAAGGAAGAGCCAAGAGTGTGTGAGCAGTGCATCCTTTACAACCTGCCCATGAAAAATAAGATAAACAGAAATGAGAACTGGCCAAAATTGCTGGATCGCTGCTAATTCATGAAGTATTCAATTGACGAACCTCAACTTCCATGTCCTAGTTGTCAGCACACCTGTGCATTCCCTGACGTGCACAAACAAAGCCTGTGTCACAAAAACAAAGAAATCTGTGTTCTACTTGCAGTCCTGGCTCTGCCATAGATAGGACACACAGAAATTAGGGTAGTTCATTGTTCGTCTGTTCAGTCTAAACAGTGCCATCCTTTGTTGTTTTTTCTTTCTCTCACTGCCGAAGTTGTCAATCAGATGCCAAAGCAATCAAGTAACTTTCCACAGTTTTATTGTGCCATTGTCATTTCAGTGTTTTAAAGGTGCAATGTGAAGTTTTAGTTCGATCTAGTGGCAGAAATTAAATATGCTATGAATAAGTATGTCTTGATCCGCACAAAATGACCTAAAAATCAGAAGGGATGTTTTTCATTACATTAGAATGAATGATTTGTAACTAAGCCAGAGCATGTCCTCTTTCTTGAACATGATTTCCATGCATTTGAGTTTTGTATTATTTTTGTCAAATTATCCTAAAGATTGGATCCTACTGGTGCAGTGGCTCCGTACATGTTTGCAGAGTGGCTTTGCATTTGTACTCCTTACCGGCAGATTGTTAATTTCCTGAAAATTCCAAGATATTGTGTTTCTCACTGTGGCATTCTTTGCAGTATCACAATAAATTGAGCCCAAAATTTTAAATAATGCCTCTACTTTTTAGTTTTTGAAGTGCATTATTAACATTAATCCCTCCTGGATACTTCTGCCTGTTATGTGGCCTGCCAGTGAAACTCTTTGTCGAAAGCAGGAACAGTGCAATTACCTGGCTACAAAGGGCCACACAGGGCTGGACATAGGCCTGGCAGATTACTGGCAGACACCTCATTACTGCCGCAGACTTCAACAATGGGCCCGGGCATTGCCTCTTCTACATCTATCTGTCAAGTGTGCTATTAGCCTGTCAAATGGGGACAGTCAGCACCATTAGGCCACCCCGATAATCAGACCTATTTACTTTCTCATTTTCCTCTCCTTCACTGTCACAGTCTTGCAGTCTGGTCCAAAAAAAAAAAAAGCAAAGAAAAAAAACAACATAAACCCTGCTCTCTTTCTCCATCCAGCCCTGTCCCCCCTCCCACTCCCCCACTGACTCATTCTCTGACAAAGACAAGTTCAGTTGGTCATTACATTCTCCCGAGAGTCGTGGTAATCAAATACTCTATGCCCTCCACCAAGTGGATCAAATGTCATTTCAAAATTCACTCATGCACAAAAGACGTCTGCATGAAGCATTTTTAATTTCACTCGTCTTTTGAATAAATATGAATGAGTTCATTCCACAATTTAATTGGAAATGCTCATCAGTGATTTTCGGTTCTTTCTACATTGAGTTTCTCTTGTTGGATCAGACTTCACATTCGCCCGCACAAGCGCATAACTGTACATGAGGCAGAACATCACAGAGCAGGGCCAACAGGGACCTCAGCTGACAAACTTGTTACTCTTTTCTTATGGGAACCTTTTCGGGATGAACTCAAGCAAGAATATTTCACTACAATGTATCTCCACTTCATGACTGTTATTAGGTCCCACAAGTTCCCGTTGTGATTTTCATGGTCCGACTCATCGAGAGAGACACAGAGAAAAATGAAGGGAGAGCCTCATTTAAATGTTTCACTTGGTCAATACTTGTCCCTTGATAGGTGCTTCTGTGTACAAGTCAAAGATCTACAAGAGCATGAAAAACACTGGAAAAAAATAGAAAATAAAAGAAATGTAAAAAAACACACAAGACTAAAGACAATTTTCCTTGACCTGTCATTTCCATTGGCTGGGTTCAGGTCCCATCTCAGGCACAGTTAGGGGATGAGCACACACAAACACAGAGAGAGACTGACAGATAGCGAGTGGGAGAGAGAGCGATAACAGGATGAAGGTCATCCTCAGTGGTTGGACTCAGATCCATCACAGGAAAAGTCAGAGGGAGGAACACACATGCTTGCAAACACAAACATGCAGGCAGAGGACAGACGGAGCAGGAGTGAGGGACATTTCAGCATGGCCTGTAAACTGCAGCTGCACATGAATCTATCATGGGTCAGCCTGCTTCACTCTGACACGCACCGAGGAGTGGACCTGCTCAGCTGTTTCACAGAAGTGAAGGTGTACAGTTTAGTTCAACGCCTCTCTTGTCAGTCATGGCAGCAGCAGAAATGATGGCTTTCTAATCTCCACTGTAAGTCAAATGTTTGACAGAGGCGTGCACTGCCAGTCGCTCTTGTTGTTTTTGTTAGGAGACCCGAGCTGAGAGCGGTGCTGGCGCACAAATCTGACGATTTCCCGACACGTTTCAACTGGGGTGTAGCCTCCTGTGAAGGCACTGACTTGCTGTGTGGCGTCGCTATCAAAACACAGTCTCATTAAACAAAGACTGGAGCAACACAACGAAGAGATGTGTCAGTCTCCGACGCAACCAGCCCTCAACATCCAGATGTGAACCTTAAATAAGAGGGATTACAGATGACTTGTGTTGTATTTGGAGGCATGATTACTTTCGGCAGGGTTAAAAAACAGAAATGCGAACCTGGGCTGCTGCTATCATAGGATTTGATTTGTCAATGAAGTACAAAGGGACCTGCAGAAAACCACGTCTGTCCTGCCTCTTAATGATAACATGCTACGTGTTGGTTCTAGCTTTAAACTCGTCATTGTGCTTGTATTGCTTTGATTCAGGGAAGGGAGGCTCAGAAAGAGCATACACAGCATGTATAACTTCAGTGAACCAGCTGGCTGCGCGCTTTAAGTCATTATTCACAGTGGTGCTATGTGAAATCTTAGTAGCCCTAACAACAGCCAGTCCACGATGTGAGGCTCTGAAATTCCCATTGTACGGTCTTTTTAGGTGAATTGAGTCACTTCTTCTTGAACTAGTAGTAGAACTTGCAGTTTCACAAATGAAATGAAACAAAAACAACAGGGAAGACGCCAGACCAATCACAAAGAGGTTCGACTCGCGACACATGCAAAGTGAGACGCCACTGCGGACGAATAAGAAAACTTCTCATTGTCGTCGTCATCACCTGCAGCAGCCACTTACCGGCCTGGTTGGTGGTGATATCTATGGAGACGTGCTGGGCAGGGTACGGGCTCTTGTTGCTGACACCATTGACTGCCTGGATCTCAAAGCTGTAGAGTGTGTGAGCCAACAGGTTGCTGATAAACACCCTGGTCTCGGTCAGGCCTAGCTGCCGTGGGACGAAGTCCACGTTGTCATCGCAGTGGGAGCAGGAGCGTCGGTCCGCCCGGCACTTCTTACACACTATGTTGTACACCACGTCCTCGCGGCCACCCGTCTCCCTTGGAGAGTGCCACTCCAGTATCACTGAGGTTTCATTCACGATGGAAATGACATTCCTCGGGCTGGAGGGGACACCTGCAGATATGGAGGAAGGTCAAAGTCATTCTGCTGCTGCACCTGGAATAACTTAAGAACAGGCTTCATTCTTGCATGAAAAAAAAATCCCCAGCTGTTAGGTCACTTTAGTCTACGTACAACCCTGTAATAAATATGAGTGTTACAGACCTCATGCTACTTGTCTTTTTCTTCGTTTTACCCCTCTTCAGCTGGAATACTAATTTATTCCATTCACAGACACAGAGTTCATACAGTGAAATGTTTGTGTCTATCAAACATTGGTTATTTAGCAAAATGCAGTGTTGCATGGAGTATTCTTATCCAAGTGGCTCTGGAGATTCACGCTCTCATTCACTAACTCATAGCCCGCAGCTGAAGCAGAACCTCAAAGATGATATTCAGAAATAAATCAAGAAATAATAAAACTATTGTTTTGCTTGAGTGGTGGCTTAATATCAGGGTACAGGAAAGTGGCTTGTTCAGCCTCCCGCAATTGGAGCGCACTTCTTTACGAGTTGAAATGGCAGTGGAGGATTCTTGCTCAGCTGAGGCTTCACATCCCTGTGGCTGCTCGCAAGCAGCCTCTTCTCTCCACATCCCAGCCACTGCCAATAAAGCAGATTTCCAGAGCCCTTAGTCAGTGCTGCTTAGGTTAAGTGTTGCTGCCCCGCAGAGTTGATCTGGAACCAATTCATCCACCATAAAACCTGACCTTTAGCATTAAAAGACACGTTTAAATTGACCCACTATTACATACATGCCCACTGTGAAACTAAAAATCTGCTTAATTCCTGAGTCCCTTTGAGAAATTACTCAGTTTGCTAACATACTGTACTTCTTTTCCTCTTTGCTCTTTTTTACCCATGAGAAAAATATGACAGCAAGAAGAATACATATATATTTTTAAGCATAGTGAGTTCCCACTACTGTGGGCATGGGGCAAACAGTTACTTCAGTCAACACGGACACAATTAATCATTGTTGCTGCAAAAGCATGCGGATAGCCTTGGGGAGCTGGGACAAAGCGGCAGAACACATAGGGGTGAGGGAACGGCTCTGTTCCTGCTGCGACCTGGGCTTAGCGCCTCAACGGCAGAGAGGATAGTGACAGGAAGGGCGTGACCTCAGTAGTGTGATTATTATGGTCTGGCTGAGAGGACAGCCAATACTCCAGATATGTGGCAAAATGGCACATAATTTGGTCCTCGGATGCTACCTGATGTAATACATGTGAAGGGAAAAATGGGAAAAATAAAGGTTTGTGTTGGTTGGAAACAGCTATGTGAGGGCATTGGCAGCACTTTAGCTTCTTCCCTTGGGGACTGGGAGGCAGGCGCCTCATATGTTACTCACACTACTTGCATCCACTGTATCATCCATCACATAGCATGCACTTGCCCCCGAACATGCATTGTGAGGGAGAAGCAGTGCTGATGTGGAAAACGCATGTGATGCAAAACACACATCTGACCAATCTGTTCCCATGTATTCACGCCTGGGCTGTCTGAACCAATGTGTTCATACAGGAGCAGAGAGAAGAAGCACTCGACACACACTCTGTCCCAATTACAACCACGTTCTGCGTGCAGGGATGGCAAAAGAAATCAGATGTGACTGCCACTTAACCAGCGATTTGCAAGACTATTACTGCAGCCTGTGGCTGTTTTAATTTGCCATAGGATTTAATTTGTTGAGAGTGTTACTTACAGGCTCTCAGCTGGCATACGTTTAGCTATGCCAGTCAGCTTCGGTTGTGCTCACATACATGTTGCTTTCGATTATGCGGGCAAAGCGTGATCTGCATCATGTGCTCTTCAAGCCATGAAGTGTAGGGCAGCAAAGTGAGGGTTGTATTTTAATGGTGCAATTAGAACACCCGGTGCAAACTGTCCTAGGTCATTTGCGCAAGGACAATGAGGATGAATCAATGACAGCGTTATTCGTGTTCAGTAAGGACTGTTGAATTATGCACAGATCATTTAGATCAGGGAAATGTGAGCAGTACTTGTGTTGTTCATTATACTGATTTCATACCTAAAACAGATGTGCCAAGCATATGTAGGAGCTCATAATTTCAGACCAATACGGGCATTCACAAAGCAAATACGAATGAAGCACAAATACATAAGAGAGCACAAATATAACATTTTAAAAGGAATCTGAGAGGAAAGAATAGGAGCGACACTGAGTCATACTGCACATGTAAGACAATAAGCAGCATAATTAATATTTTATGAAGCTCCTGACAAAAATGTATACTAAAATAATTTAGAAAGCTTGTTTTTCTATTGTTTTGTTTTGTTTGTTTGTTTTTCTGCCTGGTTTTGGATTGTTTCTTATGACTAATAAGGTTGCAATCAATTGGATCTGCTTGTGTTTACATGGGACAGCATCACAGCTGCCAAAACTGTGAGTCAAGGAATAGTCTGCATAAGCTGTTTACATGGTTACATAAACTGACAATACACCATAATAATCCTATTCACTAGAGAGAGTTTGGGATTTATTTAGGAGAATTTAACATATCTCTTGGGTCACACTCTTAATTTCAAAATATCACAGTGGCCATTCTGCCATATAACATCACATTATGATTATAATGAATTATAACAATAATCATTTGCAGCCATAACTCACACACACTGCAAAAACATTATTTGGTGTGCTGTCTTTTCACACACTGCTTCTTAAGACCAACACTGAACCTCCAGGCTCTTCAGGCTCATACACCTGCAGCCTGTGTGGGTTCTAAAACTCCTGAGCAAATGCACAAAGGTAATTTCAAGGTCAGGAAAACACCAATACATAATAGTGGAGCTTGCACAAGTTTTGGCACTAAAGAGACCACAATGAGCTAAGGGGTTGGCCTCGAGTTTGAACATGTATGAGCAAATATGTCTTTGAGTGCCAGGCAAGGTTTGGAAATAAAAGGTGAGGTGGCGCACCTGGGAATTGAAATCCCTTCTATGTGCCCACGTGAAGCAGCAATATGATATGCTGTCATGTGCAACATTACATCGCCAAATCAATGGGAGAAAGTGTCTTCTATTTTCTGTATCGTCCATACACATACATACATAAGAAATGGGTCCTCATAGGAATCACTTGCCTCTCACTGACTGATAGCTGCTGGCTTGAAGATACCACCTGGACTGCGAAAGACCACAGCTCAGCTCCCTCCCTCAGCTGCTAATATACAGAGTGCCCCAGAACCCAAAATAAACAATTCTGTGCATTGTTCACTAGTTCACCCTAGTGAAGCTGACGCTTCTTCTCCTTTCAAGCAGTTTGTTTTTATGATGTGAAACAGGCCTTGAGGGAGTAACAGAAGGTCCCTGTGTGGAGATACTGATCTCAGCCAGAGGAGCTGAGAGGAAAAAAGAAAGTTTGTGTGGGTTGCTAAGACATGAAATAAAACATGTTATAAGGACTAATACTGTCTGGCTGAGAGACTGAGGGAGTCCTGTCTTGACTGTGTGTGTGAGTGTGAGCACAGAGTGCAGCTTGCGAGATGTGGCTGACGGTGAGGACACACAGTATGAATACACAGAAGCTCTTCTTTAACTGGCTGCAACATGATCTACAACCTGTCTCCCTGTAACTGCTGTTAAATTATGTTGACTCTGCACCCGTAAAGCTTTGGCTGTGACAGAGAGATGCACGGGTGTCATTTCTGAACATGCATGTGCACATTAGTCTGGAGCATTATGTCCTCAGAGCCAGAGTAGGGATTAGAGCAGGCCAGACAATTACCTTGACTTGGCTCCATTTACTACTGCATTACCGAGAGAGGAAACTGCCCAGCAGACTGCTGTGTGAAGCACCCTCAACTGACTCCAGAACTGACAACACAGTTGGTGTTGGGAACAAAAAGAAGAGAAATCTTTGAGAAAAGAACAGAATATTTATGCACTTTGATGTCTCACTCCTCTTTCTCTTTGAAAACAGAACAAGGAGAGAGGAGAGGAGAGAAAGTGAATAAGAGAGCAATGCAGGGAAAAATAAAATAATGTAAATGGAGTGATGAGAATGGAAGAGCAGATAAGCCAGTTCGTTCAGTTGGGGGTTTTGATGGGTTTTGTTTGTGTTACGAGGCCCAGACAGTATTTGACAGGGCTCAAGGAGATTTTCAAGGGACAGACCACAGATGAGTGTTGAGTGCGAGCTGTGAGATTCAGGGCCAATGTGGTAGAGATCAGGAATGTGGGAACCCATCAGAACCATCCTATTTTCCTCCCCATACCCTGTATTTATGTTCTCTCTATTGCATTCCGAACGTTTTCCTCATGGATCGGTTAGTGGCTGGCAGCAGTGCTTTCCAAGATGTAAACATGCATATAAAGCATGTTTTTTCTTTCTTTCTTTTTTTTTTCTCCAGAAAATAAATACATCCTTAATACTGTGTCTTACTGGGACTCTCTCATATCCTGTGATAGTGTTCAGCCAGCACTTTTAATCCTCCATCTCTTCTAAATTCACCCATCAAATGTACAGATTTGGTTTGCCACATCCCGCCTGCTGTGATAATGGATTCTTTCTATATATCTTTGTCATTTGTCCTTCTCTCTCATCAGTCCCTTCCCTCCCTCACCATTCCTCACACCAGGATGCTCCATCACTGCATCCTTTTTTCCCCCCAGGGACCAATCAGCACTGGTTTCACCGTCTGACTCCCCTCAGCTACCACTCAGCCTGTCATTCTCCTGCTCTGACTCATGCACTGAGAGAAACCCACTGGCCCAGCATGATGGAGCAGGCTGACCTCCTCCCCGCCACATTGTTCTCACGTGTACACATTAATTCTTTTTCACACACATACAGCCCCTGGGGAGGTGCGTATGGTGCGTCAGACTGGTGTTTGGAGCCTGCAGAAAAGGCCACGAAGGGATTCAATGCAACACAAACCTCTGTCCCAAAGCTTGCAGTGCGCTGGAGAGCCCAGCTGAGAGGAGTGGGCTTCGTGCTGTGAGACAGAACACTTGGTGTTCTGCCCTCGGGCAGGGCTACAGTCAGCATGAGACAGAAGATTGGGATAAAGGGGAACGGGAGGCAGAGGGAGTAGTTTGAAGTGCATCCTAGGCTTGGCACATCCCTGAGGGAGAAGAAGGGGGGCCCATACTGTGAAGCACCCCTCCACCACCACCACCCCTGCTGACAGAGCGAGGTGCTGGACAATCCATCAGTGAGCTAATCAGACTGATCTGGAGCACACAGGGACCTGCAGCTCTGACGCCTGCGAGGCACGCCACAGCTTCAGCTTCCGCCGGGGCAGATTGGCCTGATTTAAGCTACTCCAGTAGTAGCTCTCATCAGGACCCGCAGTATTAAAGAGATATTCTTCTTGGATGATCTTGTAACTACCCTCCCACCTCCCCACCCCCACTGCCAACCCCCGTCCTGAAGAGATGTAGGGCATCAAGCTCAGCTGATACAGTCTGGTTCAACCTTCAGACTGCTTTGAATGTGCAAAGGAACACAAATGATGCAGAACTGAAGATGGTTTAAGAATGTGATATTGAAAGGGCTGGTTGATGTTTAAGTCTCAGTGGGACATTTTAAATGTGCGTGTGGGGAATATAAGAAAGAAGAAAGAATTTGATCCAGCCTTTTGTCATGACTGAATTGTGCTTTGTAATTGTTATCACACTAATCAAAGCATTTCCCCTCTATTTCAAACTGAAGGATTATCAAACCAGATACGAAATATACATGTTATCATCGGAAACCATAAAGATCCTTGGCTAAAGTTTGAGATGGTGAATGCATTGAAGTTGTACTGAACATGACAGAAAACAGTGTGAAGTGTAGGGAAAAAGGGGGCAAAACTGACAGAGAAGATAAAACAACAGAGGATGTGGCATGATTGAAAAGTGAGAGGGGAAAAAAAAGTAACACAGGCTCCATTTAGAAACTGACTACCACCGGAGGAATACGTTCCAAGTGGCTCCACTGGGGAGCTGTTTCCAGATTGCTTGGGGAAAACTCAAGGCCTCAAGGTAGAGGCAGATGCTATACTTGATGGAGCGTTCACTAATTCGCCAGAGAGCCCGGTAGTTTGCCACGGGAGGGTGGAGAAAACTCAAGGTGAAAGTGGGGTGTCATCCGATGAGAACATCCAAAGGTGCGGATGGCTACACTCGGGAGGTGTTCAGAAAAGTCTGACACGCAGTTGCGCTGCATTAGGGATCCTTTGTTGCTTCAAGGCACTTATTTTGAAGCCATAAAAAGAAAAAAGCCGTGAGAAAGATGCACATTCAACACACGTTTTAGCAGTGAGGGCTAGACAGCAGCTATCTGATTAAGAAAGGAGTGTGGTCCTGAGCCCATTCCTGAGACCAATTTAGCCAGGTCTATGTGAATAAATCAGTACTAAATGAATACATAACAATGCCAATAATGCCTCAATGTCTACGGTTGTGAGGAGAGCAAACCATTAGGATGCTCTCCAGTGGCTGCCGAGGAGGAGAGGTAAACAAACTTTTGGGGTCTGATGGTTCTCTCCTGTGTAACTGTGTGTCAGCAACAACGGCAGGGAGGCTCAGCATATTGCTTTTACATCATATTAAGATAAGTTTGATGCTGTGAGAGGCCTTATTGGATCTCCAGCGGATAACGGCAGGACAGAGTCGAAGCTTTGCAGCATCTGCCTGAGTAATTAGGACTTCAGGGGATGATAGCAGACGGAAAGAATGAACAACAGCAAAAGGCAGAGGCAGAGAAAGGGAGATAACCGGGAGGAGACAGAAGGGAAGCTGGCTGGCACAATGATGGAGACGTCAGCAGCAGAAACCCTGCAACGTGATGATTATGGTCAGGCAGAGTAGACAACCAGGGCTCCCGCTTACATCCTCATTTAAATGCTGCAACATGTACCGGATTGTTATCAGAGAGGCAAAGATAGAGAAGGCGTGAGTGTCACTGAAAATATAATGACCCCTATGCATAACTAGTGCATGAAATATTGATGTCACATACATGTCCTCACTTAAAATGGATAATGTATACATGGATTTGCCTATTATACCGCCTGTCTGTTGCCAATGTGAGGCTGTGATAGGCTGTGTCGGAGTGTGTAAGGTCACGTAACGCGCGTTATACACTCACTAGTGCAGGGTTCATCTGGCTGATCGGCATCGCCTCGATAGTAGCCATTGCGGCACACGCAGATGGTGGCGGCTTCGGCCGTGGAGCGGCTGTTGGGGGGACACTGTAGACACAGACCTGGACCCTGGGTTGACTTGAAGGTACCCGGCGGGCATGCTGTGTAAAGAGAAAAACAATGTCAGACAATAAATACACAGAGGACAAAAAATCCACATGCCAGGTACCTTACATAAACCAGACGTCTGGGTCTAATACAGCAGCTGGAACAGAGGCAGAGATGAGTTGTGACTGCAAATCGCTCCACAAATAACCCAGAATGCACCACACATTTGATTTTGTTTTTCTTATTTATTTCTGTTCTGCTGAAATGACGAGATACAACCTAGTCATTAGTGGACCTTAGAGGCACTAGTAAGCTGTATTTACAGACCTTATGATACTGAATGTTCCCCCTTTATTCTGTGTTTTTGGTTGACTGTCGAGAGGCATACATCAAGTGAAGGCACCGATGTGTTCATTGAAAAAGACAAATGTGTCTGTGCCAAATTACTGGTAGGCATTGTCTGAATCATCACTTCACTTGTTCTGTCTTGCCTCCAATGTTTCTATTTTCCTTCCTTGTGATTTGTATTCTGATCATTCAGGACAATTGTTTAATCAAACTGACAGTGGCATGATGCTCTTAAGATGTATTCTATATCCTGTGGACGGTAATTCTTCACAGACGAACGGATGTGCTTGTCAGTCATTAGCATATAACTAAATGTAGTAATGCATTCAAGTGCAGATTTAATAGAAGATTTTATGTGTCAGAGAGTCATAGTAGCTGACAGTCTGTGGAGGTTGGCTTGATGGGTTTGAGCCCTAAATTCTGCGGGGCCATGTTGGAGGACAAAGATTATGGTGCCTGATATCACTGCGCTGGAGTCGCAGCAATAACCTAATCCATTTACCCTGGTGTCCCAAAAGAATACAAAGCCAAAGAGTTTCTGTACTGTGTGGAAGGATTTACTGACTATAATAACCATGATAAATGTCTAATATTTTAGCAGGCTCACTGATGGGGGAGGAAGCTGCGGTGCCACTGCACTCCAGAGGGGGGTGGGGTTGTAAATTTAATGGGACAAGTATCTTACAGTTTCTCCAGCTGCGTCTATTTGCCTGAATAAAAGCTTGTAAAGACTCAACTGTCTCTGAGAAGTCAGCTCGAGCTCTTTTCCTCTTCTCACAGAAGCTCTGACAGTAGAATTTGGGCGGCGTTTGGGTATGAAGAACACAAAGCGTACTCACCCAAAATAAGTATCAAGGAAAGTTTCAAGGTTTGAGCTGACTGAGCAGAAGTAATGAGTCACCACTAAAGTGTGTGAGATATTAAAAGCAAAAGTAATCTGTTCAATGTATTAAATTGCGTACCACATAATGGGAGTACTAAGAGCGCTCTATTCCAATATTTATGAAGAGCTTGGTAAATGGAGAGTTATTTAAAGCAGTAATGACCATGGGTTTGGTCCCATTCGATCTCACCACCAGGTCGGACAGTGCAGTATGTGTCAGAGTGAGAAAAAACCTTTAGACTTTTGTGTCAACAGGGTTTTAAGATTTAATTAAAACATTTTATGCATCATTTAAAAGATGCACTGAGTGGCTGTGTCTGGAGCCTGCTTTATGTCCCTGTATATAAAAACAGGTAGTTTCTTGTTTTTATGGCTCTTCATTCATACAATTCAGTCTGGCTCTCTGATGGGCCATTAATGAAGGAGAGAAAGATAAAGGAAGAAAGCAGGTAAAGGAGAAAGAAGAGGCACCATAAACACATACACTCACACACACAAACTGCTGCACCCTACAGAGTCTGCTTTACTGTGGGGCTGGCAGACACACCAGAGGCTAACTGACTGACCTCATGTCTAGTCACACAGCACTGTCCACACAGTCAAACATCGCACAAACACACATATGACCAGAGCACACCAACAAATAGCTTATAAGACAACCCAAGGAGCTGCAGAGCACAGCTGCATTGCACAAGGATTTCCCTGTGAGCGAACTACATTGCTATGCTGTGGATGCTCCAAGGCTGTCCTCCAACCGAAGATGCATGTATAGAGGAATATAGAGAGTTCGCCAGGGTTTATAAGAAAGCACATAAAGCAGTTTGCATCTATAGAGGAATGATAGTCTCTTACTTTAGCATGTGGGAGTGAAAGTTTGCAACCTTACTCAGCTTGTTACATGCAGATCTCATGTGTGAAAAAATCAACCTCCTACCTCTACGAGAACATTGAGACTCTTAAAAAACCCTCCCCAGCCATATGGGGAAGCACACACCAGCTGCAGAGCCCTTTTATAACACAATAACTTCCAAAGATATCAGAGATTACAAGATGGTAAAACAGGGATCAAAAATTCATTTTCAGCCGGAGAGGGGCAGAGGACGTCTGCGTCATCACCTTTGCTGTGTAAAATTCAGGTAGAAAATGCAGGCAGAGCAACGAACCATATACCTGCACATGGTCATCTCACATACACACACAGACATCAACATGCGCCCACACAAAACCATTGCTCTGACTCATAAAAAGGGGATCACAATAAGTTGTTGAGTGTATGTGTAATGGGGTGTGAGCAGAGTACGTACATGGGGCTCTGCCCTCGGGGTGTGTGTTTACAGACAGTAGCTGGCATGGACACTCCTAAATGGGCAAAAATGAAGAGAAAAACAGGGGAGGCTGTGCTGAATCAGCCGTCTGAGATAGCAGCGCTGGACAAAATGCCTCAAGGCGAACTCGCAAGCTGAAAAATGCATTCACACACAGTCTCTTATACTCTCGTACACGCTTGCTCAAATAAACACACACCCAGGAAAACACTCCTACGCCGGCTTCGATGGTACCCTCACCTCCAGAGCACGGTTACTGAACTGATCTACCCAGCCACATGTGTAGCCCCCACTAACCCCATTACATAAAATGGCACACCCGTATTTTCCGCCACTTGACTAGTTTCGGCCCCAACCCGAGGCGATTTAATGTCTCTCCTTGGACAACTGAAGATGCAGCCATCAGCACAACAAGGACAAGGGGGGCCAGGCAAGCACAGGCCAGGCCAGGCAAGCACAGACACAAGTCTTCGAACCATGTGCAGGATGTCTGCCCAACTCCTACTTTGGATCTGAGGCTCTTTCTCTAATTGACACGTAATATGTGCATGAATCCTAGCATTAAACTCATTAATTAGCTGCTCAGTGATCTCACTCACAGGATGGGAGGGAGGCAGAAACAGAACCAAGCAAAAACAAGGAGAAAGAGAGAGACACAGAGACAGAATGAGAAAGTGATGCGTACAAAGTAAGTCAATCCTCAGGAGTCTCGTTTTGAGGGCGGGCAGCGGTGGGCTGCTCAGTGTTATGCTTCATGAATTTGCAGCTGAGTCCAAAGTCTTTTCCCCCTGATTTGTGCGTATTTAGATTGGATGAGGCCAGGAGTTCCTGTCCTGCACAAGTAAAAAAAAAAAAGCGCACATAGACCCATCACTCAGCAAATGTGTTGGTTTTCAGGGACAGGAGGGGATGGAACATTAGATCAACAAGCAATTAGTCTCCCCAGTGGGAGAATAACCTACCACTGAACTGAGTGCATGCAGGAAAAACAAAACATTCCTTCCTTTCAAGTGGTCTCTGCAGGATTCTCCCTCTGCATTGTTCTCTCCTCTTCTCCTTCGCACTTCTTCTCTGTCCTCACATCTTTTTTTTTTGTCAGTCCCACCGGTAATGAACCGCTCTCTCTTCTCCCACCTTTCCTCCCCTTGTTGCTTTCCTGCCTTGACTGACAGGCTTGACTCCTTGTTAAAGTTGGCAGTCTTTCTCTCTCTTTCTCTCTCTCTCCTCCAGCCTCTGGTTCACTCTGCAGCGAGCTGACAGAGGTATGGCAGCTGCTGATCGCTTGCTTGCCACTCATCACAGTCTTAACTGTAACGACCCTGTGTCACCGCCAGCCTGACCGGGACACATGAGATGATGATCTCCTCAGTGTCAGTCACTTTCCCAGCAGGTTCTCTTCCTCTTTGGATTACTGATAACAACAACAATTTAATTCTGTGGCAAGCAAGTTGTTTAGGTGGAGAAAATGTGTGGCGTGAAATGACTGGTATGTAGCAGGGCTTTGCAAAATTCTGAATTTAATTCACAAGTTGAATTACATTGGCTAAATCCTATAGGATCATGAATAAGAAAAATAATTGGAGAGAGATGACAAGAAGAGGAGTTAATTCCATTGCAATTTTAAATAAATTCTACCCAGTCCATCAATCCAGAAGAGAACCAGGTCTAAATTACAACTGATATTAGGCTATGAAAACCACCCATTGCGGAATGTTTTTAAGGGTCTTGAAAGTTAACTCAGTGAGTGGTTAGCAATGCTTCAGTGCTCCACCAAACAACTGAGAAAGTCCTTCATACCAGCCGCAGAATTTTTTTTTTCTTTAACAAGCATTGCTAGCATCACACTTGGCACTGTCAGAAAGCTTTTAGTGGTTGTTAGCCTTCAGTGACATTCTGTAGAATTTATTTGGTATTTTTTTGTTTTTATCAGGCTTTTGTCATGTTTAATCATGTCTCCCTCTTATTTATTTATGCCCTTCTATACTGGTCTAAAAGTGAAATGTGTTTGTTGTTTTTGTTATCTGTTGCCTCTGTCGTGTTTTGTCGGCTGTATGGTTTTGTTTTTCCTGACCTGGTGGTAAAACAAGTTCCCGAACACGGGATCAATAAAGCTTACCTAACCTAACCATCCATCCATTACCTCACCCATTTAGAAAAGAACAATGTTGTAGGGTCTTCAGCATATATACTGAAAGGTTGGGGCAGGCATACACAACACTAGAGTTTCCAATCAACCTTAACATGCATGTTTTTAGACTAATGGATGAAACCAGTGCCCTGAGGAAACCCTTGCAACTGTGTGGAGAACAAAACTCCCCTCAAAAAAAGAGGCCTGTTTGTTTAACCAAGGCACGTCTTAGTTAAATTTGAGAACTGAATTGAAATTGAAGCACAATTCTCTACTCGATTGAACATTTGCACAGCCCAGCTATGTTGGTCTCTATGGGCAGGCTTTACTATGGGTGGAGTTTGGAGTTGGTACTCAGGGGTAACAAAGACCAAGCCATGTGTTTGCTGAGAGCATAATAAACTGCACACTGCAGGCTATACATCATATATGGAAGCAAACTGGCTCTGTGTCACATAAGGTGCATGTGTTCACAATGTGCAGCTGCAAAAAGCACATCGCCTATCAGAGCTAGAGATGATTGGGGAGACAAAATTTATGGAGGCAAGGGAGTGGGAATTACATTAGCTTGTCATACAACCATTAGCAGATGTGTCTGTGATGAAATGGAAATGCATGTTAGGACTTACCGAAAGCCAATTCAAAAGCTTATGGCCGATATGGGTTGTTTGGGAAATGGCTTTCCTACTCCAACCCAAACAGAGTCACAGGGCACTAAGTCTTGGCATCACTTTGGAGAATGTGTGAGATGTTTAAGTACCAGAAACGTCCTGGCAGAAAATTGTGAGAAATGTAGACAAATTGTGACAAATGTATGCAGTATTTGATGTGGAAAGGTTCTCAAATTTATGTGATAAATCTTTGATTTAAAGGAAGGACTTTAGTTTTCTGATATGAGATATTTTTCTGTTAAAATTTTCCCAAGCACCTCAGTATTAACTTTTTACCACCTACATTAAGCAGATTAAAGTTATGGCTTCGTGTCAAGAAATGTTCTTTTCTAGAATGACTATTTGGTTGGTACAACACACATATAATCCCTAAAATGCAGACAATTTTACTAGTTAAAGCCTTGAAGCACCAGCTCTGATTCTCTGCCATTTGAAAACACTGTGCACAGTGGGTGCGTGACCCACAGAGATGCACAAATTGGAACGTAGCGTCAGTGACACTTAAGTCCACCGCCCCTGATATACCCTTAACCCGGGCCCTCATCCATCACATGGAATGGATCACAGTCTTAACAGCTTTGGAGTCATGCATACACCCCCCTCACTCTTAAACACTCAAGAAGACAGAGTTATGATCGGGTCAAGACCCCAGTTGACCCCTATTTCACTATTTTGTTGCTCAGTCATTCAGAAAGACGGCTCTCTCACTACGAAAACCAGAGGTCCTACATGCCAAGTGCCTGCCTGTGTAGATTTGCATTAAATCAGGGACTATCAACTCGATCGGTGAAATGAACATGTTTGGTTGACAGAAGTGACACAAAACGCGCCAGGACAGCCAACATCTTAAAACAAAAAGACAATCAGCGAGGCAACCCTATTGGTATTCAGCCTCACTCTTCTGTCATTGTTCATTTTGTACCAACAATCCACGTAATGAGCTGCTTTTCCAACCCAGGTGTTCCATTCCTGCGCAAGGTCATTGAAAACACAATACAATTATTTGAGACAGAGGCATGGCAAGAAACAAAGGCTTGTCAGAATCATCAGAGAATGCCCGCAGGATATTAAAAGTCGAGGTAAACTGCCTTTTAGGGTTATGATTTATTCATTCTTAGAAACTGATTTGAGAACATTTTTGCATATTTCTCATAAACTACCAACACATGTCAACAGGAACTCATAAAACCTCATTCTAGCCCAAGATCTGGATCTAAGATGTATGTAGTGTCCCACAAGTGCCGCCAATTCTTCTTAACTTGAAGGCATGCACAGTCCACAGTGGTGACATCACTGGGCAGGTCTGGCCAGTGTAAGTCTCCACCACTGCCTGTCATCACCCTCTAATCTCACTGACAGAAAGAGGGAGAATGTGGAGGGGAATAAAAGGAGGACTAAGGAGGGCAGGTTCTCTCAGGAATAAGGGGATGGCTGAAAGAGTGCAGCCCTCGGAGCATACCTCGTCTGCTTTTGTTAAAAGCCACGGTGCTGAAGAGTTCCTCCCACTGAACACTCCCCCTGATCATTAATCATCTATCCATTCTGGCCCTGTCAGAGCCTCTCTTCTAAGCTAAAACATCCACCTACACCCACAACCGCTCACATACGCACACACTCAACCTCACACGCATAAATTCACACATGCACAACGAACAACAACTTTCTGCCGTCTTTCTGCTGACCGGCTGCCTCCTTACCAAACACCACTCATCTTGATGTACATGTCTTCTCAACTCGCCAATACAGCAGCGCCTGCCACTGCAGAAACCCCACTGAACAATCCTCAAACCCCCTGGAGAAAGCTCAGATATCCTCCAATTAGGCTACCTTTGATACTCCACACAGTGCTTCACCGCTGTGTTGTCTCATATCAGTAAAAGAAAGGCATCACACACCACCTAAGGAGGTGAAAAAGAAGTGATGGACATTCTAGCACCAAAAAACTGCCCCCCTTGATGAATTTTTGACACTGATGCACGTGGGCATGGTTGGCATGTAATAGCAGCTTTGCGTCGCTCTTCACCAGGTAAGCGGGAGTGTGTCTGGAAGGGAAAATAATGTCTGGCTGGACTCAACAGAGGGCAGTGCAGCAGTAAGTGAAATAGCTAGAAGATGAGACACAGTCCAACTAAAGGAAATAAATGGGCCTGTGTGTGATATCTCCAAAATAATCTGTTTCCTTCCCAGAAGGACGTGAGATCCAACAGTGTGACTGGTAATGCTAATGAACAGAGCAGGTGTCTGCCAGACAATGAATGTAGGAAGACACATTCTGTTAAAATTAAGGTGTGTGTGTGTGTGTTTATGTGCATGTATATGTGTGTTCATGTGCATTTATATGTGTGTGTGTGTGTGTGTGTGTGAGCCCTAACAAACCGGCGCACAATTTAGCAGACAGCCCACGCCCCTGGGCAGGCTGTTACCATGGTAACCTCACAGCCAGTATTTTTTTGGCCCACACTTTCCCTTTGAACAGCCGGCCAATGACAGACCAGCCGACTGGGAAATCTGGCTTACTGAAAGCGCCTGCTCAAGTTGTGTGTCTGCATCCGCGTCTGCGTCCCCATGCATGTCTGTGTGAATGTGTATGTGTACGTTTTGTGTGTGTGTGTGTGTGAGAGTGTGTCTATGCATTATATGAGCATGATACAGATCAAGGGAGTGGTATAATCTCTTAGTTCCACACAGACTCGTCATAAGCGAGTGTTGCGTTGGCAGTTGGCCGCTCTGGTCGGGTCAAATTTTACTTCCAGGAGAATGCTTCGATGTACAATTGCACAGAGCGCATCGTTCAGATGGAGAAGTGACCGGAGAGGAGGAAGAGATAGAGGAGACGAGGTGGCATTGGTATTCCAGGAAACTCCGCTGTGCCAATCCATCTCTGGCTGGCGAGGTAGCAGAGAAAAGCACCCTCTGAAACATATCGTTGCTCAGCAGGCAGTAACATGTGCTTGCACTACAATCTACACTGTAATCAGAACCTAACAGGGGACTGACCAGGCTCATTGCCCGGTGCCAGCTAACAGAACAAAAAGGGGGAGAGCCAGGACAGACAGAGATGGAGACTGCTCGATGAGGGGTGAAATCAGCCATGGGAAGTTCTGTGAGCAAAGAGTGTTTTATTGTCAGTGTTTGATTGCGATATGATTGCAGCACTGATTTGATCAATCTCACTCCACTTAGAACGCAAACTGAATTAGAAAAAGCCTCATACATAACCAGCTTAGACACATTAACATGATGGCATGAGGATATTTGCTAACTTTATTGTCAAACGAAATCCAATTTGTCAACTCTCTAGCAGCTAATGGTTCTGCACCCTATCTGGAGTTTTTACTCAGGAATAAGTTGTTGGGTCCTGTCTTGTGTCGACGGAAGATCCTAACTCGTGAAGAAGAATGATCAGAATGAGGTAATAAAGTCGGCAGTTACAGGCCCCGTCAATTACCTTGCGCTTCTGTCGCACGGTGAATAAAATATATGTTGCAAGATAAATAGCTTTCTCCATCTTAGCACTTCAAGTTGTGAGAGACCATTAGCTTCCTCTGTCTCAGCACTTGTCTCTTTTAAAAAGGATCCAGCTCATTAACTTCATGGCTAGATCAATTAATCTATAGCAGTTATCCAAAGATGCCCACTCTTTCCTTTTGCTCCTTTGCCATTGCTCTCCTCAACACTGTTTATTACATTTATGGCTTTTACTTCGCTGCTCACAGCCTTGTCATGAGCAAATCCTCACTTACTGAGAAACCATAGCTTTGAAACAATGAATAATTATGCTGAGAACGTATTAGTGACAGCTAAAAAAGATCTCTTAGGCAAAAATCTAAGGGAGTGCCCTAAAACAAAAAAATGCACATGAAGAAGTGTAGCAATGGTTGGAATTTTATCTGCTGGCAGCCCAGGGACCTTTTACCTGTGTAGCTTTGCCTGATGCATAATGCATATACTGTGGCGCCAAATTAGAGGTTTTTGTTTTTGTTATTTCTTCACACAGTGTGTAATTGAAAATGAAAGTGGACGCGAACAAAGAGTCAGGTGGCAGCTTCAAGCGGTGAGTTTAGAGCACTGTGTGGTGTGTAGCACCATACGGCACACACATTCAAGAGCAAACACAGAAGTTTGTGTTAGTCACTGCAGAACACAGCAAAAGGGAATGGTAGATAGCAGGTACATGTTGTAAGCAGAAATCTCTTAATGCAAATGAGACTTGATGAAAAATGAGTTTGTTTTTTTAATGCACTGGATTTTTTTTTTTTTAATTTCATGTTGTTTGATTCCAAAACCTGTTTTGTTAATGATGTGAACCAAAAGCTGGTCTAAAATACAATTAACAAGCATTGAAGCACAGCATTGAAGAGCAACTGTAACCCAAATTATGTTTTTGTGTATTTTTTTAAATAAGCTGAATTAAAGCATAAGCCCAATTCTTGTTTTAAATGTTTTTGCATTTGCACGTCTCTGCAGAGCTCGGGCTTACAGCTGGTTCCTTGGCATTACAGCAATGTGCCTGTACTATTGATTGAATGTGAAATGCACTTTCCATGAAACAATGTAATAGGAGTCACTCTCAGGTGTAGTATTAGAGTAACAAGGATTTTGACAGATCTGGTCCCTGAGCCAACAAGATCTGTCCTGTAAATTCATCATTTTTGTTTTTTACTAGCTGCCTCTTGCATTTGCATGAATTGTAATCAAGGGAAAAACAAAAGATATATTCCATTCATCTTCTGTCCTCATAATGCATATTGTGTCTAAAATATATATTCAAAATATGTCCTACTTGGCCCATTTTGCGATATAAGGGAAGTGAAGTCTACGCAGTTAAGTGGTTCATGCACCTCATGCTGGTACCCACGAGTCTGTCGTCATAACATCACCCAAACAGACTCTGTATCAGCGAGTAAGCAGAGCTGGTAGGAGGCCTGAGTGCAAAAAATGCACCAAGAATGCTGCAAGAGAATATGCACCATACGCAGACAATGAAACTGTTTTTATATGAAAATGCCATAAAGTGTTACGACAGTTAACGTTTACACAATTGGCTGTCATTAGCCCAACACTCTACTTATTTGTGGCAACATTAACAAAGAGCCTTTAAACAGCTGTGAGGGTAGGTTTTATCATCCATTATTGAACCAATAAAAATCCAGTTATTGTTCTTTCCACTTGTTTGAAATTAAATTGTAAACAAATTGATACATACATATACCAGTGGTAGGTCAAACACAGCCCCTGACCCTAGCTCTCACCTGCCTCTAACCCGGAGGGTTTTATTTTAATAGGAAAATGAAGATTAAAAAAGGCTAACACACTGGTAAGAAGACTGATCCCAAAGAAACAGTGTCACAGTACCTGCCGATTTGATGCTAAATGTTTTGAGAATTCAAGGTTTAATACTTGCCTCTGATACTGATGCATCCTAAAATACTCAGCCCCTTGGCTCAGGGCTGAGGCCTTGCTAATGAGTGTAGAGGCATGTGAAGGAGGATGAGTAATTATGCACATTTGAAGGTAGCAGAGGAGTAGAATGATAAAACAACTGGAAAACGAAGGTCCCTTCTCTGTTTACCATTCCCTAATTTGATTCCTAATTGAGCGTACGTAACACAATGTTTACACCAAAATATTCTGGCAAAGACAAGCATCCACGGCAGCACTGCAAGGCTGAACATGGCCCACTCTCCCTCTCCAGTGATCTTGGAGGATGTAATCACGGGAGGTCTGTCCATCCAACCACCATACACAAGTGTGGCGACATGTCTCCGACCTATAACCCATTAGTACGCGTCCTCATCCTGTCATGCTGATGTTGACATTTTCACATGTGGCAGAGAGGCTGTCAGACACAGTGGGAGGACAGAGGTTAGCAGCAGAGTGGATTTGGAGGTGGATGACAAGAAAGGAAAGGGGAGAGAAAGCACGAGTGTGGCTTTTTGAAATCCAATGGCGAGCTTAGAGCTGACCCCGGGGCTGTGGACTGCGTCACTGTTGACAGGATGAGAGGTGAGCAGGTGAGGCTGGAGAACAGGTCAGGGGGATGGGTGGTGGGAGCAGCATAGTGATGGTGGTGGTGGTGGTGGTGTGTGTGTGTGTGTGGGGGGGGGGGTTCATTGGGAGCTGCACAGCATTCAATGGATGGAGATGACATCAGCTATCAGATAAACAGCTACATCAGTACAATTATGTATTCGCCGGTGAAATGTTCCTCCAGCTGTACCCGGAGTATCCGCCGTTCATCGTGCCAGCTGCTATTATGCCTAATGGGAAATAATGAGAAAATGCTCTGCATCAAAAGAGAAGACACAAATTATGTGAGAAGCGTGGGAGAGGAAAAGTGACCTGGATCAGGGGAAACAGTGACAAAGAGAGACATAGAGAAGTGGGAAAGCGAGAGAAAAGCAAAGTGAGAAAGCACTCAGGAGTGCATCTTGTCACTCAAATCGTTGGTGGCAGAGTCCTGCAATATGTGTGCTGCAACAGCCAAACTATTGTTTCTGAAGCTTGAAACTGGCAAAAATGGATAAAACAAATAAATGCTTGTGGAGACCATGCAACTGCCCTTCCCAAACTGGTAGACTCCTTTCATGGTCCAGGATGGGTGTGCTGTTGTTCATACAGAAAACACAATTGTGTTGACATCAGGTCCAGGCATGACCAGAAAACTCAAAAGATGAATGACATGCATGAGAATGCATTCTGCTTATATTGCACAAAGATGTCTTCAAACATTCTCTTGCATAGCGTGAATGAACAGAGGTTGAACCTACTCCCTGGCACGCAATGCACCTGCAGCCATGAAAACCTCCAAACGGTAACCTGGCCCACAGCGCATCAATATTCATGTCATATTTACATCTGCATGACCTCTGCGCAACCTTATCAGAGAGCTGTATTCCCGTCCAGACAAACAGACACGCACTATCACCCAGACACGGCATGTGTGAACTGCAGCCCCCGCCCCACCTGTCCAAATCCGGACAGCGCTGACCTTTATCAGGCAGCCTTAGTCAATATGCCCTGAGGTATGAAACTGGCAAACATATGTGCCCGTTGTGTATGGGGTGAAGCCATGTGGGACATCCTTATGCTGCATGAATATCTTTGCGCGACGTCGCATCGATGGCGACCAAAAGTCATTCATTTGGGTGAAGACAGAATGATTGACAGGGCTATATCTTTAAATCTGAATGTCACAGACATTCAAAAGTGGAAAATCACAAGGTGGGAATAGATGGTCACACTGGAAATGGAAAAAGCACTTGCTCATAGGGATGATGGGTACCAATTGATTGAATTACTTTGCATGCAGGTGTAAATTTAGCTGAAATGAATGCAAGTTAAATCATTCAGATCTGATCATGTCTGCTTACTGTCTGCAGACATGGACAGAAATGATGGGAGCAGTCTGATAAAACGGATGGAAGACGCTGTGTTGCCAGGCTTTGCAGAAGTTATGTGTGCACGTGTGACTCACTAAAAACAGTGTGTGTGACACATCCTTATTAGGTCTTTGTGACATTGTGGACTTTGGGAAAGACATTAACACCTTGAGAAGGAAAGGGAAAACACAACAGAGCCAACTGGGAAACTGGATTAGCTGTAAATGGCAAAAAGCCATTAACATAAGGGGAAGTGCATGTTTGTGTGTGAAGGCATGTGCGTACAGGAAGACTGAGCAGAGTGGTTTGATTTAAGTTCCTTATTAATCATTAAACCAATCTCTGGAGCCCTAACGCATGCTGTGATAATCACTTTTTAAGGACAAAACCATGAAAAATGTGACAGCAAGGCTTATACCATTCAGGATGTGATTTTGTCCAACAAATTTTTTCCAACATGTTGTCATATTAACACATTTTAAATTGTAAAAACAATGAGATATGGGTGCATCGGCTCTCTGTATATAATGCACTAATCGTCCATTATATACATATACACATGCCCAAAATGTGAAGGCAGTGGTTTGGAGACAAATGTTGAATGCTTCATTAACTGATGTAGAGCTGCTGTAGGCGATGACCCAGAGACGTTTATGGTCTTGCATGTTCACATTCTGCATGACTGGAACTTACATCAAACGCAGAACACGCTGTGACACAGGGTGTGCGCCACAGTCCTGTGCATTCAGAGCAATGGATTTCTCCGACAAATACATCAGATACACGTACACACATTGAAGTGCATAAATGGGGTCAAATGAATGCTAGGTAATGACATCATTTATGCGTGAATACACACACGGCCGTGCGAAGCAGTGCACAGAAGAGTCAGACCCATCTCTGTCGATGTCATGCAAGTCCTGACATGTCGACGGTTCTGCACGCATTGGTGTCGTCACGGAGTGTTTTCACATTGGGCATGCAAATGGTATGCAACAGCCGTGCCAAACCCTGCGTGCATGAGCATCAGGAAATGGATCGACACATAGGGTGCGCACACCTACCCTTGGGTGCACACAAATTTGCGGGCCAACTTAGCACACACACACACACACACACACACACACACACACACACACACACACACACCTTTGAGAACATACCTTCCCTGTGCAGGACATATTGGATTAGGAGTGATTTTTTTTTTCTTGGCTCCGTCTCAGAGGTGCTAGATTAAATGCCATTCCCACTTTACTACAGATGGCTCGAAAATAAATCATACTATCCATACACACACATGAAAAGGATTTGCACACGCTCACCCACATACACGTACAGCACACGCGCGTGCATTCACACACACATGCCCATGAGCAAACACGCATAAACACAGCGAAACTCACAGAGGGAGATATATAACATGTTGGCACACCCAAACACTAAAGCACCTGTACGGTCCAGCGCGTCTGCTCTTTGTATTTCAATCACTGAATCAATGGTTCTAAATTGATTGTAGCTGAGCAGGGGCCAGAGATGTTCCCCCTGGCTCGCTGCCCTGGCCCTCTATTGATTAGATCTGAGAGAGCCAATTGCTTTCACACTGGATTAAGGTGTTCCGGAGCAGTGAGCAGGGAGAGAGAGGGAGAGGGACGACAGGAGAGAGAGAGAGAGAGAGAGAGAGAGAGAGAGAGAGAGAGAGAGAGAGAAGAGAGAGAGAGGGAGAGAGATCGTCAGAGAAGGAGTTTTGCAAGCTGGGAGACACAACGAAGCACTACAATGCGGCCAACAACACTACTAATTAGATGACGACCCCTTTCTATGAGGAGTAAACCGCAGACACACAAACATATGGCTAGCTAATGTGTACACACACTGGAGGAGATGACGATAGCTCTGAGTGAGAAGAATGTCAATTACTGTATGGAAAGCAATTGACTCGAGCAAATGTTTTTTTTTATAATGAAAAACAGGCTTGCACACATACACACACACAGACGCACACACACATACTTAGACACGCTCACACACCTCTGCATTGCAATCCTTCAGATCAGACGGCACTAACACAGATCAAGGGTGTAATCTCATTTGACCCTGGAGCTAAGTAGCCCAGGGCAACAGCATTACACTTCAAAGCTTCACTCTGAGTTTGTTACACATTCCAGCTCCAAAGTCTTATGCACTGTAACCTAGAGGTATCAAACCAAACTTTACTATCAGCCGGCATCACAGGATCTGTTCTGACCTGGATCAAATGTTAAATAAACTGAGAGGAGGATAAATCTCTTTATTTTTATTTTTATTTTTTTTCAAAAGAGCTCGAAAGTGAGCCCCAACCCTCCGTGACACTGGTCTGCAAAGAACACTTTATGAAGCCAGGAGTTTGAGTTGCAGGGGGTGCGGGTAGGGCGGGGGTTGAAAGGAATGACTGACAGATATAGCTTTTCACCTCCTTCATCCAACACCCACTGATCCATACGATCCATACTGGATACTGGAGAATGGAGAATGACCACTATAGTACACGCTGGCAGGGGAAACTTTTGCTGTTGAAGCTGGTGTGAGTTACAGTTATAAATACTACTGTTAATTAGTTTTTCATGACTGAAAATGGCATTTTTGAACTGGGTGTGTATATGAAAAAGTGGTTTTTGGAGCCAGGCCTAGAGGATCTCTGTGGTATTGCAAGTAAAGTCACTTCTGCAGTGGCCTCCTTTTTCGTACCAGAAGACTGCTGTATGTCTATCTTGTACATACAGTGTATGCTCCAAGTCTGCATTCATCTTCCTGTCCAGCTCATTCACATTCCACTGGGGGCAGTGTTAAGCAGGACATCCACTAAACACCCCATCACTCTTCGCTCTCTCTGTCCAACAATTAGCTGCTCCTGCTAGGGGATCTCTGTATGGGAGAATGGGTGAGGAGGGACAGGGCTAAGGAGGCCCCAGCCGCAGCCAAAGACGAGCCCCTTTGTCCAGCTTGAGGTCCCCCTCTCAAATCATTTCCACAATAGAGGGGCTTCCAATCCAGATTAAGCGCTTATGAAAATGAAGAGCTGTGTGCTCTGGGATGGGGCCGGCACAGGCGACTCGGACCCAGGGTCACGAGAGGCGGTAAAAAGGCCCCTCACTTGTAGTGCTCGCGGAGGCGTTTCTCAGGGAGCAGCAGCTCCATTCAAAGGGCATTAGGGGTGTAAAAGCACCACATTGACTGCGTGAGTCAGGCAGTCTCAATATACATTTGGTTAATACCTCTATTGTTGCCCTCCCTCTATGACTGCTCTCCTGGCCAAGCACAAGGGATGCAGGACAGTGGTAGGAGAGGGATTTAAAGAGGTAGAAAAGACGAGATGGAGAGGAGAAACAAGGGAGGGAGGGAACGGGATTTGCCAGCCCATTCATGCCGCGATGGGTGTGAAGCACACACAGACGTGCCTGCACACACACACATGCAAACATTCACGCACACTCGATCACAATAAAACATCTCCTTAAAAAAAGGCCACTGTGATCCGGTTTGTGGAAGTCGGACACAGCACTTGGCTGACACCGTAAACCTGGCAAGAGTCAAGAAAACTCAACAGACCTGCAAAGCCAAAACACATAATGATAGGCCCTCCATGGTCTGCAGCTGTGTGAAGGTCAGTTTATCAGGAAGTAGGAGAGAGAGATAGGTAGGGTGGAAAAGAGAGAAGGAGAGAGAGGCAGATACATTGTGAAATTGACTGAGTGTATGAGCATGTGTGCCTTTGTGTCCCTATCACTCTGTGTTTGGTTCATTCCCCAAAGGGTCTTATTATGCTTGGCGCTGGCTGAAACACAAAGGCAGCGTCTCTGTATCTCAGCCCATCCAGCTCCCCCAGAGAACATTCTAGACACAGCAAATCCATTTGTTTGTCAGCCTCTGCCTCTATTCGGACTTGGACTAATCAGATATCATTCTCTTTGAGAAGCACACCACTGTGCAGCCTGCCCTGGCACTACAGTAACACCTCCCAGCACTGAGATTACATCGTTGCCATTTCAGACAAGAGTTTTTGTATTTGTAAGCACATCATAAAACATCATAAAACCATGGTAGAGGGTTAGCCACAAAGGTGTGTTGGTACATTAAACAATTGTTTTTTTTTCTAGTGATAAAGTCGTTATCTTGCATAAATATTTTCCTTCCCTATTAATCCCCCATTGCAAATGAGCTTTTTTGTGAATGACTGCAGACTTCCCCTTCAAGGGTGTTGTCCAATGCGCTAGCCTTTGAATCAGACAAGGATTATTAGACTGTTATTGTTAACTGCAAAATGTGCCTTGGGGATAACTGTCAATCGACTGCAGAGAACATAACATCCTGTTTTTAAAAGCAGCCAACTAATCCAAGCCCAGCAGCGCAGCACAGGTGGAAACTGAGGGCAGATTGCATCTCAACTGTGCACTAAATCAATTGCTTTGAAAAGAGTGCTCCACTGATTTCGCATTGCACACCGATAACACTACCAAGACTCACAATGGACAGTTTTACAAGAAAGGATCGATACTGATAGAGCACAACCAGTGATATTCTCTGTTTAAGACCTCACCTCCCATTCTTCTTGTTAAAATCCTATTGCTTATAATGCAACTCAACATCCTGGTCAGATCTCCCATGGTTCTGTTGAAGTCCTGGGCTAGTGGTGTCATGCTGTCTAAAGCAGGGCTCAGGGGAGAGCTATATTAAGATCTGCTCTGTTAAGAAGTTTTCAATTCCAATTCCCCAATTTTTTCAAACAGTCGTTAGTCCACACCAATTATAAAATAGCTGGGTTTTGAATGACTCCTTCTGTGGCTGCTCCTTACACTCTTTGATGTGTGAAATCTGTGGAGTTACCCTTAAAAGCACACGAGAGACATAAATGCAGTGGACTGCTGCTGACAACTCGACTAAATGCCTATAGCATGAGAAAATAATCCAAATCAAACAATTCCTTAGCGTGGGTCACTAAGTAGACAGTTTCATCAGTGATAACAACCCTGTGTCTGTGCACCAATCTTCTCAAACTTTTTTCTCAAACTGCCATAGATGAAGGCTATTACTCAGTAGAATAATGTATTAGTCAGAGTTTCACCACACTCCAACTACTGTAGTGTAGCAATGTGCAAAGGTTACCTCTGACAGCAAAACATGAATTGAAACAAGTCTGTTTTTGCTGCCAATTTAATTAATGGGGACTGAAATGTCAGAGTTGCTGTAAATATGGACTTGAAATAATTGTGCAAAATAACAATATTGTGTTTATACCTGTCATATTATATCTTGCAGAGGCTGTGGAAACTAGAATGCATGATAAATGAAATCATTCCAGTCTCCCAACAAGACATACAGTCCACTGCAGCACGTAGGCAGCACTCAACCTGTTGACACAGAATCTGCTCCCACTCATCACACAGTGAAAGCATGGTGGTTGGGTGATGGCTTTCATCACAAAATGCAGCCAAAAAAAGGGACTGGGGGCTAGCAGGCTTGATTGGACTATAAAAGACCAAACACACTTTGAAGATGTCATTAAAGTGGAGTTGCCCTAGCTGATGACGATATGCTAAGCTCGCACTTCATCTGTACCACTCACTCACACACACACACACACACACACACACACACACACACACACACACACACACACACACACACACACACACACACACACACACACACACGTACCCAGATCTGACGACAAGTCTGGCTATGCTAATTCTGGTCTGGGAGAAAAGCTGCAGCCCCCCAGCCAGTGTGGGAACTCAGTAAACAAATGGAGCACAAAGCACAAAGTGCTCAAAGAGAGGATTACCAAGTCACTCTCTTTATCTTTTTTTCACACTTTCTCCCAATCACACATACACAGAAACACACACACACAGACACACACACATCCAGACGTATAGAAAGCCACACATTTCCCAGCCCCTGTCTTGCTTTCAAGATTCAATATTCACACCATGTCTTCTCCAGTGGGCGTCTTCAGAAGACAGTCGTAGCAGGGGGCACTTGGCATGAGGAGTGACAACAAAGCATAGATCAATAATTTGTCACTGAGATGTGTCTGCCAGATTGAGCGTCATCGGCTCTTCCCGTCTGTCTGTACGAAAAGAGACGTTTCCTCTGGTTTCTGGACCACATATTCCGACCCCCTCCCTCCTTGGGTAAAATAAAAAAGTACACATGCTTATTGTCAACCAAAACATACAATTAAACATGCACAATAACATAGGGCGACGTGGATCATGGGAGTTATCTAATTGCTGTCTAATTGCATATTGTGAAGGTTTGAGGTTGTGTTTGATGCGACCCACCCAGTTACAGGGAGCCAAGACAGTTCAGGATAATGCACAGTGTCGTAACTTAGATCACACAGGCATAACTCCTCACGTGTGTTTAATCCGGGATATGTAGGAGGCACTTAAAGTGGAACCACGAGGCTGCTTGCTTTGGGTGTGTGAGAATTATGCTAGGGTTATAAAATCCAGCACCCAAGGTAGGCCCTTGGGGACATTTGAGTGCAGGGGACCAACTAAAGGGAACACACATCTCACAAACACTGAGCCAAAATCCAAAAAGTTCGAACTGAATTGCTTTTGAGCACTCATGGACACAGACAGAATCAACTCAAAACATGAAAGAAATTTTAGATTTGCTTGTTGCAATAACAATTCATCCATGTATGGGTCCTGTGGTCTATGAACTCTTAACTACTGTTAAGAGCACAGATGGAGACTACTGTAAAAAGCCAATGAGACAGAAAATTTGCCCTCCTGTTTGCAAGAAGGTTTTATTTCTTTGTTATTGCTAGACAGACATTTTACATTTTTCTCTGTACGGGGTTGAAAAATCCATATGAGACTTTTGCTGCTATCCAGGCACAATGGAGACAAATTGAATTTTGTTTGTGTTTGCTTCCGTAATGAAAAATGACATTTCAAAAATCAACAGCGACATTTCTTTGCAAAATCAGTTTCTCCATTACTGTTAACTTTAACTGCTATCAGGAGTTTGCTATCAGAAGTTTCAAGAGAATTTCAGGTGCTTTCTGCAAAAAAAAGAAATAGACTGTAAGGCACTGATATCTGAGAACTGGTTAAATATAACAGAATAAAATGGTTTACAATTCTCTATGACTAGATTCCACAGGAGGTAAGCGAGGAAATATGATTCTTTTTTTATAAATTGGGAGAACTGACATTTAATCTGCTTCAGTAATAGAAAATTTGGACCTTGTTCCATTTTAATACCCCGCCACATTCTTCCTGGTTGCTGTGTCGACTTGTGGGAACTGTGTGTGGAATGAACAGAGCTACTGTATATTGGCCTTACTATAATTGCAATTCAATTTTAATTAGATTGTCAGTCTGCGACTTCCACAACATAACCTTGACTAATACAGATCTATCATGCCGCTGCTGATAACCTCCTGGAAAGGATGAGACAATTTCCGAGAACTGAAATGTGTCCCTCCGTCAAACCAAAAAGACACTGCTGTGTTATTAGAGGGGCAGGGAATATTGATGGACAGTGATGAGGGAGAGGGAGAATCAACAAATGAGGGAAATAGATAGAGGCAAGTGTTTGTACTTTCTCAACTGGGAGGTGGGGCTCAAGAGGCCCACCACCTCTCCTCATTACCGTCCACTGGAAAGCATGTCAAAGGGGAGAGAAGTTGTCAAGCAAGATATATTGAATTAGAGTTTAGACAGTTTTTTTATTTGCTACAAAATCAACAATTCTGTGACACAGAAACAGACTCTCTCTTGGTAGTATTCATACATTTGCAGTTATAAGTTTAAAGAACAAGGTGAGGGATTTGATTGATGGGAGGGTCACGTTTGGATGAGGGGGTGAAGTGGAGGCCCTTGTCGAGCTGGGCTTTTGTGTTTTGCCACTGAGGGTGACGCAGGCAAATTAAGGGGAGCCCTAGCCATCTGCTGAATCCTGGGGGTCTTTTGTCTCCCCATGACTCAAACCGGCTGCAACAGCCAGCATCCATCAGTGACTGAAAAGCAGAGATGAGGAGCTCGACAGACACTCCCAGCTCCACACACATGAACCCTTGGTCAGGACCTCTCTGTCTTATATTTTAGGGGACAGGGCATTGCTTCAATGCAATTATTTAAACATGCTGGACATAGTACTGCAATATGCGATTTTAAATATACAACATTGTTAGCCATGTCCACTCACTTGAATGAAGTTGGTTTTCTATAGTTTTGGTGGACTTTTACATACTAAAGTAAACTCACTCCATTTTTTCTGACTGCATTTATTTTTAAAAGACAGAAACAAACACTCATTGATTCATTCATCTGACTACCCCAATCGTCACTATGGTTGCACTTTCATTTTTATCACTTTTCTCTCTCTTAATGTCATTGATACAAGAAACGACAGCAAGGAGTGTCGCCATGTGCCCAAGTTATGAGTGAGACTAGATTGAGCCGACAAGTTGAGAGTTGCTGAAAACATGGCTGAGGCTGAGGAAGAGGAAGAGAACTGTGAAAGATTTGGCGGGTTAGATTGAAAAAGATGTCAGGTCACAGCGGAGCCTTCTTGAAAAAAGTTCCTGTGCAGCAATGAAGGGAAAGACCAAGTGAGAGATGACAATGAAAGGCTGAAAAAAAAGCCCAGTGACCAAATACATGGACTGAAAGGACCTGGAGGTTAGAGTGGGAAGAACAATAGACGCCAGCTGAAAAGAAGGACAGAGAGACTGAAAAATAATAGGAGACGAAGTATGTGTCCCTCCATGGGGGATAAAAACTGCTCTGTGTGTGGTGGGTATTTCCATTATGCGTGAACAAAAATCTCTGAATTCCCCGCGCATTATTAGGGACTGACTCTCGTCACTGCAGTGAGAGCAGCGCATCTGTGTTTGGGGTCATTACAAACACTCTGTTTGGACCTTAAATTCTAAGAGTCTTTGTTTGGGCCACACTCTTTCACCACTGCCCTCTGCCATCCCTCTATTCAGTCCATTGAGAGCCATGGAAACAAGAAGTCTTTCACTCTGCTCTTTCTTGCAGCCTTTCTCCGTCTCTTCCTCCCACTGCTCCATTTTTGTTGTCATCGCACTGGTCCTTACTGCCATTGGGGCTAATAGGAACAGGAAGAGTCAGACGCTTACTTAATTGGGCTTCAAGGTGACTTAGTGGACCTTGGTGTGTCTGTGTGTGTGCGTCTTTGTGTTTTGTGTGCTTGCGAGTGCGCATGGATGCTTCACAGCAAATGAAGTAAACTCTGTGGAACAGAAGTGGACAAGGCCAAATGGACTGGAATTGGTTCTAATGGCTCACCAGGCCTTTGTGGTTCCTGTCTGCCAGATTCTTGATACTCAGTTAAGACATTTAAAGAAATAAATATAAAATGGAAAGTTTATAGTAAATAGCCTCCAACAGCAAACGTTAGAGCTCTGAACAAATGAAAACGTCTGGGAGACAGAGATTCAGTGCCTGTGTGTGTGTTTCGGATGTGCGTTGCAAGAATTATTATCTTATTTCAGTTTGATTCTCTAATCTCTCTAATACAGAGGAATAAGCCAGCTGGTTGGTGTCCATGACAATGAACTCTATAAGGGGATATATGGGGGTTTATAAGGTTTTAGGCCAGGGCTGATAATGTGCTAAATGTGCCTCGAACACTACATTTTTAAAAATGTCCACATGGAAGGCATAATACATTTTGGGAGCATGTGCTCAAGATGTGTGTTGATGTGTGTGTCGGGGCGCGTGTGTGCTCGTGCCCCATGATGGCAGCCATTAGACAGGAGTAAGGCAGCCATGATGAATCGGCACTTAGCCCAGGGAAGCGCACTTGCTCAATGGGCTGTGAATCTCCTGCTGCCGCTGTCAGCCCGCAGAATGTTAAATAAAGTTATTTGAATATTTGTAATATTAATGTGCCAGCGTGTCAAAAGCCCACTGGAGCCTAACGGTGGGAGAAAATATGAGAGGATTCATATTGCTGTGTAGGCCTATAGGAGCGATCCGGTGAGGAATTTCTGTAAATTCCTCACTAAATAAATACATAATCATGTATAGAGTATTAGATTGTATCAAGGATGGATTGATCAATGGATGGATAGATGGGTAACATAAAGTTGCCTGCGTAGGCAACCAGAAAATATTATGGATAATAATGTAAGTAATTATGTTTCTTGCCGTCTTATTTTACTCGTATTCAGTTCATGTCTTTGCGGAAATCAATAGCAGAAACAATGCTGCCTCCATGCCAATGTTTTTACCATCCAGGCTGGTGAGCAGACTCAGCAGCTCTCACTTTGCATACTGTAGGAATGGCCCGCAGAGGTTACAAAAAAAAGAAGCAATAAGCTTTGAGCATGGTTAACCAATTACAAAAGAAGACAAAATATAGTAGAGGGCCTCATAAAATAAGACTGCCAGCTTTATAGACTCCAGGCAGGCATTTATCAGCTCATAGAAAATTTTGCTCCCCAAAGGAAAAAGTGTTAACAGCAAAATGAAGAACAAGCAGTCCAAAGTTTTGAGTTGCATTTCAATGTTTGTTATACAGCCATGTTTGCTGTGAAACACTCCTCTGAAGCCCTCAAAAACAATTGAATTTTTAGGCGGTTTTAGGGACTTTTCATATGAGGAATCAAGGAAGATTAAAATAATCAACGATTTTATTGGATTATAAGAAAAAGGTAACAGAGATGGATGTGAAGCAACGGTGACCTAGGCGATTACATTAATCACTCAGCTGGAGACCTTGAGAGGGTCCAGTAAAACCATTAAATCAGTCTTTCTCAGACACCTGAATGCGGCTGGACACAAATGCAAGCGAGCTTTGCGTCGGTGGAGGTAGTGGTTCGGGGGCTGGTGCTTCTCCGCTCAACTGAACAGGGAGGCAATAAAATATTTAGCAGATTGCTTACATAGCCGAGAGGGGGTGGAGAGAGAAAAGGAGGAAGATGGAGAAGAAAAGAGAGGGCGAGAGAGAGAGAGAGAGGGGGATACCCAAATGGCTTGTGAGGGAACTGGGGAGCTGGTAATGAGGATGGCCTGCTGGCATCATCGTTACAGAGCACAACAGCTCTACATGCTATCCCTGCCCAGCGGACAGCAGGACGCACAACGCTCACACTCAACCATGCTACCTGTCACCAATTAAAACATATAGACTAGAACTGTACGATGAGGTGCAGGGAAGCTCACAGCCATAACAAATTACTTCAATTTTAAGATAAAAATAACAAAACATTAGTTCGACATTTAAATAGAACATCTGTAATCTTTCACAGCTTTTCCTTCTTGCTGTGCACAAACAATCATTAAGAATCATTCTGAACCATTTACTTGAATGTGTAGCTATGCTGCATACAGGCATCTAGAGTTAAGTAGAATTTGAATTTTGTTTTCTACATCTTTCCATTAATACACACTGAACATTGTCCTTATCCATTCTGATAGAGACCGATAAGCTTGTCGTTAGCAGGGTTAAGCCGGTTCAATAATTCTTGAGCAAGTACACTGAACAGAGAGTTTTGACATTCTCTGCAAAGTGATTGTTAAGTGGGTAGCCATTAGTGTATGGGTCATTTTCTCCATAATGTGTAGTATTAATATGTCACATTATTGTTTAGCAGAGCTAGTAAAATATATATATATATATATATATATATATATATATATATATATATATATATATATATATATATATATATATGTATATACATCCCTTCCACATGTAATACCTTTGCCTCATGTTCCTCTCATCGAGGGGCACTATTTCAGCATGAAACTGTGGGCTCTCATAGTCTTTCTGTTCCTGTTCCTGTTACTTCATCTCTAATGGGCAATTACTTCAGACCCAGTACTGAGGCCATGTTATTGCACCAACCCCCAACTGATTGGTTTCCCATAGTACTCAGCTTCCACAAGCACTTTAAGGTTAGATTTCCTTGTTTAAATAATGCATTGCAATCCCATGAAAAGAGACGGGTAGAAAATAAAAGGTTGAGATTGCCCTTTTTGCTGCGGCCTTTCAGTGGAGATGAGAGGGGAACAGATTTCACACAAGTCCCGGGAGAGGACGCAAGTTATGAGAGATATGAATGGCAACATATTCCATTATTTCCTATCGCACCGTTAACTCTTTCTGTATGGATGTGTGCTCATCTACACATTGTGTTTTTATCCTGAGGCTCAAGGTCAACATACACAATATTTTAGAGGTTTATGCTACTTTCTGTAGGTAAACATCAACAGTTTCCATCCTCCCTCCTCAGGCTGTTTTTCATACCTCCCATATTGCTACATTCCCATCAAAGAAAGAACGACTTGTCAAACTTAACGCAGCAGGAAGTCTCCTTGCTGAGGGTACTTAGAGAAGGAAGTCAGGGGGATTGTGGGAATTAGTGGAAATATACATACGACTACTCCTCCGTTCAAAGAGCCTTTGTAGTGCAGTGCCTACTGGGAAGCTGTGTATGTGCCCATGCATGTGTGTGTGTTTGTGATGCTTACAGCAGTGCCAATGCCCCCCACTAACATAAGCCACAACAAGCATCCTACCAACACTCAAGGATAGGCTCCAATTACCGTGCAGCCAGTGTGTATGGGAGTGTGGTAAAAATGGAGGGAAAAGAAATCTGTGCAGGACAAAAAATGTTTATACATTGATGGCCAGAGGTTTGTTTTGCATGAGAGGATTAGAGGTTTTTGGCTCCTTTGCTATAAACACACTGTACTAAACTGTCTCACTATTCCACCTTCAAACAAAATGCCTCCTACACACTAATTGGTGGAAAAAGTATGTAATTATCTGTACTTAATCATAAAAGAATCAAGAAAAAAATGAATAGTATAGTCTCGAGCCTCGATGAGGTCATTTGATAATTGCATTAAATAAAGACAAACAAATGTGAAATAAAACACCACTCTGTTCCTGTTGACCTTGAAATGATATTACATATTCAACAGAGAGAGTTGGAAACTTTCTACAAGATGTAACGATACTGAAGCCCTTTTCAGTACGGCACCGCTAATGTTTATTCAAGAAAAAATTCAGATTGCTTGTGTGCATAATTTACAGGTATACTTTAATTAGCAGGGATGTATTCAACAAAATACTTTTGAACAGTGTGAATCAGAGTTGTGATTGTAGGAGATAAAAGAGTACACATAATTAGATGAACAGATTAAAATATATAGATGTTCTTAAGTAAAACTTGTGATGAGTGAACTAGGAAGAAAACGGTGCTATGTCATTTTTGTTTGAAAGTCATCCTACTTTAGCCAAGGACTGAGAATGGTTTGTGGGTGTGACTGGATGTGTGTATGCGCAAGCGCATGTGTGCTTTTTGTGTCGTACATAAAGCAATGCGAGAAGGATACAGTAGACACAGTCACACACTGAGCTTTGCAGATATGTGGCCCTCTCATATCTGTTTATTGATCAGAGCAGATGTGCGTCAATCAATCTTATCTGGGCTCCACACACTCTCCAGCTAACCTCCAGAGGCAGGCCGACCAATACCGCGCCACACTGAGAGCCCCAAGCCTCTCATATTATCGTCAGACACCTTGAGCCAATTTTCCCTCTTTGTGTGTGTGTGCGTGAATAACGGGGTGCGGAGTGTAAAGGTGCATTAGAGGACAGATGGAAGAAGAAAAGTGATAGTGTGAACTCAAACCCCCAGATTAGCCGTGCCTTTATGTAGGCATTATTGTCTGGTCTTCAGAAGTTAGTCCTCCACACATCATCCTGAGGCAGAATCAAACCTCTCGCCATCTGTAAAGTAGGCTGCACAGAAGGCTGGCATTCGCTACAGATTAAGAATCAATGCTAATGCGCCTTTCTAGTACACAGAAGGTGGATGTGATCAAGGAAGAAGTACGGCACATCACGCTCAGCAAAACGCATGAAACGCACATCGCACACACCCACATCAATTCAGCTGTTCCACTGATGCAAAAAATCTGTGATCCAGGGTGCACTGTCTTGTTATGTGCATGCTTAAAATAGAACAAATTCCTGTCACTTGTCTTCACTGAAGTGATTTGTTCTCTTATGAGTGGTCCATCATTTTAAAATGTGGCTGAATGATAAAAGGGAAGGAATCTCTCAGTGGAGAGATTGAAGCCAGTTGAGGTAATGCTCTCAAGGAGCAGTTTGAAACGTTTCTGAAAAGTGTCTGTGTTCCTGATAATCACTTACCTCGGCATACGTTGCCATTGTCTGGCTCAAACCCGGCCTTGCACGTGCAGCTACCGATAGGGACCATCCACTCCCCGTCTCCATTGCAGTAGAGCTTTATGGGGACGTCCACTTCCTCTGAGTTGGGAATGCAGATTCCCCTGGCAATTACCAGGGACGTGCTCTCAGCTCCTGTCATGGTTTCTGGGAAGATTGCAAAGTTCTGCACCACACTCGGGCACTTCTTATAAAAGACCCTGACTGACAGCAGAGACATGCAGGCACCATAGTCCTGAAAGGCCAGGTAGAAGCCGTTCTTAGACAGCGGACCGAAGCTCCGCACCTCTGTGTTGACCTTCATGAGACGTCCTCCAAAGTCCACCTGCGAGAAGCTTTCATCCGCAGCGATAGTGTCCACCTTGAGATAAGGAGCCTCCATCCAGAAGGCTGTGCCTTTGGTGGCAATGACGGCATCAGTTTCATAGTAGTACAGATTAAAAGTCTCCTTGCAGGAGCCAGGGACATTGGGGATGGAGCTGCAGTCACGCACGGTGAATCGGATCTCGACGTAGATGCGCTGAGCTCCGCGCCGGTCAATGAAAGTGGTGAGCAGCCAGTTATTTTGGCTGGGCTCGAAGACGTTACACACCTGGTAGGTCCTGATGGTGTTGAGGTTCTCGTCATAGCCACTCACCTCCTCCCACTGCACAGAGAGACAGAGACAGGAAGAGAAGAGTGGTTGATTCGTTAATTGCTGTTTTGTCTTTTTTTATTTGAAAGACAAGAAGAATGTTGGCCAAGCACAGCAAATGTGTACATATGTCTCAGTAATCTCCCTAAGGCACCAAAGTTGAGTCTACTTCCTGGATTAGCAGAAAGAAAGCAGCTTGTTGAGCTATGGGGCTTATTCATCCATTGAGAATACACAAATGTCCTTCTTTTATGTGACTCATAAACAATTCCTTAAGTATGGCAACAGCACGAATACTACTTTGCTGTCTTGTCAACAGCTGTAGTATGTGTAGCGCCACTGTATGAGCTCAAACCCAGTAATTACTTTGGATGCGCTGCTATTTGCCATCTATGCTGAGCGTGGCTGGGCACTGAGTTGATGCATTACAAACTATGGTGTGTAACAAATTTGAAATTATGCACTATTGAATTACAATTAGACAGACAGGGGTACTACATGGCAGCCCAGGAGCTGGCTTGTTGGAAAGGAATTTGCTTGCAGACCGATGTAAAAAAAATACTGCAGGCCACTGCTTGCAGGTGTGACCCAGAAAGCACATCAGACAAAGAGCATCAGACGTCCACCCTGCATCAATTAATAAAGGAAATGTGACATTAACATTTAGCTAGAAGTATTGGGAGTCAAATTATGGAAATTAGGAGTGTGCCCTATAGCTTACTTAGCTGAACATTTGTGGCAACTTTACTGCTAAGCAAAAGCTGGTGCAGATAGACTGTCGGGCCAATATTCTGACTGTGCTATTCCAAAATGTAAAGCTGTTTATGTGAGGCATGTTTCACACTTTGGCAAAAGTAGCAGAGGAGACAGAGACCAGAATTGCGTCCTCATTTCACAGACATCTTCAACCCAGCAGTAAAGAAGATTTGTACAGATCTATATGGTCTCCACAGTTTCATGTTGGCCTTTCAGATTAGTGTCACCCCCACTGTCTGACCAAATATATATATGATCACTATCTCAGACAGGAAAGGGCTTTGCAGAATCATGGTGTCACAGTCAAGTTGACCTTTGGACCTTTTCGCTGAGACTGTTGTGAGAGAATGTGTGACGATTACCACATGAATTTTAGTTATGATTGAAATGTGCTTTGTGTGGTCACAGTAACTTTTGACCTGTGACTACAGTTCATCCTTCAGTCAGGCTGCCAAGGCAAAGGCTGCATTGTGGCAGAAATTCTATTTTATTTTTTTCAGTGACTAATCTACTGTATGTAAAAATATCATCATTTTTTGCTCCTGTTTGAAGCAACAGCTTGGCTCACAGATTTATTCCTCCAAACGCCAACCCCACCAATGATCCAAACAGCTGTAGGCGAGGAAGAGTTAATGAGGTCTATAGTGGAGTGACTGGGCCTCCAGTCAGTTCATGTTTCTTATGTGCATATATCTCCTGGTGCCTCCTCTTTCTTCTGACCTTTAAAGCCCCAGCTGCTCAATCAGGCCTAATGGAAAGGAGAAGGCATCAGGTCCTCACACGCAGACACGACAAATGTTCGATCCAAAGAGGGCAATGATTCTGATTGCGCAAGATGCGTTGTATGCATGTGAGCCATTACATTTGGGGCTTGTGAATACACCACAATAACAAAAAATGATAAAATTGTCTTGCCTGAGGAATATGTGGTGGTATCTGAAAAAAAACAAGGTTTGGGTCACGAAGGGAGGGTAAGGGGGGGGGCACTTGGAGAATAGTGACACTGCCGACATGATAAACGAGTTTACAGAAATCTGAGGTGCAAATTAAACCCTTTTTTCACCGCTGCTCCCTCTGTGCCCACTTTGCTGTACTCCTCTCCCCCTCGCCTCCCTCCCCCTTCTGCTCTCTTCTCTCGTCTCTGCTCTGTAATGACCATTCATCAGCATTACAGGAACCTGTCCCTTTCAGCACTGCCTGTTCATTAATACAGCCAGCCCTAGGCTCTTCTGCACCCGTCTGCTCCAGTCTAGGAGGGGGTCCTCACTGCCCCTCGTCTAGCCAAATGACCACCATCTTTCACGCCGGAGAGAGGCCTGAGGCGTCTGCGATAATGCTCGTCTGAAATCTGTCCAGATATTCATTGGCTCATATAATAATGAGCTACTATCTTTTTTCTTCTTTTGATTACATTTCTCTCTTTGTAGATATGCTGTTGTTATGTCAAAGAGAAACTCAACTATTGCAGGTCAGTTACTTAGCACTCATCAAATTTGGCGACACAATTTCCTTCTCTCCTTTCAGCTTTTTGATATTCATCTGCTGTTCACGTCTGGATGTTTGTGAGCGTGTTAGTGTGTGTGTGTGTGCATGCACACTAGAGAATGTGCTGTTTATAATTTGATGGTTTACCGACCACATATTGATTTGCTGGCTGTTGTTTTGATGCTGAGGAGCTTGAGGCTACATGCCACATTTCTGCTTCTGCGGGTCCAAAACATTTGATTACCCCAAGTATCAACATTAGTAACCGTTCTTTAACATCATTGTTGCTCACGCTCTCAAAACAGCATTGAAATGCATGTGACGCATGCTTTAACAGAGCAAGGACACTATCTACATGAGCAGCACATGCCCTACAGTCACATCAATACTCTGCCTACGTTTCCGATTTCTATTCCTTGCTCTTCCACGGACCTTTTACATCATTTAAGTCAAATCTATCTCTCCTGCACTATTCGGTGACATCTCTGTGACCTTGCCGGAGAAAAGGGAAGGCATCATCACCTGTCACCTTACTGATAATGGAATTCTATGGTCCCTCCAATCATTTCCTCCTCAAGGATTTGTGTGGAAAATAAGACGGTTAGCCATGCAGTGTGTATTTAGTCCATGGATTATGGACCTAAGCGCAGAAGTGTGTTCCAGCCATGTATCATTCATATCAGCTCAAGGTGAACAAAGGCAGAGCCTGGGGTGTGATCATCTGTATAGGATGTTTGGAAGTGCCCCCACATGTTTCTGCCCCCTGCTGCATGTTCCCTCTCTCTCTCTCTCTCTCTCTCTCTCTCTCTCTCTCTCTATATATATATATATATATATATATATATATATATATATATATTCAGGTGATAGGAGATAATGGCCACTCTGTGCAGGCCAGGTAAGGAGCACAGTGTGGTAGAGGGTGTGAATGAGGCGTCAACAAAATGAATTCAGTGGGTAGAAGCTTCACGTTGCTCCCTAGGTGTTTTATGCCTCTATAAAGTCAGCACGCTCTCAATTAGCTTTAATGTACATATTCCTGCATCACTATACCTATATTTTATCATTAACAGTCTCGCTGAAACATTCACTTTCTTGCTGATGAAACACCAAACAAATACAGAGCCTCTTTACACAACATCATTTTTATGACAACCAAATGTGGCCATTGGCTCCACTCTAATAGCTTTGCTTTTGCCAGTAATATAGGAGACACTCTTTGGTTGCTCCTGATTGTCAAGTGTGCCCATTGTGTGTGTCATTATGGTCGCTCTGTTTTATGGGCAGTAGCGAGGAGATGGAAGAGCTATGGATTCACGGAGTGCTTAATGTTTGCGTTAATGACCAGTCACAGCTAGCTGGGTTGGAGAGGAGGAAGTGGAGGAAAGGAAGAGACAGAGTGATGGATAAAAGAAAAATACAGAAGTGGAGAGGAATCAAGGAAAAGGGAGGGCAGTAATATATTCAGGCTGATGTTCCCCTTCCCACAGCCTCAGCTCACTGCCATCAAGCCATCGATACTCTGCCCTCATAAAGGCCATTCATCACATTGATCTCCTGCCATTACCTTCAAAGGCTAAAATAACACAGAGCAGCTCAGATGGCCACAGTCTTGCTCCTGTACTGTAGTACTGTACGATGTTTGCTGAAAGTGATCATTTTGATTGCTTGGTTCCACGCTCTATATACAGTATATTGTGTGTGTGTGTGTGTGTGTGTGTCTGTGCGTGAGTGTGTGTGTGTGTGTGTATATGTTTTCATATTAGATACGCATTTAAGAATGAACACATTACTTTAAGATAAAACTGAATTAACTTTTATCAAATATCACATCCTTATATATGGTAAACCATGATCATATATTGTGGAATATATACTGCATTGGAGATGGTGAAGACAATGTGAAAAGTTTTGTTTTCCACTCATTTTATAATACCTCAATAACCATTAATGCCTGATTACACAAAGATCACAGCGTATGACCTCTATTCTCCTTGTACTTTCCACACATGGGTGTGCAGCATTTGCAACAGGTGGTTCGTGTTATTTTGATTTTTGCTTTCCCTTTGCAGTCTGCTGCAGAGGTTTCTTTGCCTGCTGACTGGGATCTTGTACCAGCTGCCATGCTGAGCTTTCTCCCTCTGCTCGCAGCTCCTCCGTGAGCTGCTGCATAAATCCGCTGGGCTGTTGAGCTACTGCTGTACTACTTAACCCAGCCAGGTTAAGAGTGTGAGAGAGAACACCACCACCACTGGCCGCTTCTCACAGAGCGTGCCTTGCCATCTGTTCTAAGAAGTCTGTGCTGGACTAAGAGCTGCTATTGGACTTTGACTGTGAATGATTGTTAATACCCATGGATGGAGCACCAAATGCACACATTCTTCCTTGGCTTTTCCCTGGTGGATTATGAGTTTGCCCTTTTGCAAAGCAGAGCACCTCACGCCTCCATTTCCCCAGCGTGCTAAACAGGCTGGTCCTGTTGACCTGTGAGGCACAGGCATCCCCTCCTGTCCCAGAAACACAGCCCAGGTTAGCATGTATTTTGAATGTGATGCAAAATTTATTAGGCCTATTCCCAGTGCGCTGAATAGATTTTGTAGAATGCATTGGTGGAGGCCAGAAGCACAATTATTGTTACTGCATGTTGGCACTGGGTTTGTATCAGGCTTTCCTGTTCTGAACTAATTTGATCCAAGGGACTGACACTGAGGCTCTCTTGTCATTCTGCAGATCCACAAGTTGAAACTCCTTTTTATGGAACATAAGATCTCATTACAGTACAGTATCTGCCTGAAGCGACTTTTAGTCATAGTTTTACATAAAAAAAGGAAGCCATAGCCATGTTGCATATTCAGTCACCACAGTGCCTCAGTCAGTGTGATCCTCGATAGAATTCTGCATGGTGAACGAACTCATTAAGGTGGCGAATGCCAATGCTCTAGTGATTTCAAAGCACCTGCAAGGCCATGGCAGCAGCTATCTTTCTCTTTGTTCATTCATGTCTTAAGTTTTCTTAGGGCTCCTTCAATGTAGGCAATTACTGTTTCTTAATTTTCAATTAGCCAAGCAAATATAATCACAATGTATTTTAAATTAGCAGATGAAAAAGCAGCTGTGACCTCAAGCAACGTTTCTTTGACAATAATAATTGCCAAGCAACCAGGATGCATCATCGACCAAACGCAATGCCAAAGTGGTCAATGTGACCTTCTAGGAAGAAATAGACACACTGAAATGTATTCATCAGTTCTGTTGATGATTAAAGGATATGGTGATAAAACAAGAGTGATAAAAGCATTGTTTCAAATAGAATAAGTATTTCACGTGTCACAGTTGTTCTAGTTCTGCAAGACGACAGTATCGCACAGTGACCGGGGACAAAGAGCGATCCGAACGTGAGAGAAGCACCTGTGGACAATAATGAGAGAAATGGGCTGTACTAATCAGTCATTAGAGCATGCATGGTAGGAGCATTAGAGGAGCTACCACATACATGCTACAATAATCGAATCCCTCCTGTCCCCCAAAGTCCGTGCCCAGGGGGTTATATTTCACTTTCTTATGGCTAAGAGCATATTGTGTTACATATTGCCAGGATGACCATTGCTGCTCAGGCACTCAGCAGTGGATTTAATAATATGTTTGATATGAATAATAATTGTCAATTTACAAGGTTATTTAGTTGACTTTCAGGAGCAAGACAAATAGAGTGGGTGAATGGTGAATGATATAATGCCTCTGACAACTGAGCAATCCTAATTTTCTGCCGTAGGTTATTTGTTTAAAAAATAACTAGCAAACAATGAGCAGATCAGCATTACTTCAGTGACTGATGGCCTTATTCATTTGCAGTCACTCCTTCTGCCTCTGCAGGTCACCCATTCAATATCCATTTAAGGAGTTGCACAGCAGTAGTAAAAAAAAAAAAAAGAAAGATCAAGACAAAGTGATTCTGTGTTGTCTTGTCACATGACAAAAAGAAGTGTGTCTCTTGAGAAACCATTGTTTTCTGTTACGGGTAATTTACCTAATCTTCAGGGTTCTTCAGATGCTGTGCAAATGCAGACTACCGTGCAGGAAAATTACCTTTCTTTCTTGATTTAGCTCGTCGGTTCCATTCTTTCCAGGGTCTGTTTAGTGGAATGGGGCCAGTAGCTGCCACACAATGAAATTCAGGAGCAAAGTACAAGCAGTGTGACTTCAGTCCTGATCTACTGTAACTTTAACCTCAATCATGTCAATGAGCCAAACCGCTTGGCAGAGGTAGGTCCCCGGCTTGACTATGCACACATTAGGACAAGCCTTGACCATGTTTAGCTCATTGTTCAAGTTCAGCCAATTCACACAGGACATGAATGGAGGAGCATCCTCTGGGCTGATCTTTAACCTCCATCTCGTGATTTTATTCTCAATGAAGTCTCACTCAAAAAAAGGCTTTTTAGAGCCAATTAATACGGCTACACGCCCAGACACACCGACTGCAGATGATGAGTAGCTCAGACCATTTCCACATTTAAAGCCCCTCAGCCAAGAGAGGTCTGCAAAATGCCATCGCAAATAGTAGCTGAGCATTTGGCAACTGTTTCTTGAACGGGCATCAACACTCCCATTATTCAGTCAAATGAGAGGACCCCAGACAAGAGAAGTGTTAAATAGTAGAGTTTGATGGCCAAATGGATCCACTAGAGAGTTCCTCTGGACTTTGTCCCCAGCTGCACTCTGCTAATGCAGTTTACATCTGAATATCTTCCGCCCCCTGAGTTCGAGGTTACTCTTGCTAGAGATTGCTTTGTTTGGTCTTCATATTCTTCTCCCCAGATTCTGGCCCTAGATCGTGTTTCCACCAACAGTGCAGCTCTAATGTTGTGTTTACATCTGTAACCCCAAGAGGGAATGGCTGGCATATTGGTGAGTGCTCTCTACCCAAGAGTTGTCTATTCATCTATCACTGCAGGACTAAACCATGTGGGCGGAGGCAAGCAGGAGATTGGTTTTCATACTACAGGCTTAGGATGGACATTTCAATAATGAGCCTATTTGTTATTCATGACAACACAACACTGTACTAAGGCGGGGAGAGTACACCTTCATAGAATCCATTTTTTAATAATTAGGCATGAATAAATCAGCATTTAAAAAAGCTGGCTTTGGATAAAAAATGAGTAGAAAGGGAAAGGAATGGCAGACATTCAGGTGAAATTCACACTGACAGATTTGTAAAGGCCAAGGTCTCAGAAGGACAGTGGATTATGGGTGGACATGAAAAGCTGAGATAGGGATTGAACTCTTTCTGCCCCTGCTGAAAGATGCTCTTCTCACTTTTGCAAAGCTCACCGTGAACGGTAATCACAAGCCAGATAGCTTTTTTTTTTTCTTTCCAACGGCTGTTTCGAATCCCTCTGACTTAATGAGGACATTTGCATTTCATCCTTTGGGTCTGTTCCTTGAAGTCAACAGAGTGGACATGTCATATAAAGCAACAGTTGGTTCGCTCTTAACAACCACCGCAGCTACATTTACTCACAGCCCCTCACAGGCTTTCAGACACATGCTCACTGTTTCTTGTAGAATCACATATTCTGAACGTTACGCTTCGTCTCCTACCTTGCACACACACACACACACACAGAACCAGACTTCAGCCTCTAAAATATGCAGTGGCATGATTGCTATTATCATTTCTGATCAGCTGTGTTATTGAATGAGGGCTGCTGTCAGGCCAGTTGCATGGGAATGATTATTTTGCGGGGCATCTGTGGCCTAGTTCCGCCTGGCTGAATGTGATGGATGGGGAGGAAATGGTGATGTCTGAAACACTCCCAAGTCCTGCCAGATCCCAGCCACTCTATAATTACAGTCACACAGTTTGACTGAGCCCAAATAGAACTCCGTCCACAGGAGACTCATTGAAGATCTGCACCCTGACCACACCCATGCCCCCAATCAATACATTTATTGAACTGAAGTGTTAATTAAGTGAGTTCTTGCTGAGAGGAGGCAGAAAATTTTTTGCTTTGTTTTGTTAGCACAGACTTTTCTACCAACCTCAATACGAATGTGTTCATATCATGTACTAAATGTGCTGTGCTGACACGTTATTTGCAATTTGTTCTCATTACATGCTCCCAAATGATCCTGAGAGTGATGCAGATAATGTGGCATCACGCTGCACCATCCAAGCGAACAGCCACCCAGGCATCTCACTCTCCAGCGCCTCGATCCAACTTTTGTAATATCATTACAAGCACTTGCATTTTCAATTACGTGCTGGTTGCTTTGAAGCAGCAGCCGATCTGTTGGCCTGAAGATGTTTTTTAGACTGAGCTGCAAGTAAACACAAACCTCCTCAATATTGTAGGAGTTGCTAAACGGAGCTTCTGCTATTTACACTGCAGACACCAGACTTACAATAAGCTCAAATGTTTTTTTTTTTCAACCAAGAAGAATATAATTTAAATTTTGAACTGCAGGCATTTTATCTTCATCCTACAATGGATTAAAGAAATATTAAGGCAAACACTATTCACAGAGCTTGGTGAATGGAGGAGCGTTAAAAATGCTGCCAAACGACAGAGGTGAACAAATGTTGAGAGATTTATTGATACAGCAGCAAATGTTTAAAACTGAAAGATATGTGTAGTGGATAAACTGTGCTCCATACATTTGAACAGTATTTGGACTGTGAAACAGCCTTGTCAGTAAAACCCTGATATTTTTTTACTTATTTTATTGCTGTTATTGACTTTGTACCCTGCAATTTTCTGCTGTACATGTTCGATATATACTGCTGCATCTCAAGCTATTAGTTATAATGCAGCTATGAAATTCCAATTTGGAAAGTCAAATGAACCTCAAAATTCAAGTTGGAGGTCTGCACAGTTTAGAGATGATAGTAAATGAATCTTAAATAATTCAGGGTGGATGAACAGAAATGGTTATACTGTATGCTGTAAGAGGGGACAAAGGGAACAGGATAAACGTATAACAGGGAGTGACAGAGCGAAAGCTGTCACCCTGAAAGCTCGCTGGCCCCCTATGGCTTAAGGCGATGCCATTCAGGGACAAAGCACAAAGAGCGTGTCAGCAGGGGACGGCAGAAAAGCTAGGTATCGAGACTTGTGGGGCCCCTGCCTGTCCACATGTATGTGTGTTAAACTCCAGCCAAGTATGACACACGACAAGCCTATCCTCCAGACACGAGGTGGGTGGGGAATGTGGGTGGGAAGGTTAAGATAGAGCAAAAAGGGAATGTGAGCTGCGAGGCCGACAAGCTGGAGTGAAGGAACAGTCAGGGAAATAGTCACTGTGAGGCCAAGGATGGAAGAGAAGAATGGGAAGAAGTCATTCCCACACAGCTACCCTGTTTCACTCCATCAAAAACTACCACATTCAGAATGGACTTACTCATCATTTCTTTTTTTGCCCCAGTTCTATGGCATTTTTTAAAAATGTATTTATTCTTTGTCAGTTTCTAACACAGATAATTCTTACACATGAAATATGAGGGGAATCATATGAGGGGGAAAGCTTTTTTCAACTCACAGATTAAAACAGACAAAGGAGAAAAGGAAAAAAAAGGTGGAATGTTTAAGAAAAGCAGAACAATCTCAAACACGTTCATTCATCCTGCAGCTACAGCATGATGGCTGTAGGAGCCCCACCCAATAACAACAGCTTCTGTGAATGCTGCCATCCTGTCCAAATCCTGTTCAAGATGATATATAAAAAAATGTAACTAGAACCTTAACTGCAAAAAACAGAAAATGTTTACAGCTAAAATAAAATGTGGGAGTAGAACACACAGTAAAATACACAGACAAAAACAAAACATCCAAACGCAGAGCCACACACACTCGCTTGTGCAAACACAGAAGCAGGAAGCCATGGATGCACTGTTATCGCTGTGATTCGTTGTCATATACTATTCTGGTTTGCATGCTGAGCAGAGATGTCTATGTCTGAGCTCTGAGCAAATTCAGCTGTCTGGCTGCACACCCGAATCAGACTCAATAACCACAAAGGCAAAATGAAATAGGCCTCCCACTGGTATGACAATGTCAGCCATGTGTGTGACTGTACATTGTGTATCTGTATGTGCGCAAATGTGCACATGCATTCAATTTCTTTTAAACCATAACTCATTCCTTAGTTTATGAAGACTTACATATGAGAGTGTGCTAAATCATTCTACACGTGTGCTGTGTTCCTATCTATTTGTGTGTGTGTATTTGTGTGTGCATATGCGCATGCATGCATGTAATGAAGGCACTCTTCTCACCTGGCCGCTGAAGCGCAGCCAGCGTGACTCACTGTCATTTTTCTCCTCTCATTCTATTTCAGCTCCAGCTCTGCAGGTTCAGAGTTCGCTCTCTCGTTCCTGTGCTCTCCTTCCTTCAGACTCATCCCGTGTTTTCTTCCTCTGTATCTCTCCCTCACTCTTTTCGTCTAGGCCCAATCAACCCCCCCCCAACCACCACAACCACCACCACCACCCCTTTTCCGTCCTCTCTACCTTTTGCCTTTCATTTCGCTCTACTTTTCCTCCTCCCCTGTATTCCCTTATGCCCGTTGAGCCACTGCCGGTCTGTCTGTCTGTCGGAGTATGAATAATTGAGGTGTATTGAGTCTGGTCAGCAGATGGTGAGATGGCTGTTATGGATCTATCTGTGTTCTTTAGGAATCGCTGAGTGTATGCTGACACCTGTCCAGTTAAGGCTCACAGGAGCTGTGCTGAAGCGTAGGGCACAGTGGGGGAGCAGGCCCAGGCCCGCCCAAACACCACTCTCCTCCAGCAGCACCTGCGCTCGCACACAAACTCATATGTGCAGGTGTGGCACACACAGGCACCTGAAAATATGCCTGAGCACACACACACACATAGAAAGCCACATGTGGAAATACAAGGGCACGTAAATACAAACAAACAAGTCGGGGTGGGATTCATTTGCCTCTATCCCGCTCCAAAACACCTGCTTGTAGCCAAAGGACAAAGGGATTTCTGCAAAATCCCCTCTTCATCTTTCTGCTTCCTTCTCACTCCCCACGCCTCTTCCTGGCCCCGAGCATTTATCCTCCACACCCCTATCCCCGCTTGCTTGGCCCACTCTTTATCCCTCACGTCCCAAAAGCCCCTCGCAGCCAAAGCGACCTGCTCTGTTTCACAACGCTCCACAGCACCCGCAGCCTTTGTCAGCACAGCCGCTACCGCCCCACTGACCCCTCACACCCCCCAGTTCTCCAATCAGTCCCTCCACACCCCCTACTTCTTTTGCCCAGAGTCACATGAGTTAACCCAGGCTCTCTTCAAACAACACACATTCACACACACACACACACACACACACACACAAGCATACACTCACACAAAGCTAAAGGTGTAGTTTTGTGGAGATACATATATATATATTTTTTGGTGCATTCACACACACTTGATCTCGTACTCTCTATCACTACGTTTTCCCCTAATCCTTTCCTTTCTGCTGCCCACTCCACAACCCCCGACACATTTCGCCTGCACCTTCTCACTTCTTACCTCCACACACCCCTAACCCAATCCATCCCCTCCAAATGAAAGCAATTTTTTTAATCTAAATAATTCAGGAATGATGAAGACACATTGGTTTATTTCAGCACGTTTAGGCTTGATGCAACGTGTTTGCAATACCTGTTTCAAGGTACCGGATTATTTTTGTTGTCTTTTTTTTCACTATTTTAAATTTTCTTTTAATTTCAAAGAACTGGTCTTGTTTCGGCTAAATCCAAACATCTTTTATTTGTTGTTTTAATGGAAAAGACAAGAAACAATTCTAGCAGAAGAACCATAAGGGTGCAATCAGTGGAGCACGGATGTATCAGGGGGCGAAACAAAGCAGTTGTTGATCACTTGAACCCTCTCCTGGCTGCTGAGTGGCCAATAAAACATTCTTTTTTTTAATTGTGAATCAGAGCAAACTCAAGAGGTCCTTTAGGATATGCTCATAACTACACACAAACAATATTTGTCCTGATTTCTGTACTGATTTCCTGGGACTAGTTCTGGTGCCATGTTCTACAGTTCCTCCATTCCACTCTCCTTTCCTTCCCTCACCTTTTCTCCCTGCTCTTGTTAATGCTGTCAATGTAAGACCCTGATGTGTCACCTTTTCACCTCCTTCCCTGCATTATGGATCCAGTATGGTTAAATTAAACACAGTAGAAAAACAGATCACAGTGATAAATCAAATAGGACATCAGATGAGATATATCCACAACAATAGGCAGAATGCCACCAAAACCACAGTTTACATTGGGATCATTAAAATTACATTTCAAAGAGCTGAGAATGATGACATAAGTGAATGTGTGCGTGCGTGCGTGCGTGCGTGCGTGCGTGCGTGCTTGCATGTTTTTGACTGTCTTTTATGTCTTCTCTGTCATCGCCACATGGCAATGTCAGGGGTCACCTGGCGTTCTAGGACTCCATATTTTACTTGTCACAGAGTAATGAGTGGGAGAAAGTGAGAAAGAAAAAAAGAAAAAAGAAAGAAAGAAAGAAAGAAAGGTGACTCACACAGCTGTAGGTGAGACAGACACGGAGATGAAAGACAGAGTAGGGAGTCCACAGAGAGAAAAAAATACATTTAACTGAAATGAAACAAAGCTGGAGCGAGAATGCATATTGTGAAACAGTATTGTAATTTTATTTGCAATCCACATCTGTTTCCCTCCTGAGCGCTCCATCTCTCCAGCAGAACATGCAAGCGTGTGCAGTCGCATGCTGCCGCTCCATTATACATTCACATGGCCAGACCTGATATGTCCTCGTGTTTACACCTCTGGAACTAATGACACTGCTTCTGCAATCCTTCAAAATTAACCCTTCGGGTCAACCTAACACAAACACTCACCCAGACACACATATAATACACTTCTTATGAACTCCTGAAGGAGAAGTCAGTCAAGGAAATTAATGAGATGTGTCGGATAATGCGGGGACAAACCAGCCCGTCTGTATGTGGCTTTCCTCTCTTTTTGTGTGCACCGGGGAAGAACTCATCAGCTTTCACAATTGACAAGAGTTGTCCAATTAGTCCTTGACTAAATGAAATTATAAATTATTAAGGCATCTAGGTGTTTGGATAAAGGTGTCACACATCAAAGTGCAATGGATAATCACACTTCTGAAAGCCACAGTCATTAGATTCTTTTACTTTATGATCTGATATTGATTTTCTTTTATATTTTTCTTTTCTTGCATGTATGTCTGTACTGTATGTCTGTGAGTATGCATTCCTGCTCACTTCTACCACATCTCTACCAGAAAGGTCAAGGCACCTGTGTAGTGGTTTCATTCTTTTAGTGAGAGCTATGAGTGTATTCACCCTACAGCGCGTCTCTCCCTGCCTGAACTTAGCAGTAGCTTAAAAAACTATTCTCAACACAGACAAGAGGCTCTGTGTGCCTGGAGGCTTGCTGAGCTGAACAAGCTTCGATGGAAATAGTGCTACAGATGTCTCTCGTCAGTCTCGCTGGATATTTCCTCTTCACACAGAGAACGCTGTGACAACGTGACATTGATCCGTGGGACGATCCTGTTTATTCCAACGCACATTATGCAAGCGTGATGAAATGTTGTCATGTGTTGACCCGGCTGATCCATGAAAATTAAAATAATGTTTGTGATGCCATGCTTTCGGGGTGAAAAGTACCATGCAGGATGCTGACGTGACTAAAGATGAAATCAGAGTCTCCGGATTTAGTGCAGTGACTGAAGCTGTGCAGAGAAATGTGCAGTTCTTCAAAGGGCAGACAAAAGAAGCACTGTTTGTTCTAAGAGGCAAACTAACAAGCGACGAGTCCCGGAACAATTAATTAGCTGTGAGATAGCATTGTATGCATACTCGCCAGCACAGTGAAACTTCTGTAATGAAAATATAAAAGCTCTCCACAGACAAAACAATGCTCCTTTTCAAAGACAAACTTGGACATTTTGTTTTTCTTGTTTGTGTTCATGAAATAGCAAAAGGGTGGAAAGACAATAATTTTGTTGTGGAAATATCAAAACTGGAAAGACGTTTAATACTGTATTTGCTTATTACCTTTACCATTATAACCAGGGCTGTACTGTCAGACACTCTGTTCTGTGTCACTGTAACAGCGCTCGTTATTTTGTAAGCACAAATACATTGTTTTACAAATAGAATGAGCATTACTGCAGGTTCCAAGTTGTTTTAGTTAGTTCTCCTCATGGGAGACAAAGACCATGGGCTGTGATACTGTCCCATGTTTAAACTGAGCCAGGAGCTCTGTTCAACAGCAGTAAAGGCTCCCTTTACACGGACATAAAATGCTTCATAAAGACCCAAAGACCCAGAAAATACAGGAAACAGCGAATATGTGTCCTGGATAGCTTCACCAAGATTCATGCTATCAGTGTGGGTACGTGGAGCATTTTATTGAATTATTAAATTACAGCACAGAGAAAAGGGCCTTAAAATTCTTTTTTGGTCCATTAGTGTAATAGGGCAATCATACCTCTGATACTGTGATTCTTTAAAAAACACAGCTCCCATTCTGATGACTTGGCACTTCCTTCCATTTCTACTCCTTTCATGTGAATGAAACTACCTAAAAGTTGAAAATAGTTCCCTGAAAATCTGAAAAGAAGCCCTCAGCGTTTCCATCCACCAAGCTCCGCCTCCGTTGTTTCATCCTAATACCTACACTTCCCTGCATAAATGTATCATTAAAGTATCATTACGTCTATGGTATCCCCCCAGCTTCCATTTACAGTGACTTTGGTACTGTGTTCTGGGGCTTACGTGGACCCATTATGTCATTAAGTCATTATGAGCTGGGACAGAGAGAAAATAATACCCATAATAGGAGCTACATTGGGCATTTCTTAAGTCTGTACTCCCATCCTGCATGGTTTTCTGCCTATTTGTCTGTCTGGCTGATCAGTGCATGCACTGTGCTTCACATCACATATCACTCCATGAAGCTGTCGTTCACCTAGAAGAAAAGAGTCTGAGATCAGAACTCATCTGCACAACTCACCCCAGAATTCGGATATGCTGTCCAGCCGAGTTCAGCTGTGGCCACCCGAGTGTCCATCACGGTCTCTGTGATAATGAAAGAAAACAAGATAGAGGCAGAAGGACAGTGGTTAGTCTAAAATAAAAAGGGAAGCTCTTTTGAGTATCATTCTGCAGAGCTGAACTGCATTCAAGCCCCAGTGATCACTTGACACTATCATCGATGAACAGAGAGGAGACGGATCCTTCGCTGCGTTTCATCCGTCTCTACAAGACTTCTGTTAAGACAAGAGACATGGAGACAAAGCCTTGGCACTTTGCTGGAAGGAGTGCCTGTGAGCGCCTCTGTCACGCTGTTAAATGCTGAGCTTTGTATTGTGTCCTCTGTGCGACCATGAAACTATATCCTGCCTTTGTTTCTCTGCGTGTGTGTGCATGTGTTTGCACGATATGCAGCCATTTGTGCTAAAATGGGGGGGATATTTCTGTATGTGAGCGCATCACTGTGCGTGCTAGAAACACTGTGTGGCTTTTGAATGTGGTCAAAGGTGAGTGCTGATTCTTGTACAGTACATCAACTTGAGAATTGTTTACCCAAAGAAAAGTGTGTTCACGAATTTGGAGGCAACACTTTTTTTTTTTCACTTCTAGTCACAGAGGGCTTGATAGCAATGACAGGGAACGTCCATTTTGCATCAATTTCGACAGTAACCTCCATGTGTTGCTATGTTATATTTGTAACCATATTATGACACTAATGACACATTAACTTTTGTCAGATGTCTTTCCCGAAGCCTTTACAATCCCTCAGTTCTCTCTATCTGTTGAATGTCTGGCCAAGGTTTCCCCTGTTCCGTCACTGCACTTTTTTTTGTCTCTCCATCATTTCATTTTTTTACCACCATCAAAAATGAAATTCTCTTCTGAAAGAGTCTCTCCTGGTTTCTTTTAACAGGCTATTGTGCTACTCAATATGGGCTAGAGAAATGTAGAAAACAGGCTCTGCATGCCGTAAGTGGTTTTGTCAGATTTTGTCAGGAAAGTCAAATACCACTGTAGCCAGTGGCCACTCATAAGTGTTCAATTCTCAGTGATTTTCTTAACATTTATGCAAAATCTCAAGATGTGCCTTAAATGTCTATATACTACAGCGGATGCGCTCTGGGAGGAGACAATAGAAAGTCAGAACCTCACTGAGTGAAATTTGGCATGGCGAGCAGCGGGTCAGAAAAGATTTGCATTTATATATCTCACTTTGGAGTCATCCTGCACAAAATGTCGTATCTATGAGACATAACAACGGGGAGATTAGCCATTCCTTTGCTCTTCCTTCCCTCTTGCTTATCCTCAGTGACACACTGTAGACAAATCTGTCTGGCAGCTCACCCAAGAAGTTTGTCAGCTCTGTTTTGATTAATATCTGCCTTGTTGGCACACTGAAATCTGGAAGCCTTATATAGCTCCAGGAAAGAGAAGAGAGGTACAGCAGTTGTCACGTATCTCACATCACCCTGGCTTCTCCCACCCTTTCTCCAGCTCTCTTTCACTGACGCATAGATTTATAGACTGATGGACTAGGTGACACGTTGGCCTTAGCGGTGTAATGATAGATTCATAATTTCCCCAGTAACAGACAGTTTATTCTCTGGCTGAAACCTTCAATCTTTCTGAGAGTGAACAAGGGCATATTTCACATTTTCCTGATGTCCCCTGCCACTACACACCCTCAGAGTTGTTTGTTGTGGCCAAACAGATAAAGACTGGGAGACAAAGGTCTGAGTGGTATGTCTGGGTGATGATCTGTTGTAGATAAGCAGGAAATGTGGGAATTTTAAGAGGAAGTGTGTTTGCTGTGTCTTGTGCTTGGGCATCATCCACTATCGCAGGCCATGGTCGGCTGCCAACGCCCCTATATCTTGTTGATGAGGGCGAAACCTCGCTCTGATTGGATGCAAAGACACAACGGACAGGTTGTGTCCTTGTGCGTTTCCCTTGCTCAAGAACATGTGCAGGAAGATTCCAGGTCCTTATCACTCGTGAACACCCACTATCTGTTGCTTCTTTGGAATATCACTGAACTTGCAGTGAATTAGAAATCATTCCAACTGATGGGGGCACTCGAGACACTGTCATCTGCGGTTCAAGTGGTCTGGTCTAAAAAAAACAAGTAGAATGAGAGACACACCACCGGTAAGAAAGGAAAGAGGCCTTTCATTCTCAGCCTCCACTTACCGGGAGAAACTGTCCTCAGACATGAAACCAATTAGCCTCTGTAATTCAACTGCACAAACGCACACACTCACATGCTGCACGTGCATACACACATTCACCAGCCATCTCAGAGAGCAATTTTCTGTGTACACCTATAGTGACAGCCTTGTTCACACCCAGCCTCCATCAGAGTATTTCAATTTCCCTAAGATCAGCCGTGCCTTGTCTGGTTTCCACAGCCAGCCAGCTCCAGCCTGCCGGTACCATACTGTACGACTTGCTGTCAGCTGGGGAGATAGGAGCATGAAACAGCCCCCAGCGCCAACCAGCATTGTGGGGACTGCCAAGGCTTTCTCTGGGGAAATCACAGAAGCTTTAGTCAAATCACACAGGCACTTGGTAGGGCATTTTCCATTTCCTTTTGAGGGGAGGGGGGGGCATAAGACGGTGAACGCAGAAGACAATAAAGGGTCACAGGCCCACTGGAGGGATGGCTGAGCTGTGTCACATGACCCGATGTCTACCATTAGCAGAATTTTAGAGTAGCGGATGCGTAAATGGGGTATGCTAAGTGGTTATTAGTAACGGGGTGGGGCTCACACAGCCGTCATGCCGTAGCTCACACACCTGTCCACTGGCCCTGGGGATTTTGAAAATGTCCCTCGGGTATGTGTATATGTGTGAGTTTTAAATGAGCTGTTATGTGGACCGTTCATCCATTTAATCATAAGTGGATTTGAAGAGTTTCATTTTAAAATGAGCTGCCCACATTAATTAGGAAAGCCGGCTCTTTCAAAATTACAAGAGGCACAATTTCGTTTATCGCTGAAATCCTATGACCTGAGCTTACGAAACAATTAGGTTACAGAGGAATTCGTCATTTATGTTTATTTTTGGGGGCTTTTTTTAAGAGAGAAAAAAACAGCTAAATGGCTTTGGTCCACTTTGTATAAAAGCATCATTCAGATAGAGACATAAATGAATATGTAAACATTTTGGGATCAACTATTTCTCTGGTTAATGGATATTTCTCCAGACCTGTGCACACAGTAAATTACTAGGACAAAAAAAATGATGCTGAAACAGCTGGGACACTGATTCATCTCTGCTCACCGTCTGTGTGTTCCAGTAGTTTAATGCCAGGACACTCCTCAGCTAAGACCATAAAACCCTCGTAAAAACAATTAGTCCTCCTTTTTCCCTGGCTCCTTGTTTCTGATGGCAGTTCTATCTGACCGTGCATCCCATTACTCTCTGCCTCTCTCTCATTTGGAAGGCAAGGAGAGACAACAGCTAGCTATCGTCCCTCATGTTTGGAGGGTAGCCCAGAATGTTTTCTCCCGCATTCATATTCTGCTATGTCAGCTCCACCTGCAAGCTCCAATAAATTAAACTCTGCCAGGTTCACTAGCAGTTCAGTCTGCAGGAAAATTATTAACAAAGAGAGCTTAATGTTGACTATGTCACCATATCCCATAAATCTATAGGAAAACAATAGCTTGTAGATGTCAGAGTAGCCGGTCTTAAGTAGCTTCAAAGCACTGTAAGGTTTTTTGTTTTTTGGGGGTGTTTTTTGTGATTACATGAATGAATATTGGCGTCACTTAAACACACAATGGATGTGGGTTGTCCCATTGTGAAAGGCCTCACTCGTCAAAAACGAAGGAGTCACAAGCCAAGCCAAATTTGAGGCCCAACCAACGACCCTACAGCTTCCAATTCCAGAAAGCACTGCTCCAAGTGGTAGATCAATACCAAATGGTGGGCTGCCTCCACAGATAGAGAGAGGGGGTATCGAGAGAGAAGGAGGGAGAGAAATGAAAGAGCTAGAGAGACTGCATTAAACATTGATGGGGCCTTGTGTTACAGATCGATAAGGCAGCCCCCTTCACACAATTACACGTCAGCATGCAGTCGCATGATACATCACATGGACACGCATGATTACATATTGCCAGCACTTGGGCCAAAGAGCGTCCGTGGAAAGGCCGTTCAGAGGGGGAAGAATAGGAACGGATTGGCCAATCTCTTCACCCTCCTTAAGCCTTTATGTATGACTTTAATTCCACAGTTTGCAAGTCAGAACGGCAACATGTCTAAGTAATTCCCCCCCTTTGTTGCCACGTCTGTATGATTGCATGGCTGCTGGTCGATAGAACATGTGCTGAAGCGCCTTTCTGAAGCTCCCTGGCTCCTTAGTCGATATGGCAGACAATTCTCCACAGGCTTTCCCTTCCCATCCCATAACACATCTTTTCCATTCATCTATCCTTTAACCCCCCCTTTTCCACTAGGTCCGTCTGCTCAAGGATGCTGGTACACTTTGTAATTCAATGAGACAATCATGTCCAGATGCTGGATCCCGGGCCGAGAGGGCCTTCTCTTTGTGATTGCAGCTACAAAACTGAAATAAGATCCGAGGGCCTTGAATGACATTATTTAAGAGGGGTTTATCTTTTCTCAGAAATGGAATCAAGATGGAAGGACAAAGACAGAGGGATCGAAGGGGAAAAGACAGAAGGGAAGGCAGAGATGAAAAACCGAGAGGAGAAATCAGCGGGATTGAAATGAGCACTTAACAATGATGAAGCCCCATGGTAGCCTGCTGAGGCTGGCATCTTAATATGGGGCTGAAAACAAAGTGACAAACAAACAAGAGCAAAAACTGCAGCGTCTCCCCAACTAATCAGCAGTCCACTCTGGGGATTCATGAATAGAGGAGGAAAAAAAGGGGTAAAATTTCTGACAAAAGTATTTTCTGAACAAGTCTTGTGTTTGTCACACAGACACCGCTCACTCATTGCTCCCTGGGAAATCACGGCAAAACAGATTGCCTAGTGGACTGGAAGCTATAGGACCTGACCAAATCCAGCATGGTCGAGAGCCTTGAGCTGATTTGAAAAGTGTAACTGGGTTTCATGGCAGAGTGCTGCTTTGGGGTAAAAAGAATACGCAAGAGGTGATATCTTTGATTGAGTCGCTGTGTTCAACAGAGGAGACAATCCTTGCGAACACAGATGTGAGAATTTTCTAATCTGTGCCACACCAAAGCTGTGTCACTCATACAGAAGGCTTTTCGCTTTAAATAGAAGATACAGAACAGTCAACAGAAATACATCAAAAGAAATATGTTACTCCTGTGTCTCCCTGAAGACACAAAATGACAATGTGGCTGATTTGAAAATTGAACAAAAAATAATCTGGCATCCTCTGAGACATTGGCACGGAGTGATGGGATACACAAGTCCCTCATCGCTGAGCCAAAGACAGAATTAAATGAACAGCCTCACAAATCACAGCTCGCACACATGCACGCACTCACTCACACACACACAAATGTATTAACAGTGTGCTGGGCTTGCAGTCACTCGCTCTGGCTGAGTGAAAATAAAATTTTCAGCATGAAAGAAGACGAGGTCAGTATCAGAGAAACGGAAGAGAAAGCCAAGTGAGGGAAGAGAAGTGATACAGAGGAGGGGAGCGGCGGGAGCCAAATGAGATCAGCAGCAGATGTTAGGAAGAACGCCTCAAAAGATAGGGAAAATTAATATACGTGCGGTATCCGCAGAGCCTGATGAAATTATCCTATCATCACAGCAAGGTGACATCCTCCTGGCCTACACATCTGAGCTGCCGCGTCGCATAAAACTTGAGTTTCAACCTCACGGCACTTCGGCACTCTCGCTCGTTGCCCACTATTACCGGGCTGTAATGGAGCTGCCAGTGGAAGGCAAGCAGGGAAACACAACAGCCCCTCCGGAGGCAGCAGAGGTACACAGTCAACACACACACACACACACACACACGCACACACACAGCCAGGGGCTCACGACATCTGACGCATGCATCTGACCATATCTCAGTGGTCAGCCACTCATCGCACTACAGGCCGACACAGAAACAGTACTTTTCTACACGACCACCCCCTCCCCATCCCTGCTTCACACTGCTCCGTCTCTCCTTCTCCCTCCTCCTTTTCTCTCATTCTATCTTTCTATCTCTCTCTCTCCCTTCTTCTCCCCTGGTCAGAGGGAGAGAGGTTAGGCACATCATTTGCATTCATTAACATTACATTAGCAGACAGAGTGATCTTTAGAAACCAGGCTGCCGGAGAGTGTCATCTTTAATTCATCATAACCCCACCAACCACCCTCTCGCTCCCTCTTTACCTCCACCTTCTTCTCCTCCCTCTTTCCACCCTCACTCATCAATGCCTCCTCCTCCCCCTTCCCCCCCTTAATCCCAGCACATCCTCTCTCCTCCTCTTCTGCGTGTGTTTCCTCACTCTCCATTTACTGCCATCTTTCATCTTCTTCACTTTCCACCTTCTAGCCCTCCATCACTTTCTTTGCCTTCTCGGGTCCACTCCTTCCCCTTCTCCCTCTGCCTCCTGTTAATGACAAGCTGCAGGGGGAGTGTGAGCTCTTTTTCTACTGGAGCCCTGTGTGAGATAGGAAGGAGAGGCGACACACCCTGAAGGCCCGCACACACACACAGGTCAATCTTCTGGCTGTAAAACTGGTCTAGGAGGCAAGACTGATTGGAAGATCACCAGGCTTTTAGGGTTAGGACTTTCCAGTGTAACTGTCTGACCTGTGTTGAGATCTAAAGAAGTACAGCTTCCAATCAAAAAGCTCAGCTTCAGCAACCAAAATATTTACTTTCTATCTCTTTTACTGCTTTATTTGTATTTGTGTTAACATAACATAAAATGTTTAATGTTGCCTGAAAGTGCTGGAAGTAAGTACACCAACGTCTTTCTTTCTCATTCTAATTATTACCAGACACACTCAAGGAAAAATCTGACTAAGAATTAGTACTTATGGGTCTATCAAGCCAAGCAACTTAATTAATTACAGCACAAGAGCAAAAGACTCGCAATTAATCATATTTCTCCCTCACAAAAAACATACAAGGGGAGTGAGGAGTAACACGTATAGCTAAACCACAAAATGGAGAGTGCTGGCTTCAGGGCAACACACAGATTAATGTCAGTTGAGCAAATCTTGAAAATATTCCATAACGTATATATAAATATCAGTTTCAGCCCAAACAAGCGGGGATATTAACATTTCCATGAAAAGGTTAAATTATATCAACATAATCTTGTGAAAAACAGTGTTCAGCATTCTGACAAAGGATATGTCATTTCAAATGTCTTTTCTCTCTCCGCTCATGACGCACACGACAGAAATATGATCGCCCTTCCCGTGGATTTTCAGAGTGAGTCTGGCAATGATGGCACAGCTGAGGGAGTTGCACAGTTACTTTAGTAGGGCCGTCATTTAATGGATTCTCACAGGGCCCAATCAAAAGCCTGCAGTTGTGTAGTTTTTCCCCACTTCCATATGGTGAGGCTTATGCTTGTTAAATGCTAAAGGCTTGTTGGGGAAAATACGAATCGTGGTGTCTTTGCTTCCCATACCACATTACTTACTGTACTCTCATATATTGTGTGCCCTTTTACATATGTCAGAAATAATGTTATCTAATCTAGTCTTTAATGGGAAAAAAAACATTCTTTCACATGTGCATATGCTACATTGCTATCCCAGGTTAACACTAATTTGGCACACATCGTACAGATATACTCAACAGTAACCCATTTTCTAGCTTGCAGTAATGAGGCCAGGATCTGCTCAGGTTTGCGGGAGCAGCAGACCAGCAGCAGTGACCAAGCAATAATCCAGATGGAAGCAGCGCTAGCCTCCCACAGCCATCACAATACTCATTACTGCTGATATTACCTCAGCCGGCCTGTCTGCTTTTAAGAAACCTGGCAATTTGCTGCAGTAAAATGAGGTAATTACAACTCTTATCAGGCTCCTCACCTCACAAAACAGCATTTAGAGAGGGGGGAGACTACTCCCCAGTGGTTCACTGGCTGTGGAACAAGGCTTTGGCTGGCTTCCCAATCACTCAGCCACACCCACTCACTGTCATTTATCCTCTTTGCTAGTCCTTCTCCTCCCACTCTCCTTTCTTTCCAATAAAAACATTAAAAAAGCAGAAATTTGATCACTCTAATGACACCAGTGGAAGAATTGCCCGATCAATGCCCTAAATTAAAAGTGCAGAGTGGCTGATGTGAACTATGAAGGCCAGAGGAGTATCACTTTACAGCACAACAACTACACTACCGAACTCTGTTTGTGTTGGAGAGCGAGCATGGAGAAAATCGCACTGAAACATAACCTGTTTCCCCCATAAGGAGAATGGCTTTACAGTGAAACTCTATCCACTTTAGCTTTGACATTTCTAAAGTTCTCATATGTAAGTTAGACGTTGCCCCAGCTTGGCCCTAAAATCTCTTCTTCTGGCCCGACAGAGAGGAACCTCCGTGGGGATGCACTGGGACTGTGTGAGGTTGACATTTAGCAGTGTAAGTTATGGCTAATGGCTATCTGGGGTGAGGAGAAGCATCTTAGTTTTTTAAACAGGCTGAGAAGTAGAGCTGAATTAACAAAATGATGTCACTCAATTATCTGAAAAACTGCAGGCCTTCCTTCTAATTAAGATGGTGCGGATTGTCATTTGCTCAATACTGAGTGTGTGTGTTTGTGAGTGAGAGAGACAGAGAGAGAGAGATGCACATTTTGGGGAGTGAGAATGACACAATTGCACCAGATCTCACACAAATAAGAAGTTAAACACATGATTAAATGAAGCTAATGTAAACATACACAGGATGTCTCGGGTAATATCCATTTTATTTGCCTGGTTGCGTTTTACACCAGCTGCGGGCTGCGAACACTGACAGAACTGATAATCTGTAATATGTGGACCAAGTATGAACAGCAGAGAGAAACGGACAGTAGGAAGAAAGGCAGGTCAAGGTCACATTTATATACAAAGCACCTTGTAAACACCCCAAATACATAAAATAAATAACAATAAAATACAGAGACACGATAACATAAAAAAATTATGTCAGTGACGATTAAGAAAGATTAGATACAAATCATTAAGAAAGAGGGAGAGTGACGGGAAAGAAGAGTTTCAGCTCATATGAAGACAGATGCTGAACAAGATATGGGCGGAGTAATCAGAGAGACGCTGCAATGGCTAGGGCATCGTGTGGCAGCGCCCTGTGTTATCTTATCCAGGAACAGATCTAACCTTAGCTGAGCGCATCGTTTCTTAGAAACCAGCTGACCTCATTTCGGTCTCACTGCCTGGATATACAACGACATGCTCTGTTCTTGCAGCATTTATGAACTGTCGAACACGGGAACAAAATGCTCTCAGACAGGAATGTCACGCCATGTAGGGGGGAAAAAAAGGTCTGAAAGAGAAGTCACACATGCGTACACCTCCGCTGGGGCGTCCTCGGTGTCTGAGCCGAAACTTTGGCATTCGTCAGAGCAAAGTGAAAAACTTCCAAAACACGATTGAGGAAAATTAATACAGCCTGCCCTTTTAATCCCTGAAAGAATAACTCAGAACTATTTATCCTCTGTCGCTGCTAGTTCCTCCCCAAGAATGAGGCAGTGAGCTACTGAAAAGTAATAAAGGAGACTGTGTTCAAGGGGCAGAGAGACAAATACCAGCTAGCTATATCCAATCTCATTAAACACTGTTGTAAACCATGTTTGGATGCACCAAGAAATTGACTTCTGCCTCCTGGAAAATTCTGGCAGAAAAATTGGCAGAGTGTGTTCGCAGACTATAGAGAAAAGATGGCCTTGAGGGTTTGATGCCATGCTCCGCCGCCGTCTCAACCGCGGCAGTAAAGAGACGACCTTCAACCACCTTGAACCCGCCGGAGCTGAATTTCAATAAAAGTCAAATTATCAGCCTCGCCCATGGGGCTTCAGGAGAGGCACTAAGCTTGAATTGACTGTGCGTATAAGACGATTTAACAGTCATACGGAGGTGTGAGCGAGTCAATCATCGGATGGTGCCTCAGTGGCGGGCAGCGGTTACCGTACCCTGTCAGGAGAGGGTGCCACCGGGACTCACCGCTAAGCGTTTTCCACGGGTGCCGGCACACACGCGCAAAATTACATTATGCCAACATGCGATTTGTAGAGTGTTATTCAATTTAGCCATGTTTTCCCTTGACCGATGTAGTGAGGTGCAGGTAATTGATGCCTCAGTTCCGTATTCCCCCGCTGCACGCTCTGCACCGCGGGGACAGAGCTGGCTAAGCCGGTGTGAATGAGTGGAAACGCACAGTGAGTTCTCACTCCCTTAGCCGTGTGTGTGTCTGTATGTGTGTGAGGTGTACTTTGGGGATCTCGTTAGTGCGGCTTCGCCACACACACGCACACACACACACACACGCATGCACGCACACGCACACACACGCACACACACACACACACACACACACACACACACACACAGCATCGCCACAACACACTCACATAAACAGAGAATATATTCCAGAGAGTATGGCCAAACTGTCGAGGACCACAGACCTTTTCAGGTTGAGATCACCTCTAGTTCTGCCTCTCATTCTCGATATTTAGCTGTATAAATATATATATATATATATATATATATATACACACACACACACAAACATATATATATATAAAATAAGGCACACCCCCTCCTCCAGTGCCTCGAAGCAAACACAATGCATTCCATTAAAAGCAAACACTAAATCTACCTTCCTGCAGCATATGCTCACATGCCCAGGGAAGTCTATATATTTTTGGAGATGGGCTTTGTTTTTCCTCTGGGGCTTTGCTGGAGTCTGAATTTCTGTAGCGGAAGTAGAGATTGAAAACAGTCCTGAGGCTAAAAGAAGAACTTTCAGCAGAGGATCTTGACCTTATAGGATGAGGCTGACAGAGGTGAATGAGATTCTCCAATGAGAATCTATAAAAGGAGGGAAAGAGCGATAATTTCTACCTCTGGGAAGCAGGACTGAGACAGACCCTTTTGGGGGTATTTGTCTAGAAGTCTCTGATCCTGCAGTAGAAGGGACTAGTACATGGCCTCTCCATGCTTTTCAATACTTCTGTGGAGTTGGGGAGCAGAGGCCCTAAGAAAGGGAGGTTGAGTTTCCAGGAGGAATATGTCTTTGATGTTTCTCTTTTTCATGCTGCTGCTTCTATGTCTACCAACCACTTGCCCACTTTTTGTTTTCTTTATTCTTTTTCTAATCAGTTGCTTCTCCTTCATCACACCCCTCTCGCGCTCTTCTGTCTCCGAGCCACTCCTGACTGCAAAGTCACTGCTCACTGAAACACTGAACTCTCCTGGGAGAGCAAATGTCATTTCACACACATTACATCCAGGCTGTTTTGCCACAGGGAGAGTGTGGGTATAATTTTGATCTCGTGCCACCCACCCACACAACTGCAGCACAGATGCATACGCATGCTCTATTTGACCTCTTCTCATTTGGCACTCGGGATGCCTGGGTGCTTGAGCTCTGGCCCAGAACGCAGCACCAAATGTCACAGCAATCCGGCAGAACCAGCAGGAAACACAAACATCAGCCTTCCCTCTGGTCCCCTCTGCTCTCTGTACAGTAACAGTGCCAGTACAAGCTGTCATCTTTCAGGTGGCCAACCGCTAAAATCACATTTTTTTTTCTTTTTTCTTATCCTGCCATTCCTGATCATCTGGCCAGTGCTGTGCTCCTTGTTAGTACCATGACTTAAAAGACAAGCTCTCTCTTTTTGACCTGTCACAGCTCCTTCTTCTCCACCTAAAGGTGAAATGCAGGACCAGAGGAGTTGTTTAGTTGAACACTTACTCTAGTCTTCCTGACCTATCGATCCTTAGTCTGACTGAGGTTTGTACAAGGTGGAATCAATGACCATGGCCAACTCTAATATCAGTAGCTTTACTGTGGTGTGTGTACAGATAAATATATCACATTTTTCTCTCTGCCGTCTTACCTTTCTATTAGATTCATCTTGGATCTTAATTATTCACAAAACTTTTCCGAATAAAACTTTAATTCCATAACCTCCTCAGAAATAAGTCAGTGCTTTTATAGAACACAATACACCTGTGTAAGCAAAATGTATCACTTTTCTTTTTAGGTTTTCTCCACCTCCTGGGCTCATCTCTTCCAGATCTACAATACAGAAACATGGATGTTTAGGCTGATTTGTGTCTCTACTGTAGGTGTGAGTGGGAGAGAGATGTGAGTGCAATGTAAAATGCAGTAAGTGTTGTGTGTGCCCTGCTATGCACTGGGGACCAGTCCCAGCTATATTCCCTGCCTTTACCCTATGAAGGCACCCTATGAATTGTGTTTCACAAAGGGATAAACCTCACTATTAACCTCACTATTTGTGTTTGAGATGAACTGAGATGCTGCTTTCAAAACCCATCATGCCACCAATGGACTTTTACAGTTATCTAGTTACAACTGTTTATTGAGGAAAGAATATAAAGCATTCAATATGTCTGTACTATTTCCAAATGTGTGTATATTTGCTAAATATCACACCTAAATTAACGAAAATAAGCTTAAATTAATTAAATGCTGCACAACAACCTAAAGTTTTGAGACTGTATTCACAGAGATGGATATACGTGTGTGTGTGTATGTGTGTCTGTGTGTGCTGGTCGTGCCATGGGAGCAGGGTGCTTGCTCCCATTTCCTTGCACCATCACCCTTGTTATAAATTTAAGAATCACCAACCGCTTCCAAGACTTTCAGCCGATCGCTGACGTGCTGGAGACAAAATGAGCAGATCAGAGGGTGAAGCTCTGGATACAGAGAGAGAGAGAGAGGAGAGAGAGAGAGAGACGGTCTGTGGTTCTCCTCTCAAAGATGTGACTGCCAGAGGAGAGCAGAGAGACTCCATGCGGCGCTACACTCAGCGGCCCCCGCCAGATGCAGCTCTTTGCTGGTGTGATGTCAGGCGTGCTCCAGGAGCCAAAGTGCGACGCGACAACAGCGCCGTTTAAGAGCCGGGATGCCTCGTTAAAAATGTAGCACCACCGAACCCACTTCAAGCTGTTCTCTTGCTTCACGCGTAGGAAGAGGCAGTGGTGCAGACTCACTTGCAAACACACACACACACACATTCACACACATGCAAATGTGAGAAGCGCTGCACAGCTGTAAAAGCTGTTCCGAACTGATAAATTATTTCTTCGGTTTGTGTGTCACTGGGTTAGAACAGGATGCAGGTGTCTGTCCGCTGAGGCTGGGAGAATGTGCTGGGAGTGTAAATACCTGTGATGGGTGACACCAGTGGTGTGCAGGTGTTTGGAGTGAACAGCACCCCGGCAGGACCTACTGTATTTCAGATGAAACAGCAGCAGCGGCGGCACTGGAGAGAATAAGTGCACCTTTGGGTGTGTTATGTGCGCTGGAGAATAAGCACATAATACTTATCATTTGTTTGAGGCTGCTTGGAATGCAATGCTCGAATTCATTGTGCTTATTGAAACATTTAGACAGTCCTACTGGAGATAATGTATAACAACAGCGCTGATGCAGGTTACCCCATCCATCCTGCTGCTGTGGCTTTTCTCAGTCAAAGTGTAGCGTGCTATACACATTATTAAGTCCCTTGAGGCAGATTTGTTATGTATGATATTGGACTGTATAAATAAAATTGACTTGAAAAGGGGGGGGCTGAAAGAACGGATACGCAAGAAGTATATTAATCCAGAGGAGCCATGACGACTGCAGGTGTTCCACTAATCTCTGCCATCGACCAGCCTGGTGTTGTGAACAGGCAAAACAGAGACAGACAGATAGAGGGGAACGAAAAAAAAGCCTCTGGAGGTTTCATTACAAATGTTAAGTAGAGCAGAAAGGCTCTGTCTCATCCTCGAAAAAAATTAACTCTCAGCCCATGGGGTTCAACAATTCTGTGGCAAAAGATTAGTAGCACTTCAAGGAGACTCTTTTCTTGTTTTGCTGTTACAAACAAATATCTTCACCAACTTTTCTCTCTCATAGACTTCTCACAACACAGAAAAAGCATTTCCACTGATAAAGAAATGAGTGTGGCCCTACTTTACATAGATATTGAGCAGCTAAATGTTTAACTGATATGCCAGGGCTGGCACTTTCTAAAAACCCCAAATGTCCACACCAGATTTTCAAGATTCACCCAAAATCTCTTCCATGTACCAGACAACCACCAACTTAATATTTCCATAACAATTCTTTCATTTAGGTGTCTGAGTTGTATTGTCTGAGTTGTGTTGCGTATTGTAGTTGTAAGTGAATATTCAGGACTGTCCCGATGTTATTCAGGTTTCCAGTGCAACCTGTCTGAACACGTCATTGCAAATCAAACAACAATTTGCTTCCCACAGTCATTTGAATTTCAAATGACAAGTGAGAACCCACATGTGTAATCAGCCGATATCAGACTGTTCTTACTGAGGCTGTTGGGGAGGAGAGCAGCACGCATATCTGCTGTTCCACTCGTGAAAACACAATTCATACCTTTAGTCACGAGCTGAGTACACACAGCAGGTGTTTAAACAAGATAAAGCAGAGAACACTGTGTGGGATGGTGGCAAAGATTTTACCTACTTTTATTAAAGGCAATTTTCAAAATGTGCCAGAATACACGGCACATTTGACAAAAATGCATTTACTCATGTTCATGCTTATGCTGAGCAAATATGACTGGGACCACATGAAGTGTTTCTTATCTTTGCTTGTGCAGTTATTAATGTAGATGGGTATTGGAATGACTCCCAGAGCTTTCACACACTACTACTCCTCTTTTCTTCTCCCCGGGGGTGTTGTTAGCCTGTGTGTCCCCTGACAGCTCGCTCCACATAATAAGGCAGACGGTCCAAAACAAACACAGGTACATAACATAGGTAGTTAAAGAAAATAGAAATAAGGGGAAAAAAAGAAAGAGAGAAAAAGGAACAGAAGGAGTTAAAGGCGGGCAGCTTGTTATCTTTGGCAAGACCTGTGGCTGCTGTGGCTGCGGTGGATGAGTCGCCTTTTGCATCACCAATCTTTTTTTGTTTGTTTTTCCATTACTCTTCTTTTGTTCCTTTTCTTCTGCTCTGGTTCACATATATGCAGTTGGTCATGGCCCTCTCCAGAGGTACAGGGTGATAATTGATGGTGAGATAATGCACTGTGCGATCTCCTATTTCTTCAGCCCTCCTCGTCTTCCCTCTGTCGCTGGCCCTCTCCTTCTCTAGCGCTCCCTCTCCCCAGGTGAGCTGGTGGCTGGGGCTAAATGATGAACAGAGCCACAGTGTCTGCTGTCTCTAATGGGGACATTATGCAGGAGGAAGGGAGAAGTGCTCACACCAGGCTCGTAAATCACACACTCCTGTAGAGAGAGTGTCACTGCAAGGCCTCACTGCTCCACTAACCCTGCGATAGATTCACACACATATACTTATGTATATATATATATATATATATATATATATATATATATATATATATATATATATATATATATATAAACCTATTCAGACACCTTCTAAAAACCGCACATGAGTGCACATATGCAAACACAGATTGTGTATTTGCATACGCAGGCACGGGAGTATGGGTAAATGCACTTACACAAATGCACATCTGCATCTGCGCTGCCACTGCACAGCCCATTTACCTGACCTCCAGTGCGTAGTCACCATTTGCCATGTTACTACTGGGGCACAATTCACTTACATCTGCCCAATGACAGCACCTCTGCCAACGGGACAGTGTGCTACATCGGAGCTTGTGTCAATGTGATTGAAGTTTGACAGAGCAGTTAGGGCATTATTAGTGCTCCCTGTCACAGTCCAGCACACACAGAGGCCTGCCAATGGCACAGGTGAGGTAAACATGGGCTCCATTTAGCATATTACCCATCAGTCAACACGACAGGCAAAGGAGATAAAGAAATGCACACCCACTGTGAGTGGGAAAACAAGCACTCTAGTCTGCCCCGTCTCACAAGGAGGACTATATGAAGGTATTTTGTCAGGTGTGTGCACAGGGAACCCACACACTAACAGCGACAGACACACACACGCACAAACATACACACACTGCACACAGACACATTCTACACACACACACAGGCTGATGACAAGAGAAGGTGTTATTCAAAGTGAAATATCTCCAGGAGATGCCTCACATAGCTAATTGACTGTGATGAGCTGGCGGCCGCATGCCTTGATGCTTTTTTTTCTTTTGTTATTTATCCTTCAATTTCCACTTTATCTGCTCAAAGATAATCTGGAGAAATCCACAAAAATGGGTATTTCTTCTATGTGATTCATAAGCCACAAATCCTTGGAAATATCTCCAACTGCTGATGAATGGCTTACTGCTGCTACAAATATGCTAATCTCAAAAAATCCAGGGTGAGGAATTTGATTTATTATCTGCCTCAGTATAACTACGGCTATGCAATACTCCATTTGACACCTCCAATGATGGAAGTGAAAGAAAATGTCAACTTCCACTTCCAAGACCATTTAGAGAGTGGGGTGGGGAAAAAAATCCTCGTCTGTTAAAGCATGAGTAGCACTCATGGGAGCAAGCACGCTCTAACAATGGTAAGCTTTTAACAGTTAGTGTGTTGCCAAAAGGCAGGAGGCCATGATGTGGCAACAGGGGCTTAGCCAGCCGAGCTGTTTGGACTGGAAACAGACAGCTGGCACAGTGGTGGGGAGACTTGTTTAAATGCTTTCTCCTCAGGAGGCCATGGTCCAAGTTGACCTTCACCGGCTCAGTCAAATGTAGACATGCATAACTATATACAATACAAACACATGCGCTCGGAGGGGTTGTCTCCAGTGCAGGAGCCTGCATGCTCCTCGCTGTGGCAGACAAAGGATGGAGAGAGAAGCATCAGGTTAGCGAGGTTAAGAAAACAATGGAGTGAGACAGGCAAGCAAAGCAGATTGATATGGTGGACAGAAGGGGAAAACGCGTGCATCCGCTCAGCACAATGTTTACAAAGTCTGTCGGTATTTGTCTTACGTCTCCGAAATGGCATGAAGCAACCTTTATCCAGCGTGATTCCATCCCTGAAGATAATGGATTGTGAACACAAAACCTCCTCCTCGTAGCTTGTCATGTGCCCCTTCCTCACTTTGCCTCTTCGGCACACACACACACACACACAACCAGACAGAGACACACACCTCTCTCAACACTCCCTCAGGCAGCAGTGTTAATTCCTCCCAGCCTATTCTCAGTCACACATGGTTGTGGAGGCAGTCGCCAGCAGAGCCTCACTGCTAGATTAACCTTTGCTCTCGCCACAGATCTGTTTTTCAGTGGGACCGGCAGTCGGACAGGGGCCGCGGCTGGCAGATAGTAACTCATTGTCAGAACACTGTCAGCGCTCGGCCCCTGCATTAGCAGCTTTTGAAGAGAGGGGACTGTTGACGTGGGCAGGCTGCCAGCCAAGAGGAAAACCAGGCCTACTGCCCCACACAGCACTTAACCTGACCTCTCCCCTCAGGATGTGGGAGAGGGTGGAGGAGTGCAAGTGCGTGTTGCCCTGCGCTCACACAAACTCACACACACACACACACACACAAGTGAACATCCTTGCTAGTGAGAGTTAAAATGTTTTCTCTATGCTTCAGTTAGTGCATATTTTGGCTGCTGACAAATCCCCAAAGCTTAAGAAAGGAAAACAAAACTGGCACTTTTTTCTCATTTCTCTGTCTCACCGGTGCACAATGTATGATTCCCCCCTCCCCCTCCCCCCGCCCGTGGTCTGTGTTACATTTACCAGAGGAAAAGGTCACGTGTCATGGCAAAACGTAAAGAGTAGCTCTGGAGAAATACAGCCATTGGCATCGGTGTTGCTGAGACAGGAGCAGGTACTTCAAAATTGTGAAAACCTCCAATAAAAAAAACACAGAGCCTGACTTTTATTTATTAATTCCTTTCATATTCAATACTGCAGCAAGGATACATTTGAAAGCAAAGGTTTTCATGCCTACTTTAGTCGGTGGTTCAGCTGATGAATTGATCGGCACGTACAGTAGCAGAACATGCAGTGAGTAAAACCTTCATGAATCAATTGGCTATGAAGCATTTGTTTTAACTGTAACAATCAATACTAAATGCCTTTCACCATTATCGATGGACTATGCTCACCAACGGGTGGACATTCTCACTTACAGCACTTGCTTAAGTGTTGCGATGGGGAAAATAAATGGCTTTAACTTTGACATCATTCAGAGAGAGTCGACCAGACTGAAGGAGAGCGGCCGAGAGACAACGAGTAAATGCGTGATAAAGACCTGACCTGACATAGTGGATGAATTGCTTAACCGAAGGTTTGACGAGACCTTTATGTGGCAGCGGGTCCAACCAAGCTGCCGCTGCAGAGGCACAATGGGCGAGTAATATCCTGCAGGTGAAGAACAGTCAGGGTCCTGCGAACGTTCCTGTTCAACCTGCCACTGTGCACCTCAGCCAAAATCCAGTTTAAATGACTTATAACATGGCGGGTAGGGATAGAGGAGGGAGAATGAAGGGGAGGTAGAGGGAGGGGGGAGAAGGAGCAGGAGCAGCCGCCGGCAGCTTTGTACCTCATTGTGTGGTTTGAATAACACGGAATAGCGAGATAGCGCCAAACAAAAGCGGAACAGGAAAAGGCCAATGGAGAGTTCCTTTCGACAGGCCCACGTCTCCCTTCGCCTTCCACCCCTCCTCCCTTCCCTACCTCCCTTGAGTCAGCCAGGTGAGTCTCTCTTGCTCGGCTGCTTACCAAATGAAAATGCGCTCCTGCCAACAGGATTCCCTAGTGTGTAATGTACTCTTTAGAACACCGTATTCCTGGCTAAGAGTAAGCAGAGGACTGCAGACTCCTAGAACTGAACTTCTTCTCAATGTCGGGACCTGACCAGTAACTGAGCAGGCAGTGTGTATGTGTGTGTGTGTGTGTGTGTGTGTGAGGGATTTGAGTGGAGGCTTGTGAGTGAAAAAGCGATTTGAGTTTTAATGAAGCGCTGATGAATGGGTCTCAGACCCCGGCAGCAATAACTCAAAGCCCAGGCGGAGACACGCGCCTGGCAGGGCTGCAAGCTGCACGCTGTTGGTTCACCGCGGGGCCACGGCACCCGCACACTTCAGCCGAGGACCAGATAGACGTGAGGGATATTGTCAGAAATCTGCTCTGGGTTTAGCTTTGGTTGTCAAGAAGAGTCCAGCCCGGTTTCACAGGACAGGCCACCGTGTGGGTGTGAGCAGATAGTATGTGGGGGAGTATATTGTATGTGCGTATAAAACCCAGTCATGCAGTCTGAAAGCACATTAAATGTTCAGATTGATGTGTCAAACCCAGTGGACAGGATCATATAAAATCCTGGGCCAAGTCTAAGCAAGACCTCAGGCCTGTTCCCCATTACAGAGAATACAGAAAAATCAAAGCACATTATGTTTATTGCACTTCTTGAGTTACGGCATCTTTCATAGCCTTTCCAATAAAAACGTCACAATATTGCTCTTAGTCTTATACAGCTGTAGATGATGTATTTTCCATTTTGGCTACCAACAGCTGTGCAGACTGTAAATATGTAACTGCAGAGGAAATGATCTAGAACTTCTGACTGTGAATGACTTCATATTTTGTAACTGTGTAGCCAAAGTAAAGCTCTACGACATTATGGCAAATTCAAATACCACAAAATGGCTTCATGTAAAATCAGCATGCCAATCAGGCAAAAGCTCTCGTAGCTAGAAATAAGAGATAGAAATGCCTTTCTCCTTATTTTGAAGGGAGTTTCTGACAAGACACTCTTTGACTGTTGCCATGCTGTCAACAGACATTTTGTGTTATCGCCCATTAGTTTGATGAAACTCTGTTACTGTCTATAATAAGCATACTGCCACCTGAAAGGCACAGTTGTGCTCGTCTGCCTCACTTGGTATCAACTTTCTGGTCCATGCAGTTTTAACCATTGACCATCCGTGGCACATGGCACACAGTACAGGCAGCCAGGGACCCCTCTAAAAAGAAGTGGCATGAATCAACCTGAGCCACCATTGCTCAAAAAGCTTGCCTTGGCTTTCAAGACCATGGGTTCTCACAGTATTTAGACCAAATCTTTGCAGTTTAGAGAAAAACAAGGAAGTAGGAGAGCAACACAAAACTAAAAGTCCCATAAAATGTTTCTATTCTGTTGCGTAACTGTGTTTTACTTGCAAAATGAACAAGTGGGTAGCCACTAGAGACTGCAAGCAAGCAAACAAGTTTTCCGCTTGGCTAAATATCTCACAAGAAAAAGAAAAATATTGGCAAGCACACAACAGGTTCATATATATGCTTTAACTGGGATGAGACGAGATACAGGGACGGTAGGAAAATCTGTATTAACTACAGCCTGTGAGCTTCCACAATTTATACTTTCATCAAGCCAAAATAATGTTTACTTTCATCTGAGGCTATAAGCAGCATGTTTTCTGTAATTCTATAATATTCAATAATGCTGTAAGTCTCCCCACAGCTGCAGGTAAATTAATTTGCTTTTGTCAGTCAAGTTGACAGACAAGCCTGTATTTCTGCAGCACTTTTGGCTTTTTCATGCCTGGATAAATTCCGATATAAGTAATACATTTATAACCACATTTAACGCATATGCATAAGCACACATACAAACACACACACAGTTACACACTTATTCACTCTTTTGTGTGAAAGTTTCTACTTTTAATCACAAGCTACCATATGGCACCTTTCGGTGGATCCCCTGAGGCCCAACTCCCAGCCAGACTGCGCAGCTTTTCGGGCAGTCCACCTGTGATGGTTCGAAATCCAGCAGTATAAGTCGGCTGCCGAAAAAAAAAAAAAAAAAAAAAAAACCTCTTCACTTGGTTTCACTGTGGCCTGGAGCCAGCACTCAGTTCAGGAAAGAGCTGGTGGGGGGAGAAAAATGCCAATGACAGGCTCATGAATACTTATGCCATAGTAATTAAACTCTTTCGACTGCACTGTGCTCCCAGTTCCCCTCCCACTGTTTTCCTGTTTTCTCTTTTCTCTTTGCCCCTTGCGGCCTCTCAGACAGAAACACAAATACCTTCCTCCATCGAAAGGACAGCACAGCCAAGAAGCGGCAGATCGCACCAAGGCTATCAGCGCTTCCAAGACAAACCTTGGACACCTTTACTGTGCAGCACCTGTGCCAGCAGCAACACACATCTGCCTTGCATCTGCTCATTACAGGTGATTAGTGAGATGATATGGTGTATTCTCCACCATCTAAATGCTACCCTGCAGTAAACACACAGAGTGTCTCTTTCTCTCTCTACATACTAAACAGCACTTAACTTTGCACTTTGAAATATGGGTAGCTTCAAAGCCAGGGTATGTGTAAAAATCATGTTTCCCATCTGTCCTGGTCTGCTTCAGAACAATGAAAAGCAAACATACTGCATCTTCTTGTTGTTGCTTCTCCTCTTTGCTTGGCCTTGGTCTCTAAACTCCTGGGTGGGCTTAAAAATAACCTGTCAGACATTACACCTACATCACAGCAAAGATGACCCAACAGGCAAACAAACACACGCAAGACTGACTCAATAATCTGCCCACATACCTACGAAAAATGGCATCCTAGAAAATAGCTCCTAGCTTCAGAAAACAAAGTCAAAATGTGATAAGCTTCAAAACTTTTATCTTTTACGGGGAAAATATAGGCAGAGTGACGGCCTGGGCAAGACATTGACATTTCAAACCCACAGGTTTTTGTTCTCTCTTTCCTGGCTTTTTCTTCCTCTCTGTCGATGTCAGCAGTATAGCCGCAAAGCAAAGGAAGTGCAAAACATCCATCTCCTGGCTGTTCATTTAAGTGACTAGGAAGAAAGAGACAAAGTGGAGATAGTCAAAATGTCAAATTAAGTACAATTAAATACATTCCAAGCAACGAGTGCACTACGGGGACAAAGGAAAATTCTATCAGTATTCCTTAGGACAGCTAAAATAAACTCTATTAACACAAGCATTTACAACAGCAAAACGGAGCGGAGTTGAGATATGAACTCATAGGACTCCAAATTGAGAGTCACACGCAAGCAATGGTAGGTAATTTGCAAATAATATCAGTAATTGAGGCAATTAACTTTGTTTTGCTGTGGAAAGAAAACCATTTAGACTCTTGTGCGTGCATGGACACACAGATACACAGACACAAGCTGTCTCACTCTCAGACACAAACAAATACCTGGATAGGATCTCATTCTCCCACTTAAACACACGCAGACACACTAGGCAAACATACCTTCATTGAGAGCTGGATGTGTCTGCACATCCAGCGGTCACGTTGTGTTTTTCAAGTATGTTTCCCACACGTATCTGACTATTAAAATGCTATAACAGCATCAAATGTATTGCCGCTGACAACATAACCCTTATTGTTCTGTTTAATATTTAACAAACGGTGTAAGAATAAAAGGTTTTCCGCAATTAGTGTTGTCTCCCTTATTTTCCTCAGTGCACCAGATGGCGAACCTCTTATTCCTTTGTTAACACATTTTTCTTTAGTGTTTTTTCTGCGTTACCTCAGTCTACCTACAGATAGATGAGAGCTGGGACACAAAGCAGACAGAAAGCATCTACCCCTCTATTTTCCACGATGGCTGCTCTGATAACTAGCTCGCAGTCTTTCATGCAGCGATGCAAATCTCTGCCCAGTCCTCAGGGTAAATTTTTCAGCTCACCTGCTGAGATGGGACGGCCCTCTATCAAAACAATGCCACAACAGACTAGACTAAATGAATTCTGACATGGGACAAAGAGAAGACGACTTCTTAAAAAAAAAAAGAAAAAGAAAAAAACCTTAAGGTATGCATATATTTGTCACGGAGAGGTAGCTTGCTTTCCCAAAATAGCTGGCAGTGACAGCAGCAGTTTTATGCTACTGTTTTCATGTTGTCTGTTCAAAAGTGATCTGAATTTGAAGCGAAAAACCGAGAAAGTATAAAATGACATGTATGTCATTTATATCCTTTGTACACCAGGCTTTTATTCCTCCTTGTAACCATCTATTATTAAACCTTTTGTGACCTATCACTGCATTTTTAGGCTGTCAGATGACAGATGATTTTACTTTTTCTCCTTTCCTTGGAAGAGCATTAACAATAACTAAAAGGACAGACAGACAGACAGACAGACAGACAGACAGACAGATAAACAGATGGCTAGAGAGACAGATAGCGAGATAGATAGATAGATAAATAGATAGATAGAGTTGCAGAGAATCACAAAAAAATCCAGCTGATATCATAATTACCTTGATACAGTAGTATCATCATCCTCTAATGATGCAAAACCGTGCGTTTTATCTCATGGTGAGGGAGATCCTCTCCCATGGGCGTTAAGAAAAAAATCTCATTGCAGGATACATTCTTAGATGTGAGCTGGTTGTGCAGTGCAATATTACAGAAAGGAGGGCAATTTTACTTAAGAATCTAATCATGTTTGTTTCACGCTCAATGAAAGAAACACAGTTGGAGGCTATTTCATACAGGTAACTTGAAAAATAAGTATCCTGGGCCTGGTTGTTCATTTAGGATTCCACACATAGTTGAGACAGCTTATCTACATATCATGTGCCTGCTTTTAGGTCTTTCTCTCTAGCATTCAGTTTCTATTATGTTCATGGCAGTATTTTGACTATTTCTGGGGCTGTGTGAATCCTGAGCTGTGTGATGAGAGACACCATCTCTCCATACTTTTGGAAGTTAGCAAAGGGATGAAGACAGCACCTAATCTGCTGATCAATAAGAGGATTTAACTTCATACAAAAGACTACTCATCTGCATTCAGCGCAGCAGCCACTGAAGAATCCTGCAGAGATTTCTGGAATACTATCTCTTTCCCTGTGTTCTTTTCCGGCCCTGCCTTTCCTCCATGTTCACCTTTCGTCTGTTAATCCCTGTCTTTCATGCCAACAGGAATGGGTGGATTAAAGCTGGGAAAGTATTCGCACAGCACACAAACCCCTCGCACTTTGACAATATATCCTCTCTCCATCCCACCCTCTCGCTGCTGAGCAAACGTCTGCGTGCATGCGTGTGTGGATACGTGTGCAGTGTATGGTAACCTCTACGGGGCTTCCATGTAGGTGTGGGCTGCCTGTGGGTGGTACAGTGCTTTACAACACAGTATAATTTACTGGGAACAGTCCATCACTACTTCCTCTAATCCAGTTTATATTAGGCAGACTTCTGGAGAAACTGTCAATACAGACACACACAGACTGAAACACACACACATTCACTCTCACTGCATACACAGAAATATCCTTTGTCTTCCTCCTCTTTGTCTTGCTGTTTTCCTCTCTCTCTCTCTCTCTCTCTCTCTCTCTCTCTCTCTCTCTCTCTCTCTCCCACACAGACACATACATACACACACCATCACAGCTATGCCTTTTCAACAATTTTGAAGAAGGATAAACACACCTGTTTAGAAAAGACCTGTCTGTCTTAGGCACAGTCTAAACTAAGTTAGCTTTTAATCCTTTTCACTCTCCCCTGTCATTCTTGGGCTTCCTTCAACTGCGGGCAGGGCTAAACCATAGCAGCCATCACCCCAGACGCACACACACACATATACACATATACACATATACACAGGCTGCAGTCTCACTCAGGCTGAGCCTTCATGGGACTGAAAAAGCAAAGCAAGCAGTCTTTCACAGATGACGGGCAAAGACTGGCAGCATCTAATAAAATGGTATTAGACAGTCCAATCTGTCCCATCCATTTAGAGCTGATGCCTCTGCATCCCTTCCCAGCACAGATATATTGCAATATGTATTCATTTTCAGACCACTTGCAGAGGCAAGCACTGCATAACAGCAAGGTGACCCTCTCAGGTCACTCTCACACGCTTGATCAACCACAGATGCACACAAACACACATTTATTTTCAGGGTCAGAGGAGGTGCTATTTCTATCAGCCATTAGTAGTTATATTAACACTCCAAAGTGGCCACCTAACATTTCGAGACCTCGAAGCTTTCAGTAGTCGATGGGTGCTCTTAAGGCACTTACATCTGCAAGCGGAGACACTGAAAAGAAAGAAAGAAAAGAAAAACAAACACGTGCACATAACACCATTCAGTATTCATCTTGGTAACAATATAAAGAGGGCTCCAATGGTCTGACATAACTCAAATAAAAAAAGAGTCTCATAAGTACACAAGTTAGTTTGGTGTCTTGAGTTATATGTCATCATCAAACACTAATACTGTAAATAAACACCAGTGTATACACAGAAAGGCGGGCCAGGGCAGACCCTGGCTATCAAACCCTGGGTTTCTGTTCCAACCAGAGACAAAACAAATAGTATGAGTACTTCAGAACCTCACTGACTGAGTCAAGGGAGATCTCATGCTGCATGGCCCCAAATGACGGCTTGCATTATGTGTCAGGCCAATGCAAGACGGAGCAACATTTAATTAACACTTCTAATTGTGCCTCGAAGGCTGCCTCGATTTAGCGACGGCTTCATCCGCGGCTGATTATGTTGCAGTGATGAGGTTAATGGTGCTAGATACTTGGCTGCTTGGCAAACGGTAAGCGTAAGTGATGCTGTAGGGTCTGTGTTGCCCCTGGCAACCCCATATTCAGGTGCAGATGAATAGGGCTTGTGTATAAGTGTCAGTATATTCACATTACAACCTTTCTAGGGATGTGACCTTGACGAGGCCACATGCTTTATGTGCTGAATCCATTCATGACTTAATCAGGTTACTGAATGCATGGTACTTGTTCACTTTTTTATAACACAGATTATTGTTAGGTTGGAAATGGATAAGCTCTGCTTCTTCCATCCCCATTCCAAGCTAAGGTTGATGTTTGTTACTTTTTTAGTCTGTATGGTTGGAAACAAAGTATTTTGAATTTAACTGTACTTGTGCAGCTTAAACATCTAACGTCTTCCACGGTGGTGAGGAAGATTCATACACTCTGGACAGCTTGCCGTTCTACATGTTAGTCATGACTGTAAGATTAACAACTGACGTTAAGTTGTTGGACCATGCATTTGGAACACACTCAAGTAAAGTAGACAACCACTTAGAGGCTGTTCAGCAGTCAAAAGCAAGTACACACATGGAAAAGCACATTTCAGCGCACCACAGTCGGGCTGTATTATTCTGCCTCACTGAGCTCACTTGACTCTCAGCCAGTATAACTGTAAAAGTCGCCCCCCTGCTTCCCCTACTTCTGTCCACACTCCTACTCGCTCTCCCCTTCCTTGCATCATTCCTTCTCTCCTTCTCTTCTTCCCTATTCAATTCTGGCCCATCCCTCTGTTTCGGAATAAACACTGCAATCCTGAGGCCAAGGAGGCCTTGTTTTATTGTTAACGAATAGCCTGCAACATTGCAAGGCATTCATTCACAACCCTGCACTGAGCAGCCGTTTCCAATGGCCATCCAGTGGAGAAGATGGAATTGTTAGAGTAAAGATAACAGCTGTAAGATAACAAAGACAAACCTGCTAACACAGAAAGAGTCGGAGAGGCACCCAGAGATCTGAAAGCCATTAACTCTGGTGCTGGCTTGGAGGAATGGGGTTTGTGATGGCCTATTTCTGTGGGCTCTATACCTCATCAGGGGCTCTCACCCTAGACTCCACGTTGTGTGATTTATTTGGCCTCAAATTTTTTTTTTCCTTTTTTTCTAAATCAAGTGTGTGCATGTGTAAGCCCAGTTGTACAAAATGTGTCCCACGTATGTCTTCTATCATCCAAAGGCCTGCAGCTTGGTTGTCATGGAGATGGGACACAGGTGCTTCAATGGCTCCTGAGGCACTTGTGATGTCATCCAGGAACAAGAAGAGGGAATTGTCCTGCTCTACATTACCTTTGCATGAAAAACGGCTTAATTTCTGCCACAAAATTATAAGGACTCGGATCTTCAGCTCATGTTATGCTTCGAAGAGGTTGCGGACAAGCAGGTGGACTACAGAGTCCACAATAATGGGTCTATAATGAGACCCAAGACCGTGACTCGTTTCCCTGGCAGGTAAATACAACAGTGGCAGACAACCAATAATGGTGGTTTTCACCCGAGCACACAAGGGCCACTCTGGATCATCCACCATTGTGTTGGATGTTGATGGCAGTCGAAGAGGGGGCCCTTGAATTGGTTCGATTTATTTGAGGACACTGAAAACCAGACATTCAGAGGTCACAGCATAAAGCAAATAAAGTAAAGACTTGGGGTTAATTTTCTGCGTGCGAGTGAAAGTTGGCCAAGCTGTTTTATTATCCCTCTCTGTATCACAAGCATGAAAGGCTTTTGTTGGCTGGGTGCTGATGGGTGAGTTGAGAGGGATGTTGCTTAAAAGCTACTGAGCTCTAGCAGCCGTATGTCTGTCATTGTCTAAAATGGATGAAATTAGGCAATACTTAATTTTCTTCAAGTCATCACAACTGGACATTTACCCTTGGGAACAGACGCAACAGCGCTTCTACATTGTGTCACATACATAGGAAACCTCTAAATGGAGCCCCCATTGCAAAGAAAGATGTTTCAGAAAGATGCAGTTTCCATCTTTGCTTGAAATGATTATTTTACAGACATTACATCCAGCACCACTGCTGAGAAATGATAAGCCTAGGGGCATATAATTCTGATAGATCTTCCAATCTGGTTCTCAACTGGAACTGGCTCACGATTTCCGTCCCGGACCGTTGCACCAAGTATTTATGTATATATAAAATATATACAACAATTTTTGATTCACATTAACTCATTCACTGTTGGGATGACCTCACTCCTCATATGCGTCGATGTAAAGAGAATGTGCTCAGCGCAACAGAGCAGGAAACCTGGGGTTAATGCCAGCCTGTCCTCAGGTCTCAACTCTGAGGCAGGAAATGAGCTGCCGTGTCCACCAATCACTTTAGATAATGGAGAGATTTATTAGAATGAGGTTGCTGCTGCTATGCCAGCTCTAATTAATTTTCCTGTGAGAGCAAGAGAGAAAGGGGGAGAAAAAAAGAATATGAATGAATGTTTCCATGTAGGTTTATGGGTAACATTTATTTTGTTGAAAGCAGCAGGTTAGAACCCGACTTGTTCTACCTTCGTCGTGAGACAATGTAAAACATGCAGGCTTGGCAAACCACGGGCCTATAGATCAGACGGCTTAGCCAGATGGCCCTGGCCAAGCAGCCCCCCCACTCCTCTCCATCACCCTCACCACTAATTAGGATGTTTACATTGGACTGCATGTGTCTGTGTGCAAGTTTAAGAGCTTCCTAAATGAGCAGGGATATTAGTGAAGGGGCTGAAAATGCAGGTTATGCTGAAACCTCATGACTGCAGCGAACACAGTGCGACTTAGGCAAACAGATGAATATACTTGGAAAGTTTTAGTCCCCGAACCTGCGAGTCAATCTGAAAGAGTCATTATAACTTATTTCTATAGCGATGTAAATCAAGGAGTTTCGAGAAGTGGTTTTGTTCTCTGCCGTGATTCACCACAACTCCTGTTTGAAGATAATGAGAGGGTTGAAACAGCTTTACGAAATAACCAAACCCGAATATGTCAAACTCTGCACAAATTCTCTCTATATTTATGTACCCTGAAAGAAAAGGTTTATCGAAATGTGCTGAAGAACACTGTCACACACTCCAGCAGTCCCATATCCACCCTGCAATGGTTATAATAGTGACTCAATGAGAATGACATTGCCTCATCTCCTCTGCTAAATCACTGCCCTCAATTTCTCCATGGGTGACCAGTTCTTTTCTCCTATCAATCTTAACTTCTGCCACCACTTATTTCTTACCCCTCTATTTTATATCAAAATGTTCGAGCTCTCTCTTTGTTTCTCAATGACTTACCTCCCTCCCTGTCCTTTTCAATCTCGTCCACACTCTCTCCTGCGTTGCGGCATGAGCCTGCAACCGCAATGGCGTGATAGTGAACAGCAGGGAAAAATGTTGAGGGTTTACTAAGTGTTTAACATGCAGCCCGAAGTGGCTGTGTCTGTGTGAAAGAAATGTATACGTGTCAAACATGAGTGGCCATAACTTGTGACTAGAGATACTTTAACCCGCTCAGCATAGATCTTTTATTATGTGCTTGTGTGTGTGTTTGTGTGTGTGGGGGGGTATCAGTGTGTGTGCAAGAGAGAGAGAGACAGAAAGAGGGAGACGTGGTGAGTGATTGTTTTTTGATACCGTGCTACCCCTCACAATACATCTTCTGTAACGGCTGGGTGACTGGGCAGGCCTCTTCCTAGATGGTGGGGTGGTGTAAATCAGAGTTGATTTGGCTCCGTGCCACAGATGTGTCAGCTCACCCTGTCCAATGAGGATCCAACAAATAGCATTCCACGTCACTCACATCACACTCCATAGATCTTCTAGACGGCTACACTATCCCCCTGCCTTTTTTAGTGCAGACTCCCCCAGTCTTCAGCTAGTGGGCCCCCGCGCATCACTCCTATGGATTTGCAGCAATACAATGTCATCTCTCTTCCCGTGGCCCCTCAAACAGGCCTGTCAGAGTGTTTCCACTGGATCAAAAGCCCAGATGGCTACAGTCAGCGGGAGTGGGAGGGAAAGCCTCCAGTATAAAGACTGGAATGGAATCAGATGACACGGAATACGCTGGGTTCAAATTCTCATTGTGCCTTAAGAACAGAGGGACAGCTCTGCCTTCATTCATGCGCTGCTCAAACAAATATAGCATGATATGGGGAGGAAAACATGATTTTAACAGTGAGATGGTGAATCACTGAGAGAATCCCTTTATTTTCCTCCCCTGAGCCATACCTACTGTTTCTGTGCCGCAGTCATATTTGAGGGGGAAGTGGAGCACTGCTCCCGTTTCTGTGTGATTGTGTATCCGTGTGTGTGTGTGTGTGTGTGTGTGCTCGCTACCAGGCCTGCTCAGGGTGTGCAATTTCTCCAGTGACCATGACAGAAGAGCAACTGTACAAAGTGTGCAATGACAGAGCATTGTATGTCTGCGCCGCTGTTCTCGTCCTAGCCTCTGCAGCAGGACAAGCAGAGCGATGTCACGGCAGCGGAGCGGCGTTCTGCCGACATGTCGGGTCATTCAATGCGCTCGGTGCCTCAGGAGGGAGCATGACAAGACCATGCTCCCCACTTCGTCCACGTCCTTCTCATCTCCGTTGTTCTCTCTCTTTCCCTTTGCCTCCGACCGCAGGCCTCTTCCTACTCCTCCTCACGTTAGCACGTTTTTACAAAGTGCCACCCAGCATCCTCAGCGTTCCACCGCCCGCATACGCAGCTGGTCTCCCCTGACTTGTGCACGACACAACTGAGATGGCACAGGCCTCGAGGTAAACACTAGAAGTTGGTGTATTAAATTATCAGCATTGCTGATATCTCCACTACAAACAGAGAACTCATTTTCAAAAGCTCAGAACCGGTACTTTGTGGTCGGAGGATCTTTGAACATCAAAGAATCAAACACTGAGCGATGAGAGAAACACAAATGAACTTACATGCATGCACACACACACACACACACACACACACACACACACACAAACACAGATACTGGGGAACATCTGTGATCAGCATTAGTTTGATGGAACTGCTTGAATAAGCACAGAAATCTGAAAAAAATTAGACAATAATAGACAGCAAATCTGAAAAATTATACAACAATGAAGACAAGACAAGGAAAGAAGCGGCCTATGGGCAGACAAAAGGGTAACAGAAACTGAGACGATTTTCACTCCCAGCACTGGGCTGGCTCAGTTTTGTAATTTACTTGTTGGGGCAAAGCAGCACGCCCGAGCACATGGATATAGTTTGAGCAGCAGCCTGAGAGGAAGGGATATTAGAGAGATGGGAAAGAGAAGAGATGGGAGTTGAGAATAAATGGGAAGGGGAGGAAAAATGAGAGAAGCAGACAGGGGAACTCATTAACTTCTCTTTAATAAAGCCCAAGTCACATGGGGACCCTTTCATTCCTTCATCTATCTAGCCACACACACACACACACACACACACACACACACACACACACACTCACACACACACACACACACACACATAGGCACATGGACACACTCACACACGCACACAAAGCAGCACACAATACACTCCAGTGCCACGGAATCACCTCCAGATTATCACATAGACAGTGATCGTTGCGATATATCTAAAATCATTTGACTCCCATTAAAAACCACTAACCAGCAGAACTTCATTAATGATGGGACGTCCCTGATGACATCGATGTTGCTGAGAATGATACAGTGCTGACAATACCCTCTCCACCACATAATCCTGTGAATAAATTACGGGAGTGCTGACAGTGAAGATGCTGGGTGCAAATATTTTGTAGACTCAACACAACCCCATACCATAAAGAAGCTCAATATCTTAAAGCAACAGCACACACGCTTCAAGAAAGTCTGCACATGCAAAAGCGAGGCAACATTTTTTTTTAATCCCTTCCCTATTTGCAAGCCATCTTCAAAGACTAAAAAGGGAAAAGCATTTCTGTGATAAACATTGAAACTGGCAACGGGCCCACTTCCAGATTCCCTTTTGTCGTTATCATTTGCAGGATAAGTTCGCTCAGACTGCGAGGCATCGGAGCGGGGCTAGTATGGTTGGCTACCATAGGGGAGAAAAGCCGGGATTGTGGCATTAAAGCTCCCACTATATCTGAACATCCATGCCTTCCCCAGAGGCCAGACAGCAAGGCTAATTTAAGAAGCGTGGGCCCTGTCAGCTGTCATTAACATGCGTGCTCACAGACGTGCAGAAACACACAAACGGGCACATTTATCCAAAAACACACAATGCGGCTGCACACTCGCCACACAAAGCTAATTCCAGAAATGTGGGAAACTGTCAGAAGTCATCATCGGAGCGTACAAAGCCAACCAACATGTTACACAACCTGGTGCTCTAATAAGTGGAGGAGGAGACAGATAGTAGAGAGACAGTAGAAGAGTGGAGGAAGAGAAAGACAGATAGGCTGCAGAAGATAAACTATATGTGTCTATGTAGACCCAGTTGACTCTGGCATTGCATGAAGTGGATGACCTTCTTGCTTTGTGAAGCTTTGTTAATCACAAGTAAGTGTCTGGCTTCCACTGACTGAAACAGATAGCGGGTATAATAGCTTTTACATATCACAAGAAAGAATTTAAGTCAAGAATTAAAATCTCAGACAGCATATTGACTTATTTCTGTATTTTTTCTGCCACAGTGTGCCCTCATTCACACAGTAGAGAGAGGAGAGAAGATGAGGGGTCAGAGATGGGGAGCGATGTACAACAGAAATCGCTGATGGCACTTGAACGAGGTCGTTAGGGGCATGTTAGATTGTGTGAAGCCTGATTTAATGGATAATAATGCTAGGGAAAAAAGACATGCCATTTCATACCATCAATGGGTAGCAGCAGTCAAATTATGAGACTTTGGTCTTTACATCTGAGACTGTCTGAACTTTGGCCACCTGTCACCAACGCAGCAAATCGGCCATCTGCAAATGAGTCGCTTCGAACTCCGATGGCTGTCCAATTTCACCATGTTTTTCCTACAAATACAAACTGTTATTAAGCTGTAAAGGACAGCTCATGAGGGATGATTTTTTTTCTTCGCTTCTGTCACCCTCAAATCCATCCTGTGATCAGGATGGATTTCAACGCGACATGTGATTTGCCTCCCTCTCTGGGGCCAACTGCTGCACGTCCCATCAGGGACAACCACTTCGATGGGCTGTCGACCGTTTTTGTGTCACATCAGTCCTTCAACGACAGGGATCAGAGGGACTTTCTACCCTGCAATCAAGTCATTCGACAACAAACCTGACGCAACGGCTGCAGCCCAAGCCCATATGGCAGCAGTCTCTGGATTGCTGCATGCAGGAATTCCTTTTCCCCTAACACTGCATGACATTCCTCCTTCTCAGCGTCACTCTATGCACGATCACTCATTCACTCATTTGAGACAACTCGGGGGTTTGGCACCGAAATACATTAGCATTTCAGAATGCATTAGCATACCCAAAGGGAGCTGCAGTAACATTGATTACACGTAACCGCCTGCATTTAGATGCTGCTCTGCCTCTGATCACACACAATATGTCGCCGTTACACCCTTCCCCCCGCTTTCACACACACACACACGCACACACACCTTATCTAAGGGAAGCAGTTCCACCCCCCCCCCCCCCCACCTCCCTGCTGCGAAGCAGGTGCCGTGTTACGATTCTACCTCCCTCCATGCATGTGTGCTCACAGTCACCCCACTCGACGCACACGCACGCAAGCGTGTGCACACTCGTACACATGCATGTCTTCAAAGACAGAGCTGTGAAGCAGAGGTGACAGGTCTCTGGTTCCATGCCATCCTCAGCAAATGTAGCGCTAATTGCCATTCCCCCACTGTTAGAGAGCAGCGTGGCTCCAACACGGGGTCCATATGGACCCCAGGATGGAGTCATCTGCTGCCCGCTAGAGGATCATGGGAAGAGCAAACAACTAAGTAGTGTTGACGGCGGTACGACACCTGAGTAAAAATCACTGCGGAAAATATTGAACTTGTCGTTTCCTTTGTGTGTTCTGGCTCGGCTCGTGAACTTGTGTTTGGCAGCTGGGCACAAGCACATGCAGACACCGGTGCTGTTAGTATGACAGCTGATTAGAGAGATGAGAGATTTGAGTGTGACACCTCTAATGATCTCTTCATCTGATTGACGGGCTAGGCAAGGCTCCAATTCACACATCTCGTCACATCACAGGATTGGTGCACATGCAGCGGAAGGGGGTCAGCATGTCATGCGCACACATACACTCCACACAGGCACACACACACACATGCACCACACATACCGCTTCACCGGCTGTTAGAAAAAGACTATTTGCCTCTATAAAGCCCTCCTGTGACTTCCAGAATATTCCACCCTAGCAAGGCTATTTCCTCCCCTAGTTAGCCTGTCATCAGGGCATTGTACTCTATTGTCTGGGAGCGAGCATAAATGGGGCCCTTTCAGGGGTATTTTCAGGTACTTTCATGGAAGAATGGAGAGGATATTCATATCACATTTCAGTTTTTCTATCGCTGAGCAAACACAGTTTGGGACAGCGCACAGACATGCCTGCAGTGACACGCGCAAAAACACACACCAGTGCTTCCTCCACAGCCCCCAAACGAGTGAGTCAAGTGCATTCCAGCTCGCAGTGATTTCCTGCATCTTCTCCCAACAGACAGGATCCCATTACAAGCGCCTGGCTGTTATCTCTCACAGAGGCAACGGCAAACGTTGTAATACACGTTGCAGAGGGAACGTCCAGGAGGCATGTACAATCCTGGAATAAAGAAAATAAAAAATAAAAAAAATCCTTTGACCAAAATTCAAATGCAGCATTGGATCTGGCAGCTGCTTTCAAAATTGTTTTCCAAAAAAGCGATTTGATTAACCTGCTCCGCTAAATGAGGGCAAACTGATCAGTCCGGATTTCTTAAAGGTGCTGGCACACTGCAGCAGGCTCCTTTAATTGCTCTCATGCTGATCCATCTTGTGATTATTGGCAATTATCTGTCAATTAGCAATGTGCTGATGTCACCAGGATGTGAAAGGCAAAGCAATCAGGAGCTGTTAGTGTAGAAGTGGTGGCCCATACTAATGACCCCATCTACTGTTCGGCTCATACAGAGGACCCCGTGTATGTGTGTGTGTGTGTGTGTGTGTGTGTTTTGTCCAGTAACTAATCTTCAGTGTGACTGCAGCAATCACAGCGGAGCAGGCCTGTCAACACTGTTTCATGTCTACACTGCTCAGTAGGTTTGGGGGCTCCTGAATAGGATACATGTGCCACTCAAAACGACCTTGTTTGAAACACACTTAACCCCCTCCTTTAACAGCCCCCTTCAAAAGCCCCCTTACCACCCATCACCCCAGTGAGGTGCCCCATTTCTTTGAGTCATATTAAAATGAAAGGAGAACAGTCATGTAATATCACTGAATTTTCGATAATTGCTCTATTAAACTGATCTGTGCTTAGGGCCGTGGTGGCACAGCTCCAAAAAAAAATCCCAATACATGGATGAAGAGTCAGAAAAGCTAAAGAGAACATTTGAAAGCAATCACAGACTTGTAATTCAACCCTATTCTGTAACTTAAAACCATGCATGTCCTTGAAGTGATGTCTTTTCAGATTGTTTTGTGGTTGCTTAAGTACCTGTTCTACATGAGACAAAGCCATTGTTTTTCCTCTCAAATGTTTAAAAGACAAACAGAGACACAGGACATGACAAATCATCCCTGCATCCACCAAACGCAAACAATCCATCAGATGTGCACTTTCCTACTCAAATAAACAGAGGACGTTTACGACATCTGTCATTCCCACCCTATTCTGTGATCCATGATATGATCGCAACGCTCATACGTCCCGGATGATCCACAATCAATCTTCAAAGCCAAGGCGACAAACTTACACACACACACGCAGACGCACACACACTGCACACACACACACGGTGGCTTCTTGTTTGCTTTTTGTCTTTTCCTCTTTTTCAGATGCACTATGACCATCCATCATGCTTTTTTCTTTTTTTCAGAAGCCACCACATGATGTTTATTGGAGAAAGTAGATTTTCAAAGCATTACCTGAGCCTCAAATTGATTGAGAACATGTGCAGAAATGCAAGTCACTCTGTTTTTCTACAACTGTCAATAATGGCTGAGAGAATGTGTCCTCTTTCAGCCAATCATTGCCAGGTGTCTGAAAGCCCTTTCAGGGTAAGCGATTGAGTGACTCTTTCTATTTTTTTCATCATACTTAACGCTTGAGTCTGCTTTCACACACACAAACACACTCACACTCACAGACAGAGTGACCTTGTCAGGAGTTGTCTGTTTCACCTTTCCACAGATAAGTCCACAGATCTACTTGGCTTTTTAAATGCAAAAATGATTGCTCTATTTTGGGATTGTTTACATAAAATCAAATTTTGAGAACCTTGAAAGCACAAACATGGCTTGCACCAGGTGGGCTGCGAGGATTTTGATAGAGACCCTTTATTCATTCACAAAGACGAGAGTCATCAAAACACATACCACACAGCTTATGAAAGGAAGCCGACAGTCTCAATATAATATCTGACACACACATACATACACACACATAGACCAACAGGACAAAACAGAAAACATTCCTCTTTTCATCACAAGGTTAGAATAACAGAAAAGATTAAAGGACCAAATACAACAATCATGAGTCTGAAAATCACAGCAACCTGATGCAACCACACACACCCTTTGTAAATACACAAGCACAGAAGCACTGTTCCATCATCACCCTGTAACCTCTTTGGTGCCGTCTGAACATGGAGAACAAAAGCCTGGGAGACGCTCATACCACCGCAGTGGATCTTCATGACTCCACTCGGGCCAGCTAACCCTTCAGTATTAAGAACGTGCTGGAACACGATATAATCACCTGAGAAGGTTTGGGAGGGGCCAGTTAATGTTTTTTTACTCAAACCTAAGCATGGTAATACTGAAATGAAGCCCTTTGACCATAAAATATGGAGAACAGAAACAACAGAGGACTATCAAAGAACCCATGGTACAGATCAGCATTGTGTGATGTATGCCTGTTGAAGTCTCCGATATGAAACGGATTTCAGCAAAACGAAAACCATAGCTTGTGTATGTGTGTGTGTGTGTGTGTGTGTGTGTGTGTGTGTGTATATATATATATATTAGTATACTGCAATTATAGCATACATAAAACAGTATGTATAAGTTTTGTACCCTAAAATACTGTAGTTAACAAATTCCCATCATTATATGATTATGGATATTACGTAACACAGTCTACGGTGAGAGATTTTCAGAGTACAATGGAACCAGACACACACACACACACACACACACACATACAGAGATAGTATCAATGTGATAATCTGTGAGCTGAGACTGTACTTCCTCTTTTAAGAAGTCATTTATCATTTGCTGAGCTTACAGTACAGCTCCAGCACGGGTGTAGAGAATTTATGATAAAAAGAGGCCGACAGTGGATGCTATACGTACATTAATAATCTCCTATCACTTGTACATATATCCTCGGATGTATCTTTTGATATTGTCAGGAATTTCCACAAAAATTAATGCGATGCTATCGGGAACTGCAGGCAGGGAATCCCACTGTACAGTTGCGTTGTGCTCAGCTTAGCGGGGACGTTTGTCATCTTGACACATCATCAGCTGAGAGCGCTGCGGCTGGCGAGGACAATTTGTGCATCTGAGCAAGCACATCTGCTCATTCACCACCACGTTCCACTTTGCTTTGCTTAAAACTACCTGACTGCGTACCATATGTGTGTACAGTGTATTCCTGCAGTTCATCTCTCTCAGATTGGGCAGACCCCGCCCAGACATCGGTGTCAGTCTGATGAGTGGGTGTCTAACAGTGTGTGAAGCTCACATCAAAGGCACGCCGCTTTAAATGCCCAGCCTTGGGAGAGAACAGGGAGGGGAAAAGACTTCATAAGAATAAAGGATGAGGAGGGAGGGAACAATTGGAGGGGTGCATGGATTTGGTACTCCTAAGTGAGTCCCATTACAGAATGGGTTTGGTTAGGATTGTATAACTACCAGATTAACTACTAGAGTTGGGACGTCCTTCATAGATTTTACCTCCAAACCTGCACAAAGAAGCTCACGCCAATAGCACTCCCCCTTACCCGAGTCACAGCACCAAACAGTCTCCTCAGCATCATTTATTATCACTGAGATGCTTTGGAGGAGAGAAAAAAAAATCACACTCCCCACAGACATCCAAGGAGATGTACTCTCACAAAGACACACATACACACAGGCACACACACCCTCTAAAAGGGCTGGATATGCTTTGGGGTTAGCAGCCAGAACCACCAGCCTCCTCATTAGCACAAATAAGATCGTAGGCAGATACAGGCCTATCCCTCGCTCCCCCTCGGTCTCTTTGTCCCTCTCTGTTCCCTCTCGCCTCTGTTCTCTTGCACAAATGAGTCCTAATCCTTGTCCTCTAGCTCGCCTCTAACTAAGAGAGTAGAGCATGGTGCTGCAGAAGGACGACACGGAGGAATATGATACTGTCCTCAACGTCTCCTGCGTCTTCTAAAAGTGCGCGTTCAATAATAATGAGCAAGAATTACGACCTGAGGATGTTTGGTTGGGATGTGACCTCAGGTTGCATTACATTTAACAGACTCCCCTTAGCCCTTTGTGTCATAATTATTCATGAGGGGGCAAGGAAGTTCGACGGGCTGACATTGGCTTGGATAAGGTTGATCAGGTTGTCAGGTGAATTATTAGGAATGGACAAATTATTCAAACTGGCGGGATGTATGGAATAAGTATTAGATGGGTGTTAGATAACTGAATATGACTCACATTGTTTTTTTTTGTTTGTTTTTTTTTTTTTTAAGATTTCCTCTAACACAGAGCAAGACTTGAAGCCAACCCTTTAAGGCAAGATGCAAATTTCACCCCGTCTATTTTCTAGTTGGGGCACAGCCATGCCAGGTGACTGCCGGTAGATCGAGATGCTGTCCACTCATTTCCCATTACCCTCTGTGCTTCAAATCAATAGTTAATTACCTCAAAAAAGCTCTCTTCTTATCCAGCTAGAGAAGTGGACAGCACAGAGCAGACCCAAAATTTGCCTGGCAGAGGGATGCAGCGATACACAGGGTGTAAACTGTCCTCCCATCACTACTACTTACTGGCCCATCAGTGTCCCTCTCAGAAACTGCCATTCCATTTTGCAGCGTGCTGCCACTTCACTTCTCTCTACCACACAATTTTCATTTCACATGCTAATGCAGAGACACACACACAATGAGAAGCAAAAAACACTGTGCACAGTGCCCTGCTATCTAACCACAATCTTTGCCAAGAAGCCAGGTCCTTAATAAGAGATTACATTTATGGTGCGAAGAAGGGCAGGCGGATGTTGAAGTATGTCCACATGTCCTGAACCTGGGAGAGGCGCTGGCTTCTGCTCATTAATAATGGGACAGGCCCCAGGCCCAGGCCCTTAGCTCTCTGTCTCTCCTCATTTCCTCTCTACACATCAAAGCTGTGTGTATGGCTGGGTATATGTGTGTGTTGGACCTTCTGCACTCTCAAAGCTATGTATGTATGTGTGTGTGTGTGTGTGTGTGTGTGTGTGTGTGTGCTTGTCAGTCCCTATGAGAAACAGCCTGTGGAGGAGCCGGCTTTTATTTAATCAGAAGTGGAGCAGCTTCCACCACCATCCGTAATTTCAGCCCTATTAACGTTCTGCCTCTAATTCCTCAGAGCGCAAGAAACGCTGCATCCTCTGGGCTGCTGATTCACTTAAAATGCAAAAAGTACCACCATTTTTTTTTCTGTCTTTCCTTACAGTAGCAAGTTAATGTATTGTACATTTAGGCTTAAGGAGCGAGGGATTTGCTATGCAAACAAAGCGATTCAGCAAGACTCTGTAATGTGTAGTTACCTAGTGTGCGCAGTGAGCTAAATTGATATTCTTATCAGTTTGATTGTGGACTTTTAAAAACTTTCCCACGCACTGAAAGTCACAATTGAAAAAAATACTGCACAGCTTCGTCCGCCTCCTCCCACTGTGAAGTCAGCCTTTGCCCTGCAGTCTTCCAGCCTGCAGCCCTTAAGCCTAAGCCTGAGGGCTTAAAAGTCAAATTAAATCAATATGGGTCCGACTCAAAAACAGATCTCATTATAACAATCATAAATGAAGCTCTTTGTTCCTATGAGCCTGCAGCCCCAACAGTCTCTTTACCCTCTTCCTGTTCATGCCAATGCTGCGTTTATTATGTCTTCAGAAGGGCACACTCGTATTTCAGTTTTGTTTTTTTTTTCCTCGTTGAAGTAAACCCTATTAGGTTTCATAAATGCATCTGTTTTTAACTAAAAAAAAAGCGTTTTGGGGGAGAAGGGCACAGGTAAAGGCGGATGGGGGTTGGAGGTAGAAATAACCAATTACTCCCAGGCAGGAAGGTTCAAGAGAGGAGGTGTGGAAGACGAGAGTGTAGCTTGCATCTGCTCTCAGATTTAATTAAAATTTATTGAAAAAATAGAGAGAGAGCAATCTAGCAGGCAAGAAGAAATGGTCTGGAAGTCAAGCCAACAGCAGGCCTTTGAGGATCTGGACTGGCTGGTGTTGGTGACAGGAGGGGCTGAGATGGACAGGGGCTAAAGGGACCACGGGCTGGGTTAGAAACGGTGTCCACTGGGGTGTAAGGGTAGAGGCCTCTGGAGCCAGGCCGCATGGACAGAGGGAAATAAGACTCGATAATCAATGCTTTCTCTTCTCGCCTCTGAATTCAACACATATCGAAGAGGCTCCCCTTTCCTGCTGACTGAACAACTGTCACCCAATCTCAAGGAAAGGTGATAATGGAGGGCGAAAAAGCCTAGAAGACAGAAAAATAATGAGAAAAGGCACACTCTTCACACCATCATCCTCCAGTGGTGTGGAAGCAGGGTCACCGCGGCCAATCAATTACCAACGTTGCCGTTTTAAGCCGGGTGTGGCACATGGAGTTATCTCTTAAGTTTCCGCTCTTGCACACATTGAGTGTCTGCGTGTGTGCATCTGCCTTTTCAGGGAACTGGCTTTACCAGGAAACAGATGACTCACACAGTTTGAGGTTGAACTGTGTCACGAGCATCGCCGCTTTCACTCCTGCGCTCTAATGCCTTTCGTATGTTGCCGGTGCAGCAGGTCTGCTTATCCCCTAGATCGCACAGATAAGGGCTTAGCCCCTCGTCCCACAGTAAGCCACTTGCATTGATAAGGGCCAAGCACGAAGCGAGACGGACGGCAACCTAACACTGCTGATAGCATCTCCACAGCAAATGTGTGGAACATGGGAACATGTGGAAGACAACATGGTAGAGTACAGGAAATATCTGCTTGGCAAGGGAAAACAATTCTGAGGAGCACTGAGAAGAAATGAAACAGGATACACAAACATAAAAACACAGCACCATGTGTAATGCTTTCTCTTCACTCCCCCCTGATGCTACCCGCTCTCACACCGGGATGTACACAAAAATGCGCACATGCATACCAGCCCCCAACCTGCATCCACCATCTGGCCTTCCCAAGGCTCAGATGTCTCTGGGGTAAGGTGAGCTGTGAGCAGGGAACTCTGTGTGCATATGTGCTGCGAGTGCAAGCGTGTGTCTGAGAGTGAGAGGGAAGGAGAAACAGAGCCAGCGATCATATTAGCCAGGAGACAGGAGATACACACTAGTGTAAAAGAAGAAAATCTGAGCAGACCACAGTCCCCCGGCTTCATGTAAGCACAAAGCTTTCACAAAAAAGGCAGCGTAACATGTGCACAACATTGCAGGTACATGAGCCGCAGGCGGGGGTTTGCACGGGGGGTCGTCATAGCCGGCTAGGCCACGTAAGCGCACCTTAACACCGAGTAGTCCTTTCACTGTGGGCAAAATAAAACCTCCATTATGGGACGAGGGCATGTCGGCCGCCCCTGCCAGCCATAATGGCTTTAGTACTGTACTGACGACGCCAGCACCCAAACGCATAATACACACAAACGTGCTACGAAACGAGCGGAAAATTGAATTCTACTTCAGGTGGTCCCAGGTCAGCAGTAGTGCCCATGGCCAAAATACACTCACACACTCATGTGAGCACTCACACACACACACACACACACAGGGTCCACTCCAACCCATGGGCCAGTGTCGCAGTTTTTATATTTTTGTTCTTCTCTTTTCTACACATTTGAAATGAGAGAGCAAAGGAAAAGGAGAGATCTCACATTCGCATCCATTAGACACTCTACAGGACTCTTTTCACAGGCTGTCTCCTCTGCACAGCTGGTGAACTCCTGCTCGCTCAACTTTCATCACAGAGAAGAGGAGACTTCTTAGCACGATTCTGTGGTAGCTTTCCAGTGCCTTTCGGTATCACTGCAAGCTTTGCTGTCCCTACATTGAAGTCGGTGAAACTATTGAGAATCATTTGAGCAGATACTAACTGGACCAAACTACAGTGTGTCTGTGTGACGGTGTGACTTGCCTTATGTGTGTCAAATGTGACATTTCCATAGCCAAGGCGCTTTTCTAGTTTCAAAATGCCAAGAGAAGACCAACAACAAGCTGGTCTGATTTGGCCAATCGGGTGGACAGAGGGGGACTGATGTCTCAGTGAAGCGAAGAGCTGTCAATCAGACTGAGCAACCTAGCTGAACCAACACCCATGTCTTGCAAATGCCTCCTGAGCCTTGCCAAACCACAACACATTGCAGGGGGATGGTGGTCTGGCAGAGCTTCCATGGTGAGGCTGCTACCATGGTCAAAGTCAGCTGAAATGCAACTCAAGTAGCTCTCATTAGAAAATGATCTCACAAATGCTGTGGCAATAACATGATACTTAATGATTCCCAAGAGGGAGGTTCTGACTTCTTCCCCCCAGGAGGTTGGCCAGGAGACGTCGTCTCTGGAGTTTAAGTCACTGTCTAGCTCAAGGACACTGTGGCACTGTGGCAACAAGTAGACAAGGTGGACGTTTCAACAGCCCTCTAACCTTTCTAATCAATATGACCCTCTAAAGCCTCTTTATTAATGTATATACATAACAGGATGCTGTTCTGCTCTCCGTGACTAATGTCTAATGCTTAAGCTATTATTATTGTTTATTCAAGCAGCTACAATAATTCCATCCACTTGGCCCCTGAGGATGAGGCATTACTACAGTATAGTATGGCTACTTAACGCAGCATCCTGAGGGACTGGTTACAGCACATTACTAATATTCTCTTATCATACTCATACTCAATGCTGCTGCTGTTTCAATCCAGGCACGGGTGTCTGTGTCAGATAACCGAGACGTGGCCCGGTGTCTACTCACTCCCACAGTCTTGTTCAATGGGCGGCTACTCATTTGTAAAACACGCATACCCTATCTTTTCTCAAACTCACTGACCTCCCTCCCACCGTCTCATCTTTTTTTTTATCTCCCTCGACCCTCAGTCTATCTTTCAACCACTGCCGCCTCATCCTCCCTTCCCTCCGTCCCACTCTTCTCTCCCGCCGGCCGGTTCCAGGCCGTTAAATGAGCGGGTTTATCTAAGCCTAATTGGTTTAAGGGCAAACAGAAATAAGCAATGGCTCCGTAAGTAGGGGAGAATTACTGCTGCTGTTGGCAAGAACCGTCCGCACACCACGGAGAGAGCGAGCAAGCGAAGGAGGAGAGGAGGCAGACAAGAGGGGAATGGGGAGATTAGTGGTGAGAATTATGGAAGACAGGGCAAGATAGAGAAATGAGGAGGAGGAGGAGGGGATGTTGAGGGAAGCAGACAGAGAGAAGGTGAAGATGATGAGGAGAAATGGAGGGAGAAGACAAATGAGGGAGACGCAGCTCTGCATATGCTTCTTTTTCTAATGGCATGCAAATAAGCGTCCTCTCTCTCCTCTCTGCTGGCCCTTCACTTCAGGTCTCACTACAGCTTCAAAAACTTGTCAGTGGATGCATTTCTGTGGGCAGATACTGACTTTGTATGTGTCTGCCTGTATGTGCGTCTGCCTGTGTGTGTCTAAACTTTAGAGCCATCAATTTCAAAGTACCACAATCAACTTTATACTCACTTTAGCTACTTATGCCTCGACAAATATTTTCCCTTTTGACACACTATAGCCACAAGATACTTAAGTTTCAATGTCATCACATTTTATTTTTTAACGATCAGCTGTCTTCCTTTTTTTCCTGTCAGACACTTATTTACATATAATTCTAATCCTGCCTTCATCAGTCAACCATCGACGTGAGTGGTGTCTTTACTGCATGCATGTGCACAAACAAGAATATGAGTTGTTGAGATGTTTTATTTCACTCATGTGACCATATGGTCACAGTCACTTTGGTCAGAGTCACTTCTTGCTCTGAGGTTACTGACACACACACACACACACACACACACACACACACACACACACACACACACACACACACACAAAGATCCCTGACACTTTCTGATTATTGGCTGATTTGGACTGGTAATCAGATTAAGGGCGACAGGAAAGGCAGGGATAATGTGGTCAATGGATGCTCTCTGTCTCCCTCTCTCTCTCTCTGACACACACATACACAAAGCATGCACACACACAAATGAAAGCAACAGATTGGAGTTCAAATCAGTGAAGATTTTAACCAGCCCATGGGGCAACCTCCTTTCAATTAGCGACCCAAACAAGGAAATCACTTTCATCCTTGTTACAGAGGTAACTCAGGGGCCATCTCCCTGCCCATCTGCTTCTTTCTCATCCCATCTTTTAGAGTAGAAATCCCACACCCGGGTCCTCACAGGGTAATTTCAATCCTCCCTGCCGTCCTCTGGCTCATCTATTTGAATTGACATTTCTGCTGTCATTTCACGCTGGGTAAACATTTGAACCTCAAAATATCCCTCCTCTCAGAGGTAGCAATTTAGGTCTGGCCTCGGTATCCATAACTGTGCTGTGATCTGATAAACACAAACAAGAAAGCTGCCGACAAATTACAGGGCCGAGCTGCGCTGGGATCAGAGCAGGAACAGAGTTGTAAATGATTAAAGAGAATCCCTGCATGTGAGAAAACTAATTTTATTTGTGCTTCAAATTTACTCATTTCTGCATGTGGGGAGTGGATACGGACAGTCATGGCAAAGCACCGTCTGTGCTCCCGTGTAGATTTTATTTGTGAGAGTGAGCAACAGGACTGTTAAATGAGAGAGGACAGATATATCCACGACGCTGCCAGGACATCCATCCAGCAGCCAATGTGTGAGGCTCCAGCACAGAGCTCCGTCCCCAGGGTCTCACAGCGGAAATGAAAAACATGCTTAACTGGGGAGATATTAGCTACTAGTGCCACTACTTCTTGTCCAGATGAGTGTGTGCGCGCGCGCGAGAGAGAGAGAAGAGATGTGGAGAGACAAAGCAAGGCTGAAGGCAATGGAGATGGATGAGGAGAAAGAACAAATATAGTCTGGACAAGCACCATAGAGACAGCTATTTTTTCTCTCTCAGTTTCATTCCTTTTTTCTTGTTACAAGAGGCAAAAAGGAAAAATCTCCATGCTACAAATACAATTCCAATCGACAGTCTCTAGAGTTTTTGCCTCAGCATTTCCAAATGTCACAGACCGATGATGCCCACGGGCTCTCAGTAATAGTGTTTTACACGTAAAGCCTGATAATAAAAAAGAAAGAAATAGAGAGAGATGAAGAACATGTGGCGGGAATCCTCGGAGGTTTTAACAATGTAAAAACTAATTTCTCGGTGGGATTATGAAAATCTAAAAGAGATAATTTGTGTTGGGGACGCGTCTAGAGGCGTGCGCACAACCCAACTTCGGAGTGAGGGTAAAGACGCATCTGAGCGCACCGACGCACCAGGACCGAGTCGCTCCTCGACCGGCACCTGGCACCGGCGACAACCTGCGGGGACCAGTCCGCGATCCACGTGTTTCTGTCTGCGTGTGTGCGTTCGTGTTTGTCATCGATGTACGCGCCGCGCCAAGGGCGCAGCGCTCCGGCGTCTCCTACATCTCACAAGCGCACTGTGTTATTTACCTTCCATCGCCGAGGATGAGACGAGCAGCACGCACAGGAGCGCAAACAAATCCACTGTCATGACAGGAACCGGGGTCGTCTCCACAGCCATTCCCCAATATAACCAGGACGCACGGTGCGCGTCAAAAAAAACACACACTCGGAGAGAATCCCTCAGTTGTACTCCAGCAGATCGCTCGTGTTGTGAGTCACATTTCAAGCCGTAGTAAACAATGTGTGACAATCGGTGCAAAGGGAAGAGAGGAGAGTAGGGGCTACGAGGGGGGGTGGTGGCGGTGGAGGTGCTGGGGGAGGTGGGGGTGTGAGGTGGGGCCCCGACATCGGCTGCTCGCAGCACCGGGGCCAATCACCGCCCGGGAGCTGCAACTCAGCGACCAATCGCCGGCTCGCCGCTCCGCCCAGCTCGCATTGTGAAAACACAAAACTTTTTGCCTGACCTATTTGAGGCGAAGTCCGCCGCACTGAAGGGAAATTGCGACACCACTCGGGTGAGCAGGAGTACTGCGAGGGAGCCCGTCAGAGTGGGGCCGCGCTCCCGAGGGTGCGGAAGGGGGCAGAAAATCAGAGCTTCTTCAGTGCTCTGTCGGGCTATAGCTCTAAATAATGCCTCTCTCGACTCTTTCCATACGCCTGAATGGACAGTGTTCTCACTTTCAGCTCTGTATCGAGCAGATTTGTTCTACAAGAGGGGCATAAATCCTCACATACAATCAGGATCAAATTTGACCTGTTTTGACATTTGTCAGCAGTGGAAATAACTTAAATGTCATTCTTTTAGCTTGAAATTTTATGACTTTTCCTAAAGTGACCCAACACATACAAAAATGAAAACATTTTAGAGTGTCATACTTTTGTAAATGTGCTACAAGATTTTGTATTACTGAGGCTGTTTAGGATCAGCTTTGAACCAAATATATCAAGTTGGATTTTAGATCCACCAGCGTGTGTCAGATCATGAAAAAAAAGCACTCACTGTAAGTACATGCCTACATGGAGCTTCTAATACTGACTGGTGACTACTAGTCCCGAGGTGAGGCTGCTTTCCGTCTTAGGAACACTGCATTGGGCAGACCAACATTTCAGCTACAATACTTCAGGCTGTCTTCCATACCCTTTTACCAGTGCTCAGACATTAAATGCTCAACATTAAATAGTTGCAATGGTTAAACATTGTTATATTAGGACTTCCAACTATTCTACAATGTTCATTCCATTTTGAAATTCAATAGAATATGCTATATTTATAAAGATATGTATATATGTATACTGTCTCTCTTAAACATTAATTAAGGAGTAATCATGCACTTATTTATGTGATATAGCCTACTTAGACATTCTAAACAGATTTGTAGTTTAAAATTTGAGTAAACACCCATACTATCAGGGAATTTTTGGTCCAGGTCGGAATTGGCTGGAACCATGAAGGCATCGAAGTGTTCTCCACCATTTCATGGAAACACTCCCTCTTGATATTGTTTAGTTTATAAACACTTTCTTTGGTATTATTGGAATAGCTGATTGAACTGGAGCAGATGGGATAAAAGATAGAACAAAGTAGAGAAAAGAACAGTGTGAACAACAAAAGCAGTGTCATCAATAAAAACAACATTCGCAACAACTTCAAGGAACAGCAGCAACAAGAGCAAAAGTGATTGGGCATTGCAGCCTTAACAGTGATTCACATGTTTCATGGAAAGTGTAAACTATTAATCCCTGGATGGATGGATTGATAGATAACACATTGTGCGTATTGGTGCAAAAAAGTTATAGATAGATTTGCAAGAGGTAGCAACAATTGAGAGTAGAGTGCAAAATCTACTGTGCAAAATTGCAGAGGGTATATGTACAGAGATAGCAGCAGTGTGTCAATAAGTTAAGATGAATAGCAGTCCTGTAGACGTCCTTGAGTGAGTAATTAAATATAAATGCACCTCCAAATAACAGTGTGACAGTTTGTTTGCCTGCTCCTCCTTCCCGTCCCTGCCGTGTAGGTCGCTCTCCCGCCCCCAGTCTCCCATTGTGCTCGCACAAACAAGCCCCGCTCGCAATGAAAATGTTCTTTAATGGCTTTAGCAAATTCAACTGCACCCCCTAATGATATTAAAACAGCCATCGCACATCAGCTTCCTCTCCGTGGCCCCCCGTCACCCCTTTTGTGTGAGCGTGTGCTGCAACAGATGGTGCACACAATGGGCTTTCCCCCGCAGGGATACAGAGGACGGAGGTCTTCCTTCAGCAGAAGAAAGGGGCAGTCACCGCCCCGCAGCCCAGAACCATACACCTGTCTCAGGCCAGATATGTCTCCTCCCCACAACCACCTCCCGAATCCCCGGAGCTGAATAACTCTGATGGAGTTGTTAATCTCCAGCCTGAGTAGACCTGGTTATACCTGGGGCCACTGGATGGCCTAATACCTCAACAGGGTTCTCTCAAAGCATGCTGGCCCAGATACTTTTTACCTGCTTTACTGGATGTGGAAGTCATAAATGATTTGAGCTTATGTGTTTTGAGCTTATTATCTTATACACAAGATCCACACAAAGTAAGGATCTTGTGAAACGGTGGACAGTTCCACTACATACGGTGTACTTAAGTAGTGGAGCCATGCAGCCTGTTATCCTCACCAACCTGTTTTCAAAGCGTCTCTCCATTGTGTCCCTTTGCAATTCGACTTCTAACCTTTGCGACGACAAAAATCAAATGCGTCGTAAATGAAAAGTGACTCGCACTTAATAAATGGCCTGCTCTGACAGGCCTGACTGTGGCAAAGGCCGGCGGATGAACTGGGGCAGACGCAGCGCTTCAGGAGCATCAGGCAGCGGTTGCTAACTTGGGATAGTGGCTGATGAGAGCATTTGTCATTTTTAATGGTGTGGCGAGGAGAGACGCTATAGTGCGACACGGCACAGCACAGCATGGCCCCCGGTGCTGGCTGCTATGTATGCCTATGATAGCCACCTGGCCTTATTTTTCACCGAGCCAGTCATCATCACCTATGACTCCACAGGTCATCTCCAAATACGGGAGCAGTACAGAGCAATCTGTCCCTGTTTGCCGTCCACACCCCCGGGCGTGGGGAGCGGAGGAGGGGGAGGAGGAAGGAAGGAAGAGTATGAGGGGAGGTGGGAACAATAGAGTCACCGCTCTAGCACATCCTCCCTCACAACACACGTACAAGCAAACGGCTGCATGCAATAACAAGGCTGCGCGCGCAGTCACCATCACCCACACAAGCGCTCTGATAGTGATCCACACAAAGCCGCACAAGCACCCGCCTACTTCAGCTCAAGAGCCTCAGCCCAATACCAATACTGAGTCCAAACACATTGTGGAGTGCCTCTCGTTCTCTCTGTGGTCTGATGTGTTCTGTGTAGTTAAGCCCGCAAGTGCAGCATCCCAGCTCTATTTTGTTTTCTTCATCCCAGCACTTCCCTATTTCTCAATTTGACACAAAATAAAAAAAAAGAAAAGCTCTCTTGGTTTCCTCTGACTTCTGTTTGATCAAATGTTTTTCCATCCTCTACATTCTGTGAGCTGACCATGATGTTATTGCGTTCTTGACCTGTAAACATCCAAGCAGCGTCTCCCTCCCCATGACCAATGTGCCATGACCTTTACATTTCGCCCCTCTGTCTCCTGTTTCCTGTTGGGGGGGGAGGAAAAAACAACACCCAGTAGTTCTGTTTTTCAGAATATACAAAACAATGTGGCTTTTGTTATGTCGACTGACTACAGAGATGAGAACAGAGAGTATCTGCCTTACACGAAGAAGACCTTTCAGGATGAAAAGGTGTTTACTGAGAGCCATGCTCATTATTCAGATATGTGATGCAGAAGTGCATAAGGGAGGAATAGGTGGTGATAACAGACGTCTGCTACAAAAAGAGCTGGATGATTATAATGGTGCAAAATGAGGCAAAAACAGGCAAATGAGAAATACAGACACAGATGTCTCCCAGACATCGAGACACCATGGATGCTGGGAAAAAAATGTCCTGTGATGAATATGAATGCACGAAAATGAAATGCCTAAGTCAATATGGAGACAGTGCAGGGACCCAGGTGACAGAGGAGTGCAGTGCTACACCCACCCTGGGGGGATAGACTGGTTATTAGGCTGGGCTTTAGCTTCATCCATCTTCAGGAGCCTGGGCGCCGGCCATTGACAATATGAGTGCAGAGCCAGGGCTGAATACAGATGTGCTCTGGACCAGCGTTCCCCAAATAGAGGGTCAGGACTCAGTAGTGAGTCCCAGCCACAGACGTACTTTCTGGGTCATGGCTCAAGAGAGGCGATGGAAAATAGGTTCACTGTAGGGGATGCACGAGGTTGGTTAAGTTTCCCTGAAAATGGATTTTCTTTTAAAGGCTGCACAGACAAAGGCCACAAAGTAGAACTCCAAAGAAAATCATCTTCAAGTACAGATATAGCTGTAAAGAATTACCTAGTCACATTCACCCGGACGTCTACAAGATGTGTAAAGGTTAATGTTATGCCTGTGGTGGAAGCTCTTCCCCCAAACCGAGACAATTTGTGAGTTTCAGGAGCAGAGTGTGTCTCAGACAGCAGGTCGCACAGAGACAGAGAGACGGGACAGAAGCTAAATACAGCACTCTCATTAATCTGCCAATGATGCCAAGACTGATGGTACCTGTCCGCTGCTATCAGCACACACACACCTCAGAGACGTTCATTGCACTCTTCTGACAGAGCGACACACGGGATCTGTGGAAAAGAAGGAACCAGGCACTCAGACACACATGCAAAGCGACACCTCAATAAGTGCATGCACACGAGCGGCAGTTTTCATAAATGTTTATGTTTTTGTGTAATCAAGAAATGCCTGCATGTGAAAGAGGGATCACGCTCCATTTCTCCATGCTGAGATGTACCAGAGGCATTATTTGTTTTAAGCATTGTGGCTTGATTAATAAGTCATTGGCTCACATTCGTTCTATTCAAGATTCAGGCTCTTTAGTTGCCATTAATCACAGCAGCACAATGAGGAGATTCTGCTCAGCACTGAGTGACTAAGAGCGTCATTATAACTCGCTCCTCGTCAAGTATGAGCGTGCACGTGCATACGTGCGTGTGAGAGGAGACAGAGATTGACGGCTTACATGCAAAGTTCAGACTTGTATTCACTAACACTAGTTTGTGTGTGCGTGCTTGCTCGTACTCGGATGTGCACGGGAGGAGGGGGATGTCCAACACCAACAGGGAATGATGGATAATAGATGGGAGCATCCCCCTCCTCAGTCATCCCATGCTTTGTCAGGCGCCGCAGAGTTTTCTGTTGCAGACAATGTTGGAGGAGCGGGCATCCAATCCATCTTTCAAAAGGTGCCACCAGTCCAAAACAATGTGGAATATGTGATGAAAAAAAAGACTATCATACCAAAATATCATACCAAATCATGCACGAACCTGAAAACAATTCACTGATTAATTATTAGTCGTGACGGCCACGGTGATTAGGATGCATTCATTTTCTGGTGATTAGGGATCTCTAATCACAGATGAGGTTAATGGGGGTTCTCACTCACTCACCTATTCACTTGCAGCATTTAAGAAAGTTTCCCATTAACCACGTGACCCCGTATCCCCCATTTGATGTAATATACCTTTCAATTTATGCGCCAACCTTTTCCTCCTCCTTCAGAACAGGTCCTTTGACAGCAACGACATTTGACAGGCGGTAAATAGTTTTGTTTTTGTTTAGTTTTTTTTTCATCCCTTAACATGTTACCATTGGCTAGTGGACCGTGGAGGCTCATAAAGTAGTTTTCTGGCTACAGAGGCACCACTGGTGGGGGTGGATTTGTTAATGAGGAAAAACAAAACTAGCCTGACAGCTCATCACTTTATGTCGGCTCCCAGTGACAGCCTATCCCACTTGTTCACCATCTAGTTGTTTGTTTCACAGGGACACCATCAAAATGCATCCCTCCGTCTCCTCCGGCCTGTCTTTTTCTCCCCTCGCCGGCCTGTGACAGATAGTTCAGTACAATCTATCAGCCTCAGCCTGCCTCACTCAGGCCAGGCTCTTAGTGAAGTCACGTATGGATGGAGCACACACGCACACACACACACACACACACACACACGCACACACCGCCCACATCCTAGAGTCTGTCACGCTAAATGGGATAAACATCTGGCAGTGAGGAGCAAAAGAGAGAGAGAAACAGAGGTCAAATCAATCTGCCCTCTGTCTGCCATACACTGATCCCCTGTCATAGGCTGACCTCTAGCAGCACCCAGCAAATGAAACTCCAGTGCTGCATTTGAATACAAACACAGCAGCGCTTCAGTGGGACTCCAACACCATGAACTGATGAACTCACAGGTTGACTGAAATGTTTATCTTCATAATGACTGAAACCAAGAGGGCACCAGACTTACTGTGACAATGAGAGAAATAATTAACATTTCTAAAGGATTCATAACATTTAACAACATGCAATCCCACAGATAGGTTAATGTCATTAGGGTAGCACATTTGAACTTTGTAGATTCAGTCAATCAAATTAATTCAATCTAATTAACAAATCAGTTCTTAGAAATTGCTAAATAAATATATATACACACTAATCTTGAACCATATTTCAGCTTTATTTCAGACATCATCTTCATGTAGTAAAATATGTGTGGTTATAGCTGGTTAGTCGGTTCACAAAATCTGAACTGCATCTGACTTGCCAAGTTCCTTGTTTTTCATGTAAAAAGTCATAGCATTTCCAAATTTTTTATTTAAATTTCACAGGTGAATATCAGTTCTGTCCCTGTCTGGGTGGAGTTGCATGTTCTCCCTTAAAAAGACCTCAGAGACATCAGTTATGTATGAAACAGATTAAGAAATGGGAAATTGGGTCAAAATCTCCACCAATAAAAAATATAAAAGGAATTATTTGATAACTTTTCAAACATTGTGAGGTTCCATCTCTAGAGATTCCATCTATGATTTTAGGGCGTGGTGGTCCTACCAACGTGGCGTACCATGTCCATCTGGGAGGGGAGCTTGAATCAGACCCAGGAAACCCTGGACAGATTATATCTCTGGGCTGGCTTGGGAACGCCTTCGGATCTTCCCGATGGAATTGGTGGAAGTGGCTGGGGAGAGGAGTGTCTTGACTTCCCTTCTGAAACTGCTGTCCACGCGACCCTGACCCGGACAAGCGGAAGACAATGAGACGAGATAAAAAGTTCAGACAGTGCAGGGACACAGGTTACTAACAGTACAGGTTGTCCTGTAGAGCCCCATGACTCAGAGCCTCCGTGTGCCTTTCTCTTTAAGTCTAATTAATTTCATTAACTGAGACTGATTCAATGTAATTAAAGTTGTGTTTGTTTTGCCGAGCAATTCGGGATACTCCTTTCCTATTTCTTGCTCTGCCAGCTGAGCACTGTAGCCTGTGATTGCATTTGTCTTTTCTGAATTTACTGTTGTGATTTCACATTTTTCAATCTCATCTCATTTACTGTTTTATGATTTTATTCTGCACCACCAGGTCATTCATTTTCAACATTGAAAAAAAAAAGTCCACCTTGGTTTTTATCTTGACAGTCTGTCACGTGCAAGCACTCAGTTTGCAAACAACACATTCACACACGACTGAGAGGAGAGAGGAAACAAAAAACAAAACAAAAGGATTCCTCAAAAGATACACAAGCCATCAATGATGTCATAACAGTGCTGCTCAAAGCTTTTTGCCTGGAGGACTGAAAGTGCAAAATGATACTTGGCCGTGGGACAACACTGCACTAAGTCATTTATTATTTAGATAATGGCCTCATTTAGCACGTACATGCAACTACACAACAGTTATCCAGTCATGCGTGCATGCAAACAAACAATGGCTCCAAGTTAACACGTCGACCTTCTGATATTAACGTTGACCTTTGAAAGCAATCTTTTCCCCCACCATGCAGCATCAGATCAATAAACATTGCTGCCAGGTGATGCTTGGAAGCATTATCGGCCTGTTGCAGGCCCAACCATAGGGCACAGAAGTGTGTGCACGTACACACACAGACACACACGCTCATGCATTTATACACGCACATTCAGACAGTAATGCAACAAAGCCTGTGTCAAATCCTAAATGTCAAAACCTTGTGCCGGACATAAAATGTGTTATGTCCATAATTACCAATGTAATACCCAGTCTCAAAAACACTATCACTCGGCATCGACTTGCTGACCATCACTTATTGTAAATCAGTCTTTTGTTTTATGTGGTTAGAAGAAATGAGTGAAAGTGAGAAAAGCAATTAACAGTTCTAACCTCTTCTTGTTCACTGGTTTCCTTCATTTCCAGATTTTGACTGGCCCATTCCTCCATTGCGGCCCACTTCTTTTTAGTTTACACCCCCACCATATAAATGCTGGTGGCTCAGCCGCCTCAATTCAATCTCCTTATCCAATCAAAAGCAGACCCCATTACCACACAGTTTCCTAGTCAATGATTTCTCATTTAGACCAAACTCCCCAGATCCTCAGCTCATTGAGGGCTTGATGGATGGCCTGTCGAATATGTATACGTGTGCACAAGTGTGTGCGTGTATGTGTGTGTGCAGATAGGGCTGTGCCCTATGTGAGGACAAGAGACAGGTGGGATGAGGAACCAGATTCAAGGGACCAGTGGGTCACACTCTCCCAACATTCCAATTCCTGAAACTCAAAAATGTTCACAGTTACAGAAACATTTCCAAGTTCTCATTAGTTTGGAGGTTTGAGTTGTACAGATAATGTAAAGACAGAGTAATCTGCTTTCTGAAATATGTTTTTCGTAGATGATCTAATAGGGATCTGTCCTTACAGTATGAAAATATGTATCTGAGGGCTTTTTGGTGGGACAAGCATTGTTCTACACTTCACTTTTATAATGACATCTTGACTTAAGCATGGCAAGGCTTTTGAATATTGCATCAGCTACAGGAACTATAGCTCAACTCATTTAAAACACCCAAGACATCCATCTATTACTTTGATGCTGCCTCACTGTGTAAAGTTTGCATGTGTTCTCTCCTTGAGCATGGATTTTCTCCAGGTACTTTGTTTCCTCTTTCAGTCCATTAATGTACATATTTAGGCCGACTGAACACTCTAAATTGCCCCATGATGTGTGTGTGTGTGTGTGAAGAATTACAAGTCACACAAGTAACGCAAAGTAGTTATTTTTGACATAACCCAGTAATGCAACACATGACAAATAGCATTTAATAATTATGAGCCTCAGTATTGCATGGTACAATGCAGCATGCAATTTGGAATTGAGTGATGTTTAAGTTCACCAGCATATTCTGAATGACCGCTAGTAACCTGAAGAAACACTTTGTGCTAATGCTAAGCTAACAGAGAAGAGTGCAGGCAAGGCAAAGCAACAAAAATTCTGTCTGGCATGTTGTCAGTCAAACAAAAAATGAGATGAGATGAGATGTAATTCAAAAGTAACACAACAACAGAGTAACACATTACAATTCAGAGAAAGCAATTTTGTAACACAATTGATTGCACTAACTACTATATATAGAGCATAGCTTTAGGAGGAACATGCCCACTGCTAATGCGATTATAACTGTAATGCCCGTAGACAGCAGGATGGATATCCAAATTTCCTTGTGCTAATTCTCAACTTAAACTCTGCTCTACAAACCACAAATAACCACTGGAGGAAGAAAACCTGCAACTCGTTAAATTCACTACTAATGCTGTGTATGCCGCAGAGACCACAAGAAACATAATTAAGTCTTTACCGGGGTCTGCTAATTTTGTATCTTCTTTAATCACAGACTGAAATGTCTCTGTTTACTTCTGCTTCACTACTTCTTGGAAGTATCTTACAACAAAGAAAAGCTCATGAGAGATACATGTGGCGTTGCAATTCACCTCAAGGACTTAACACAGTGGACTGTGGCCGTCCTTTGTCCTCCCAGAGTGACAAGTTCAGCAGACTGGACACCCTCCAGAGCTCCAGCCGAACTCCAGGAGCAACATGACAACTGAGAAGGTCGGGGGTCAGAGGTTATTATGGATTGTTCCAGGTCACAGAGGGTGGCTGCAGTCCCGTGGGCTGCTCAAATGTCAGCTGGATTCATGAGGTATCATCAGGAGTCTTTCCAAGCTGCCGGAAAAGTGTGTTGACACTACAGCGATTGTGTTAATTATATATTTGTGCTGCTCGTCTCCTTGTGTGTGTGGCGCATGCTGAAGGAATGCCTGTTGCTAGAGCACCGCCGCTTCCCAGCATTGAGTGAAAACACATCCTGTGGTGCCAAACAACACTTGATTTACTGCTGTGCTCAGCCATGTGGTGTTACTACAGCGCCACCTGTCTATTAAGAAATGCCACTGCAGCTAAAATTGCAACCCTTAAAACAGTCTTGTAGTCGAAGGAAGTCTCGATAAAAATGTGGCCAAAGTGAAGAGAATGTTATATATATTTTTTATTTTTTATTTATTTATTTATTCATTTTATTTTATATATTCTCTAATTTCTGTATTCTAATTTTACAAATTTCATTTTTTATTCTGGTTGTAGCAAAACATAGTGTTACTACAGCAGATGCAGAAAAAGGGCCACATGCATCAAAAAGAAATGCAGCTGCTTTGCACGTACACTTTTGCCTCTCCTCTTTTGGGGAAGAAGCTGTAGAGCATCCAGAACAGGAGCACTAGACTGAGGAACAGCTTGAACTGTGAAGGTGCTCTTTCGGTGCTTGACATGTATCTTATTATGCCACTTGCACATCATGTATCTGTGATGTAGATATGTATATTATCATGCAATTTTGCACAGTTTTCAAGTCCCTTATCTGTAAACCAATGAAATATCTGCTTAATTTTTTTGTTTTTTATCTACTTGTTCATACTCACTGGAATAATGATAAAAAGTCTTTGAATCCTTTTTGAATCTTTCAAATAAACAGTGACAGGAGGTACAGATAAAACAAGAAACCAAAGAAGCCCAATTGCCCGAGTGTGTGAGTGAATGCTGTGTGACCCTGCGTGAACCCGTGACCCTGTCTAGGGTGTATTCCTGCTTGAGACAGGCACAGTTAATGATGGATGATAGGAAAAGTTGAAATATCCTCTCCTCCATTAAAACGTCAACCTAAATATCTAATAAACTGATGGACTTTTCAGAAATCAATTCAAGTGCTATCACTTCTGTATCAGTCGACCATGTTCCCTCACAGAGTGAGTCCAATATTGTCCCTTCAGCATAGTGAGGCATCAAAATGCCCTCTCCTCAGGGGAAGTAATACCTTTTCAGTTCCAGTATGTAGAGGAGGAAATGGGATGATGGAGCTCAGGCAAAGCTGTGCCACTGGATAATTCATGGTGGGATAATATGTCTGTGTTCAGCAATATGAGTTCTCAATGCTCTGCTCATCTTTCCAACATATGACTTAGCATGAAGGCAAATGATAAGATAAATGACTTAATGATTTAGTGAGATAATGACATAATTTCTTTCAAAGGAATCTACAATAAGCACTGTGGCAGCTGCTCTCAGGAATTGGATTGTAGTCCTTTGAAGTAATTGTTCTTTAAAAACCATCAAGTAGGCAGCGAGATTCAATGACGATATTTTATTATTCGTGTCATCCATTCTTGCTTTTTTGTTTCTGTGTTCAGATAGTTTGAAGAAACAGTTATTTGATTCTCATCTATCTTTGTTCTTCAGGAGTAGCAAGTATTCTCGGTTTAATAGCATCAGTTGAACGTTCTTTAAGAGAAATCTTAGAATTTTGTTCCTGGCAAAATCGGCTTGCTGGGAAATATGTTTCTAATATTCCAAATAAACCAACAGTCAGTCTATGGATAATCAAATATGCCCTTAGTAGTGTGTGAAATTGATTCAATTTGTTTTTTATAATCAATAGTAGATGACAGAAAGACACAATATGTAAGTTTGCAGTGGAAAAAATATAAGTCAGCTCTTGAATCCTTCAGAAATCCTTTACAGCAAGAATATATTCTCCTTGGAGCCATGGTTAGAGTGAATAATCATACCTCAAAATAAGCTCACACAGAGATTGCAGAACAGGTGAGAGGGAGAGAAGGAGCAGCCCATGAGCGCTGAGTTTTTGGATATACATACAGAAATATCTTGTCACATCTACTAGTTTTGTTTGAAAATCCACTTTTCCCCCTTGTTTTGTGTCATCTGCAAAATCCATTCCGCTATCCATTGTGCTGACCTCCTTCAGTTGACTCACAGTGATGCAAGCACAGAACAGTTGTTTGATTTTGGATTGAAAATGCACCAGCATCCTTAATTGTGCAATACCAAACCTTTAATCATACAAACCTGCTGCAGCTATCTTTATTTCTTTTTATTCACTGTGTTCAAAATAGCTGCTGCTGTTTATAGATGCTCAGACTTTGAAGCTGAGAGTAAGTTGCTGGGCTGGAAAGTTGCCTGTAGATGCACACTCAGAGCAGAGACTGGATATGATACCAGCAGTTGATAAAGACTTCCACCACTCCTCTGGTAGTGACAGGACTATTTTCAGTCCACAGGAGTTTAGAAAAGTGATGCGTGCATCAAAGTGTTTTTGTTTTGGGTGATGATAATAATGGACAATGTATTCATCTCTTTAGTGGCTCTGTTTCTAAAGTCAAAACCCATTACCTTATAGAGCCAAACAATCCTAAAAGTGCAAAAGTTTGCTGAATTAGGTTTGGCCTTTGCCTCATGACACATCCATTCCCCCATTACTGTAATTAGGAGTAGTGACATTGTGTGAAGCCTACTGTGAAGAATTAACCCTCTCCCAAAAACCATACTGCGAAACAGCCTCAGTCTGTAAAGGAAACATTGACCCCTAGTGATGTTTGGCAGGAACTGAATGAAAAACTGATATATGACTGTTATACTGTAGTTCAGATGGTTCAGTTTATTTTAAACCACCAAGTGAAAAGAAAATTTGCACTTTCAGAGAAATGCTTCTATCATTTGACCTTTGTAAGACTGCAATAATATAGAATGGACAAGATTTGTCCCAATGAAGCCATGTTTACATCTATGCCATAATGTGTGAATGTTAACTGTTGATTACATTGACCATCACGACTGACTGGATAAACACACCTACACATCTCCATTATGAAGTGTGAAGTCGACAGACACAGAAGCAGTTGCTGCAGTCAGTTCTCTCTATAGTATTTGTTTCATTCAAATTGGTAAATGTTCAAATGGACAAAAAAAAAGTCCTGTGCTGAAAATGTTACAAAATGAGAATAATGCATGATTAAAAATATCAGTGCAGTGTAATGTGTTCTGAATTTGTAGGATTCATTGACAAGGATTCATTGACAAGTGTGTCAGACAGGCGTAACAAGTATGTTAGCTAGTCTCAAACTGCATGATATTAAAACACTAAAGTAAAGTTTAAAGATAAATTAAACATACCCATCATATGGGATATAGCTAATGTTGAGAAAAGGCCTTTGAAAAAACAGATTTTGAGTTCAAATGTAATGAAAGCCTTTGCCCATTGGATGGCAGTGTGTTCATTTATACTGCACAAGCTCAAGTAAGAACTGTGTCTGTCTGGGCTTTTTCTTGTAGTTTGCTCCATCATTCAGTCATCTGACAGAGGCAATGGTGTGCAGCCCTTGATCTCAAATAGAAATACTGTTGTAAAATTATATAACAACTCAGAGAGCTTGGTACTAGAGAGAGGAAGAACCAAATTGGGAGTGGGGAGCCTCCTGTTCAATTACAGCAGAGATCAAAGATAAAAATAAAAGGTGAGAGAAACTGTCAAATAAGGCAAAAACCAAAAGATCACAGTGCATATTTGCTGTCGTGCAGGGAGATTTAGATGCAGAGCAGTGTTTTCAGCTGAACTTTCATATTTAAATACAATATTTAAAATTTTATGTCTGTGAATCTCCTGCATTTTGACGCAAGAACCACTATGCATTCTTTGTGCTATCTAAAGTTAGACAGATTAAATAAAATGGCTAAGATAACAATTGCTCCAAACATGACGTGTTTGTTTTGATCAGACGTTTACTTACTGTAGCGTTAAAAGATCTAGTTGGTTTAGCATGGCACCTGCCACTAAAAAAGACAGGAAGCCAATTTTCTCATCAATCCCAGGGTTCTGATTTCTTTTAACTCATTCAGCTAGATTCGCTCACTGTGAAATAGAAATAAATTGCATATGGTATGTCATGATGACATGGTGTCTTGGTGAATAGCACTGGAGCTACTGAAGGCCTTTAGGTATACATTTTGCATGGTCTCTCTGTGTGTCTGTGTGAGTATTCTCTGGCTTCTCTAGTTTCCTCCCACAGTCCAAAAACATCCATGTTAAGGCCAACTGGGGGCTAAACTAAGACTAAACTGGCCCAAGCTGTGAGAGTGAGAATGAATGGTGTGTATGTGTGTGTGTGCCCTCTGATGGCTGACTGGAGACCTGTCCAGTGTTTCCCCTGCCTTCGCCCTAAGAACGTCTGAGCAAGGCAGTTGGGTACAAAGCAGATAGGTTGATGGATGGATGGACTCTGCAATATATTATACGCCGCTACTATAAGACATGGTGGGGCCTAGGGGCAGAAGCATATCATGACGCACTGAGCTGAAGAGATTTAACTGACAAGTATTTTGCCCCGTCGAGCTGACGTTTGCAACACTGAGACAATCTAAGGTTGCAAAGCAGTCACTTGTAAAAGTGCTGTGGACCAAAGGCCAAGCGGGAAGCCAAGAGGCTGTGGATAACCCGTGTGCATTTCTGTGCTGCTGTGTGTGCAGCGAGCGCGAGTCGAGGCGAAAAGCTTTGGAGACAGATCGATAGCTGAGAGAGCGAGTGCTTGTCTGCTTGTGCAGAAAGTGGAGGAGGAGGACGACGGCTACAAAGTTCAGTGAAATGAAATACTGCAATTTTCTCACTGTAGGGAGACAAATGCACCCTATACTTAGCTGAAATATACTAAGTATGTGATTGATTTGAAAAATAATTTGAGATCTAGGGTTTGTTAAATTTATTCAGACAGAGTCGGTCTTGTGTATCTGCGTGCCCTGAAAAGCAGACAGTGGTGCAAACAAGGTCGGCCTGTAGCGGGTGGAGAGAATGACGCTTGGGATTTATTGCAACATTCTTTAAATATTCATTATCCCGGTTAAATAGCGGCACTCTCACCAAACTGCATACTACCATCTCCCCCTCGCAGTCCTGTAATTTGTAACCTTGCGACCAACATGGAGACACCGCAGCTCTGCAGAGTGCTCCACTTTCGGTTCCCAAACGTGAGCAAATACAAATAGGAAGTGTGGCATCTAAGACCCCATAGGATCATGGTCAAGTACACCTTGTTAAAAACATCCAGAGGGGCACGGCGACTCCCATTGTCTACACACAGAAACAAGACAAAGCACTTAGTGTGCTCTGGCCATGTGGCGGATTTCGCTGTGTGGCAAACACCAGACAGCAGCTGTCACCTCTGACATCATCACTGGAGCGAGTTGGCTCTTTTTAGGTGGCAGAGTGCCTCAGCGCGCTCTGGGAAACATCTTGTGCAGATGGGGTGGAGAATTCGAAAGGCAGGACTCCTCTTCCTCAGATACTAATATTCAGTGGGTCTACATGTTGATTTAAGTGGCTTCCAAATATTGTTTACAAACCCTTTTAAAGCTTGAATTGATGTTGACAGAGTTTTTTTTCTAAGTCAAAAACACACATCAACACACACAATTAAAGACGCTAGACACAGGCATGTTGAAAATCTTACAATGTATATAATTGACACAAGATTTCAGGTACAACAGCAAATGAGACATTTGTATTTTTCAACCTCTTTCTGGTATCTATCTTCACCATAAGCACAAACTCTCCATAGATTTCTGATAAGAACAAAACCAAAGTAAATAAAAACAAGAAAATTAAAAGTACTTTTTTTTTCTTTCCTCATAAATTGGCACCTTTAAGAGATCCTTCTCACATTCAACTCAGTGTAGATGAAAGCCGTTTTTAAACGTTGGGACGATCGGCTTCACGATTCTCACTCCCCTCGCCACTTAATGGACGAGCGGTCCAGACAAACCTTCCTCCTGCTTCCTCTCACTCGCAGAGGGATTTTGTGTTTGCACTGTTACACCACAGTTGAACAGGAGACATCTCGCTGGGCCACATCTATCTGCATACACACATCCCCAATCAATAGTCGTTTCTGGAAGGTGTTGACTCGCATATCGATCGACCATCTTGTGATGTCTTTGTGCAGACAATGCCATTTATTGGCCTCATAAAAGTGCAGGTTTCTTAAAAGGGAGGAGGGGGTGGGGTGGGGTGAGGTGGGGGGACTTTGAGCAACAAATTAATGAGATCAAAAGGTGAAGGAGAAGATGGGTGAGGGGTAGGGATGGGGTGGTTGTGCAAATTTCAGCCGATGACATTGTGAGGCAGTCACTGAAACTGAAGTTGTGGGTTACAGGTCGTCTTTGAATTGGAATGTCACCATCGCAGTCTGAGTCATGTCTCTGTCTTTTACTGGGCTTTGTGTGGACGTGTTTTTCCATTTTTCCAAGAGACCCATGTGGTGCTCTTGCAAATTCCATTCAGTGGAAAATTTTGTTTTTAACCTACTGAATAACACCATTATATTTCTCTTTTTTTTACATGTCAAAAATTGACCCCAACCCAAGACAAAGTGTCAAAGGCAGTCACAGGCAGATTTCTTAACCAGGGACTGAGAGACAGACAGACAGATACACACACACACACACACACACACACACACACACACATAGACAAGCACGAGCGCACACACTCACAAGAAACATTTATAAAGCATGTCAAAAAAATAGCTTTCATCATCAAAATAACCTGTCAGAAAACACATATGACAACAGCCTCCCTAATCTTAAGAGTATTTAACAGATGAGCTTCTCCAACCTTGACAAGGCCCTGGACTTAATTGGATCTGTAGTCTTACCAGCTGTCACACAATGAATAGTAGTGGATCACTCCAGTGTGTGACTGTCCATTTCCGTCCTGGCGTTAAACTTATCTGTCATATACAACACTAGCAAAGCAGGCACATCAATACAGATTGGGGGTGATTACAGCAGTAGTTTGGAAATCCCATTTTTGAAAAATGAGCTGTATTAATCTCCCATTGCTGTCAGTTGAATAGCACTCAGTCATGGCACAATATCATTCCACTGGTTTTCGACGCATTTCATTCCTGTGCCAACCAAACAGGATTCATAAAGCCTTGACCATCGATCTCTCATTTAACCTAATGATCAAAGACAAGCACATACACACACACACACACACAGACACAAACACATAGTACATATACATCCACGCTGGCACTGTCCCGTCATCCTGCATACAGAGTTCTCACACGAGAGCTTTGACATTTCTTTGAATTAAAAAAAAGTGGTATGTTTCCCTCCCCAGCGAGTCTCTCATCAGGAAACAAAAAAAAGTCTTCCTCTCTGCTCCCAACAACACTCCCAGTAAGGTTGACACGTAATCAAGCGCTGTGTCGTTGTCATAATGCCTAGCCGTCATGTGGAAGCATGAGGAACATTTTAAAGGTCATTCTAACTGATGAGCGGGGAGAAGGATGAGGTGAGTAGGGGAGTGGGGGTGGGGGGTGGTAAGGAAGAGGCACTGATAGTTGATAGTTAAAGTTGCAGGAAAAAAAAAATGGAAGGCATGTGTGGAAACACTATGACAGCTGATGAATGAAACAAGAGTTTTAGCACACAATGATCTGGCTGTTCTAGAAATTTCACACCTACTTGGTTGTTTCCCAGGGAGAAAACAACGAAACAATCAAACATATGTACACTGTTGTGTCTGACGTAGAGACAGTAGTACAACTCAAAGTTGTGCGTGGTGTGGCCTTTACTGTGATATGGATCATTGCAGCAATTAGACAGAACCATGTCTCATTGCTTGTTGCAATTATGATGCTGATCACAGGAGCACTGGGCCTTTGCAGGGAGCACGCAAAATTATGCATATTACGTTTTTGCTCTGCTGTGCGTATAAAACGAATAGAAGAAAAAAAAAGGTTACAGGCGCATTTCTGCCTTTGTCTGCTCTGCTGCACATCACAAGCTGTCAGAACCTCCTCTCTACACACAGTGCTCTATAGTGGGAAACCGCTGTCATCTGAGAGCTGGACCCGGCCCTAGCATGTGTTTTGCTTACACCCGACTCTGAAGCTGATCCCACACAGCCAGCGGGGTCTGAAGAGCGAGAGGGAGCTCTGCCTCAGCATGGGGGAGGAAGGAGGGGTGGGGTGGGGAATGTAGAGTTGAGCGGTGCGGATGGATGGCAGGGAAGACGGGTCATGTTACTCCCCCATGACATGATCATGTCGGTGTGAGCACGATCACGGTTATTATTACAGCTTACATGATGAAATGGCAAAATGTGCTGATGCGCAGTGCTCTCATCCGGGCTGTGTGTAAGTGTAATGATATTGTGAGGCTTAATGTGCTGAGAGGCCTGGTGGGTCCTGATGTGTAGATTATCCTCTTTTTAAAAAGGCATCAATATTTTATTTAATTTAGGTTTGTGGTTTGTGTTCAGTTTCCAAAAACATCAGAGAGTGCTTAAACCACGCTGGGGCCTGTCGAGTTATTAATAAATAAATAATTCTACCAAACAGAAGTGCTGTTTTGAAGGAGTGGAGTATCAAATATATCGTATGTAGCGCCACTGCAAAGCCCCGTTCTCCCTCTCCCCGTGGTGTCAACACCAACATACTGTTAACAATATAGTCTTACACATGTCTTAGGTACAGATATAATCTCAGAGAACCCAAACACCAGAAACAAAAACATTAGAAGATGCGAAAAAGACCAGCTCTAATGGTGTCATAATATAGCAAGAAATAAAAGAGCAAAAACCGAAACATTTATGAATACTCGTAATTCCATTTTTGTTCTAATGCAAAAACCAAAGTCCATCCATGTGATTTTTTTTCATTGTTTCCTTATATTTGTTTAGTTTTGGCAAAGTAACTAACCCCCAGCTTCTCTTTCCTCCCCATTTTTGACTTTCTCCTCAAACCCCCCCCGTGTCCCAAACTCAGTCCCAGTTGGTAGATCCCCCCGTCAATTATCGCCGCAGCAGCAAAGTGAGGAGTGGGAGCAGGAAAATGGCGAGGCAGGGGAGGTTCTGGCTTGCCGAGGCTTTCACCTTCTTGTTTTCTGGTGGCGGGACATAGACCATGGGTCGGTCAGTGACAGGGACGATGATGCGCGTGCCCCGGGAACACACGTCATCGCCGCACATGCCGCTTCCTGATCCGCTGACATCATCACCTGTACACAGAGAACCAGGACGAGGACTCAGTGCTGCAACATGCCCAGACTTTGTAAAATGCTTTTACCTATGTATTCAGGGATTTAAAATATTAATATTTATCATATTCATAGACACTGAATATTGAGATGACACAAACCCATACATATTTAAACACACTCTGCATACGCAGTGTTGGCTCAACCACTTGTAAGAAATATGAGGTTGACTCCCCAGATACAGGTGCCAAAGAAAAGGATTAGAATTTTACAGCTAGCCTGGGCTACATTAATTGTATTATTACAAAACATGGCGTAAATTATTAAAACGGACCACGCATTTTTATTCTTTCCCATTAATCATAAACAGTGCTGCTTTTGCCATTTCATAGAGTCTGCAGAAACAAAGATACACATGTGCTACGTCCTCGTATGAACACCAGCAGAGTTGTTTACTTCCCTCGGGGTGAGAAGCTAAAATGCTTTTAATCATCAGTGAGTCATGTGAGAGGAAGCGTCTTGATGAATGTTCTGGAGAGCCTCGTGGGCTGCGGTGATGGTTTTAAGTACTCACTGGTGTCCTGGAAGTCCACGTCCTGGCCATTCAGGGCGTTCTTCAGGCGGTGCGTCATGATTTTCAGCTGCATTATCTGCTGGCGTATTGTCATGTCGGGCTTGGTGATGTCGATTTCAACCTCAGGGTTGTTGATCTGACTAGCCAGGCCATCACCCATCACCTCTGGAAGGTATCTGCCACGTGCACACACACACACACACACACACACGCACGCACGCACGCACGCACGCACGCACGCACGCACGCACGCACGCACGCACGCACGCACGCACGCACGCACGCACGCACGCACGCACACACATTTTTGTTTAGCATGCAATGACACATGGTCTGAAACTGTGAATCTCAATTTTATTTTAGATAGACCCAAAAGTGATAGGATGATACGAGAATGATGGAATACTAGAACACCGAATTTCCCTCACTACTCAAAATTGTAGGAACTGCATTTGAAAGAAATGGAAAGCCACGACGGGGCACCAAATCGGAATCCATTAGCATGTCTCGGGGCGAGAGACAGTGTGTTTGCTTTTTGTTTATGTGCAAAAAGCACTGTAGAAAATCTCTGCACACTAAAAAAAGGATTTGACACACGCATCAGAGGTATGTCATATCTAATTGATGAGATATTCACTTGACTACATCTGTAACCTCCAAAAACAACGTAATAACATATTCTTCTCACAGCATGCATGGCACTAGTAAATGCCATTAAAAAGTACGTTGTTTCAAGAACACAACTGAATATTAAGGAACATCTCATGGATCTATTTGCAAAAAAAGAAAAGTAAAGAAAAGAAAAGAGAAGAGGAGAAACAGAAAGAAAAGGAAAGGAAAGGAAAGGAAAGAAAGGATGGTTAAGAGTTCTTTCACCCTACCTTGCACGACTCATGCCGTTCCAACACTTGTCCTCGGCTCCAGTCCCAGTGGCCACTCTGTCACTACACAGGATACTGGGGAGAGAGACCCAGTATGGCTGTAAGTCCCTCAGTCTGGCTTTTACATCAGACACCTGGAGCAGAGGTGACAAGAGCAGATTCATGAGCTTTCACACCACACCTAAATTCACAACACAATGGGAGACCCAGACGGGATAGCACAAAAAAACTCTTGTTTCCTCGATAACCAACTGCGGTGCCCAATCATCCGACTCATTCAGCCATCGGAGCATTCACTCCCATCTAATCATCCCACAGTCGCCTGTGTAAAGGTGAAATGAACGGCAAAAGGGGGTTTAATTGCCCATGATGAGCAATGGCTCCTGCGTCATAAAGCATCAATTTGAAAAGGAGCAGATTAGGCCATCAGTGAGCAATAACAAGGACACGGACTCAGCCGGATAAATACTTACCAGTTTGTCCATTCTGGTTGTGCTGGATGCCAGCTTGTCCTCCACCGTAACCTTCCCTCTCTTCATAGAGTCGTCGGCCACTGCGCTGCTGGTTCCTCCCTGTCTGAGGTTGCCGCATGCCAGGAACAACTAAGGCGGGAGGAAAGCGAGCAAAATCACTCAGAAATGTAGAGAGATAGGATCCATGAGAGGTGGATGTCAGAAGAAAGTTACATTTCGTTCAAACACTGCAAAGCCTGAAGCGGATCTTAGAAAAAGTATTTTCCCTCCATGCACAGATTATACTTAGGATCTTTAAAAGTGATGGTCGGTCGCTAACACGACTGAATTCAAAATGTTGACATAGCCAGGGTTCCCACTCCTAAACAGAAATTTTGTTCCACTCCATTTTCCAGGTTTCCCAGGTTTTCCAGGATGCGTGGGAACCCTGCATAGCTCTAACCTAGAAATCTGTGCTCGCATGGAGTCAGCAACTGATTTTTCTTTGGGCACAAATGGAAAAACATATTTTAAAACAAACAAAACCCTTTGTTTGAAAGCCCACAGTGATGAGCAGCACTGGTTATTTGCATGACCCCAAGAGTCAAGCACAACGTCACTCAAGCAGAATGATTTACAGCTCGGAGAGTACTACGTGTCCCTACGGGGCTTGCGTTTTATAAATGGAGCCCAGGGAATACAGTAAGACTGCAGTCAATCTGTCATCCAATCTGGACTGCCTAGAAGAGCCTGAAGCTTTTGAACCTTCACACGACTATAAAATAATCCCATCTTAAGCTTCCAGTCCTGGCTGTCAGAGTGACTCGGTGATGTCGCGTGGTTCGTAGAACATCGAATAACCGCATTGTAGCAGATCCCTCAAGTACATTTGCCGTGTAAACTACAATCATTTTTATCTGCATTTGGTACGTTCTTTGGAGAAAAATACATACCAAGACATATTGCTTTTGATGTCAACAGATTATGCAAATAGGAGATAATCTGTCCAGTGCGGCGTCTGCCGTACTAGAACTTAGTCACGAATCGACTTCTACGGGATCAGCAGTGATATTTCCCCCTAGAGATGAAGATCAGAGGCTGAGGCTGTGTGTGATTACCATACTGAACCGGGTCAGAGGCAGTCTGCCAGGCTATGGCTCACCTCAAGCCAGTCAGGCTTTTTAACAGCAAAACCAGCACAGAGGAAGCTTTGTCTTTCCTCTCACCATTTACAGTTTTCCACCTTCACCAAACAACGCAGTCAGGCTTCCACTGCTGCCAGCAGCTTTTAAGGATCATATAAAACTGTTGCTCAAATGCCATTAAATAGTGAAGTAAACGCTTGGCCTATAGGCGTTTCATGACTCACATCCTTTTATTTCTAATCAGGCACGCGGAGCATTGCAACAACATTAACTTAGTGGTATGATTGGTGTTAATAGTACAAATTGATGTTGGGGAAATAGGGCTGCACAGTGAGAGGGCACACGGCCTCTGAGTGACACATCTGAGGTTTGTACATTGGCTCCCACTGTGGCTTTTCCCAAGGCAGCTTTCGCTATCTGTGATTTCCACTGCGATACCTGGTGATATGAACATTTTACAGCCCCTGAAAAGTGAGTTTCAAATAATTTCTGTTTCTGCAAAACATTAACTATTCATGACTCAAAGAAGCTAATCAGCTAATCTGCTTTATCGGGGCCTGCGTGGGTGTGCATTCAACTGATATGATTGACAGTCGCCTGGCTACATAAACAAACAATCCCAAAACCGTCTTCTCTGTTCAGCTCCATCATTGCCAGATCTTGATTGGTGCACGGATGACATCACATTTTTTATTTTATCCCCAACTGAGCCGCACCCAAGGCAAACCACTGAGATGGGAACAGACAGCGAAAACTGCTTTAACTCGTTTCAGTAGGACCACTTCCCTCATGGAGAGAAACAGACCAGGAAAATTGGTTTTCATTGCCTTTAAAAGTAAAATGCCATTGAGTTTATAGATATCTGTCTGCCAATAACCTTGGTTGACTTTCCTTGAGCAGAAAAAATATTTACATAAATTCAAGTGAACTGCTGGGGGCAGCCTGATGAATGCTCTCATTCCTGCTCTTGTTACACTTTTCCTTATTACTACAAATGTCTGTGTAATCATTCTGCTTTAACTAGCACAACTGCAGACATAATGTGCTATAATAACCTTAATTAAAACGGCATACATAAGTACATTAGTCTGTTACAGAATCCGATTATTTTTCCTGATTGTTTTACTAATCGAGGAAAACCGATAGTGATTTGAATGGTCAGCATAATTGTTTCCCCTGGGTTTTAGGTAGGCAGAGCTCTCTACTTTGTTTCTCAAACAAAAAAAACAAACAAAAAAAAAGGTGCACGGCATACAGCAATCAGTGAGCCCAGCGTGAATTCAAATAGCTGTCTGTGCTATTCAAACATTTTGGGATATTCAGAGGCTTTAGTGGTTTTGAGTTGTGTTTGCAGAATTGTGGTGGAGCTCAATATCGTTTGATGTCTTTGTGTTATGTACAGCTAAACCAGTCGGTCTGCTGCACACAGCAGCATATCTGTGTGTTCCCATGTGTGCTCTGACCTTGCTGTTGATTGACTCGAGGTTTTCCATCATGGTCGACATGGCCTCTGATATGCGAGACGGGAGCGAGGTAACCACACTGTCCACGCCAGATGGGCCGTCGAAGCGATCAGCCACCTGTATCATGGTTTCTGCAGAGATAGGAGGTGCAGTTAGTGTGAAGAATGTGAGACGTGTTTTACTCGTGGCACCCCCTGGTCGAGCAATTCAGCTGCATTCAGTGCACAAAATAACATGGAGTTTTGGGTGAGCGTTAAAGCAAACATATGGGTGAACCGGCTGCAATGCATGTGGATGTGTGTGTGTGTGTGTGCCCCCCCCACCTGCCAGATGCCTCCACTCAGTGTTGAGGTCGGCCTGGTTGGCCAGACAGCCCTTCATGACGTTGCTGCAATAGTTGGCGCAAGGCCTGGCGGAGGCCATGCCGCGGCAGTGGGGACAGTAGGTCATCCTCATCATGGCACGCATGCACTCCTGGCTCAGCTGCACCTGAAGGTGGGGCAGAGGCAGGCGAAAAAATCAACACGCAGCACCCGGATGAAAAACGACGGTTTGGTCGTGTCTATGATCAAATACCCTCGAAGTCATGAATTGGAGCGGCCGCAAATAAAACTTTACATGTGATTCGTGTCGGACCGTCATAGTTGCTGCTGATTTAAACGCAAACACAAGTTTTTAACAAGATGCGGGGATGAATATTGCCCTGGCCAGGGAATGACAGTCACCATGGGAGGTCGCCTCCCATGGTGACCTTTTTGTAAAATTTTTTTCAAGTTTTCGCCAGACTTTCATTCAGCACAGTTTCCTTGGAAACCACTTCGCGAGAATTCTCCTTTTGTTTCACGTGTGATGAAATGAAAAGGCCCTGACATTCATGCGAGTATTCTCAGTCCCTCACTCCATCTTTCCTGCCTCTTTCCATTTCTCTCTCTATCCCACGAGGCAGCTCCCCTAGGAAAGGGCCCTGGTGCGTGAAAAGTGAAACTGGGTTAATACCAGTAAGCTCTGTTCACAGGAGAGTACAGCTATGCATACAAAACCTCAGGAAGTGTGTGTGTGTGTATGTTGTTGCGAGAGAGAGACAGAGGAAGAGAGAGAGAGAGGTGGAACCAGCCCAGCTACACATACAAAGCTCCTCTAAGCTGACATCTGGGCCAGCCTGATGCTTTTCCTGGAAACTGTTCTTCCAACAGCAAAGTCACAGTTAAAACCGGATTTTAACAAATATACAGTGGGAATAGGCTCCAAGGATGACAAAAGGGATCAGGTGGGAAAACAAATCATAGACACTTTGAACGCTTTACAAGTCTGTCAGTAGTTTAGCAACGATTCAAGTCTGCTTGCCGTAATTGGACATAAAAATAATAATTTTCCGACCATGGGCAGTAGACGTGTCCCCTGATAACTATAATCAGCATTAACAAAGGCAGCTCCTCTTCTGCATGCTGTAATTATTGTGTGCTACTCTTATTCTTGTATGCAGTTCGGAGCTCTTTTTTCATCTTCGTCCATGAGCCACATCTTATCTGTGTTCTGTCACCAGTTCTAGGGTGGCAAATAATGGTTGTAAAGTTTCAATCTATCAACATAATGTTCAGTGTCAAGCCTTTTTTTTCTTTGCCTGTATTCAGCCACTATTTATGGGTGTATCAACCCAATTTCCCTACAAGGGTCATTAAAATTTAATTCAGTCATATTTGATCCACATAAGGCAAAAGTTATTTATCTTGACACAGTTCCAACCCAAAATTAAATCTTCAACTACATTAAAAAAATTGCAGAATAAGCTTGAATTAGCAAATGTGTCTCTGGTGCATAAAAGAGACCAATAGAATCAGCTAATTATTGCCAGTTGCACAGGAAACACAGTATAAAGTGAAATAAATGAAACAGAAAGACAGCAAGTACATTCCCAGGCTTAATCCCAAGTCATATGAGACATTAGTCAGATCTTCACTCCTGCCCTCGTTTTCCACCCTCCTCCCATGCTTACCCTACCCCTCGTTAGCCAGGGATGAGTCAGATGAATGCTTTTTCAGTGAGCGAGAGGAGTGAAGTGAGGGGAATATAGAGGGGTGAGTAGGAAAAAAAAAGACAGAAAAATAGAAAGAAGTGTTAAAAGAGGCTTCACTCAGGGCGTTGGAAAATGTGCATTTATTAATGATCTACTCATTTAGGACAGACAGTCATTAATCTACTTTCTGTGACATCACCCATGCAGTATTAATGTTGGGAATCCCAGACCAAGCATGACAGATATTACACAGTGTTTAACACATCTGGGCTGCTCATTGGATAGGGACGCCTTGGAGTAGTGGTACACCAGGCACTGTGAGTGAGGGGCTCACAATGTAGACAGCAGACAACAACTCTTGGGCTTAGGTACTGATGTAACCGTTATTTCTTAATACCAGGCTGAGTTGCTGTGAGCCAAGAAAATATTTCAGTGCAGAGTGAACAAATTCCCATCTCAGCTTTCATCAAACTATATCGATCAGGCAATTGCTCGTAAACTGGGAGAGGATTAATTGAAAGATGAATGAAAAAGGGAAAAAACAAATTCCCTGCGTCTGCATGGTTTTCAGGCCCGTACTCCAGTTTCCCTCCACAATAACAAACATGCCGTTTTAGGTTGATTGGGAAGTCTTAATTGCCCGTAGGTGTGAGAATAAACTGTTTGTATTTGTGAGATGTATTCCCTGATTTTGCTCTGGGTGTACTAATGATATGCTACATTTTCAGTCATCTTTGTCAGTACTTTTAAAGTCATTGTGCTTCCACACACACATTTGCACACATAGATTTTCATTGGAGACTAACCCTAACCCCGACCATCACCGCAACCATCACTTTACGATACGCAGGATTGCATTTTGGCGCCGTACTAAAGGCGAGCCCTTGCATGGTGACTGTGTAAACAGATTTTTGTCGCCAGTAACACACATCCATATGTATGCACACACACACGCTCCCTCTGACCTGATTCCACTCATCTCTCTACATTGGTCTGTCAAGAAGCATCAAGAGAAAGTTTTCAGTTTTAAATACTCCCTTTGATGTTTATATGCGCAGCTCTTTGACATAACTGTGTTGCATGTGAACACCCAGACCCTAACTTGTCCTTGCTTCACCTTCACAACATGCTCCCCATACCTGTCACTACCCCCTATATTGCCCACGGCAGTGGAGGCCGACACTCTCCTGTCTCTCTCTCTCCCTCCCCGTACCTGTCTCTACTCTGTAATTAGTAAGGATATACGAGCGACCTCTCCCCCCTTGTGTTATAGAGCGAGCCGATCCAGACTCCTTGCCTCCAGAGTGAGCTATGTGGCGCGTGGCCTACTTCCTCCATTCCCCTACCCGAGGGAATAAAACAGCCAGGAGAAAAGTTAAGGACACAGCAACTGGTGCAGCCCCAAGCGAAAGCAACTCAGGAATTAATACTTAACCAGGGAAAGAAAGTCTGCATCTGACTGTTAAGATGTCTTATTTCTGTCTAAAAAAAAAAAAAGTCTCTCAAATTATTCAGTTTTTCCGCTCAGCTTGGTTTCTCTTCTCTGCGTTGCTGTGCTTTCAACCTCCTTTCATGATGCTCTTTCATTGCCCACCACTGCATTTCCTACTTTTCAAGGCTAATCTAAGTAAAACATTGCAGGGATTCATGTCATGTCTCCTCTGCATGGGTAGTAAATGCGAGTCATCTGCCGAAAGACATTTTGTAGTGCACACGTGTACTGTGAAAATCCTGTTCTTTAGAGCGGCAATACATTGTGATGAACATCCTCAGTCACATGGGCCCTGAAAGTGGCAATACATAGCTATAAATAGGAGCGGTTGTCTCATTAGGGCCCAGTCAATCGAAGACAGAATTACATGGGAAAGGAGGGTAAAGCAAAGAACCAAATTAGTATACCAAGCTATTTCCACTAGAAAGGACAGAGCAGGACGCAGCTCTAGGAAATATCAACAGACATGTTGACGAGCAATTTACTAAGTAGGGAGAAAGAAGAATAAAAGACTGAACAAGTGAAATAGGGTTGTGAGCAGATGCTGGAGTTTGTTAGTTTTTTTTTAAAACTCTCCCTCTTGCTTTTCCTCACTGTCTCATTTGTTCCCATCACAGCACAGAACTGTTCCGATCTGTGTAAAAGCAGCACAGAGCTCATTCTGTGCCGGGAGGACAGCAGCGCCCAAATTACGAAAATGAAATTGAACAGTTGGTGGAAGTCGGAACTTATTTCAGTCAAAAAAAAAAAAGGGAAAAAAGCGCTTGACTTTTGATGATTTAAACAATAATTAGTCAACTCTGCCTCCTGCACAGTTCAGTGGAGCCAGATTAGAAATTCCCTTTTATGGAGTCTGACCAAGCATGTCCACAGTGACTGTCCCTGCAATGCAGTGAGCCTCCTGCCTTCCCTCTTAAGTCTTTTGATGAGAGTGTGTAAATAGGGCACAAGGCATTTGCACGACCTCATTCAGAGTGGCGGTGCCCTGGTATTAACGCCGGGATGACATTTTGTAATTTTGTAAAAGCTGTGCTGATTATTTAAATATTTCACCCGGGCTGGCCACTGTCTTATGAACGCATCGCTCACCATCCTTCAGACACAGTGAAATGGTTTTGAAAATGTGCATGAAGGCGTTTCCACATGGGGCAGTGGGCGTGCCTTGGTGCCAGAGGGCTACAACAAGGTGAAGAGGTGTGTGTGTGTGTGTGTGTGTATGTGTCTCCCTGTACTCTGATGTACAAATGCTTATCGGTTCATCGTCTTGCTGGCTGTGCACCGCAGGGGCCTGTAAGCTGTTCGGACTTGTCCAGGGGTAAAGTGTGACACAAATCATAAGTAGCAATTTCAACTTAGCATGCTGCCTGTGCCTGGGTGGTGCTGATCCTGGCTCTCCTGTTTGCTCGCTGGAGTCTAAGCTCAGCAACACTTCTCGTGTCTCCAGCTTTGTTAGACGAGTAGCGTGGTTCCCCAACCTCCACTTTCTGCTACTCTGTGTCTTGTTATTTGCTGGCTACCTGCTACGCTAGAGCAGACCAGTCTTATTCCCCTGTGGCTGTGGATGTGCCAGGTGTTGCTGCATGTAGGTACTTAATTGAGACGTCTTTGGGTCCCTCTGCCTAGGTGAGAGACAGTGTGCTTATTTTCTGAGTTGGAGAAATGCAGAGACGCTTCCGGGCTGTCTAACTCTGATTGCTAGCCAGCAATATGAGCCACTCGCAGTGCTTATGCGTACAAGAGTACTTATCAAAGTTAAGAGTAAAAAAAAACATCTTATATGTGTGTTTTTGACATACGTTCAAGTGTGTGGCTTTACAGTCATATAGCAGCAACACAGCCTATTTTGGCATGCTACTGATATTTTTTTTCTGGCACTTTCATGCTTACACGCAACCTGACCTTGTAATATTTTATTGCAGGAAAGAATTGTAATATTCATCTGTGGTACGGCATCTGTTTTCTTAGGAGGTGCGTATATTTCTCACAGGACCACTGCTCTCAGCACTCTCCTTGCCCGGGATCTGACGGGAGATATTTTTCACTGGCGAGTCAATACCGGCCACCTCCCTTTCAGGAGCTGAAATGATTTCCTAGTCTTGCTCTGATCTTAACCTTACTCTTGTCTTATACACAGAGGGGGCCATTTCTCTTGGGAGATATTAACCCTCCCCGCGGCCCAGGGAGACATTTTTCAGAATGGGGCTGACATTAACTGTTGTTGCAGGGGCTGATTGTCTGATCTGCGGGCCATACTTTATAGAGCCTTTCGTTTCCACCAAAATTGATCTGCCACTGCTTTACACTATGCACATGGACTGGTGAAAACACGCCTGTGTGTATGTGTATGTTTTTGTATGTGTAGGTGTTCAGGAGAAATGGTTATCACTAAGGCGAGATGAATACAGACCCCCGAAAACAAGAATACCAATGAGCATGTAAGGGGAGCAGAGAATATTACCTTTGCAACCGATAAGATGCCTGTTAAAAGTAATGTTGGACAGTTACTCACTTTCATGAAAAATAATAAAACTGGCCAGGACTATATTAAACTTGAGGCACTAATCATAGGATGGACGGATAGAGGGGACAGTAAAGGTACAGAAAAGGGTAATTTTACCTGGGAAACCTTGCGCACCACCTCCCCACTGACCACCAGGCCCTGGACAAAGGAACGTGCTGCCACAAATGTGCGTGTGACCATCATCTTCATCACACGGGGTGTGTCTCCAAAGGGCCTTAGTGTCTCTATCTGCTTAGACACACACTCCAGGTAGTCTTCACCTGCAATCACCATCCACATTCATTAATATCTAAGGAGATAGTCCTTTAAATGATTTACTTCTGTTCTTTGACATTATGAATGTACTATCTATTCCTTCACTGATATATTACCATGCAGCATTAGCCACTGAATTTGCCCCAGTTGTCATTTAGTGTTCTGCAGATCAAAAGCTGGATGTACCTATGAAATATTGCTTGTTTGCGTGGTGGAAGAGCCTCTCCAGCAGCCTGCCCCAGAATTCGTTGAGCACATCTTCAAGGTTGATGTTAGAGCCTCGGTAGTAGCGCTTCAGATCCGCATACAGGTCAGTGAAGACCTGGGAATTCTGGACGTATAGGGAGCCAAAACTTTGAGTGAAACTCTCCTGTAGACTATTCCCAGAGTGGTTTAGCAGCTCCAGGAAGTAACCTGAAAACAAAAAGAGTCAAAGTTTAAGAAATTAAAAGAAATGTCCACAGGGGCTAGATACTGCATAGATTTATTCTGCTTTGTGCCATTTTACCTCCTCCATATAACATGATTATCATTCCCACCCACTATTAATGTGGTCTGTGCTACTCAATATAAAACCTAGTTAAAAAGGCCCTTTTTTAACTGTTGAAATTTCCCAGTCTTATTCATAGTGCTTCATGCTGCATACCAACACCACCTCACACTGTCAGTGAACCTAAATTCTAAGTATGCAAGCATCCCTCTGGGGGATCCCAGAGAATTGACAGTGCCTCGGGGTTAGGTATATACTGCTGCAAGTGAGGATTTACAGATATAGGATACAGGCAGCCAAGCAGACAGACAGACTGGTAAACAGGCTGTCAGCCTTGGCAAAATGAAATGTGATAATACTGAAGCCTGACTGAAACCAGCACAAACAAATGTAAAAATAAGCTATGAAAACATGGAAGCAGACTGCAAATCCACATCTAAACTAATGCTGTAATCCATCATCCAACCAACTAAATGTGATGCAACCTGATGCAAGTACACTAATAACTGCAGTTTCGAAATAAAAACAAAAAAAAAGAAACTTAAGAAATCTTATTTACTGCAAGGCTACTTGTGTGGATTGTATTTGATAGTGCTGCTGTAGCTGAGCTCACTATGCCATGGTTTGTAGGTCATGGGTGAGTCTTTGAGGAGCAAACATTTCAAGTATGTTTTTCACAAATTCCAGCTTTTCTGTGGCCTGAGGCATAAAGATTTTTTTTACATCAGTTTCTTGTGTAAACAGAGCTTATAAATGAGACCAAAGGAAAATCCACAACAACAACAATATGCCAGGACCATCCATCCATTCAGGCCAGGGTTTGTTTGGCATCCCCACATCCACAATTGGTTCAAACCCTGTGTGTGTGTGTGTGTGTTGTGTGATTGTGGGATTTTATGGCATGGAGATGGGAGCTGAAGTCTGCGGCAGTGTTTACAGCACTGTTTACTTTGTAGGTGTCTTATCTCTGCCTGCCACCACCTCAGATCTGGATGTGGAGGGGAGGCAAGGTTGCGGGTGCCTCCACAGGGGACACACCTCTTGAAGATGGTTTATTCCCCTAACGAAACATCACATCACAATGTGGAAAAAATAAAATAAAATAAAATAAAATAAAAATCCTCCACGCACACTATGATCCTGCATATTTTAACAAAGTACAAACACACCCATCTTCAAACAGTTTCCCTGACAACAACATATGGAAGAACCGAGCCAAGTTACACAGTAGCGAAAACTCTGACGCCCACAAGTACAGGGCCCGGAGACAATCACAGCACTTGGAGTTACGTAACACGTTAATATACTAAAGCTCATCCTGACCCATCTGCGTGGCATTATCCACACGTTGGCCTTGCTGGATACTGTATCACTGCTCTGCTTCCCCGCTCATTAATAAACACCAGCCGGCCTGCCTCGCCTCTGCTGTTATCCGTTGCTTTCTTCTGGCGTTTTCACAGACTCCCGGCTAAAAGGTCTAATCTCATCGGGGCCGTTAATTTGAACAGATGTATTTAGCACTGAACGTTAGTCCAAATGTTCTCCTGTGAAGACTCATTTTTAATTCTGCGAGCAGACAACCCTTCCGAGACACACTACATTACTTCATATGCCTGCTTTCGCTGCATTTAATGGTCATTCTGGGCTTGTTGAGCACTGCCAAAGGGTTACAGCATCTCTGGAAAATGCAGATCCAAATTTGTTTTGGTTTGGATAGACTCTGACACATCAGGGTCACGGTCCCTCTCCTCCCACCACAGTTGCACAGTGCAAGAACCAAGTGCACTTTGACGTCCCCCTCAGCTGGGTTCACGCCCAGAATAATGTCAGTGTGAATTACTTCTGAACTTAAGTTATGTAATGTTGTCACTCACATGCATCAAAATATACAATTTGCATGAATATGAGCCTCTAAAGGATTCACAAATACAATAGAGGAATGTTATTTCCAACCATATAATTGAAAACAGCTTCATTTTCAAGTTTTTCAATAGTACCAAAAACTTGTTCAAATATTTAAAATGGTATTTTAATAAAATGTAGCAGCTTTATCTTGTATTTGTGCTTTGAACCGTGACAGAAACAAACCAAATCAATAACTATCTGGCTTTATAACCTACAGTCTGATTACAGGATTGTGCAAACGTGGAGGAAAAAAATAATATAAAATAAATATGAAGGAAGTTTGGTGTCTCAGTGAGTAGCACAGTCACCTCAGGATGGGTTCAAGTCCCGGGGCAGGATTAAGGGCCTTTTGGTGTGCAGGTTGTATTTCCAAAAACATGTATATTTAGGCTGAATGGAGGCTGTAGCCAGGCTCTGGGGTCCCTGGGGTGTGATTCCTGCCTCTGGCTCTACGTGAGCTGAGATGGGCTCCAGCAGACCCCCTTTGCACTTATTAAAGTGAGCTCAGAAAATGATGGAATGAATACAAATATCATGATCGAGGTGGAGAAAAAAAACCTTTTTAGTCAGCCTCTTATTTTTGGCCATGTACATAACAAACGGATGCATAATGAGGCATGTAGCCGACGCGTCCGTGTGTGACATCGTCAAATCTTTTCTTAGATTACCGCTCCCTGTAAGATAACCACTTCTGACATGCTGCAGCTGCATGTCCGGCACTTGTTTACTTGTACACTTCCCGGCTGGATGACACATTGTTCCCCTGTTCCCCGACCTCCTGTCACTCATCCTATTCTGGAACACAGCTCGGAGTCGGCCTCAAAGCGCCGGGAGGGCCACGTCCATGTCACTCGCACGGGCACACGCGTCGGCCATGCACTACAACACACTTACAGGAGTCAGCAGAAAAGCACGCATGTGTACGCAGTGACGCCAACTTCAAAAGTGACAGCGCAGACATACACACAGACTCACAAAGATCACAAACCATCGCCCACACACACACACACACACATGCACTATGCAGAGTGCACAGTGGCAGGCAGACAGACAAACGGGGAGCGGCTGTGACAGGTGCAGCTTTGCTTTTAATCCCCATTAGAATTCATTCCTGCTGTGTACTGTCAACCATATGAAAAAAAAATGCCTCAAGTCTGGCAAAGTGAGGTGGCTTTCAGTAAAAATAGTTTTTATTTAGGTGACAAGGTGAAGTTGGTCATACCCTTTAAAATGAATGTGTTCTTTTTACAGTGATAATGTGGCTGGGGCATGTTTTTAAGTGCTCTGGGATCACCACATGTGGAGGGCAGATCTTGGTAAATGGCATCACGCTGTCCAGTCCTCCCATGCCCTTCAGCTCAAGTGAATAATGATTGTCATTAGTACGACTCCAGGCCTCTGCAAATGTGTGCGCACATGTGCTTTGCTTTGTGGCGTTGACCTTTCTCACTCTTCATCTGTTTGTGTTGCCATGACGCTTCCTCCACTGCTCCTCCCTTTTTAGCCTCACCCTCATCCCTCAAACCATAACCTCTACCTCTTAACTGCTTTATACCAGCATGTTGGGTGTTAAAGGGACAACTAAAGGACAGGCTATACTAGAACTGGACAGCCCTGTGTTCCTAATACTTTACTATATTCAAAACTCAGATACACACCACTGTACGTATATTGCTATGAAAACCCTTGCCATTTAAAGCATTGAAACTCTCACACTCACATCTAGAGACAACCTAAGAGTCTGTGTACCTAAACAAGCATGTGTTTGGACCATGGCAGGAAACCAGAACCAAGTCACGCACACATGAGCAGAACATGCAAACTCCCCTAGGTCTGACCCAGGAGTCGAACCCATGTCATTGTTGATTAGAAGTGACAGCGCTAACCACTCAAGCCACTGAGCCACCCTGCAACTCCATCAGGGTTACACAATAAAAGTTATTGGATGAAATTGTTCTTTAACTTAGGGACTGTGTTATTGATGGAGATGGTGCCTCCTAATGAAGGCTGAGCAGCGTGAAAAAGCACTGTGAACAAAATTTGAACAAGACAAAGCTTTGAATTGATGTACAGTAAAACATTTAGGCACAATTCATCTCAATTCTATCGCTAATCACAACCTTGCCTCAGAGGATTTCACAGTATGCAAAGCATATGACACTAAAGCAGAAAGATTATACAGTTAATAGTCAACAGAGGAGCTGTGGGTAATAATTCAACAATGTTGTGTATAACAACATTAAGTGGAATCATATTGTGATTCCACAAACTTATCATAACATCCTTCCAGATATTTCATCCAAATAAACAACTCCAAGCAAATAAACCAGTGAAATGAGCTACGTTTTCTTTTTTCTTTTTCTTTTTTCTGGCAGATTGTTAGGCTGAAGCGCAGAGTTCATTGTTTTAAACTTTAATGTGAGATTCTGCATTTCATTTAGTTTCATTTGCAAAACTGACTTTCATGCCAACATAAATATGAATTCAGTTTGGGCTGCTGCTGTTAAGAGACTAGAACGAGAACTTCATACCCTCAATTAACATCGCCATTTTCTTCTTAAATGTGACACTAGGTTAGCAGAAAGTGCCGCACTCTCCCTCCAGCATAATCTGCCTCAAGTCCTTTCTCTCTCTCTCTCTCTCTCTCTGTCTATCTCTCCCTCTCTCTCTCTCACACACACACGCACACAGACACACACACGCACTTAAAACAAGCCAAGTCAAGCATGTGTGTCTTAATGACTTTCTTCCTGCAGTGAGAGGGGAGTTAATGATTTCATTTGTAATCACTCTGAGCTTCACATCCAGGCCACCTTGACATGTCAGAGGCTTATTTTAACTCTGTTCCTAGGTCTTGCTATCTCACTGCTACTAAACCTGCTTAAACACACATACTGAAGAGCACAGCTTTTTTGTATTTCACCATATTCTTCGGATCCCTCGCTTTGTCTTTTAGCAATCAATAAAGGGCTTTGACGCTTCCTCCACTTTTACATGCACTTCTCCCCTGTCTGGTGTCTTTCAGTCTTCCAGCTACTCACTCTGTCTTGTGTGTCAAGTTCTGTTATTGACAGGATATTCTGTGTAAAGCAGGAGTAGCATTGATGTTCCTCTACCTGCCAATCACTCATGCTGAGGGCTCGGACTGATCCCAAGTTACTTTCTCACACAGAGGTATTAACTCATTCCTCATTCTAGACTAATCCAGAGTCACTTTTCTCAGAGAGGGAGCTTAGCGGGTCTTGCTACGTTTGCCACTGACTAATGAAGTTGCAACTCACATGAGCTGATTGAGCAATCTGATCTCAACCTGGTAGAGGATTAAGTGATCACAGGCTGTCGAGAAATCAGCAAATCTTAAACGACTTGTCCGCTCTCACCGAGTTTGGCACTCGGCTGTGAAAACTCATTTTGGTGTTTGTTTCCTCCAACTGGCAGTTAACATTGTCTTGCATGTGCAGGAAATGTTTGAAAACACTCGGGACTATGCCGGAGGACTGAAAATCTTTTTAAAATATACAATCCAGAGTCTGGGAAAAGCCTGATTTTTGAATTACCAGTGTTAAGTTCTTTCAGCATGACACAATAAAATGAAAGCAGATACTGAGAGTGACATGAATGCCACAGTATGCCGAAGGTTCAGACACAGTTACAGGCAATAAACAGAAAAGTAGCTGAGAAACATGACAGATCAGCAGCCTTTTGGCAGTCCACCAGATACTGACATGGGAAAATTGGATAGGAAGGAATCGGTGAAAGAATGAAAGGGAGTAAATGAGGGAAATCAGGACAGGGCAAAAAAAACACCAATTGTATTTATTCTTTTTTATATCTGACAGGCTTAATGGTATTTGTCCGTTTGACAAGTGCTGAATGATCATATTAGCTGGGCGGTTCTTTGGCATGAAAGAGAGAAGCAGAGCCAAAAGATGAGGCACAGCCAAGAGAGCAGAAAATCAGGTGGCACTGGTACATTAAAAAAAAGAAAAAAAACCTTACTAGAGAGATCACAGAGAGCACAAACTGTCCCCCCGCCAATGCTGTTCTCTGCTCTCAGTTTATTTTTTCTATACTAGAACATTTGGACCTGCATCTGGATCTGATCTACATCTGAATATGCAATCATGCTGATTGGTTGATGGCTGCCATGAGTTCTGGATAATATTCAAATCCTGTCTGGGAAAATTAGGCCATTTGTAAAGAACAAACTGCGCAACATTAGTGTGACTGACATTACTGAGTTATGGCTGTACAACTTCATATGATTTTTCAGGACATATATCAGCTGCATGTGGTCAAACGTGCATGATGCATTCAAGATGCACTTGACCATGCGTGAAATTTGTAGAATTGTAGAAAAACTTTCAGGAAATGATTGTTTTTTTTCTGTCTGAAATGGATATGACCCAGACAGAAAGACCTGTGTGTAAGCGCTTCTTTCATTATCCCTCCTGTTTAAATCATAATCATCCAAAAATGTAAAGTGTTTCTTAAATGCCAATGTGATGGTCCAATTTACATGAAAAGCACAAAACAAATTAGCTGAATGTTGGCCTGCGGCCCAGCCTCGCGCCGCCGTGCTTTCCCTGAAATGTATTCAGAGATATATCAGCTTAAGGACCCAAAACCAATCCTCTATGTCTGCGGCAACTTGAGTGATCTTCAAGTGAAGGACAGGAAAGAAGGACTGAGTGCTCTCTACCCCATCCCACTCAGGCACCAGCTGGTGCTGTGATCTGTGCTTTTTAGTACCCATCATACCCAGCCTTTGTTGCTTCCCCACCTGTGCAGTGACAAAGCGAAACTAAACACAATAGGCATAAACAAACACTGCTGTCCTGGGTGCACTAAATGCACAAATGACGATTTGGGAGCCGTTAGACTCTTTATGTGTCAGTCAGACTTTCCATCAGTAGGAGCACTTAGCACACACACATACTGTGCCCCAGGAGCACTACGAGGCCCTTAGCCAGCATTTATTTGCTATCAAAAGGTCTCTTATATTGAACAAGCCAACACGTCACATAATGCATGTCATTTGTCAACAGGCTCTCTGTGCAAGTCTTTATTCCACTCTCTCTCTTGTGACTTTCCCTGGCTAGCACACACATTTACCCAGGCCTATTTCTTTTTTTATCCATCTGGTTCTGTTTTTCAGCTTTTTCCCTTGCTTGTTTCCTCCAAAACTCCATACCATTCCTTACCCTAACTATCATTTTGTCTTCTCTCTCCCCTCTAGCTCATCTTACTTTCCACTGTAACACCATATTTACTCCTGTACCTTCATTTTTTTTCTTTCTATCTTTCTTTCTTTCCCTTTCAGTTGTTCCTTCCAAGGTGCCATAGCTCCCAGTGAGTAATGTGTTTGGCATAATTAGGCCAGTGCACTCCTGGTCCCCACCGACGTGATTTGCATGCAGATAAAATGAACCAATCAAGTACCACAATGGGAATGGATGTCCTTGTCTTTCATGACATCATCAGAGGTGACCCTGAAAGCAGAGAATTAGGAAGTGGGCAGAGAGAGGTGGGACTAAATCTGATCTGTAGCTTCGCGGAGTATTTCAAATCAGATGCACGATGCGTCACCATCACATTGTGATTAATACGGCTGAAATAACAATCAGCTGCCACTCTATTAGTGTGTAGTGTGCAGTTGCAATATTACCTACTGTAATAGGTATCTCACGGTGTTCGGCTTAAGAATTCGACAAGTCCTGATTCAACCTTTAGCTGTTGTTAAGGAAGTTGTAGGGAGTAGGGAGTTAGGGGAGTAAGAAGGAAGTAAGGGGAGCAAGAATAAATTAACCACTTTTACGATGGCTTTGTTGAATAACGATCGTCTATTCCTAGCCAGAGATGTATGGCTGGGATCAAACTCTGCAAGTTGAATGGAAGTTAAAAGTTCAGCTATGTGAGTGAATAAGGGCAAGTGAAAAAGCAGTGTACATGCTCACATCCTCAGTGCCTGATTCCTCCTCTGATTCTGGCTTAAACATATGAGGCTGGAGTCAATCAGCATAAAGCCTTTATGTGGTTGCCAGATAAGCATGAAACAAATCTATGGGAGAAAAGGACCACTAGGAGGATTGGAGAACGGTCTCTTACAATAGTATCAAAGTAATTTCTGAAGAAACAAATGTTCTATAGCTTCTATGTTGGAGAGAGAATGAGCCATTCAGCCATTCTAGGTCACCCTTAATGTATAGCGGCTCTACTACATGTTGAATTCTTATCACATACTCATGGGTTCTGTTTTAACCTAGAAATAAATGCCTAAATTGCAAATGATCAAAGCCACCCTGTTTGGTATTATAGTCTAGCATTTTCTCAGTACGAGGACTCCCAACGAGCTGGGGCGGGGGGATATCAGCTGATGATCATACAGACTTGTCCTTCCAACAAGGTTTAGTGCCACTTTCTTAAATCTGATACGATGCATTCGGGTGTGCTTGAAGCCATTCCCCTGGACTGCCCTGCCTCAGTCGATCTCGATGGAGTAGATGTCGTTACTTAACAAGCCAGCTGGGGGATGTGCAGAGCTCCACTTAAATGAATAAATAAGCGAGTTCTGCTTGGTCATCTAGAAATGAGTGTACGCATAAGAAAAGCAGCCAGCCAGTACTCTTCAAATCAGATTAAGCTCTATGGTCACTGATCTGCCCTGAACTGAAATTGGCTGGAACACGCTGGCCAATAAGCATTCGGCTGCTCATAAATACTGTGTCCCAGTGCATAACTGTGTGTGTGTGTGTGTAGTCTGTGTGTGTCAATGACTCAAGACCTCAGTTGAAGGCAGAATTAAATCTGCTCTATGGACCTTTGCTCTCTGTGTCTATGTATAAAAGACTCTGAAATAGGCTTCAGAAATTGTTTGATCTTTCAAATGTCCCCAAGACCCTTGAATTGATGAACATAATTTGATCAAAACTAAATAAATGCGGTGTAGCAAAAGTCAAATAGTAACAAAGATTTGAGGAGTTGTAGACAAGTTGTTTTTTTATTATCATTATTTGTGAAGAAAAAGACTTGGAAAAGGAATCTGTTTGGAAATAGTTTCAGTCAGTCGACTAATTGCTTTGGTCCTGTTTGAAGTCATGCTGGCGGAGCTATGCACAATTAAACAAGCGGTTGGACATTTGTCACCATCACAGCACTGAGAAAAATACAAGGATAGATGATGGGTGATCGTCATTTTTTTTGGTCTTGGCCAGATATTAAAAGTCCTTGACACAGTTTGGCCTTTCTTTTGTTTTTAGAGTGTTTTGCACATTGCAGTCTTTTTTATTTATTATCCAATTGTACATCACATAATAAAATCCCATTGCAGAAAAAAAAGAAAGTTTTCGCATGAGACCACATGTAACAGCACGACAGGTGAACACAACACACATCCAGTGACTCCTGACGCTGGTGAAGGCACCATTAGGCCAAACAACCACCTGCCAGGTTCAAGGCTTCCTTCTGTCTAACACACCTGGTTGCCATCTAACACAGCGCTCCCTTTGGTACCATCACTCTCTGCGTCCTCTCTGACCTTTTCCCTCTCTCTCCCTCTCTCTCTCCAACAAGTAACACCATCTCTCTTTCTCTTTCACACTCTTCCTGGCTGCCACTCTCCATTTCCACCTGTTTATCCCGTCCTCTCGTCCTTGCCCTGACGTTGTGCCCCCCCACCCCTTTTCTCTCTCTATTTTTGATTATTCCATCTGTCTCGTTTTCACTCTGTCCTCTCCTTCACCCTCTTGTTGTTTTTTTTTGTCTCACTGCATCTTTGTTTAGCGTAATATCTTATTAAGTTTGTGCCTCTGTACACAGCATGAATGACAGCGAGGTGACTGTGAATACCAAAGGCGAACCGCATGCGCACTTATTGTATACAGAGACCATTTTCACTCACAGTGACACAGTAAATTACAAACTTACATACACATGTGTATAAACACACAGCTGCATGCTCCCTTATATACAATGTGCACACTCGCAGGCTAAGATGCAGCTGTATGTGAGTGTGCTGGTCCTTTAATCTGTGGCTTAGTTGGGGCTTCTTCCAAAGTCCCTGGGCCTAAAAAGGCCTAGCTTGCCTGGGCTGGAAGAGTAACACCCTACACTTAGCCCACACCCTGCTAAACACAGCCAGATGTGCAGGGATGGCAGCATGGCACAATGTCACTGCAATCTCCTAAAGCCATGTGAAAAAAAAGGGAAAAAAACACATTTCTGAACGTGGTCAGCATCAGCTGATTTCTGAAATCTTTTCAAAGCTGGATATCACCTTTATTGAAAAAGTTATATCTAACCCTGAAGAGAGCCAAGGTCTAACCTTCAACATACATCAGGGCCGACAGAGGCACAGATTGAAACCGGAGAATCTCATTAGAAGCTTTCAAACAACGACCACAGAATGTCTTAGGTAAGAATGGCTGCATCCTGCCAAATTGCACTGATTGTGTGGCAGCAAATGTAACATATTATGGTCCAATTAACCCCAGCCTCTCATTTTCATGAGGACATAGTCAATAGCAGATGGGGTTTTATACCTCAAGGTCCCAACATGCATATTTTTTTTCTCCTCACGCTGTCAGCTCTGCTGCGCTCATCTGATGCTCGACGGGGTGAGATAAAGAGAGGAGAAAAAAAGCACAGATTTGAGCAGAGTGAGACCGGGTCACCATGGACAGCAGATGAGAGAAGGACAGACACAGGTGGGGCTCGGCTGATGAATTTTCTGGTTCAAAGCAAAACAGCAGCAATCGTAAATTTTCTAAGTGCCATGCATATGGCAAGCACACAGGAGGAAAAAACAAACTCCACATGACTTCACCTTTGTGAGGGAAGAGGAGCCGCCAGGACGGTGCGTGTCTCTGTGTCGATCTAGCCACAGTTTTTTGGTGCACATCATTAGAGTGTTTACAGGTTGCAGCTGAGTGCTGCTTGAATGCGCGTGACTGTATTCCGTGTTGTTTACTGGCACGCTGTGCTAAATGAGCTGTTTTCCCCAAGAATGGGAAAAGTTCAAGAGTTGCTGAATGACAGAAAGTAAGTCAGGAGAGTTTTGTTTGGGGATTTTTTTCTTTTTCATCAGTCAAATCGAGAAATTGGGGACAGACAGTATTATACGCCGTGTAGCTCACAAAACCCCAACAGGCAAATTGTGATTTGTAATATCAGGTTATATAAATAAAAATGACTTGGGATAATTTGTATGTACTGGATGGGTGTGTGTGCATGCATGTCTGTGTCTACTTGGCGTCGGGATTGTATCTATATTGGCGCAGCAACAAACTCTTGTGGAAAAGGAGGGACCATGAGAACGAGGAACACTGAGCGATAGAAGTGTCAGTCAGCCACTAATCACTGTGATCTGAAAAGGTCAGGCTAACTAGCCAAGCTCAGAGCCCCAGCTGACAGATCCATTGTCACCAACTGGCCAAGGGGAACAAGTGGAGCACAGAGACACCCTTCCATTAACTGGAGCAGGTCATTAGACACAAATAATTGCCCTGGTGCGCCTCTCTCTCTCTCTCTCTCTCTTTCTCTCTCCCTCTTCTCTTCTCTCACACTCAGAACATTGTCATTAAGTCCTGATTGTATATAAGCACAAACTTCAATGACGTGTTGCAGCAGAGCAGGGAGGATTTTGTGGTTCAGACAGCACAAGATTAAGATCAGAATATCAGAACACAGAACATGAGAGTTCATGTGAGGGGCAATATTCGTGAGTTACATTTTTTTTTAATAAAGTCTTACTTGCTTCATTTGCCAAGTGATTTAAATGTGCAATCTTACATTTATTAAATATGCTTCAAATTTTTATGAAATATTTTGTAATATCAGAGAATGGCACTTTTATTAGGTTGTGCAGAGCAGACACATGAAAAGGTCCCTGCTCTTAAGATGCTGTGATCTCTCTTCACTGTTGGCATCTTAAGGCCCTCAGCTCCAAACACTCCCAGATCTCATCATTTTATTGTTTCAAATTCCGAGGATCTGACTGAGTAGACTGGGTACTAAAGTTCAAAAATAAAACAACTTGGCACTCCGACAACACCACTGCAAGGCAGGACCAAGCTCCTCTGTAAATCAATGCTCTGCAGACTGTCTGATGAAAGGCCTTCTTTGCTTATTGTCATTCTGTGTGTGTGCATCACATTACATTTTTGCGATGGAGGAGCAACATAACTTGCGAACAAAGTGCTATGAAAACAGTATATATATATATATTTTATATGAAACTTAGAACATGGATGAGCTGAAGGTATCCATTCTTTATTTTTCTTCACATTGTGCTATCTCTTTTAAGACAAGGTTTTAAGATAAACCTATAACAGCTCTCCTTTACATATACTGCACTTACTCTAATACCGACACTAGTGAGTAAACATTACAAAACCAAACCAAAAAGATGTGTAATGTGCACAAATTTATACACACATCCATGCTCTTTTTCACTCACTCCTCAAACGTTCATCTCGAGGTCACAAACTTACCGTCGAAGGCCTTGTACTGTCCGGACAGGGAGTTGTGTAAGGCCCTGCCAGCGTCTTTGAGCAGCCCCTCCATCTCCCGGCGGCTCAGCGCAGCCAGGCTGTCCTCCATCTCACTGGTGCAGCAGGTGTAGCCCTGGGGACAGATGCGCAGGTGCTCACCTAGCAATGAGACAGAGCAGGATAAAGGATGAGGAGTTGGCACAATTGAGGAAAAAGGGCGATGGCAAAGAGAATCTGGGCGACATTAGCATTGACAGTTTCTTTTAATTCTAAACCAGGCTGAGATTGATAGTTCCTGTGTAGGAAATACTCTAAGGCGACCAAGGCTATGACAGGATAAATTAGCTGTTGTGTGTTTTTAACAGCCTCAGACCCAGCTTGTTGGCAGTCAGGGCTGCACACGTTCGCCCGCCTGATCATCTGGCAAGTTGCACAAAACAGCGACAGAGCTTCGGCTCCCATGCAATATTAACGAGCAGTCGTGACACACATGCAATTACCTGTGTGCTCATGCACAGATAGACAAACCCAAGAGAAACAGTGACAAGTGTGGGGCTCATTTTGCGTGGGAGCAGCACACACAACTGAATGACACACAAGGGAATTCAAACGGGGATCGTCAGAGTTGGCCGCCACTGCAGTGAAGCTGCAGCTGAAACCAGAACAAAGAGATGGAAGCCCAAGGCAAAATAAATTCATTTACAGGTGACGAGAGCAGATCATGTGTTACATAATGCCACCACTGCAAATGAGAAATTTTACTTTTGAAGATTTCTCACAATGGGTATACACACACACACACACTACACTCCATATGAATCTGAAATGAATGAAGCTGACAAACAAAACAAAGGAAGAGCAAAACAACAAACAACAATGACATATTTCTGGGAGGGAGAGAGGATCTAAGATATAGATAAATCCATTAGAAAGTAATGACAAAGACAAAAATATTGAACAAAATAACAAGCTGCAGACGAAAGACCACAAACCTCAAAAAGGATGAAGCAAGTATGTCATGAAGTTGAAAGCAACACCTTTTGTCTCAGTGTTCAAAGGTCATTCCTTCGTCTTCCGCACACAAAAGCACATGCACATGCACACATACAAACGCACACAGACAAATGTGGGTTTCTGTTCTAGATCTGTGTTCCTTTCTAGGATCATTTCTCAAATTGGTTTCATTCAATTCCTGTTTTCAAGTTTGGCCTTTGGTTTCAAAAAGTGCATTTAAACCCAGAATAATTAGATAAATTGATGGAGCTTGTTATTTGATAGCTGCATTTTCCCAGTCTCAAGCAGGAGCTCCACATTCACAGGTAAAAATAAGCTGATACAATACCAGTCAGTATCACCGAAGCTAGTATCTCACACTGATATGTGATACGATATGAGTGCGCCACTGGTGGTCACTGTGTTGAGCGGGTTTATAGATAGAGAGCGTTCTGGAGGATCTCCATGCTGATTATGTTACGTCCTCCTAGAGAGAGAGACCTCAGTGAATCTCAGAGACTCCTTCTCACCCAAAGGCCCTGCAGTGACAAGTATTCTCTCTGATCTCTGTAACCTCACCAGACACCAGCCCCTGTCTCTCTGTCTGCTGGAGGGAAAAGAAGAAATCCTCTGGCTTCATCAGTCTGTCACTGTACACCTGCTCGCTCAGTGTTACACAAAAGCCTTCAGATGATTACACACACACACACACACACGCACACACACACACTGTCTGGCTGATCACTGTCTGTGAACATTTTCGAATCATCAATTCAAATTTACAGGCTCAAAATCTACATGTTTACTTACAGCATTTCCATCATTTAAGCAGCAAAATGATTAAATCAAACAAGCAGCTCAATTCACGACCTTCTTTCTGTTATTACTGTTATTCTTGAATTGTAAAATATCTAATCATAACTATCTGCTACAGAGTCTTAACTTAACTCATATGTTTAATTACTGTAAAATTTCTGCATCATCATCAATGAACTTCACATAGCCTTCACAAAGGCTTGCAAAAAACGAGGTAAACACAGATCTCTAAGTCAGGGATTAATGATTTAATGCCCCTCAGGCTGTCATTGGCATGCACCTGGCAGCATTTCAACAGAGAGCAAGTCTATAGGCACAGTGCAGCCATCGATAAGATTGATCCCAGCCTCTTTTTAGTCATTAAGGTCCGTTATTGCAGTGTGCGCTGGCTCAACAGTTACACCTACGCATTTCACTTTCATTTACTGTAGTTGCAGCCGCCCCCTCCCCGTCCAGTCAACAGTCTCAGGTATATCTCACAGTGGATGTGCGCATGACAAGAAACCATTCACCTCAGTAGTTATGTGTCAACCAAGTTTCTGTGGCTGTCCTTTAAAGTGTGAAATCCAGGCTGACTCTAAAGTGGAGCAATTAAAGGCAATTTTTTCTCTTGGAGCATTTTTTTTCTCCAAAATGGAGGGCAGGTCAGAGGAGGAGGTGACATTGAGCATCTCTCAGAGCCTCCTCAGGGCTCATGGTGTGACTCACGTTGCACACAAACGCACACACATTGCACACACATGCAGACTCACACACATCAAGGGACAGGGAAGGTTGGACCTGGAGATGGGCACATGAACGTCTGTGTCAGCTTGTGTGAGTTGTCAGCAGCAGGGAAAATAAATTGAATGAGAAAGCAAAGATGAGAACAAAGAGGGAAGAAAACAGGAGGGAGGATAGAAGAAGAAAAAGAGAGGTAGCGGGAGGAATGGAACACAGTGCTGTCAGGGGTCAGCTGCAATCTGTCAGCCCCCAGGATGGTCATTTAAATGCCTGGACTAGTTTTTGTTGAAGTGTGTCTGTGTGTATGTGTGTGTGTGTGTGTGTGTGTGTATTCTAGTCCTGCACCCATTTCCTCCAATGCAATCTGCTTGCTGCCTGTCATTTGAAGGACATCTGTACAAAACACAAGAATACACACTTAGACACACAATACTCTCTCTCTTCTTTCTCTCTTTCACACACACACACACACACACACACACACAGACACTCACACAAGTAAAAAGGAGTGAGGCTTCCACATCCAGCCAGGCAGAAACAACGGCTTTAGACAGTACACTTTCACAACATCTGTAGAGTGGACATGCACATATGCGTCCACACACACACATACACACACAGTCGTTCTCATACCAATGGGAAAGGTCACCTGTAACAAAGCATTTCATTTCCAGCTTGGTAGCCTAACAATTATCTAATGGTAAAGCGCAGGCTCTTCCTTTTGACTCAAACAAATGAATAAGTCTGTGTGTGTTTGTGTGTGTGTGTCCATGCGTGTGTCTATTTGGAATTGGGAGGCAATAAGCCACTCTTGATCAAAGCAGAGAGGAAAAGTACTCTTAACAACCAGACGTGGCTCTCTTGCTTTTACACTCTCTCTATCCTGCTCTCTTATACACACAGGCAGACACACACAAACACACACAGACAAATGTGCACACAAACACACACACACGCTGGCTCAGTTTTATAGCCAGAGGGTGCAAGAATAATCAGCAGAGGAGGACAACTCAATCTGTGTTAGTAGGAGGATCCAGCAGAGGCATCTGAAAGGCCACTCCAGAGAGGGCAGCTAATGCTAATGCCTGAAACGTCAAATTCTTGTGCTCGTCATTCCCGACACATTCCATTTTCTGCACTGAGAGACAGGTAAAAAAACATGTTTTCATTACATACCGTTACACCACTCCTTATACATGAGAGATTTGCTCCTGCACTAAGCAAATTCCAGCCCAACCTCACCATTTCCTGCTTCTGTTGTGCCTTAATTGTTTCTGGAGACTGAATAAACTTTGAGGAATGCATGATAAAGTTAAAAAATACGGTCACAATAATAAAAAACAGCGCGGTTCCATGAGATGATGAATTACAGAGTTTCGACTGATTGTGCTGTAGACAGATGAAGCAAAACCGCACAAAAACTTAAATAGTCTTTTCAAATATATTTAAATTGACAGAGTAGGTGTTTGGCTTTAATCAGCCACCTTCTGTGAGGCCAATCAGCTCTGAGGTGGCAAGTCAATTCTCTGGCCTCTCCTAAAATTACACATTTGCATGAACCACCCACCCGAATGTTAATCTACTGTATGCATGAGGGCAAAATTAGGAAGTCTTAGAATTCACTTTAACCCCATAAAAGACCTCTGTTGGTTCTTTCTCTTGTCCTTTGACAGATAATGCTGCTAAATGCTGAGCAATTCCCGAACCATTAGCTTATCGCTGTTCACCAGGGAGGAAGGCTCCTATTAACCAGCAATCTCGGCAGGCAAAATAAGGTCGAGCACACTGCGATAAAGCATGGGAGAGACTGACAGTCAGTGGCTTTTCCCAAATGGTGGGAAACAGAGAGAGTAGGGAGCAACAGGAAATTAAGAATGAGTCAAAGCCCAAGTGTCTCCATCATTTGTCCCGGGGCATGTGAACAAAAACAGAAGACGTCAAAATGCCAGCGTCGTCCAGCTGTGCCACCATCCCCCTGCCACTGTCAACTGTGTGTTTGTTTCTTTCTGGTCCTTGGGAAACAGAGAGACAATAGTGTGGAAGTGTTGCACAGCATAATGCACGGCCATTGTAGCTGTTTATCTCATGCCTAAGGCTGTGTAAGGAAATACAGAGTTTCAGGATGGAAGATTCAGGGTTAGGTGTGAATGTTCTGCTGCTTTCTGGTGCAGGTTACAATTTGGGCATTGGATTAGAATTAGGTTGAAGAATAATCCTATAGAAACTATAAATATCTTAAAGAAAAGCAGCTGCCGTGTACAATTTCTACATCATAATACTGAGTGCAGTTTGACCTTCTATTTGTTATACTGTCATGAAGATTAAATCAGTTGCTGATTAATGTCGTTCACTACATATATATGTGTATATATATATATATATATATATATATATATATATATATACACACACACATACACATACACTATATACTCACACATACATACATACACATACACACACAAAGTGGCGCCAAATCTTTTTGGGTTCTTGCATTGTTTCCATGGTAATTTATAAATTTTGTGCATAGTCAATTTATTGACATCTATTATTTGCCTCATCAGTAGGAGGCTCATATCTGTAATGAGTACACAGCAAGACTAGAGAGACATAATTGCATATAAAGTATATATCCACATAATATTTTTATTATTTCTGAAGGCCTGGGAATTACTAGACTAGTTCTGCCTGTATATTTCCTGCGTGATGCTGCAGGAACCAAAATTTTGCATGCCCTGTGTACAAGAATTCAAGATGTGCTACAGTACATGTGAATAATTGGTCACTCTCCACAATCTCCATATTTTTCCTCCAAAGCACATTTGACAAAACGATGTGACTGTGGCACTGATATGCTGACACACATAACTGATAGCTCCAAGTCATGACTGCCATTACATAACTGACACTGTTTCAAGCCGCACTGCACAGCATGCAGGCATGTGTGTGCCCACATGCTGCGGGATCTCAGAGATTAGCCGCCTAATCCAGCCATTGGTGAGAGAGAGAGAGTGTGTGTGTGTGTGTGTGTGTGTGTGTGTGTGTGTGTGTGTGTGTGTGTGTGTGTGTGTGTGTGTGTGTGTGTGCTGTGTGAGACACTACGTTAGGTAGGTGATAGCCAGTGCCAAAGAAAACACCCATGGTACATCAGGAATCACACGCTCACACTCCCACACAGTTACCCTGTGGATTAGGGCTGAGGTGATGAAAAACAGCATGGTAACACAGGTTTACACCTCTGATTCACCAACTGTGAACATTAAAATTTCACATACCCACCAGACAAATGCTTCACACAACACCACAGTCTCTCGACCGGTGGCTGACCCAGCGTTTGACCCAGAGCCTAGACGTCACTGGTCCCGTAACGTGAGCCCAACAGAAAGTCACATAAATAGCTTCCTCGAGCCAGACGAAGTGGCGGCCACACAACACACAAATAACACGCTACTGCTGAGGCTGCGTGACCTCCATGCTGCTTCCTGTGAGCCTTCCTTGACTATCTGCTCTACCTGAACTGCTGATCAACAGCCAATCATTCATTAATCAATTCTTCACTGAACCATCATAGAAACCAACTTGTGATTATTATTGCTCTCTACTTGCCCTGCATTGGGCACACATATTCAGATTCCTTTAAATGGGCTGGGAAAAAATTTGACTGGCTTCTAATTTTTGACCACAGCGGAGAGAAATAATGTGATAATGTAATGTTGGCCCTGGGGAATAAATTACTTGGTTAGAGTTAAATAGTTCAAGCTGCCTATGTCGATAAATGGGACATTGTAAGTAGGGAGGGAGAGGGAAGGATAAAAATGGATAAAAAGTGAAGACAGGATACTTTATTCAGTGCCTATTTATGGTTAATACAGTCCAAAAGTGCAACAGAAAGCAGGTATAATATGCTGTGCAAGCCTCATATTACTGTATTTTGAATGTTACTTAGTTCTTTGATAAGATAATTTGGTTTATGAGGACTGAAAATAGCCGGTATCGCTTGCTCTTAATAGCTCAGGAAGGAGGGAGTGGGGCGTAAGGCTGAATAAAGTCATTATGGATCCTGTCACTGTTTCTCAGATGTTTTTGTTTTTTTTTAATCTCCCATAGCAACAGATGCAAGCCAGATGCAAGCACATCAGACAGAGAACAACGGTGATAGTGTCATTTTTTGCAGCTCAAAATGGATTAAAAGGAGGAAGTGAAAGAGGGAGAGAAATAAAACTTTTCACGTTACGTTATTGCAACCAGCGCACTGGGTTCCGGAGGGACCTGCGGGATCCCAGTCTGTTGTAGCCTTCTAATGGGAACCATGATTTATAAGAACCATGATGGATTACAACAGGTTTTGTAATTAAGTTGCTGCAGCCCTGAGAAACATGCTTGACTGCCTGCCCTGATAAGACAGGCACGGAGTGACACGCACACACAAACAGGCACAAACACATTTGCTCTTTGTCTTGTTCCTTCTGTCGCCGTTCGGCTCTCTGCTTCGCGCACACAGACACAGCCAGGCCGCGCAGGCGGACCAATGAATAACCAAAGAGTGTGAGTGCCAAGCGCTTCAAATAGAGGGAGCAGCCTGTCCCGTTCACTTAGCAGGTACAGTCACTGTGCTGATGCGCTGTTGTAGCTTCCCAGCCAGCCTGCCAACTCACCCCGCCATGCCCTGCTTTCTTTAATGTCATCGCCACTCTTTATCCCACGTTTTTTTTTTTCTCTCCCTTTCACTTTGTGTATGAACTGAGATTAAATTGGACTGGCCTGGAATTCAGGAGAATGTGATTTACTCAGACTTAACAAGAATTACACATCCAAAACTCTGCTGTACAAACAGTACGCACACACATACACAGTCTTACTTAGACCCTACAACCTGTCCATCTCCTGCCTCATAAAGACATGCCCCAACATGAACGTGCGTGTGTGTTGAATTGCTTACGAGTCTTCAGCCTGTATCTAAGTGTGAACAAGTGTGACACAATGTGGATAAAGTCAGTGGAAAAGTTGTTCTATAGAGTTATCCCGTCAATCTCCATATGAACCATATCTGAGAGATGCTGTACTCTGGGCCATCTCAGAATAAAAGCAGCAACCACAGGCTGCAGAGAGATGACCTCATTTTTATGCCCTGAAGGAATGCGTGTTTGGGTGAGTTTTCCACTGACAATACAGCGAAGGCCTCTGACAGACATTGTCAACGCTTGATACACGTCAGACAAAGAGCATCCCGTCACATGACACGGACAAAAGACAACTAGTGCAGCCGCCTCCTGTGTAGCTTCAAGTCTGGAAGCTCAATGAAACTCTTGAAGATGAGAGAGGAAGAGGGAGAAAAAAATAACAGAAGCCATTTTTTTTTCTTTTTTGAGACAATAAAACCATTGCTGGCGTCAAACATCCGTAAGACTTTTTGGCATTCATCCTTTTCAGGATAGAATCACGACTGTGTTTTCACAAAGAACGCAGCTCTTTTTTTTGGATGCTATGCAGCGACAGCAGACATTTTACCAACTGAAAAAAAAACAAGAAAAAAACAAAAAACAGAGTGCTGCCTGTTAGTCAGATGTTCTGTTGGTCTTTAAAAACTGCAGTGATTAACATTCTACTGTGTAATGGAAAAGTGGTCAATTATTGTGATGAACTCCAGCCCGAGTTCAGAAAGACAGTGTACCTCACATAGCCAGCACTAAATTTGCGGCAGACGTAGTGAAGAGCAAAGACTAAAGAGATAGACAAAAACATGGGGACACGCTGGATATGGTGATAAACAGTGTCGCCTCACAGCGAGACGGACCTGTGTTCAACTCCTGGGTTGGACGTTAGACTTTCTGTGTGGAGTCTGCATGTGGCTTTTCTCTATGTGTTCCAGTTTCTTCCTTCCACCTTCCAAAATATGTTCATTTGGATTGGAGACTCTTAATTGATCCTGGGTGTGTATGCCAGAATGAATGGTGTGTGTGTGTGTGTGCCCTGTGATAGACCAGATCAATGAGTCTTCCCTCCCTTTGCCCTAATGTGCACTGGTTAGCATAACGTATAAAGCACATTCAAATAATGGATGGATAGAGGGATGAAAACAGTACAGAAAAAGTCCCAATTAGTTTTGTGTTACACCATGACAACAAATATTATTACCACTACTACAACTACAGTACTAATAGCAGTTATGGTATTAAAATAATATAATTCTAACAAAGACTGTTTGATATCCTGCATTTCCTCAGGCTTAACTCATCTAATTTCTTTTCACACAAGAAATTGTGAATACACTACAAAGCGGTTTTATACATTGTAACTGATCTCTGAGCTCTTTCTCTACCCTGTTTTATTCTCCTTTATTCAGAAATATTACAAAGTCCCATGTGGGTATTTAAACATTGACATTTTTTGTGGAAAAAAACATGGATCGGTTATCCTTTGTGAAAATGAATTGCAAGCACAAACAGAGCAAGACAGTTCAAGGCAAGGAGTGAGTGCAGTGTAGCATTTATGTGCGTGTGCAGGTATTTGTGCTTGTGTGTGCAGGCGAAAGCTCGCGGCTTGACTCCAATAAACTTGAGAGCCTCTCTTTGTGGCAGGGGCCGTCTCCTGATGGTGAGAGAACAAACAAAGCAGCCGGTTCCCCTCTTCTCCAAGCTGCTTCAGAGGTGGAGAGGTTGACAGATAAAAGCTGACCTGTTGTTGTCAGGACCTGTCAGAGCAACAAGAACCCAAACACATTCAGCCAGGACTGACTCAGAGATGTGGACACAGAGGCTGGTGGGTGATGCAGCTGAGAGGGAGAAAAATGGAGAGATGTGCAGAGAGAAAAGATGGCAAGTTGAGCACATAAAATGGCTCGGGCAACGTTGGGGAAAAAGCACATGATGGAGACTCTGACAAAGAAGCCAAGGACGCATTGAGAAAGATGGGAGGGGGAAAAAAAACAGCTATGAAAAGCAATGGTTAGCACAATTTAGACACTGCAAGCTAATGACAGCTTAATTCTAAATGAACATGGCTGAAATACATACTTCTATGACACACAGTGAGAAGGTCCCTGGTTCAAATCTCGGTTGGACCAAGGGACCTCCTGTGTTGAGTTTACATGTTCTCCCAGTGTCTGCATGGGGTTTCACTCCAGTTTCCCCCACAGGTCGATTAGAGACTCTAAAGTGCCCCTAAACTGTGTGAGAGCATGATTGATAACCAGGTGCCACACCTCAATCACACCATTGGTTACAAAGCATATGAAGCAGGTCACAATCCACACATGGATCATCAATATGATGTGTGAATATTTTTTTGTTCAGTCATTTGAAATGAAGTATCCCAAGACTCCGTTTACAGCACTGTGTTTTGAAATTTACAGGCAGCTTTAAATACTGCCTGCCTGGCACCAAAAAGCAGACAGGAAAAGTTAGCTACTGAACCAGAGAAAGCCGAATATTCCCCTTACGAATTAGTGAAGACAACATAATGGCATGAAATTGAGTGTGAGTACTGGGCTTACATTTGTGGACACAACACAAGCTGTTGTCACTCAGTGTGCACTGGATGTGAAAAGGGCTCCGGGTTTGCTTAAAGACTCAAAGGTAACATGATAATACATGTTAGAATCGTGTTTACAACACATAATTGTGTTGACAGATGTTTGCATCAAAAAATGCGAATGATATCTTGCCAATACATTGTGAGTTATTGCCCACCAAGCACAAATCTAACATATGTGGATACTCAGAAACAGATGGAAAAAGCAGAAAAAACATGCACGCAAGTTTTTTTGATGCCTGTTAAGATCAAATGCCCACCATTCTTTCAGATGACTAAATAAGTGGAGATTAAAATTGCACTTCCGAATTTGATGTCAGTGAATACATGATTTATAAACTCAACCTCTCTATCTTTGCATATTGCAACAGAGCTGCAGGCACATCCGTTATCTGACAAAACCTTTGACACTGTCTAAAATCGTTAAACATCCTTGATTGATCCTCCATTTCAAGTTACAACCAGTCCTCCCACCCTCCATGTCTCAGCGCAACAAGTCCTCTCTACAGTTCACTACATTCACAGCTAAGCACCGCGAGCATTAGTAATTTATCACAGGCATGATGGCTGTGTGTGATTTGTTGTACTTAACATGCCGGTGGTGCATGTGATCAGTGATTGACCTCAGTAACCCACTGTAACTTTACCAAAGTGCATGAATGAGTGACCAAACATCCAGCAGAATATTCACATATCACTTTAGCTGGCACCTGAATGCACCCCTCTTCAGAAGAGTGAGGGGGGAAATAAAACCAAAACAACTGTCCTTGATCCGCCCTCTGACTCGGATTTGCTCCAACATTTAATTGGTTCTTCTGTGGACCATGTTACACCCTTCCACCAAACTTTGTGGCACTATAACCTCCTTGGCAGAGGTGATAATGATAATAATAATAATGGCAATAATAAAACCACTTACACCACCTGCAATTACATTCCGTCAACTCTGATTGATGCTTGCAGCCACCATTCCCCAGAAAGAGTGAACAGACTGTTCTCTTTCTCTTTGAATAGAAATGAACAGAAATGCATTTTTAATAGAATACAAATGGCACATACGACGGGGTCTTGAAAGGAATTTTCCTATTTAATCCGGCTCCTTTCTCTCTGCTGCCATAGTACAAAGGCCTTCACAAAACGCCATCAATCACAGCCTTTTAACCTCACACACACCCATACCACTCCTGTCCGACTGTTTTCAAAGGCAGACAGAAAGGTTTTTGAAACCTTAACGAGAGCGCCCTTAATCCTCAGTAATCGAGTCAGATAAGTATTAAATGTTGGGCGATCTGATTATAGATCACTGCTTAGAGAAAATATGACTGACTGACTGATACTCCCTACTTCAGTCATCACATCAAAGCAAAGACAAGTCTCTCAGTCATTCCCTCGGTTCACTCATCTCTCCCCCCTTCTCCACCCACCCTGCGCTTTCCTTTGCCTCTGGCTGGGAATCTGGCCAGGGAATCTGGTCTTCCAAAGAGCAAATCCACACTTGCCCAGATCCTCAAACACTGGCATGTTTTATTTATGGCTGGGGCTAGACAATAATCTTTACAATGAGGGGGTGGGGGATGGCAGTTCTCTTATCTGTATCATTCTGATCACCATCTGATGCCATTTGTCTGTGAACTATGAATCAAGGTAACAGTACCATCAATTGTCATGTGGTGGCCTTTTCGGTTGGATAGGAATGAAGCAGCACAACTTGGAGCTAAGTGTAGGTTTTGCTCATTGCATTTAAATATTTCCATGAAATAAACAATCTATTTGAGGTAAGCTCAATCAACAAAGAACCAACAGCAGCACTTAAATCAGTGAATCAGATGTGTGTCTGTGTGTGTGTTCCTGTAAACTGACAATTACAGCCATTATGGCGGTGGCCGTGAGCTTCAAGGATTATTCTCAAACAACCGCTCACATATTGCAAGTGTCATAACTAGTGAGTCATACCAAGAGTCTGATCTGAAAGGGGGCCTGACATGGGAACTAACGCTGTACAAGGAAAGCCCTGTTTTGGCAATGTTTTGTGCGCAGGGCATGCGTGCCAAGCTGTCTATTTTGAAGTCAGGTCAGGACAGGCTAACACTTCAGGCCTCTCTTAGTCACTGTGAGTCAGTGAAAGGTCTTGACAACACACAGACAGACAGGGCTAACTGACAGTCAGGCCCAGAGACTAAAAGTCAAACAAACAGGAACATGAAATTCTCACGGTAAAAAGTGCGGTGAGACGGTTGGGCACGTAGGCGGGCAGGTAGGTAGGAAGGCAGACGACAAAGACTGCTTTGGAAAATGCGCTAAAAGAGCTGGAACGTTGTCAAGACGACGATGAGGATGCTTCCATCACGTCAGAGCTAATAAGTCTGCGGTCCTCCTCCTCCTCCCATCCCCCCTCGCCACCAAATCAACAAGTCCTCTCAGCAAACCACAGCTGCGCTGCCTACACTGCAGGAAACATCACAGGGCACCAATAGCCACAGTAGTTCTGTTCAGAAACCAGGCCACCAAGTCATTGTTCTATGTAGGCCACCATCTCTGATGTCACACACTGATGCAGAGCACCCTGGTCCTCGTAGTATTTCTACTTGAAGCATATCTTAATGTTGCAACAAATCATCATGACTCCACTGAAGTGTCCTTTAGATTAAGATAAATCTAATCTTTTGGTTAGATACTTGTTTAGCAGGATGAACTTGAAACATACAGTACATGGTGACTTTTGATTAGTTTTAAGTTCCAGAACTTGTTATTTGAGTTGGTCCTATATTCGAGTGTTTGTGGTGGCCAAATGACTTTCCTAGAACTGCATATAATTGATGTATTCATTTATGTTTTTAGCAGTGCACTTTAAATTAAATATGCAAAACATTTGACTGCCACTTATTGCTTGCTGTATGACAGCAGGGTGGAACTATTCAGTTCTTGCAGAGTTGCAAATATAGCTGTGCATAATTATTAGCCATTATAAATTGCTTTTTGTCACCAGGGCATTGCAAAAGCTCAGTTTCAATATAATTTACATGTTCAATTAAACATTGAATTGTAGTTGACTTTTCACCATACACAAAATATACTCATTAAATGTGGATAATTAAAACACATTCATTTTAAATGAGAAAGGAACCCTGAGTTATGACATATTAGCTGTCAATAAGAAACAACAACAACAAGGGCCTCCTCTGGTAGTTTGAACTAAAGGTCAGACTGGGCAACTTGATCTCTGTCAAACCAGGAGACATAGAAAAAACAGCCAAAACAAAAAAAAAAAGAGAAAAGGCTTCCAAACATTCCTCCGTTGACAGCCAACACTGAATACTTCTGAATTTGTCATGGGTTAGCACTTGTTAGCGTGACAGAGCAAGGCCGACTGGTCATACAATGACCCCTCAAACGCTGGAATAAGCTTAATGATGTAAAAAATCATTAGTTCTCTCTCCACTGACAGGGACAGGGGATAGATTATGTGCAGTTTCAGAATTTATGTTATGCACAGCACAAGCCAAGCATTCCTCACAGACAGATCAGTGAGAACCACAGCAAATGACTCTTCACCATAGCTGTAGGGGGAATTACATCCAGAAGGGTTTGGAACCAATGCACAACTTTGATGCTAAAAGGTCAAACAAGAATGTAACACATTTAGAAACACAGGAAAAGATAAGCATCACATGCCCGAGACAGAAAGATATCGCTTTTCATACAGTAGACTTCAATGGTGCAAGAGAGGATTGCTGGAAATCTCAGATCAGATGCACGTTCTGTAGATACCTTATGTAGACATACGGTATGAGTGTTATTTGGCTATAATATTTGGCTATAATTTGAAAGTACTTCCTTTAACATAGACACAGAAACACTGTGTTTCACAGACAGCCTTTAAGGCCTTTTGAATTCACACTCTTGGCATATTGCCCATATGGGAGCCACTTTATTGCAGCGCTCTGACAGGTAAATGCACAAGATGTGTAAAGGAATGTTTGTGTCTTTCACCCGCTCTGCCTCTGTCTAATCCCACCTTTCAGTCCAGGCATGAAAGAGGGCTTTTCATAGGCTCCTCTTTGGAAAAAAAGAAAACCTAAGTGCTTGTCACATCTGCACTCCTGAACTTGGAGCCGCAGCCGCTCTTCTCTTCCCTCCTTCTTCTTGTCCTGTTTTCAGGCTGCCTCTCCTGCGCTCACTCACTCGCTCTGTGATAATGTTTCTCCTCTCTGCGCTCCATGTGCCTGTCAACTTCAAAGTTTCAGATGCTTCCCCATTGTTTGTCACAATTTCTTGGTTTTCCACCTGACAATATTCTAAACAGAGAGCCTGAAACTATCTCTCCTTTCTTTTATTCTTTACTTTCTTTTACTCCACATTTTGTCAGTGTTTTATCAGCATTACAGATTTTCTCAAATATGTCTTTTTTATCGTATTTTCTGTAAGGCCTCCAACATTCTCATTTCTCAGCTTTTGCTCATTGCTCTTGTGATCAGTCATCAGAAGTGGCCCACCTACAGTGTGACATTTGAGAGACCGTGTTCAGTCCCCCAAAGTTGTACAGAGTCTGATGGGGCGTGACACAAAACTATATGTCAAACTTCAGCACACTGCTGTGCTTTTTTCCCATTTTGATGTCAAGCTTGGCATTCGATATTAACTCCATGGTAACGCTCTAAGTGATCTTCCATTCAATAAGGCTCTACATTGATATTAGATCAGCCAGTCAGACGTGTAACCAGTGGTCTCATGTTAACTGACGAACAAATTAAACAAGCACGGATCAAATTTTTAGATTCAGGAAGCCCCTCTCATCCCAATGAATCCAATACCCTGAATATTAAAAAAAAAAAGAAGTGGCAAAGATTTTGCTTTTCTTTGGAGCAGCTGAACTGCACCAGAGAGCGAGCAGAACAAAGCTTTTCCACTGTCCTCTCTCACTGGAAACAGTCATTAGAAAGAGCTGGCCTGTGCTGAAAGGCTAGATGGTTATCCTCCCGGAGCGAGACGAAGGCAGAGGAGAGAGAGGGAGCTGAGGGGGAGGCCAGGGGGGAGACAGATAGGTCGCTGCCTTTCGCTGAAAGGGTAGATGGTAATCCCTCTGAGCAGGGGAAGAAGTCGAGAGAAGAAAAGGGAGGTTGAGAATTTACAGACAGTAGTGAGAAGCAGGAAGTGAGGGGAAAAACAGAAGACAGACAGAAAGCTCAGAACTAGACAGAAGCATAGGGATTGGAGAGTCCTGTGGTTTTACAGTGTGTGCCACTCTTCTTATCTGCAGTCCCAGCACTAGTCAGAAACAGGATGCCATGGCATGAAGAGCGCAGCATCACTGCACAACCACTGGGCTCATGGTGCAAGCAGCCCAGACCTGCTGAACCTGCACAGCTGGCTTTGTTACTGCAGTGCAACACTGCATTTTATATGATCAACAGTTAGAGAAATCTGTTCTTTCTCAGCTGGAGCAACATACGTATGTACTTCTAAACACAAATCTGCACAATTTCCATTAGAGAGCAGAATTTTCCACAGTCAGTCAGAAACAAGTGACCAGGACCCACTCTCAAGATATTTATTCTTAGCTCTGTTTTATTTAAAAGAACGACAATAAAATACATCTTACATATTTTTGCCTATCCAGACTTTGCTCAGAAAATCATTACTGCTCTCATATCTGAATGGCAAGTATAAAGCTGCAGTTGACATCCTGTTAGTACACCACATCAAGCACACCATATCACAGAGGTGGAATCAGCTAGCACATCTCTATGAAAAGTAAGAACAACAACAGCAAGACAAACACACACACAAAAACAACACATTTGTGTGCTGTACAAATAACTTTATGGGCAAGAAATTGACTATTAGGCTGATAAGAAATGATTATCAGCTTTCCACAGTGAGGAATAATCACCTCACCAGAGAGAAGCACAACTTCTCAAAATCAGTTTCACTTCTTGATTAAAGAAGAGGCACGTAAGAGGCAAGTAATCTCTCTTTTTATGCATTGCTTAAAAATGCAACAGCAGAAGATTGTGTGCTTATTTACAGTCTAGTAGATTTGCCATTCAATAAAGTGACAAAATGTGTGAGCACCTGCATTTACATCCCCATCAGCTGCTCTTCCCACTCCTTCCCCTCGTCCAGCTGTTTGAAGGTGTTTAAACTGGTATGGGGACGACTTGACTATCAGGACAGAGACGCCGCCACTTGCCTGACATCATGAAGCCTTGCCCCTCCCACCTCACAAAACCCACCATTGTGTGACCCGGTCCATTCCCTCCACCCACGGCCATCACACCACACAGATGTTGCTGCACTGGTATCAGTCAACGGATAAAAGAGCACTGTTAATTAACCGCACCTCTGTCAGCTACCAGTGAGTCGTGCCAAAGCATACATGTCATAACATGTCGCGTTTGATCTTTATGGGGCTTTTTCCCTTTAAGATTAAAAGAGAATGAAAAGAGAATTGGAATTTTTGCACATAGAGATGTAATAAGATAGCAGTCCACTTTTACACAAACACCTTCATGCTGATATACAGCAGTGTGTGTGTGTGTGTGTGTGTGTGTGTGTGTGTTTATGCATGTTTCTGGGGAACATGCATAAACACTGCACATAGTAAGAAGCTGAGCTACATGTCCTGACTGGAGAGGAATGGGTCTTACTATGTCATTCTCAAGAAACATCTACTGGAAATGTGAACATGACTACTTCATTAAGATCTGTTTTGTATCACAGTGAATGTGGTACACTGGTAAATGTTAACAAAAAAACAAAAAAAGTTGATATTGGCAGATATTATAGCTTTACTTTCTCTGCTGTCAGATGTGAGGGTAGATGGGAGGAAGTGTAATGGCTAACCACAGTGCTGCAGTGTTTGTGCTTGAACACACGACTGACAGGAACTCTGCATGTCTACTGTATGGTAACATCTGGTCTCGAGCTGCTGATATTAACCTTGAAGTAGAGAGGTTTATTTTTTCTTTTCTCTTTTTTCATTGCTCCTGTCACTGAAGGTGAAAATGTAATAAAGTCAGCTTGAAAACGACCTTTTCTACTAATTACTGATCTCCTTGGCTTTGCTGGTATTGCAGGCTGGAGTGAGATTCGAGCCACATGGAAAAACAAGAGGCAAAGAAAAGCTCAGCTCATGCAGAAAAAATATTTGACACATTGCCTATCGGCTAACTAAACAAATGATAAAAATAAAGATACTCTTGCAATAAAATCTAGGGACTGTAAAGCAGGTTTTCGTTTCACCTGCAGTGTTTTTTGGGTTTTTTTTTTTAAGGCAAGTGTTTCGTCTGCAGTAGAACAGCATTGCTTCAGAGCAAAAGACGCTGAACATCAAAGTCTGCTTTGAGCTGATTATAAGCGAGTGGAGCAGGGTGGGGACGCAGCAAAATCTTTAAGCCAATGCTCACTATCTAGGCTCTCTGCACAGCAGAGCAACAGATGGAGTGGTAGAAACAGAAAAGGTAAATGAGAGAGAGACAGAGACGGTCCTTTTACTTTCAAGAAAAGAGCATGGACTTGACGAGTCTTATTAAGGCAGCTGACAACCTGATAGGTTCCCTTTAAAGACTACAATAATAACTACAGGGGTACTCGCCACTTAACTGCCAGGGCAGATGTCTGTGTTTCTACAGAGCTGTGCAGTGCACAACTGAGTGCAGCACCAACTGGCTGGTTTCAGTCACACACACACACGCACACACACACACACACACATACAGCAACTATATGGACGATGCAGAAATGCCTTGAGGTACAATAAAAACCCTAAACCGCATCAGACTCTGTTTGCTTAACAAGGTAGAGATGATGTAATTGTGACGGATGCGCCTCCAAAAGGATGAGCTGCGGCACAAAGCTCAGCTTTGAGCTGGACTTTTTGAAAAAAAAATTGAAAAAATGATTACAATCTCAATACTGCAGAGTATAGAAGGATCATCTCACTCTAGGTGGACCATGCTGTGTTCAGCCTGTGGCTGTGAAGCCGTCTCACTGGGTTCACAGGGACCCTGGGAAACCAGACTGTGCCAATCCCAGGGAACTCAATTAGAGTTAGAGATAGGGATCTAATCCGAGAGCAAACAGTCGATTGCCAGACTAGAGCCGCAGCTTCCTTGACTTGTTTTTTTTCCCCTTTCTTTGTTATTTGACATTTGCCACCTACGCTAGCGAGGATGGAAATAGCCTGATCCCTGACACGATCACCAAAATGAATAGAGGGCTTTAAGCAATCGTCACTGAACGGAGTAAGTGTTGTGATGACAGGAACAACCTGACAAAACTGCAGGTCTAACGATCAAGAAAAAACACGGCAATGAAGCAAAAATAAGCAAGAACAATGAGGCTGAGTTATAATTCTCTGGTCGAAAATGCAAGCAGATGCTCCGGAAACAAAAAGCGCTTTAATTCCTCCGCCAGTATTCCAGGGGAATAAAAGGAAACCAGAGATAACTCTCATCATATGACAGAGAGCAAGAGAGAGAGACTGCATATTTGCAGTCCACACCAACTCTAGAGACGCCAGCGTTTGCTCCTGTTTTCCTCTTATCGTTAAAAATTACACAGTGCCTTCTCCATGCAAACACATAAAGAACCCTGTTGTATAAAGTTCAGCAGCACACTGATCAAAAACAACTTCTGCTCTGGGGGCAATTAGTGAAACGAATCGAGCAAAAAACTATTACTGCTGGGGGATGCTGTATCTAAACGCTAAACAAACTGTAAACATTTCATTTTGGTTAACATCACACATGGGACAACATTATGAAACCCTCTATCACCAACAGCAGCATTCAACTTTCACTTTTTCGTTCCCTCCGAAAAACAATGGACATTAATAGGACACTAAGGGCCTATGACAGTAGGTGGAAATAAAATAATAATCACATAACAATGGAAGTGGGAGCATGTTCTATGGAAAAGAGTATTTATAGCAGCGAAATGGTGCATTAGGAGCAGTGTTCCCGAGAGAAAAAGAGGCCGCTACAATTTGTGAAATGGGTGATGTGGGAGGTTGGAGCTCCAACAGTTAGAGCTGCCTCTTCTAACAACCGCTGCATGTCATTTAGCCACGGAAGAGCTGGTAGGCCACCACACAGAATAACTTTCCATGCCTATTTGATGGAGGCAAACTGAGAGTAAGAGAGTAAAGTGCTTTTAGAAAAAGGTAACCATGTGCAAAAGTGAATACAGCTCATCAGAAGGGTTGAAGTGCTTTCTTATCACAATGGAGCAAAGTCCTTGGAGAGTTGTCTGAGATGCATTTAAAATCCATTCAAGTCATACTAACCCACATCCATGGCTCAAAAAACATACAATATGTATTCATATCACCGTGCCTATGTGGTCTCACTCATAATGGTAAGCACGTAAATATGTCAGGGTGTTCATAAGTTTCTATCCTCCAGTGGACATTTGTTTTTAAGACACATGGATGTTTGTGGCCACAGAAAGCAGAGAGGGAGCATATTATGGACCATAGAGATTAGCTAATTGTCTGAAAAGAAATAAACAAGTCATCTTCAAATTGCCCACTTCTCAGATGAGATAATTTGACTTCACTTGATTTTACTTTAGTTTATTATCAGAATAATTCTCTGAAGTCATACATTATATCGTACATTACAGATAAGTGGCTGCAGTGCATCAATTTAATCACTTCCTTTAACGTTGAGTGGTGAGTCCACGCAGGCCTACTTAGTGCTCTGACTCTTATTAAACTGTTTGACAGACTCTGCTCTGCAGAGCCTGTGGGACTGTAACTCCTCTGTTTTGCCACTATATAGGATAGGGACCAAAAAAAACCTTTGGGTTTTGGATTGACCATGTAGGTTTTGGGGAAATTTGGGATGGACTTTCCATTTGCGCTGGACACATAATTACTTTTCCAGGAAGTAAACAATAGGTAAAACTTGCCCATTCGACCATCCTTAAAAGCAACAATACCATCCTACAATGGTCATGTCTGTTTAACACTTTTGTTCGCCACACGATTAATACGTCAATACACAACTATAAAAGCTCTGCATAATTCCTTCAAGTGGTCTAATCCACAAACAAATAAACACTCATAAAGTCGCTGCAAACCCGATGAATGAAATTAGACTAAATGAAATTAAAAACCCATAATACCAATGGACAGTAAAATTAAATTACTGTAAGCACTCAAAATGCGTGATCAGCAAATTTTTGGCCTTCTTCATCCAATGATCAAAAAAAAGACTACATTTGTGATTTCCTCTTATAGGCTAATCGGTTCCTTTATAAATGCTTCCAAAACATCATATCCTGCATACCACGCCATGGAAAAAAGATGTTTCACGCCGCCTTTCCTGGCTACATAGTGTCACCACATAACCATCACAGACAGCGGCAAAGACATTCAAGTAACCACTCATTAAACTTCATCTTGGTAACATGTTTTTCTGGAAACCAATTTTATGAGTCCACCAGGCCCAGAGTGGTTATAACATATGGCGTGCTGAGTGAGTTTACAGAATGGAAAACTGAGGGCCAACATGCACGTGTGTGTGTGTGCGCTGTAGCATACTGTCACACTCCAGAGGTCATCTCACCCTTCAGCTCCACTCCTGCCCAGCTTGCAGGGGATAAACACTGACAATGGCGAATGATTTAAGTGGCCATCACCTCAATGTCACAGCCCAGTCTGCCACAGCCTAACCACCTCCCTGCCCAGCAGGTACACACCTCTGCCTCTTCATTGTCCTCATGCACCAAGCAGGTTTTGTCATTAGCAACAAAGTTGTTGTTACGGGGGAAAGTTGTGGGGAGGTCACAGTTCAATCGCAGTTTGTGATTGATATTGCTTTAACAAGCATGGCCCCCCACTCGACACTTGGATAAACTATGCATAGACACACACTTTTATGTATTGGTTGAATGACCTGAGTCAGAGGCGACAGCAGGATTCGACTCCGCGTCCAAGGCATAAACAACAAGACATTGACGTCATCCAAAATCAACAGGGCCAGGGCCTGAGAAAGACAGCCAGCCAATTTATATAACAACGTGAGAAAAAACGGGGGCTTTGCGATCGGCGTGACAGCTGTGCTTAGTCAAGGGAGAGAAGCCAAGAGGGATGTGGAGGGACACAGAAGGACTAAGAGACGGTGGAGAAAGATGGAGAGAACTAGAGGAAGAAGAGGGTGATGGGATCTAAGAGCGGAGAGGGGGAACAAAGTCTGAACTCGAAACTCGTATCTTTCAGGCACTGACAGCCAGGATGGAAGCTCTGTGAAGAGATGGGGTGTTACACTGAGACATCTCAAGGAACACACAGCTCTTTTCACAAAAGAGCCCTATATGAAACATCAGAGCCTTGATACTTCCCGTTTTGCATCACCAACATATTGCAAGTGGATAAATTTAGCAGTTTTATGTCTGAGAACTTTCAACAAGAAAACTATACCTGACTTCTGTTGCTCCATATGGAAACTCCAGAGGGAACAGAACCCTTAGGGAAGTGTTTATAGGTAATGATTAGTTTTTGATATGATACAATTTAAAAAAAAAAAAAAACATCTAGTTATGGACACATATTTTACAGCTTAAATCCATCTGTGAAAGGAACCACCACCAGACCCACTTTCTTTGGTTTAGTCCATTCTGTCCTCTGGGGCCTGGCCATTCATCAGCAGACATCACATGACAGAGCTGAGCCATTCATCCTGAGCCTCACAGGCTTCTCTGCCCAACACGATTTGTGATTCAATTTGACTGAGTGATGTTTCGGGCCCCAGGGTTGGAGCTGAGGGTTAGCTGTGGAAAGTGGGGCGCAGGGAACAGGGTGGGTGGGTGGCATAGAGGAGAGCAGAGCGACCACAGCTCCTGCTTGAGGAAGCCTTTTAGTCACATGGTCTTGATGTGCTTTACCAGTTTAGTAAAGGACACAAACATGTTAGGACGAACAAACACAGACAAACAGTTGCAGATGAATATTGATTTTGGACGCTAAAGTGCGATATAAGTGCTGGCTGAAGACATAATGTTGTGTTTGGCATAAGGAGGAGGATGAAGGCTGTAATTACGCAGAGGTGAAATAAAAATAAAAGCAGAAGTCATAAAAAACAAATAATGACAGCATGAAACAGAGAGTGGGTGCATGCTTCTGTTGCTTTAGAAGCACTGCACATCATCCCTGTCTCCATTTTATCTCTGCAGGAAGGCATGAAAGATTTAAAGAGAGAGCTTTTAGTTTAAACCACAGCATTCTCACGCACAAAATAGAGAGGAGCCCTGCTACGGTGTTTCTCACAGAGATCACTGTTACAATCACCAGTAAAATCGTGGGATAACAAGCCAAACACACAGGCAGTTCAACAACACGCAGACGCAAAAAAAAGCCGTTCTGATACGACACTGCTGAAGCGCAGTGGTGCAACATGCAGCTTTTCAGACATGTTTAAAAATGGATAAGGGGTAAAGAGTGCTGCCATCCCACACATCTGCATGCTCTTTCTGAAGGCATCACTTGGCCAATGGGTGGCTGCGACTCTCCCAGGTTTGAGCTGGGGAACTTTCAAACAATAAAAGCTTTAAGCCGCTCTCAAACTGACCTTGAATGAGTGCCAATCTATTGAAATGAAATTAATCATAATCATAGCACTCACCAGCTCCCCAGTCCAATGTATTCAGCATGTACAATATGTACTACATGTAATCTGGCACAAGCAAACAGGTCGCCTCTGTAAATAACACCTTCTTAGTCACCTTGTCGGTGCGACGTAACTGCTGAATAAACAAACCACAACACTGTGGAAGACACGCTGGGTGCACACACTTTGCAAGATACGCCAGTAGAAACAGAGTCCTACATTAGACTAATGCAGCAGGACACCCACTCAGCCGGCTGGCGTTTTTACATAGGATGTATTTAAACACACAGACAAACGCACTATACGCATTAGAATCACATAGAGCAGCCCAGCCAGGCGCTGCGCTTGGGTTGAGAGAGTTCATTTGGAAGATGTAAAATATTTATGAGCGAAGACTCTGCAGGGGAGGTAGAGGAGATGAAAACAGTGAGGGAGCAACGAAGGGATGGCAAACAAGATGAAGGAAACGTGACGAGTGGGCCACACTGAAATGCCCTCTGTCGCGGCTGAGTGGAAGAAATGCAAGCTAAATAAGTCATTGTCATTTCAAGTTCATTAGCTCACCGCTAGCATCCCCTCCTGGGAGGAAGGAGACACAGGGAGCGGGGTATGGAGGTATATTTGTACAACAGCAAAACCCCCCGGGCTCTTTAGAACAGGACATAAACTCATAATGAATATTGCCTAATGAGTTGTAAGTTTTTAATCCTCCCTATTGTTTGTTGCACAAGTAAACTTTTTATCATGGAACTAGCTTTTCCAATTTGAGCTGTCACAAGGATTTACGCTGCTTAGTTACTACTACTACAACTACAGCTGTCAAGCTTTCAGCTCTAACACTGCAAATGTGATGGTGATAATTGAAGAAAGAAGAAGAAATTCATTTTATTCGACCCTTACTGGACTAACTACCAGATTTTTGTAAGGCATTTCAGGACCACAACTGAGGGGGGAAGTAGAGACAGCCTGAAAAAGAGATAAACTGAAACACAGGGAGAAAGGTTCGCAGAAGTTGGAAAATTTAGGAAAGAAATAATAAGGATTTAGGTAATAAAGGCTAATCTTGTACCAGAAAACAGGATGACAATTGACAGTAATTACATATTTCCACCTTGTAATTATGAGCTTTTCTTATGCGCCCCTCTTCTCACAAGGCCCTGAGTAATCCTCTGGTCATTCCTGCTCTTCTATCATCAGTCGCTCGACCTCCAGATTGAAATAGCGGAGCACGGTCAAGCCAAATAAGCAACTGCCATGACCTGCGTGGGGCTTTCCTTAGCCACAAATAAGACTTGAAGAAATGATGTCACATAAAACCAGATCTCTCTATCTAATTACAGAAGAATGTGCTTAGAGAGCACAAACTCGAGCAGGAGATGAGTGTTGGAGTGGACTCAGAGAGAGGAAGAAGGCTGCTTCACCACAAGCAGGGAGGGAGAGATTTAAAGAAGCTACAGTGCACAGCTAGAACAACTCATCTGGGTATTCTGGTTTCTAGAAGAACTAATGTTATGGGGGACCAAGGATCGCAACAGTTTAAACCAATTATACAGTGGGGATCCCAAAAATGTACCGGATGGAGAGCGACGCACGCAGTGGAATCACAGAGCACTGAAGCATGGAAAAACTTCTTGTTAAGTCTCCAGTAAGCCAATAAAACAACACAGATTTCACTGTAATTACACTCAAACAAAGGAGCAGAAGAAGTTTGGGAGTTTGGGGTGGTTAAAGTCATTGTGAGAAAATGGATTCCCAGAGGACAGGAGAGTTCGGGAGTGTCCTCATGTCCAGCTCCATCAACCATGGAGATTTGCTCAGTTCCCTGAATTGTATTCTTGAAACATGTGGCTTCGAAGTTCAGACAGTAAAACACATGGTAAAATTAGATCACAAAAGTGTGGGGTCATAAAAATCACAGACCAATACCAGAAACAAACTTGAAATGTTTCTTTTTCTTTTCTTTTTTTTCTTTTTTTTTTGAGAGCATCTGCAAGCATGCAGTAAATCTCACATGAAAAATAAATGAATTCACAACTTCCTCTGTAGGGGCAGATTGGGGAGGGATGCGAGCGATAAAGCCTCAAAGGCAGAAATGACTTAGGAAGAAAGAAAGGGGGAAGAAAATAATTATGATAATGGAAACTAGTGCGAGGCAGTTTATCTCGATGAGAGAAAACCTCCAGGAAATTATAAGCGCCGAGTAACAATAAAGCGAAATAAGGCCATTGTGAGGCACAGCTCGCCGCGGGCAGCTAAAAACAAAATCCTCCAAAGTGACCAATTTAAAAAGCCAAATAGAGAGCTGTCTGAAAGTGGAAGATGCGATAGAGATGAAGAGAGAGTGGCAACCGTTCTGCATCTGCAAGTATGAGAACGAGCTCCTGGTTTGGAAGAGATTATGCAGAAAGATGTTTACACCTCAGGGGAAAGGAGGGGAAACTGGAGACAAAGAAGACAGTCACAAGTCTCACCTGGGATATGTGCCTCACACACACACACGCAGCAACACATGCACTTACCGAAGTGTTAATGACTTGCAGGCCAGGTTTCTGCACAACCACTCCCGCATGTTTCATTGTGCGAATGTGAACTGCAGTGTTTTTTAATAACAACTGATGTGCACGAGGAAGGACCAGGACAGGAGTGATTGCTTATCAAGGGGAAGTATGTGGTTGTGGGGATTTGTTGTACTATTGCGTCTGTGCATCCTATCTTTATTAAATCTGTATTGCGCATGCTGGGTATCGAAGCAGCAAGGTGCTGGACACGTTTCAGACGTTCAACAGTCAGATGACATCTTACTGATTTTATCCTCCATACCAATCTTTTTTATATACACAGCCAATCTCCCATCTCCTGAATTCCTATTGCCTGAAGGTTGTCTCCATCAGAATACCTATCTATTTTTGGCAATTATCCTGGGTACGGAGAACTGGATGGGACCTAGCGCAAGTGCTCAAAAATGTGTCCAGGGCGTCAGCAAGATGTGTTCTCAGAGCGGGAATGATTCAAAACACACAATGTTTTTGAGATTGAAAAAGTAAAAACGAAACAAAGAATGACTGACTGATCCCTTACACAATGACCATTAATCATCAGAATCGTTTATCAAGCAAAGAATACTAAATACAGTGTTATCAGGAGTAAGAGTCTCTGCTGGTTTGTGATTTAAAATATCTTTGGGCTTTTTGGGCTGCTGGACAGCTGAAACAAGCAATTGAAAAACATCACTTTGGGCTCTGGGATATTGTGATGAACGATTTCTTTGAGCCATAAAATGGTAAAAAAAAAGTTGATAATTTTCCGTGAATTTATGAGAAATTGCTTTGCCAAGATGACATATTTACATTAGATTTCTATTATTATTATTGTTATTACTATTATTAACTGATCATTAATATTGTTGTATACCTTTTTTATTACCTTCCTCACATGTATCTCTTACTGCAATTGCATTCGCTTTAACTTCGCTTTAACTCACTTTTGTTTTGTTGTTTTTTTATGACTAGTTCAATTGAGAGCGGAAGTCTGAGGCTTGTCCCCGTTTTATAAAGGACATTTAAACCCTCAATAGTGACACTGACATTGAAAGATGCCTCCAGTTTCACAGTCATTAAATATTTGGTGGCTGGTAGTGGTCTTAAGAACATCTAACCCCACATGCGTGTGTGCTAGTCTGGCACAGTGGCCCAACTAAATCTACTGCCACAGCCCTGGGATTTCCCACCCAGCAAAGAACAAAAGTGTAATAACTCCGCTCTGCTGAGTGGAGCTGCTAACAAGCGTGTATGTGCATGGGCGTAGGGCGTGCCAACCTGTAAAATTCATACTGCACGCCTGCTCTTAATATGGTAGCTGGCGTCCTGCTTTGGGTCTGTACCATCTGTCAAGCAGCGGGGGAGTGAGAGGAGAGGTAGCCCAGGCAGAGGCGAAGCCACGCTGAGAGCTAAAGCCAGCTCCCTGTCACTTCAAAAACTCACCTAGTTCACAGAAAGCACTACTGGAGGGGAGACACACACACACATTTACATAACTAACGAGAGGCCAATAAAACGCACTCACACACACAATGATAGCAAATGGAAAGGAAGTGTTAAAGCACTTCCTTTCCATTCAGTCATGACAGTTTCATATACAGCTTTAGAAGTCGACACACATCTGTGGCACGCTCAAATGAGCACTCTCTCATTCACTTATGGACACATTGCGCACACGCACACATCTCAGTGTCAAACCGCCCACACACACACACACACACACACACACACACACATACACCAGAAAGACAGTGAAGGAACTTGCTGTGACGAGGGAATAATTCTCCTTTTGACACAGCCAATTCCTCTGAAGACAAAAGAGGAGTCACACAGCCCTGAGAGGAACAACACACATGCCAACAATGCAACACACTCACGCACACACACACACTCACACATCTGTTGTAATGACACTGAAACCCCCTGTGGTGTCAGAAAAATACTGGCCTATGCTCTCATCTGTTTGTGTCTATGAGTGTGCACACTTAGATCTGAACTCCTACGCTCACATTAGACAAGTGATGAGGAACAAAAGATTTTCATGGAGCACAGAAAACCTAAAAAGTGAGGTGTGGCAGTGCATGCTGGTCAGAGAGTGTGTTATATTCAAAGATTTTCCAACCTTTCCCCCACTGAGGTAAACAGTGGGAGGAAACAGGAAGGAAAATTGTCAGCTCACATCTGGCTCTCCAAATGCTCGATTTTGACTATTTTCTTGACTTGTGGAAAATTGCTAAATTTCTGCCAGACCTGAAATTGTCCGCCCCAAAAAAATGAGTCAGATTAAGATGACTAGTACTTGGAAGAAACAGCCAAGTGTCCTATCTGTTGAGTGGTTCCCACACAATGTTGCGTTCACAGCAACTAAACATGTTTGTACAGACTATTCCAGGTTTTGAACAGGCCCGAATGATTGCACAAGGAAATGCGGCTTGTTTTTAAAGAGGAGCTCTTCACCAGCTTTCTCCACTTCACTTCTCTTCTCTCTTTTGTGCTCGTTCGTTGCATATAGCTTGTCACAGGGCGGAGCAGGGTAGAGCAAAACCAAGAAGACCAGAGTAGCCCAAGTTACAGTCAGCAGTCCATCTGCCCTCTCTCTATCTCTCTCTCTCTCTCTCTCTCTCTCTCTCTTTGGTGAACATCAAACACTCTGCGGTCTGTTTCATGCTCCCTGCAGCCCATTATGGCTTAATGCTTCAAGAGGCTTCTTACTGACTTCAGCATTTTAACAACTCCGGCAAATTCAGTTGGCAGGAAACCACATATACACAGTGACACACACACACACGCATAAGGACAGGCACAGACAGGAGCCCAGATGCAGGGATTCATGCACACTTTAAACAGCAGCAGAGTTATGAGTCTGCACACTGTGATACAGAAACAACTGTTGCTTTTGCTTTCATCTGTCTGCAAAGGAAGACCAACAGATGCACAAGGGCTTCAGGCCGACGCTAACCTTCAAATAAGCCTCGGCCCTCTTATCTCCAAGTCAGTTAATGAGTTCCATTCACAAGGCAGCAATATGTAATTCAGTGGGATCAATTAGTTATCCACTACATGGAGAATTAAGAGCACTGCAGCAGCAGGGATATTAATGGGATGGAGATAAGGAGACTGTCCACAACGGCCACACTGACAACACTACAATCTTATCTCAGCATACACACATACACACATTGAATTTACTATTTATAGTTAGATTTGGTCTGCACTAATCATGCATGCGGCTATGAATCTAAATGTTAACGCAGGACACAACACTGTTCTATTGTTAGGTGTAGGTTTTTTTTTCTTTTTCTCGCCTTATTTCACTCTTTCTCTTACAGTACGCATAAGATGGTAATTACATGACTAATTGAATGAGTTAGCATTTGTTTTGTCTGTTTGTTCCCATTTAACCTTCTGACAGTGTAGGATGTTGTATGCTGGCAGTTGTATACCATAATCGGGCCGTTTAAGAAAATATTATGACCAAGCAAGCCGGTTGTGTTTGTAATTATGGGTGAAAAATCAAACAGAGCTTCAATGAAGAATTTGAAAAAAACAACAAAATAGATTGGGATACACTATAAAAAAAAACAAATGAAAGACAATATGATATTTTGCTGAACTCAAATATAAACTCTCTTGACAATCACGTTATGAAAATACATTTAATGTTTCACCCGCCATTGAAACTTGGTGCTGGCATTGCAGAAAAAAATAAAACAAACAAGTTGGAACATGGTGAACACGAGACGAAGAAAGTTGTGAAATAGCCTGCTAACGAACACCTGTTGAGATCATTCCACTGATAAACAGGTTCACCGGCAACAGGTGGTACTGTACTATCATGATTGGGTATGTGACGCACATTCGCGAAAAAGATCATGGCCATCTAGTAATTATTAAATTCTGCTTTTTGTTAATTAGTAACCAATGCAGAGGTTGGACATAATAGTTACTATGATACATTCATACTGTACTTCTGTGTATGCACTGGGTGACTGTGGCTCAGCGGCAGCAGGGGCACATTTAGGGGTTGGTGGTTTGATCACAGCCCTGCTATATAGCCTGCATGTGGAAGTATTCTTAGACAAGATGCTGAACCCCAGAACCGCCACTGATGCTGTGTCAGTGTACAAACATGTGTGAATGGTTCTGGGGGTGGTAGTGACTTTGTTCATGAAGACTAGAAAAATCACTGTATAGAAACCATTCCATGACAATGCTTATTTGTTGTCAATTTTGAAGCCCTCTGTGTGGTTCTACGTCGACAGTCGACACATATCTCCTTTTAGCCTCCTGCTGGGGAGGTGCGTAGGGGGGAAGCAAACAGACTAGGAGTCATCGCCTTACCGTTACCCTCAGTCAAAGGTTAGGATTAGGGAGGTGCTCTAAGAGACTTTCTACCCAGTGTGCCAAAAGCCTCACTCTGTTTTGAGCTGCAACACAGCAGCTATTACACACTTAAAGTTCTGCATCCAGTGTCAGGCTGCTGAGTATGAAAATTTCTCCCCATACTTCTCGGAGTGGGCTGCAATAGTGATCAGCCCATATTTCCAGCCACAAGTCGGTGTTTGGTCGACAGCATTTCCTAGCAGGCCTGGTGAGCGGCAGCCCCACTGTATCATTAACCAGACCCTGGTTAGAGATGACACTCTGGAGCCCCGAGCGTCACAGCCTGTAGCAACCAGCAATCAACAACAACACAGATACAGCATTGGAGAGCTGCTCCTAGCCTTCCTGCAGATGTCCCTTGCAGCTTGTCATTTTGTATAGGCTTCAGTGACACTGAGCATCAAACACTCATTGGCTGCCAGCTGCTTACAAAGAGTGTCTGGCGCCTCTCTCTCTCTCTCTCTCTCTTTACGATCTGACGAGAGAGGGAGAAACAAAGAGATGAAGAACGTCTTCCCATGACAGATAAAAAGATAACTCATCACGACTGTAATGATGGGGTGGGACAGGGAGGGGGCAGTGCAGGGAGGAGACAAATGAGCCTCATAAAAATCAATCATCCGTTTTTTGGTAAACACCAACTGGCAAAGAAAAAAAAAAGAGAAATCTGTTTCCATAAGTGATTACACTTGATGGAGTCAAACTATCATTATGACACTCATTTCAAGCACATCAGTCAGTGCACTTGATGACTTGTGATGTCGTATTTCATTTCTGCTCAGCTGATATTGTTGCCATGGTCCAATAAACTCGTCTCGGCCCAATGATAACAAACAGCTCACCCCTAACTCAGTGGCTCTCTTCTACGTAGCTTTTCCTTCAGGGCAAATCGCTTAAGGGTGGAGGCGGGTGCAGGGGCTATCCTAGGCGTTACATGAGGCGCATCGATGTGAAAGCAATATCTAGGAATCTTCCTTTACTGCTGACTGAGCATAATCAGACAGGGACTGCGATACGACAATATGGGGGTCTTACTGGTTGGACATAGACTTACTTTTTTTTTTTTTTGGTCTTGTACAGTCATAAAAGTCTGTAATTTAAATTGTACGACAGCAAACCCAAACTTTTGGTATTTAATACAAAAAATAAGCATTTACCCTAGCTTAGAAACAAGATTGTTTTCAAAATGTATAACAGGGCTTGTGACTTTATTTGCATAATAAATACATTCACTTTAGCTGGTGTATCATGCATCTGACAGGACTGGATTAATTTTCAGCATTGCGATGCAGTCGTGTCTCTGACTGTTCTCTGCTTGAATCAGGATGATGTACTCGGCATGTGACCTTGAGTAAGGCCTAGCCAATACATTAGGACGATCAGGCCCTGGTGTCACAACAGGAAATATCCTTCTGCAAATGTCAGGGATCATCCACATTCAAGTTGGATTGAAATTTAGGGGTATAAATGAATGCTTTCATATTTTACTAAGGTGTTTAATATGCCAGACCGGGCTGGATGAGTAGTTATTTATGCCTCAGAGCCAGGAGACGGGGAACACGGGTAGAAAAATCTTCCCTTTCCTCTATCTTTTCTCTCCTGTCTCAGATCTCTATCCATCTCTTCCCAGCCCTTAGTGTCTGCCTCACTTCTTTATTTTGTCTCTTACTCAGAATGCATTGACCCCGGACTTAAGTAAGCTCCACATCATTGATTGAAACAAGAGGGATGGGCAGTGTCATGACAAGACAGATTTTCTCTTTAACGCATTATGGATTACAGACATTTGGAAGAAAAGTAGGATTTCTAAGGCACCATGCCTGGCGTTAATTCTGTCAAATGATTTATTCAGTGTGGTCAAGCCATTAAATTAGAAGTGTCCAGTTGCCACTTTACCCTTTGAGCCTCATGATATACGGTGGGATGACATGTGCTAACGGTTTCATCACATTACAGCCCCACGCCCTCAAATCTTCTAATCTCGCCTAGGTTACCAGTGCAAATGCTGGGAAAGGATCAACTGCACCTTTGCATCAGATATCATGATGCTCAAAGACACTCTCATAATGTTCCATTTGTGCAGCTCAGTTATGAAACCTGAGGGAAATAACCTCAAGTACATGGGCTGAAAACGCGAAAACCCAGACCACAATATGCACCGACTGTTGTGCCGTGCTGTGTCAGGTACACTATCAGAAAATAGAGTGGTTTCTACTTTAGGATCATCCAGAGTGTGTGACCTTTAGGTGAATGCAGCAGAAAGTCACCCTTGTATCGCTCTGTGCCATTCAGCATGTGCTAATGGACAAACGCTGCTGTCTTCCCGAGAGTTTATCTGCCATCACGGCGGTCGAGCGCACCGTGGAAAATGAATTGGACAAATAGAGGAGTTGAGTGACGCAGGGTCTGGGGGGACTTTTCGAGAAGAGGCCGTGCTATCAGATTGTAGCGGTGTGACAGCACGAATCGCCTTTCCAAGCGTCAGATGTGCAAAATGTGTGCACCCATGCTCATTTCCTGCCTGAGAAATATTTGTGTTGCACTCCCTACACTTTGTAATTCATGAACATTTGCTTTTTCTAAGACTGGGGATCAATCTCAAAACTGAGTTATATTTCAGGAAAGCTTACACAGTCACGGTCTCTTGTCCATGCATGCATGATACTGTAACTGTAGAACCTGAAATTGCAGTAAACTCTGTGTGTGCATGTGTGCACAAATTCCAGGCAAGGCACACGTGTAATCATTTGAACTGAGCTGGGGCTTGTGACTGTCTGACATCAGACCATGAGCAGCAACTACAGCACATGGTCAAGTGACTTGGCTGGCAGTTTCTAAGGAAGAATTCCCTAGAACTTACACAAAGTCCTGGCATCCCACAGAAGATGAAAGCTGTGTCTTCTGCAGCTCCGTTAGTGTGAAAGGAAAAGTGAGAATAGGGAACAGAAGGAGAGGTGCTGATCCTGCATCTGCGTGTCCAAAAATGTCAATCCGGAGGGACTTTTCTTACAGTCCTCGTCTGGGATCAAACAGCAAGATATCCTATGACACGTCTGTGCACTTTTACTATCTTTTCAAAGCTGTGTTTCATGTGGAGAGACAGCCGAGAGGCAAGACCGACTGCCGTACCAAACCATGTGGAATGACACTGCCGTGTTTAAAAGGAACAGAGACGGGAAAAACTCTCCGAACACAACAAAACAGAAAAAACTCAAATTCCAAGCCTGTGCTTCGCATCACATTTTTTTCCCAAGTTCCAGTGCCCCCACTGTGATGTTGGCAAACTGCACTGTGCACACAAACCTGCAATCATTCATTTCTCCAGGATGTGTCACATCGACACACCGACACTTAGAGGCGATACAATAACTGGTGCTACTGCAGGTGGGACTTTGGCCCTAAAATAGACTAACATTCCGAGTCGTGGTGGTGGCGAGGGGACTCGCAGGAGGATTACGGTTCTGAGTGTCTGAGCGTACGGAGCTTAACAATATGTTTGTCTTTAACAAAACGTTGCGATATTGAAGAGAAATGTGGCATTTGCGCAGGCAGGCAGATAGGCGTTCGGCAATAAAGACAGAGGGAGCGCACACGGGACCTCACCTGATATTTCAGACTGGGGGACACCGTCCAGAGGGAATCCTTTGCCACTATAAAAGAGACGGATATCCGAACAACTCCGGGCTTTGCTGGTCCCTTTGTCCCCATAGACCGGCGCTGTTATTAGAGAGCACACGACCAGCGCAGCTACGATGAAGGAATCCATCCCGGCAGACTTCAAGTCAAGTGCAAATCCGAACTGTGACTCGGGAGAGTGCTGCCGCTGTGCGTAAAATTATTCTCTCTCTCTCTCTCTCTCTCTCTCTCTCTCTCTCTCTCTCTCTCTCTCTCTCTCTCTCTCTCCCCTCCTGCCCTTTAGAGAGCGTGTGGCGGCCGCGCAGGAGCGACTCTTCGGCGCGACTCAGGACGGCGGCGTTAACTCTCTCCCCTCAGACACGCTTCACGCGGGATGAGTGCTCCTCTCGCCTCCTGGCTCATCTATCCACTGTGGAGAGCCTTGTGTCAGCTATAGGAGGGAGAAGCCGGAGGAAACGAGGCTGCAACTGAAACAGCTGTAGCGGCGCGGGAGGAGGGGGGAGATGTGAGGAGCGAGGGGCGCGCAGAGCGGCAGCGGCAGCTTCTGTAGGTCGGGGTTTTTGTTGGAGCGATGCTGTGCCAGTGAGGAAGAAGAGGAGGGGGAGAGGGAGGTAGAGAAAGGGAGAGAGAGAGAGAGGCGCAGCCTTGCCCCAGTCCGTCTGATCTAAATATTATTTTTAGACATCTTTCGGAATAATATTGTCATCTAACGTGTGGGTTCCTTTATTGCCTGCAATTTGTGTTTTCATACAGTATGAACGGATCGGATGTCTATTAAATAACTATTATCATTGTAGGAATACATGAACCCTCCTAGCACTTTACCCAGGAAACTTTCATTTATTTTCCACAATAAAGCAGATGTCATGAACGTTTTTTTTTCTAACTAAATTATATTTTCTAAATTTGCATTTGTTCAATGATACAACATTCTTCAAAATGTTACTCCCTAAACTAACTTCATTTAAATACAGTAAATGCAACATTATCCATCATGGTTAATAAACTGTTATTTTGTTGCTCAGTCTTGCTTGCTGTAGATGGCCTCCTGAGACCTGGCCCATTCATTTATTTCTTTTATAATGGACATTTTGTTCACACGTGTCTTCCTTAAGTATTTGGAGTTACTCTATCAAGCCCTATAGTATTCTGTAGAGGACACCCTGGGCTTTCCAGTGATGTATCATGTGACAGGTTTGCATGCTGGGAACTTTAATTTTTTTTTTCTCTATCAAGATGGCCAGCATACCAACAACCACATTGTTGAAAGAGGAGAGAACAGATTCACACCTGTGCTACCTGGGCTTCCTGCCAATCAAGATATGAGTCCAATCTAGTACCATATTATTCTTCTTTGTTCTCATTTTCTAAATTGTGTTCTGTTTTCACATGGAAATAGTCCTGTTGTCCTCTACAGTGGACATGCTGTGATATTAAAAGAAAAAAATATATTTAAAAAAATAAAAAATTGTAAGGTGCTTTTTTAGGCCCAAATAAATAGGAAATCACACAAAAACATACATTTACAGACATTTTTTCCTTGGTTCTCAGGAGAATAGATAGATGGCGTGTTTGGGTGCCCCCTCCCACCGAACACATGCGCACGACATTCTTCTCTCACTCTCTTCCATGAAGTCTGGCTCCTGTGGGTGAAAGAATGTGGCCAGGTGTCACTACAGGTGAGCTGCGGGCTGGTTGGTGCTTTTCTCCCTCTCTCTCTCTCTCTCTCTCTCTCTCTCTCTCTCTCTCTCCACGGCCACATCTGCACTGCATGTATGCACCGTTATCACTCCTGCAAGGTGCAATTATACGGGCCAGTCTCTACCTGCCCGGTTTACCTGTCACCTGCTGAACACCTTTATTACCTGAGATCTGAGATACAAGTGAGTGGCATTGAACAACAAGAGCTGCTGAATGATTTCAGGCTTGACTGAGCATGGAAAATAAGCGACATAGAATATGGATCACCCCTCTGGTGTGAATTATGTTTACCATTTGGGTTGTTGCTACACAGGTTCACTTCCAGCCCCTTTAGCTCTTCTTATATGAATGACATTTTTCTAATTGTTTTGCTTTCTATCTCAAAGGAAAATGCTAAGAGAAAAGTAAGCATATATTTCTGAATTCAGGTACAAACAGGAAATGCCACCACTTCCTGTGACATTAGACATGTACAGAACGTTCCGCTGAGATGAAGCAAAGCTGGGGTGTAGACCTTCTACGCTGGACACGTTTGTTGTAGCAACAAAGAGTTTTGCAGCTCCTGAGCTTTAAAATAATGTCACCTAGAGCTGAGGCAGACAGCACTCAATGGTGTCATCCCTGAGCTGGATGCTTTTTAAGGATTGTTTGCGGAAGAAGATGCCATGGCACATTACTGCCGTGACACATGGAAAAACTCCAGTGTGGCCCGAAATAACCAGATATCACATGACCGGAGAGACAAACAAAACAAAAAAAAGTGAGGAGCAAAGAGAGAATGAAGAGAAGAAAGACAGAGGAAAGGACACAAGCAGTCACTTCACGGCCCCCATTTGTATATCTATGAAGACAGACATTAATGAATGCATTAGGAAATGCTACTCTATAATTACTCTGTTCCTCATGACTGGATGGTTCTAAACAAACTGACAAATGGCTACACTTGCCTCCCCATGTTGCAGCTGTGAAATGAGCAAACATGAATTCTACCTTCTTTTGACAATGTCAAGTGTCTCACTCATTTGCAGCCTGCCTATGAGTTCTTGTGTAAAACTGTCACGAAGTTGAATGTTGCGAAAATGTGCCAAACAACAGACACTGAGCGCTTTGTAATTAGTGCCGCAGGAGGGAGCGCTCTTGTTCTCCTGCGTGTTTATTAGTGCCCTGGGAGGGAGAGTGTCAGTGGTCGTGCGCCTCATTTGTGACATACGCATGTGCGTCATGCGCGTGTGTGTGTTTTTAAGAGTGTGTGTGTGACGCACACAGTATGTTGTGTGTCCGTCCATCGGGTGTCCATCCATCAGGCGTCCATCAGGAGCCAATCAGGCATGCTTTAAGTGTTCATCAGGTGTCCATCGCGTATCCGTCAGGTGTTTGTCGGGTGTTTGTCATGGACGGACACACAAGTCCGTCATGTGACTGACACACACACACATAGAACTGTGTATCATGACCAGTCCAGAGGCAAACAGGTACACACCACGGGCCACGCAGAAATGTTCTAGTTACATCTAATAGTTTTGCTTCACTTTCAGTATTGCTGTAGGGGAAACACCCGGTGGAGCAAAACACATGTGGCCAGAGGTTAATAAGTCTGGAGGCCTCAAAAAGCATGTGTCTGTCCACATTATAAATGGATTTGTGTATGTATGAACTTCATGCGTCTGTGTGTCAAAGGAACTTGGTGTGTATTTGTGAGTGTGTGTGTGTTTTATGTTGCTTTATGTGTCTGACTGTGGGCCACATGTGGCCAGAGGTCGGCCGTGCTGTTGGAGGACCCGGTTGGTCCTCCACTGTCTGGTATGAGGATCATGCAATTAACGCTCCAGTAAAGCCACAGAACAGCCATGTTTTCTGCAGGCTGCCTCCCATTGAAGTTTTATTGGCTCTGACCATGAAAGGCTCTCTAATGAGGAGCAGGATGCTGCTGGTGTGAGGGGCGTGGGGGCGGGAAGAGTGGCAGCAAAACCAGGGGAGAGTACCGGGGTGAGAGACCCATGCAACCGTTGCTTTAGTGTATACACGTAGCAATTACGTGGTGAGAAGTTTCAGGGCGTGATGAGGTTTTTCTTATCAAAATTACAGCGTTTCTATGTGGAAATATTACAACCACTACACCACTCCTATCACACAAAAACACATATTTCCAAAGGTGATGGATGGAAGAAAATGCTCATATTGTGCAGCCCTTTGTAACGTTACAACTCATCTTGGAGCATCTGCAGACATGCAAATACCTCTGCCAAGGCACATTGGAACAGACAAAAAAAGAATCCTGGATTTACCCCATAGGTGGGATCTGCTCCAAAATTTGATTCACCCGTGCTACATACTTCCACCAAATTTTATGGAAATCAGTTGAGTGCTTTTGGCATAATCCTCTTAACAGTCAGACAGATATAAACATACACGAAACATTGTTCTCAGAAATATAATTCCACTCTTCACCAGTCTCTGTACAGGTGAAACAACTTAAAAAACAAACTCATCAGGTTTTCCACACTGGATGATTAGCTGCTGATTGCATCAATCAGGGATTGTGATTTTTTTTTGTTTGTTTTATTTTGTTTTTTTCAAACTGTCTTTTAGATACCTGGTGCCATGCGAAGCGGAACATTTCCTGCAAGGCGTTAGAATTCCCTTGTTGTGACTCAGCTATGGGAAATTGGGGCACTTGTGTTCCCAAATTAGATTTAAATGTTGCTCAGGAGGGATGGTAAAAGCTGAACACACTGAGGTGGTCGCAGAAGCTTTCATGATGTAAATCCTGTCACCTATCACGCATGTGTCGCATAAGGAAGCATACTCACCCATCGACACAGATTTATATGGAGACATTAATGACAGAAAGTGCTAAGTACTGTCAGATCTGATGGAGCACATAAACTCTCACTCTATAGTCTCTCTCTCACACATACACACAAGCAGCTGTACCTGAATGTAGCCGGCTCTCTATGTAAATATCAGTGCGCTGTTTCAACAGATGTAATCAGCCTTTAGAGGGAGATCATTGTGTCCTCTTCCTAAAACCAGCCTCATCCTGAACTCTTGCAGATAACATCGATACTGCCTCTTTTCTGGGTTTTTATGTCAGCCATTAGCCTGAGTTCAGCACTGGAGTGCTTGAGTGTGTACACATTACTCAGGGGGCCTATCTACCCTCTCTACATCCTCAGTCATTTTCACCTTTTCTTCAGACCATCTCAATGCCATTTGCTCTCTCAGACTTAAACACACACTGCTCTTCTGTCATCCCCTTTCCTGTCTAAACTTCTCGAAACACAACTTCTTGCATGTTAAAATACAGTCATGCATTAAACTTCAAATCAGTTTTTTTTTCTGATGCCTGCCTTTCGCTACTGCCTTGTCCCTTTGCCATGTAGTGACACTGCAATATTCCTTGATCACATTTACCCAGCATATGTCTATGCAAACACATCATCCACAAACTGCGGATCTGCATATCTCCACACATTCAGGGCCCTCCCTCGTTGCTGGTGACGAATGATGACAGAGAAAGGAGAAATTTTGATCTTAAGTGCAAAGGGTTGACAGATAGCATTGTAATGAAAAATGAGAAATAGCAAAGAAGGGGGGGGGCTCAAAAGGCTAGATAAGGAAAGAGAGAATATGATGATGGATGACGTGGGGACAATGGCAGAAAAGTTAGCTGGAAAAAGTAGCAGGGTTGGGATTTCACATTCATAGCTGGAAGGATGAAGTGCAAGAGATATGACAAATAGAGAATTTTCAAAGCAGGGGAGTGGAAAGAAAAGGGTTTGAATGAAGTGAGAACAACCGTTGACCATTGTGCTCCGATCCTCAAATTCTTGGGGTTGTTCTTGTAAACAGGCAGTGTCAGGGATGAGAAATACTCCCTGTGGTGTGTTGCGTTGTGCTTTTGTATGTCTCCGTGGGTGTCCTGGCACTTCTGTTCAGTAATCTGTGTGCATTCAGGTTTTCTGTGAGCATGGACACTGGGAGGACAAAACCTTTGATACAACTTCGGAAATGGCCCAGGACTCAGGATGGGGAGCACAAGAGATCACATAAATGTGAATAATGGCCACTGAATGCAATGTTTTATTATCTTTTCAATTACTGTATCCAGAAAGCACACGTCTCTTTTATGTACTTAATATGAGTCCAACATTGTCCTTTCTCTCATGTCTTTCTCCTGCACATAATGGATGACCATGCCCATCTGGCTATGCCTTCCCCTTGGTCCTGCACCAACCTCATCCAATTACTCTGTTCATTTGCCTGCATGCTGTTCTCATATAAATATTTCACCACTTCTATTTGTCATGTGTCTTTGAGGATAAATTAAGTACTCTGCTTGTCTGCCTCTTGCTATGAAAACTCAAAAACTCCAAAAAAGCAGTGACAAAACCCCAAGACTCAGTTGACCTTCTATGACCAACTCTTGCGCCTGTAATTGTTTCCTGAGCATGAGTACGAAAATCCATATAATCATTCAATTCATGGTGGTGAACTCCACATCCCGTGCTTCAAAAATAACAAGACTGGTGGATGTTATCCGGACAGAGACACTGACAGTGACCTTGGTATCATAACAGAAATTAAAACACTGAAACTGGCCACAAGTCTGGATTCTGATACATGCAAACAAGCCAGAGTCAACTAACCTCAACTCTCTTCAGGTTTTATGTGGTTCTATGGCAGATCTTCATCCACATTGGCAGCACCTCTGTCCACGCGGACCTCGGAAACAGTGGGAGGCCACGTCTCTGTGCGGTTCCCAGCCTTTGACGAGCCCTTCATTATTTTCCCCACTGCCACTTCAGAATATCCGCACATTCCTCCAGCATTCCTCTCAGGCCTCCCCTGCACAGAAGCACTTTATCACATTACTCCTCCTCACATTTCTCCAATTTGTTTTTAATGAGACAGGCTGCATAAAGAGTGCAATGCATCAGTGCTGACACAGTTTGATCAACAGATGCAAATACAGTAAGGCTTTGCAGGTTAGCGGTCTTTGATGTAAACTGCCAACTTCTGCACTTGTTTTCTATTTTAAACCATGCACTATTGTTGCTGACGTTGTCTACAGCAATCTTATCTTCTTTCTGATCAGATGAAGTTGCTTCCGTTCAGAGCTCCTTACAGCCCAACCTTTCAAATTGCACATAAACTGGATTGTATAAGAATTGGAGCCAGTAATTGTTTGGTCGGATTTCAAATTAAACTGCAGTGCTGTGTGTCCATTTCCTGTTGCCTGAGGTAGAAAAATGCGGCGTGCCTCATGACTGATGCAAAGCATCCTCTTGACTGGAGCAGCTAAGTAATAAATAACAAGGGCTGTGCTAAGCATGTAACCATGTCATGATCAGTGACGCATACAAGGATGTTTCACTGAATTTTTCTTTTATTTTGCTCAGAAAGGACTGTAATCAATGTCTACAAAGCAGCTGCAAGACAAAAAGTGTCCGTTTGAAGAAGGGAGTAATTGCTGGACAAGTCTTCAGCACACACATTTTTCCTCTTTACTATTCAGATTCCTGTTAGATCTTTATCAGGTGAAACTATTTCCATTTTAGGAATTGAATTGCAGATGTTTAGTAGTTTCCTGTCTCTAACGGGGCCATGAAAAGTCAGGTCAAGTCAAACCACTTTTATTTCAAATAGACTGGCGCATCAACTCAGCATTAATGCTACGATTCTTTTGTAAAAAGCTCACAAAGGATTTCGTATCCTGCTACTTCACATCCAGCTTCAAGTTCCAAACAAAAGGCACTTTGACTTGAAACATAAGAACAATACTAGTGTAATTAATGATAATGGTGCTTTCATGACAGGGCTAATTGTATGCTGGGATAGAAAGTTTAGTGCACTAATGCCAGCAAAATAGAAGAATTAACTATTCAAAATCAAGTAAATCTGTACAATTTTCACATAATCTTTATGTGAAAATCTTTATTTATCAAACAAAAAGGTAAAACAAAAAGTTGTGTTTGCTGACTTTGCCACATCTAGAAGTATGTGCCCACCACCTGTAGGATATGGTTGCCTGTTGTAAGTACCAATAGAGTGGGCTGCCTGTCTTGTTTTCTGTACCCTTTCTCTTCGACCCTATGGGTGAATAAATGTGCACGTGGAAATTATGAATTTGAATAGCTTGTGAGCTTCAAGCGCTGTGATTAACATTACCATGATAATGTGGTGAACATCCTTCTTTCAAGCAATTTGAATGCACTGTCCACTTGGCCCTGTCAAAGCATCAATAGAAGCAATGGTGAGGACATCAGGAAAAGTTGGGTCTGTTGTGACCATACAGTGAGACAGTGTACGGTCACCTCACAGCAAGGTTTGCCTCCCACACATACAGAGGACCATCCTGTATGGGGTTTTCTGTGGGAACAGTCTAAAAACATGCACTTAAGTTGGTTGGAGATTTTAAATTGTGCCGTGGTGTGTGTGCGAGTGAACTGTGTATGTGTGTGTAACCTGCATGTGAACTGTGTAACCTGCTTCAAATGAGTGCTGAATTAGGCTCCAAAAAACTCCCATGACAGGTAAAATGATGAATGGATGGGCAGATGGATTGAAAGGTTGCATGTCTATATAGTAAAAATATGATCAACATTTCAGTTTCTGACTGATTAGGCCCTCTGCCTACCTCCCTCACCTCAATTCTACCACTAACATAATCAAAGAGCAACCTGAGGATGCATGCTACATCTCTGTTGGCTCAACAGGAATCAAGTCAACCAGGAATGTTTTCAGTGTCATTAATGTAAAACCAAATCCTGTCTGGTATGAAAAGGAGAGGAAAGTGTTATACATGGAACTATGAGCTCGGCTGAGGGGTGAAGGCCTACAAGCCCACAAATTGATTTTTGCTCTGCTATGATCTGCAGCATCAGACAGCAGCAGGCATTCCTGAATCCTTAATCAGAGCCAATCAATGATGCTCCTGTCCGCCAGCATGCTCATACATCGCAGAGTCACACATGTGGGCAGCATGCTCCATTGTGCGCACACCAACAATTCCTCTGAGACGGCATGATGATCCTTGTTGTTTAGAGGACTAGAATCCTGCGGAAGGTAAAAGAAACACATCAGCTAACACAACACTCATATAGAGGACATGTGAATTCAGTCCCAACTCGAAAGGAATGGAAAGAAGGGCTAGAGGGTTGGAAAGGTGGAATGGTTCCTGAGGGTGCCGTGAAGCATTCACACCAGTGCTCATCCATCTTGGGGACATAAGGAAGGAGGCTGCCTGTAGCATGCCAAGCAGAGCGCGGCTGACAGAGGATTCAACATAAGATGTTGGCCAGCCTTGAACATGTGTGACACACAGACACACACACACACACACACAACTGCTTCTTAAACTCCTCAATCATGCCTCTCTAACACACCACACACACACAGGTCTAATTGGAACTGGGACCCATGCTAGCCAGGCTGCATTTTTCCCCAACCGGCCATTGTCATATGGCAACACATGTTAATCTATTTTCCTAACTGCCAGACTTTCGTAGTGACTAATGTTCGGGCCCCTCTGCACGAGCTTACGAAGAGACAATACAGTCTCGTGACAGCAACGTCTGTTTCTATTACAAAGCCAAGAACCTACATTGAGTCTTTTGTGGGCTTGACTATTTTCATACGTCTAAAATATATACTCCTGGTGTACAATCATTTGCATCTTCTGGTGTAATATATAGACCATTCAGCTTGTTGATCCATACAGTTGTGACCACCCTGAACTTAAACGCCTGCAGAGCTGGACACCAACTGGTGATCCCAGCATTGGTGTCCTTCATGCGGTGGGGCCCCTGGAAGGGGGTGTGGTCCGAAGAGAGGGTGAATGGGCGCCCCAGTAGATAATAACGGAGGGTTGTGGCTAATGTACAGCACTGGGCAGTCTGTTCACCCTGCCTCTCGGGACACATCAGCACCCAGCCGGCATTTGATGCATCAGTCCGTAGACCTGCTCGGCTGCTATTGTGGATGATAAGATTATCCAAATAGGCAGCAGCATATGCAGTATGGGGCTGCATATGTTCCCCAAACAAGCCAAATGGAAGCATCCTGAATTGGTCTGTATGGAGTGGTGAAGGCTGTTTTTCCTATGGCCGTTTTTACTCTTGGTCAAATCCAGAGTCATGCCCAGTTGGTCCAGGTTTTCACTGACCCACTGACTATGAGATACCTCTGTTACTCCCATCTCCAACATGGTTTCCAATTCCTGCTGAACTAGTTGTCTTTTATGTTCAGATAACCAGGTCGTGCCCTTAGCCTCACTCCCAGCGGAGTCTCGATATGGTGTTGTATGAGGGTTGAGTGTCCTGGCAGGGGGAGAACACATCCGCAATGCACAGCTGTATCCTAGCCACATCTGCTTTCTAGACAGAGAAAGCTGACTGTCACAAGGGAATGCGGCAGCCTTAGCGGACATTAGCATGAAACTCATCCATCTCTGGCACCATACTCACTAACGGTTGCTGATTCCTTCAACGCCTTGACGAGGTTCAGGTGGTAAACCTGTGTAGCCCTGCCCTGTCCGAGTGCGCAACCTCATAGTCAACCTCCCCCACTTGCCGTGTGAACACAAAGGGCCCTTGCCCCTTGCGGAGTAGTTTAGAGCTGGAAGAAGGGAGTAATATATGCACTTTTTTTTAAATAAATTATATTAACACCTGGTGTAAATTGCCTCAGTTTCGTCCTCTGTTGTACAGGTGATGTTGACGATCTTGGGCCTGGAGCAAATTCCCCTGTGACAATTGACCCAGCAAGTGGAGTTTTGCTCTCAGGTCCAGAATATACTGAACCCCAGTTTTACTTGGTCCTGAACCATTCTCCTAGGATTCTTTAAGCAAGTCCAACACCCCTCTTGGTTTCCTGTGAAACTACAGTTCAAACTACAGAAAATCCCTGAGTGTCACGACTCTGCAGCCTGTCCTTAATCGCCTAAAAAGGAGGGTATGTTAGTGCGGCATCAGAGCACAGCCTGTGACCATAAATTAAACTATATATATATATATATATATATATATATATATATATATATATATATTAAACTATCACCTGGTCAAGGGCTGAGCATGAGGTGTGTGGCAGATCCTCTGCCACTCGGTGGGTCTCTGGCATGTTTGACGCGAACACACAGACACAGCAACTTCATTCAAGCACTTTATTCATACATCACCCAGATTTCCAGCTCTCAGAGCTCTCTCCTGCTCCTGCCTGTGGGTTCTTCCCCCAGGCACAGCCAGCACACTGGTTTATGTTGGGGCAATTGAGGGGAACCGACAGCGGCCCTTGTGGGGGTGCAGCTGGCTCCCTCACACCTGTAGGTTGTGATCACACCCATGTACATTCCGTCACAAACTGATTAAACCCAGGCCAATCTATTCCCAGATTTAAGGGGTGTGTCAGATGGGAGCCAGACGCAGTCTTGCTGCTATGCTTCTTTTCCACCGAAACCACTGGAATTTTGTGAGTATGCTCATGCATGCACTTAATCGGCACCCATGATGCCTCAATCAGAGCCCCTAGGATGAATTTTGATGGATCATACACTGTGTATTGCATCACCTGATATATAACACCCTGGATCCTTACCAGAGTACTGCATGTTGCTCCTGGACTGTTGGAGGGACCTGGAGGCCTGACAACCCAGACCACTTGCCAGACCTCCATCAGGGGACTGTCCCGAGGGAAGTAGCTGGGTTGACCTGGTTGGAGCTGGTTGATCATTTCTGGCTTATCATTCTCGCAGCCCGCCTTCTCCATCCTGTGCCCCAATGCATGGGCAGCCAGATGTTCTTCAGCAAGGATGATGACGACAGCAAGCTCCTCTGCATGGTAGCAATGGACCCACTCCTGCGTCCTAACCAGGAGCCCCACCAAAAACTGCCCCATCACCGGCTGCTTGAGGAGCCACTCCTCCCCTGGAGCTTCTCCCGTCCTTAGCCAGTAGCCTTCTGCCTCCTTTGAACCCTAAGTGAATGTAAAAGGCCAGTCTGCAGACCCCAGTCGGGCTGAGTGTGACCGGCAACAATGGAGAGGCCTGACGTCCTCATGCCTACTGGCAGCTGCCGTCACCTCAAACATCTTCAGGTAGGTGTGCAGATAAGCCCCCACCATCATCACCTGGATGGTAATAGAGGAGTGACTCTCCTGCCTCTCCTGCCTCTTCGTTCCTGCCTGGACAATCGCCAAGTGCCTGAGGCTGACATCCGACTGTGCATTCAGCCTCTGTTCCATCTGCCCAATCATCTCAGAGTGAGCACGGGCTGTGTTGGCTGTTGCTTCGTGATTAATCAGGTGAATCAAATCTGGTGTGTTGTTGCATGATTAGAACATAAACACCCACACATCCCTATGTGGAATAGGTTTGACACCCCTGTTTTAGAACAATCATGCCGCACATGTGGTTAGCTTACCAGCCACCTAGCATGCTAGCATTGCTACCATGTTCATACTGCACATGTGATCAGCTTACTGGATTTCTAGCATCGCTGATGTTAGCATCACCACTTGTGTGTAATGATTACCCACTGGAGTTTCCATAGTAAGTCAGTGAGCATTGCAAGCCATTGCAAGTCAAATTACATTGTAATGCCACTCACACATCCACTCTAACACGCTTCTCTTTTCTACAACTTTCTCTACTAATCATGCTACTTATCGTGCATACTCTCCTCTTTCTCTGTCCCAATGACAGGTACAGACCTTGGATGTGACATCACTACGGATGCTCCCGTCCCAACAAGCACTCAGCATTTTTCGTGCTTGTGTATGGGCACCCTTTAGTGCCTATACACATTTAGTGTATGGTTTAAATAAAGAACGAATGCTTGCAAAACAATTTGCAATTTTCTATAGCACTCTAAGTGAGAATCCATCTGTGTTTTGATCTGCTAGCTACTTGGAAAAGTTATATGTTCTTTTCAGCAAACAGTCGTCAGCACAGTCCAGAGGATTCTCTCCACCCGTGGCTGTCCTCAGACTGATTTTGAAGGAGCATACACCAGACACATTAGTCCTCTGTCTTGTGGTAAGGAGGTTCATGTCTGTCTCTATTTGTCTTTCATAACTGGCAGAATAAATTTGGATACTTGTGGGATTTGAGATGATTGCACAGCTGAGTGACTGTTCTGCATTATTGCATTCATATTTGGCACTGTTTGTACATATCCCAAATAATTTGCCAGAGGGAGCTGTCCACCGTGCACTGGGTACATTGTGCAATCATAAACTTTTACTATTGTTGGTACGCATGAGAGTTTTCACATGCATGTCTGATTTTGTTTGAACCAGAAACAAACTGTTGTGCATTGTCCCACAGCAATTTTTCTCACAGTCAGACAGAAAACGACAACCACTGCAGAGTTGCTGGCAGGAAGGTGACACCTCCTAACACTGTTTACCTGCCCTCTGCCAGCAGCCCAATGCATGATGGGAAACTGAAGTGACAAAGTGGGGCCAGTTAGAGAACAGAAGGGAAGGCAAATATTGTATCTCAAATGTTGGGCTTGATCTCTGTCAGCTTTGCTGCAGCTATGCTGGTTGGTTTGCCATGTTGAAAATTTGTTAAATTAGACTCAATTACTTCATCCAAAGGCTCATTGAGCTTAATACTAATTGGCTAGTGGCGCAGGGGAGAATGTGCACTGACGGCATGTGTTCGCCTGTTGTGAGGGCATGGGGACTCTTGTGCAGAGGGGAAGGGTTTCAGCCGATGAGTGAAACCCAAGAGGCAGAGCTGTGGTTTTTGGGAACCACAGCCCCCCCGCTCCCACCCCCCTTTCATTCATCCACCGCCTTACCCAATTGTTCATCTTTGAAAAGCTATTTCCAGTTCCTCTCTGCTTCCTTTGCTCCCTCCTTCTAGTTCAAGCTTGTCACTCTGATCCCCAGTCTAAAAAGGTAAGACAGTCTCAGGAGGGGGGCCTGCTGCGCCGCCGTCACTGTGCCACCACACAATCAGCCTGACTTCAGGCGAGATCTGCTGGAAAAATGCAGCTGCGTATCTCAAGGCCCTTTTCATGCCATGTAATGACACTGTGGTTCATCTCTGAATGTGAGAATTACTGTGAGCTTCTCTTTACTGAGGCAAAAATGATTTCATTGTGTGTGTGTGTGTGTGTGTGTGTGTGTGTGTGTGTGTGTGTGTGTGTGTGTGTGTGTGAGGACATTTAGGAGTGGACTTGGCCGAGCTAGTGGGACAGAAGCGCTGATGTGTGCTACCGTTTAAAATAGCCCAGACAGACAGCTGAGCAGCTGTGACCTCAGGTCCCCCAAATTCTCAGTTACACTCACTGACCACACTGTTTTTTGCAATATGTGTGTGTGTCTGTACCTACAGTACTGTAAAATAACCTCAGTTACCTATACCAATTTTAGAAACTATCTTTACCAAGATAGAGAGAAAAACTCGGTTGAAAGTCGTTTTCAGACAAATTCTTTTTCAGCGTCTGAGTTTGGTCCCATTATTGTCCATATTTTAAAGTAATCCATGGTTTTCTGTGTCAGTCAGCGGAGGTTATTAAAGGATGACAGACAGCTTTGGTTTTGTCAGGCAGGAACAATGCTGTCCAATTACAGCTCAGGCAAAGAGGAGGCACGATATCTGTAGACTGGGCTCTGTCTGCTCTCGTCTGCAGCAAGCCAGACACTCAGTTTCACAGCAACAAGCATGAAATAGACTCCAAGGATCAAATACAGACCGCGTGCAATTGGAAGTGTACAACTGTGGGACAGGGTGCATGAATGAGATCACAAATGTGTGTTTGTGTGTGTGTGTGTGATGATATTTATGTCCATAGAAGTGCAAGTGTTTGTATGAGAGCAAAAGGCAGCCCGTGGACATTGTATGCTTAAGCCAGGAAAGGGCTATTAGTTATGTGCTCCCAGGCTGATGGCTAAAACAGTGGGAGGTGTGGTGAGACTTGCAGGGCCTCTGTCGCCTGATACGTTGCCATTGAATGCTTTAATAATCACTGTTGAGGGGGAAAAAAAGCAGCCCCATTGACCAATTATAACCATCTAAATGTTTTGCCTCCATCACACTGTAAGTCTTCGTGACTCATTTGACTTTACCTGATGATAATAATAAATCCACGCTTGAAACCTGGACACCACATGAGGCACACCTGATTTAGGCTGTAACCTCACTGTATCTGAATCTCAATGTGGGCGCTCTGTGCGTCACCTCACAAGCCAGCGGGTCAGCCGCACATCAGCTGAGCGAGCAAAGTGTCTCTGTCGACGCCACTGTCATCACAGCCGTCTGTCTGCTGCGACTCGGCCTGTCGCTGAACCATGTCCTCTGCGCCCCCGCCCCCCTTCCCAAATGCCGCTATTCCTGGTGCAGCCATGGACCGATATGTTTAGCGAGAGGCTTCCTGGATGCAAATAGAGAAGGTCAGACTGAGGCAGCTTGCCCTGCCTACACCCTCGTAACTCCATCGCTCCCCAGCAGAAATGTGCAGGTCCACGAAACTGTGATACATTTGCAGTGATTGCAAGTGATCCAAAGCTGGGTAGTCATAGTTACAATATCATCCTGGTTTGAAGGAACAATCTGACATTTTGGAAAGGTGGCATTGTTGCTTCCTTGCTGAGAATTAGTGTGTGTGCTGAATATCCTGGAAACAAAAGCTAAAAAAAATCACATTCCTGAAACTGTAAAGAGCAAAAATCTCCTGTTGTTCTCTCATCAATCAATAACAAAATTAACCCGCAGAGCTGACAAGTTATGAATTACGATGAATTACATGTTGCACATAATTCTTGGCAACCAGCACTTGGCTTCCTGGAGTCTCGTAGCTCCAACGAGACACAGCATGCTTAAAAAGGCTAGTAGGCAACAGCTGACAAAAAAGCAAATGAATTGTACTTCCCCGAATGTCAAATTGTTCCTTCACGGCTGGCATAGCTTCACTGTGCATGCAGAATATTTCCACCTCAGCTCAGAACGAATAATGATACAAGTTGACCTAAAAGGTAACAGGTGAATGAGGAGGATGTCAATCACAGTACAAGCACACACAGGCCCAAGAAGGGAACTACTGAGGAAAAATCGCCTGTCTGTGTTTGTGCGTGTGTGCGTGTGTGTGTTTGGGGGAGCAGTGGGAGCACAGGTATGTAGGGCCTTATTGTTCACAAATAAATCTCCTCTGTTTACTAATGTCTACTGTGACCGCTGTTAGTTAAGGAGAGGCTAACGAGACAAGCGAAAAAAAGCAGAGCACTTTTAATAGAGCTCAGCTACACTGTATCGTGGCGATACAAAAAGGAAATGACACACAAATGACAAGTGACTTAAAATATGTACATTTATACACATGCAAAGGGCGAAGGGCTGTAAGTGATCCGTAGGTGCAATGATCGATAGTCAGAGACAGGACATACATGGAGCAAATCAACATACATGGTTACAGGACATAAAATGTGGCACATTTTAAAATGTTAAAACCTTGCATAGCTGCAGTCATCTCCAGTCTTCACAAACTGCAGAGATTTCATGTGAAACTGTATTTATTTGCAAGTTATTGAGCATGACATCCTTATTTTCCACTTCTGCAGTTGATGGTGAATTGCTTTTTAGTAAGGAGGCAGTAAAATGGAGGAGGTATTTCACTGCACATAGACCCATGTAAGTGTATAGACCTATTTAGCTTAGATACTGTTTGTGTGTAGCTTTTAGGTATTAATAGGTTTAATACTGTAGCTGCATACTGTAGCAGTGACCATACATTCATCCTCATTCACACAGGTTCTCTACTGTACCAGTATATCGATAATAATACTTGGGCCAAACAACAACATTTTTACTTTTATTCCATTGGAATTCTAAGGAATGGTCTGCTTAAGAGTGGGTGGTGAGACACTTGAGCTTATTTGGCAACATTTATGACTAATCAGTGTAGATGGACGTGCACAATGGCTACTGCTGTATAGGATAATACAACAGATGTACCCCCAACTTTGTAAAAAGAAAAAAAAACTCTACATTTTATTTTTTTGCATGTGTTGGATTTCGTCCTCCTGCTTTTGAATCATAAAACCTGATGGAGAAGGCATTGAATGATTTTTTTGATGCTTCCTGAAGAAAAATCATTTAACAGCTTTGATAACTTTGTAGGTTATACATGCATTAATGTGCAATTCAACGAGCATCACACACACACACACAAAAAAAAAAACTGTACGCACAATAAACATTAGTTAAATCAACAATGTACAGACTTTGTTCAAACGTCCAAAATTTGTCCATTTATGTCAAAGGCTCAAGTTGGAAAATGTTGTTAATTCCTGCATTGTCTGTTACAGAAATCACATTTGTTTTTTTTCTTTGCACAGTCTGTTCATAGCTATGCAAAAAGAAAAGAAAATTCCATTCAGCTCAGTCGGCTAAGAGCTTTGTGTTTAATCTCATCCTCATACACTCCGTCAAATCTTTCCACCTATATACAGTTACATACTATACACACCTATTTTGTCTGCACAATGTGTTCAGCCCTGCAAGTGTGACCATGCTCTACCTGTGAACTCATTACATTCTAATCCCTGCCAAGGTACGTAGTCATTAAAGTATATCAAATCTGCTGTTCTGGGCCAGGCCCCTGGGATTGATCTATCAATCTATCATGCATTCCTTAATCCTTGAAAAGAAAACGAGTTGTGTTTTCAAATGAGCTGAATTCTTCTGCCTGGCTGGAAAATGGCGTAGTGGCCGTGATGATTCTGTAGCCTGAATGAATAAGCAAAAAAACAAACAGCAGCAGAGAAAGAAGACAGCTGCATTAGTCCTGTATATGCGAGTCTGTATATGCATAAGCATTTTTAAGTAAAATCAGAGTGATGCTATCCCATTTTGAACCCAAAGGTGAGGGCTGTATTGCTGTCTGTGTGCACAAACTTCTAGCCCTAGAGCAGCCTAGCAGAAGCAGCAGGCCTAATCTTTGTTGATGAGCGTGCATGGGATTAGTGTGCACCCAAATCGGTGATGCTGCAGGGCAAGGAGTTCCTTCAAGTTCCTCGCCCCCACTCCTTCAACAGCCTTCAACAGCATCTTCTGCTTCTCTTCCACACCTTGTCTTGTTTTTCATTTTCAATCTTATTTTTCCGTCATAATCATCTCTCCGCTTTCACAGAGGACAGGCGTAAGGATACTTTGAGTGATATGTATGTATGATACAGGTGTCTGTGTGCGTGTGTGTGGTTCTTTGAGGGGCAGGGTTGGGTCGTGGATTCACAGGAGCTGCTGTCAAAACAGAGTCCACTGCGAGCAGAGTGCAGCAAAGAGCAGCATAAAGCTCCAGGGTCGCACCCAGCTGGCAGATGCTGAGCCCCCTATCACCTTCACTGAGGGGGGCTTGGAAGGGCTCTCATGTGGGCTACGACCTCCAGGCTGCCTCGCAATGGGCTTCCCTTCACTAGAGGCTTCTGTTTGCGCTGTGAGAGGCAGACAGAGAAAGAAGAGAGGACAGAAGCAGACAGAGATACACATTTAGATTTAGTCATAATGTTAATTTGCTTCAATGTTCAATCCCTCTGACTTGGAAAGTCATATATTGGAACATGCACGTTATTCCTAAAACTTCATTTGAAAGGTTGAAAAACAAACACAAATATGACATATCATCATGTTTGTAGCCAGATTGTGGAGATTACTGAATGAGGCTGTCACCTCTGAGCCTTTCTGTGTAGAGACTGGATGCTCACCCATTATCCAGTTACATGCATGTTTAGGTCAACTGGAGACTCTAAAATTGCCCCGAAGAGTGAGTCTGAATGGTTTATGTGCCTATGTGCGGCCTGTTATGAACTACAACCTGTCCAGGATGTATTCTCTGCCTTTACCCTATGTGGGTCAGATAACAGATATATGGATAAATGGAATGTTTGCTTTACATATGTAACATATTCTGAGTATAGAAAACTGGGATGTGGAGAATCTAAAACACCATTATTTATTTTGAAGTGCTATGAGATTCTTCAAAAATACATTGGTTCTGAATGAGCAACCAAGTTATTCTCGAATAGTTTTCTCTTTCTCACACACAAGGCAACTGGTTCTGCTATTTACTTCCATTTTATGCCCTGTGTGACACAATGAAATAAAACATGAAATCCATCTGCACAAACACATTACAATGCAGGACTGATTTGGCATTTAATCTCCAGCAGCAGGTGATGGACAGCTCTCACTGTGCCATTACAGTCAATTATAAATAAATCAGGGTGATGAGTAGTCATTTAATCACAGTCCATGAAAACTCACTTATGCAATTAGAACCACCAACACATTACAGATGACATGTGAAATCCCTGTTTTTTTGTAAAGAAGACCTAATTTATGTCATTACTCCTTGATGTTCTCAACTACTTTCATCCTCACATTTATCATCACTCCAACTCTGAAGATATCTTTTTCCTCTTGTCTCTCTGGGATGCAACAGTGTGTTGGTGTTTGTATAATTGCAAACACCATAAGAAATTAATAAGGAATTCCTTCTCCTCAGTGCCCATTCTGCCCTCCACATTTCCAGTGGGTGTTAATTCCCACAAAAGGACACAAGCCTATTATAGTCTATTAAACCCCAACAATATCCAGCTAAAAGAAACCCTTCAACCAAACAAAACTGAAGCACTAAACAACCACCAAAGTGCTCTAAACAAAGAAAAAACACACAATTCATCGGCCCTGGCCCTAGACCCCATCCAAAAGAATGTGTACTCTCACACCTGGTGTGTACGAATGTATAAACCGAAGAATACATATTGTTTCGCACAACTGAGAATTCATTTCAACCCATCCCTGATGTGGACATGAGTTTATATGGGTGCATGTGTATGCATGGACAGGGCTGGGCAGGGCTTGAGAGAGAGTCTCCCGTGCCAATGGCTTTTGTTATTCCAGGAGACAATAGACAAAGACATCATTTATCCCAAATCAGATTGCTGTTATTGTTTCACTGGAAATGGGCTGCATCTCATCAGGGAGATGTCAGAAAACAGCATTTGAATGGGCCAACATAACCCAAACACCACTCCACTGCAGGCAAACCTACTGGCTAATTAATGCATCAGTTTGATGCCAGAACAACCAATAGAGACACAGTCAACAGAGCTGCCAACAAGTTCAAGTGCTGTTTTTTTTATTTCTCAAATTCAAGATAGACATTTTGGAAAGCACAATGTTGGCATGCTTTTAGAACCATGCTCTGATCGATGATCTTAAGTTAGGAAGTGGAAAGTCATCAAACAGACACAACAAAACAAAAGTTTATTCTTTGTCAGCAGCTTGGAAGGTCTTGAAAAGTGAGGTGTGTCTGCTATGAAGGTGTAGTGCTCCAAAATACAGCTGGACCACTGACACATGCAGTAAATTTTTACAGCATAATTATGATTTTCATACTAAAATGCAATAACGCATTATGACATATTTATCTTGGAAAGAAAAATTACTTTTAAACAAGACAAAATCTTTCACCAGTTACCATTATTTATTATTTTTGGCAGATATAATACAGTAAAGTTTTCAACATGTGGGGAAATCCTTAAAAGTCTTTCAGGTCAAGAAAAGGGAATAAAAAAATTGGCAAACAAGATCACATTCACATAGTTTGGAAATGCTATGTGATGGTGATGTGATCTGATGACAGTATTTCAACACAATATGGAAATTTTTATCATGTTATCATTTTCAGCATGTCATCTAGAATTAGTTGAAAGGATTTCAATTATTAGAATAAAAAAAGAGAAACAATAAAAAACTAAGCTTTTTAAGTGAGTTCACAAAAACAAGAAACAATAAACGGTACAAAAAAAAGAGAAACCAGGAGGGCAGCAGCATAATGGAATGTGGTGTTGTTGTCATAATGAGACAATGTTAGCAGATAAGCTGCGCCTCATAAGCTGGCTCATGTGTAAATCCCCAAAATATGGTGGGGAAAAGCACAAGAACAAGAAAGCCAGAAAAACAGAGGGTGAGGGTGGGGGTGAGATATGACGTTGAGGGTTAGAAGAGGAAAACAATTAGTTTGGCTCTTTCGGCATGAGGCTGAAGAGCCATCGTCACTTGTATCATGGCAGATGGAATCAATCACCCCAGCCGACTTCAAGGCTACGCAATGACATGTCCACATGTTCCTCACATTACAGCAACACTCGATGACACATGTTCCCCGCCAGTAAAAAGGAAAATGAATGATTTGATTGGTAAAAAGCTTTATAATAGGCAACACACTGCGAAAAGAGAAAAACAAAACCCGAGAGTCTTGTACGGACCCCTTAGTAATCAAGTGCTAAGAGGTCTGTACAAGACCACACATAAATTTCATTAGATGGAAGTGCAGTTGTGTGTGCGTGTGTGTGTGTGTGTGTGTGTGTGTGTGGACTCCGGGCTAGTATAAAGAATGACTTGTGGTAGCTTTCATTTGTCATCAAAGTCTGCAGCAGACAGGGTCGCAGTGGACAAGGAGGAGAAGTGGATCTCATTCTTGCTGTACTCCTATAATGATGTGCTACCTTCATCCCTGCACGTACAGCTCCACAGCCTGACCTGCGCCTTGCTGAGGAGGAACGTTCGGTCTCCTGCCACCCTGTTGACCTCTGTGTTGGCTAAGCGTGTGAGAAATGGTTTGCAGTGTCTTTCGCCACTAATGCCTCTCCAGATGGGCAGCTTGTGTGTTTGGAGGAGCGTCCATTTCCCACTGGTCGAGGGAGCAACAACAGCTGCTTCTAACAAGTCTGGCCACTGCACTGAAGAAGAGGTGGACCCCGGGGTGCTCGCCAACAGGAAGCAGGGATAGGAGGGGAGGGGACGGAGGAAGGGAGGAATAAGGGTTGGAAGGTGAGTGGGAGGAATAACAAATACCTCAGCCATCATGTTTTCGGTTTTCTGAGTAATGTCAGCAAGTCAATTTTCCACTGCTACTCTGTTGCCTCTTTCTCATCTGTGTTCCTTTGGTTTCGCAAACACACATATTAACTCGTCAAGCTGATGCGAGGGGAAGGAGCTGTTTGCTCACAACTGTGGTCAGGGTGATGTGGTACGACCTGTAATTTCAGTTCAGATCAAAGTGTGAAGTGTGAAAGTCCAGCGAAGGCAGGTGTGAAAGGTGTGAAGGGGCCCTTTGTTTCTCTTTTCCTCAGACTGACATACACACTGTAAACCAGATGCACACACACACACACACACACACAGACACACACACACACACACACACACATGGATCACATGAAAGCATGCACTCACACAGAAGTGTAGGACCAGGGCAAGGGGTTTATCATGGGACGAATTCGACAAATTCAGCCAGGAAGCTAAGATTCATGTGTGTTCTATGTGCATGGCCATGTGAGTGTGTGCCGTGTGTGTGTGTGTGGTGTATGTCTGGTATTTTGTACAAGCCTGCATGTGGCCTTGGCTGAAATCAAGCTGCAGAGCTGTAATCCAGTGAGGAATGGTGCTACTGTACACAGGAGCTTAGCAAGTTGTCACACTATATGCTATCAAGATGACAAGGCACCTTTGCTTAGACAGTGACCTACAGCCATTGCAAACAGATCCTTTTCATATCTCTCATTTCATATTTTTCTTTTGTGGGATCTCAGTTTAACTACAGAGTTAGATTAAGATACTCTGCCGATACAGTTTCTCCTTATTGGGCGTTTAAGTACCTGTGGCAGTTTTCCCACCTTCATCCCTATAATTATAAAGATGACCAAAAGGTGAAACTTTGATTAATGGCACATGGAGAGAGAGTGGTGGACTCAGGGCATAGAAGGAGGTCAGTCATTTCTTTATCCTCTCTCTCTCTGCTCTAACCTCCTTGACATTGCATGTCTCTTTCCTGCTAAGTGGTTAATGGGCGATGAATGCAGGCGGTGCAGGATGGCATTGTAATGTTGCATATGGGCTGAGGTTTTGACAAGGGAGATGATTCATTCAGAGGCGTGACATTAGACCACTGGCACAGGCAGACACATTAACGTAAATGTGCACAGAAATGCAAAGATTTATACATGTTCAGTGTGACTTGCGAGACACTAGTCAGTGACAGTAACCTGGAGGAACAGTTTCTTTAACTGTTTCTGTGGCAGCCCTGCCCAGCAGCTGAGTAATGATACTGTTGATTTGCTAGATCAGTTCTTTTTTGCTGTAAAACAAGATCTTTGTTCGATAACCAGTGTGTCTTTGAAGCTTGGGTGGCAGCACTTCATTTTTCAAATGCAGCAAAGTTTGTTAAGAAAAAATTTGTACCATTAGTCTCTGTCATTAATAGAGACAGAGCGTTATTCAAGCTGATGTGTGACCTTTGCCAGATATTTGCTGTCTGCTGTCCCTTTGAGAGCAAGTAGAATCGCCCTCTTTCCCAAGTGAAAGAGAGAAGAGACACAGATGTAGTAAAATGTCCTACTACTCCTGTTTAATATAAGCGCATATTTTAGAGATGATTCACAACTGCAGATACTATGTCAGTGATTGTGTACACTAATGCTTCTTGGTATGCAGGCATTGTGTTCAACAAAAATAAATAATATCAGACTGATAAATACAAGATTTAAATCACACCCCCAGTCAGGGAGCATTGTTACTTCTCATCAGCATTTCCATGCACAACCAAATTTGATACGTGCCAAATGTTATGTACTGTATAAGTCCATTTTTCTTCCTGGGCAAAGCCAACATCACCAAGGCAAAGAGCTATCAGTCAGCCTGTGTCCAGACCTTTGGACTCCAATAAAAGACTGATTGCGTCCCGGTGACTATGGATCACTGGTGTCCTGACATTGTTTAGTTCAGCTGGAGAATGCTGAAACTCTCCGGGTCACTGTTTTTTAAGGCTTTTCTTTCACGGTCTCACACACAGACATTTACCTTCCCATACACTCACACAGCGGTTCCTTATCTCTTTTTCACACACACTTCCCTACAAAGAGGGGTAAGGTTAAAGGGTGGAGAGAAAAGGAGGATGTATTCACACAGTTCATTACTGGTCATCCATCTCGGTGCTGTTTTTGTCAACGCGTCGCTCTTTATGTGGTGCCATGTAAGCCAGGGGCTCCTCACCGTGTCAAACTAATCTCCAAAATCTCCTTCACACACATGCACGCACGCACGCACACACGCACATCTCTGGGAACTGTCCCTCTGGTTCACAGGCAACATATATGTCGAATCCAAGACTGGTACGGGGTCTCTGGCAGGCTAGTCACAGGGCTAAAGGGGCAAAAACACAGGGGCACCAGTGGGGCAGACAACATCGACTACCTCTAACCTAGCAACGGGGGTAGCATGGGGGTAGCGTGGCAACACCGAGGCAGGGATCAGTGCATTGGAATCTGCCCCACCGTGATTCTTAGCTGTACTACACTATTAAAGCGCCTTGGCAAGATTAAGATTTACTCCCCTATACACACACACAAACACATACACACACTGAGAAAAGGCGATTGGGGCCCTGGGAGGACAGTGACCTCCACCAGTCAATGTGACAGAGCCCCAAGATGGAGGGGAATCCTGAGGAGAAAGCAGCCTCTGTGTGGGAGTGAAGTTAAAGACCTGGTGCACGCACATAGTTGCAAACCAGGGCACATTCCCCGCAAGCACAGCTAGTCTGGGTGATTGCAGTGTTCAGGCACACACGCCCCATAGTACACCTGCTTGCACTCAAACACCAGATGCCTCATTGCATTGGCAGGTGTCAGGTTGTCCTTGTGGACAGATGAGCGTGAAGGAGGAAGGGATGAACTGGCACTCAGATTCCTCTGCCTTCTCTCTCTGTATCGCACACATACTTCATCGTCATCAGTTATAGTTGAGAGGAAGTGCACATCACTGATGCTACCACTGTCTACGTCTCCCTGCCTAACATTTCACACATGCCCACTGAAACCAGTCTAACGAGTGCAGGGGTCTCACTTTGGTGACATCCACCTGTCCTGTCATTGTTTCTATCTGTGTTTTTGTGTGTAGTCTCACCTTGTGTACTGCAGATCTAATCGAATGTTCAATTTGATGTTCAAAATGCTGCTCAACTCCCAAAACAGTTGTGTATGCAGACAGTTGTGGAAACCGAGCACATACATCAGTTTCTAATGTACATTAGTCTGCCGGATTAAGTCCAGATGAAGCACATGTGCAGATAAATTAGAGAGGAAAGCTTTAGACTGTACTGAGGAAAAAACTTCAACAAGAAATATGTTTCTTGTTCGCAGTCAAGACACTGACAGTGTGGGACCTCCTGAAATGAAATGCAAGCAATAATGATAAGCAGTAACAGGCTAAATAGCTGTAGCAAGGTTGGATAGTGCGATTGTCCTTGTATTCACGGTAAATTTTGAATTTTGTTCTTCACTGAGACCAGTTTGAGTTTAATCTCTCTGAATGCTGCACACTCTATGCTACGATATGAAGGTTTGTGGATATTCATTCAAAGTCCGAGCTTGCAACCTGTGATGGTGTAAATGCATGGATGCAACCAGACCCTCAGAGACCCCAGCACACGTACAGATGCTGAAAGTAGAGTTTAAGCTTGAAAGCTGAAAGGAAAACAGGCCGTAGTGAAAACTGTCATTAGGATGCTCAGTGACACTATGCAGCAGCAGTGGCTCCAACACAAAAGCAAGACGGCAAGAAGAGAATGCAGCCTTGTGTTTGCCCCATGCGAGCAGCCTCCTCTGAATTAAACTGATCTAAGTGATGCTAGCCTTTTCAACTTCAAAGTGTGTTCAGAAATCTGTGTGAGTTAAAAAAAAAGAGAGTTGCGCTGTGATGTTATAAATGTTTGATTTTGTGGGGGTGAGTCAAATACTTTGATGTAAACTCCTGGTTGCATAACTGACTGCAGTTTTAGAATCAAATTACTTAGAATGGTGCACTAAGTACGCTATCAGTGGCTGGCCCTATCTGATCTGTAATCAGCTGAAGCCGAGGTCAGCCCACCTCCCAGCCCTCGGGCCTGACAGACTTTTTCAGGTTCAGCTCTAATTGCCACATCAATTATGGATAAGGGAGAAGGGCTTTGTCACTCTCACCACTGGTCAATAGGATGGGCCTTTAATGAAGTGTCTTGTGTCCCTTTGATGCATACACATACAGAAAGCTGCACAGTCTTGCACTGAGAGTAGTCGATGCAAAAATTGGCTCATTGCAACCGACCTCCATTATCTAACCTCTCATGCAATGCTAATGCACCACTGGTATCTGAAACAGATACTTCGATTGTGTTTTCACTTTAAAACAAAAGTTTGGGTCTGTTCTCTTTTTGCGTAATTTCGATACAGATACCTGCCTCGCTGGGAACATCCAACCCTGAGCCCTTCCGTGCTCTTTCTCCCTCTTCCCTCACCTAGTCTGTATTTCCCCTTCATACCAGGCTGAACTGAGACAAAGAGGATCAGACTCATCCCTTCTTATCCTTCTACTGTATTTTTCAATATCAATGGAATGTCTGCCTTTATTTGCTCAGTGCCGTGTTACAGAAGGAATGCCAGTGTCTGTGTTAGGTAGCCAAGACTGGGCTCCAGGCAAGTGGAGGAAGTCAAGAGGTCACTCACGCAACACAACCCCCTGCCCTTTCTTCCAATATCCATCCCAAACTCCAGCAGAGAGGCCTGGGCATGGGCATTAATAAAGCAGCCCAAATAAACTAGGGCCATCAGCCCTAGGTCGCCTCAGCTGTAGGTCTGTCTACCATTGCGAGTCGCCGGCAACAAAATAATTCCACACATCGACTGAGCACTGATTAAATTTGGTCCCAGTGACGACAAGTGGTGAAACACGTTTTTGACAGAGCTGGACTGGGGGCAGGGCAAAAGGCTGGTGTGTAAGGGTGTTTTGTGCACAATAAAATTCAAGTCATATCCATTGCATTTGCAGCCCTTCAATAAAAGAACACTTTATGAGTCTGGAAACCAACTTTTACCATCTTTAAAATACTATTCACTGCTTGGAAACCTGCACATGTTGTAAGGATTTCTGGTTATATTAGTGAGTAACAGTTCCTTCTGTGGTACAGTAGTTAAGACTTTTATGTGGCTTCGGTATCAAAGCATTGAGTCACTTGCATTCCTTGTTGCTGAGCTATAAACTTCACTGAAGCCATACTAAATGCTAAATTGTATGTATCATTTTCACTAACATCCAAGCTGGAAACCCCCATGACTTCCGTTAGTTTAAGACCTGTTGCCATGCCTTGGATTCTTGGAGTTTCCCAAAGGTGTGCTGGAGAGGCTCAATCATAAAGGCCTCCCTGATACTGCTTAGGAAGGAAATGATGATGCTGGTTAATGAGAGCCATTCTCTGCTGATGACCACACGCCTAGGGAGCACTTCTAGCTAATATGCTCTCAAAGTACCATAAAAACCAGAGGGCAGAATATGCCAGGCTAGGAAGAAAAGGAGCCAATGAAATGAAAGGTGGATGATGATATAAAAAAAAGGAATTGATGGGAGCCGAAGCAGATGGGAAAGGTTTGATCTCGTATGGTGATCTGTACAATAAAAATGTGTGGGAAGGTGATTATAAAACAGAATGTCTGTTGGGCAGTTGAACCTCTAATAAATGGTTTGAGTACATATTAGTCGAAAGGATTATCCCTGTAATTGATCTGTTATAAAGTTGACTTTCCCCCATTTTGATTTAATAGGGAATGACACTGCAATTTCACAGAAGCCATATCGAAAAAATGACGCAATGTTGCTCGCAAAGTTAGACCGGGCGAATAGATGACTCTGCATCTCTGAACAAAAATGTGACTCACTCCTCCCACATCCATCCGCAAACCAGACCAGCTTCCTGCCGGGCCAAAGCCATCTCTGATCCCGTTGTTCCTTCTTCTGCAACCCTGCTCTGCCCTGCGGAGCTTGCTCTCAGCCTGTAGAGCTCCAGATAAAAGGCTAAGGGAAATGGCAGTCCTACTGGTAATATCCGCACTGGTTCTCAGCCACTACATCTGCAGGCCAGCCGGCCTCTACGCACGCCAGTCCCCAGGACCTAGGAACGGAAGATCAAGGGGTGGATTGGTTCAACCCGGCCTGGAAGAGAATACGAGCACCAAATCCTCCACCCACCCTCTCAACTGGCATCACACGACAGGTTGAATCATAGGTTTTTGTATAGTGCAATCATTTCCCCAGAACATTTTATTATCATGGTAGCTGTAAATGCATGTTTAAGTTACCCCCTGCCCCGTGACATCATGTCGTACAGCTCTTTGGCTTTAACCCTCCTTTATTGTTTTCCTTGTGACCTTTTGTCCTCTGCATGTCACCGGAATCACCTCTCTATTCTCCATCTTGTAATGTTTCCAACATGAAAGGCAGGTGTGCTCTGGGTCCAGAGCAACAGCAGGCTGTAGAGGGCTTGGGACCGATCCAGTGTAATCCTGCTAACGCTGGTGTAGGTTGGCTATATCCTGCCCAAGCAGCCATTCATTTCAGGAATGTGCTTCTCCTGCCAGGGCGAACAGCTGCCGCACACCTTTATGGCCTTATAGGCTTTGGAGAGGAGTTCTCCTATGACATTCAGGTACAAACAGCCCAGCAAACATCACGAGGCTGATATGCCAAAACTGAATCAAGGCCAGGTTCAAAGTCATAATCTGCACAATGCTATGCAGTATTTTTAACATTCAAGATGTATAAATGAATCTTCTACACAGTGTGCTTTACCCAGCTTAGGATAGCATGATAGAAACTGCTTATTGCATTGGACACTGATAGATGGGAGCACAAATTTTCCTCTGGTGTCCTTCAGTGTTAAATACGAAATCTGCTGATTTTAGCGATCTCAATGCCACACAGCCTCATCTCTCCATGTGTATGTGTGTGTTTAATGCTGAGGGAAACTTGTCCACAATAGTCGCAGCTGTGGATTTGACACAATTTTGACTTGTTGGCACCTTGTGATGCATAAATTAATGGGATAAAAGTAGAAAGCAATCATTTACAAAGTTATTTTATTTTATGTTAACCTATATTAAATTCAATATACAGAAAATATATAATAATATAATATAATATATAATACTAAATGTGTAATTTATATGTGTATATTAAACATTTGATTCCTACAAAAACAGAGGAGGCAACGGAAGATAGAAAACTACATCATACTCATTCCAAAGGTAACGGGTTCATTAGTAGAAGGATACAGTATGGAAAATACATCCTCAGAAGGCTCATGGATTTAAAAGGAGGCTGTATTTGGCCTTGTGAAAAATGTGTACGTAAATAGTTAAACAAATATGTATATGCGGAGACTTAAGGCCTCTCATCCTTTACAATTCATGTTTCCATACAGAGTTAAAGAATGTAGAGAAATCTCTCTCTTGCCATTTACTGTATTCACATGTGTCAGGTAGCTCTGAAAAAAGAAATAGACCTATGAAGAATATCACTACATGGAGCTGTAAAAACAAAAGTCTATAAGCAGGTTGCTGAGTAAGACAATACTGAACCGAAGACTTTACAGATAAATACAATGATCCTGGATCAAGAACAGTCGACTTTTCCATGCTAAATCCCAACTGGACATGGACTGAGATGTGAAAATGGACCTGATGAGTAAAATTGTTTATGGAAATCATACATGTTGTGTCCTCCAGGCTGAAAGCAGAAGTGCCATTCAAATTATTACAAGTGAAAAGTTTACAAGAGAGTGTCTGTGATGGTATCAGGTTGAGTATGTGACATAGCATCTATACTGTCACACATGTTTGAAGGCAACATTCGTTGCTGATACTGATATACAGTGGAAAGTGATGATTTTCCAAGGAAGTTTTTGTATAATCCAGCAAGACAATTCAAAACCACATTCACATTGTGAAATAGCACAGGTACTGGCTAACCTGCTGTCCAGACTGTGATCTACTAGATGTGTAGCACACTAAAAAGCAATTGTTGAGCAGCTGAGGCTGAACATAAAGAAAGCCTGGGAGACAATTTCTAGTTTCATTAGTTTTCTCAGTTTTCAAAAAATAACCGTGTGTTGTTACAAAAATGTGATATAACACCCTGGTAAACATACCCAACAACATACACAACATGTATGAGATGTGTTGCAAGTATCACAATTTGTTTGAACACTTGTTCCATATTAAATTGAGGTAAGTATTTATGGATCTGTTTTGCATTCTGTTTTGAATCTACTATTTACAGTGCATATTTTTATTTTTTATTTTCATTAATTTTTTTAAAATCAGGGTTGTTTGAAATTCACTTCCCTGGAGGCTAGGCTTCCAGTCACACCGCACACACACAGCCAGCTGTCTTCCTCTTTATGAGGGTATGCAAGGAGAAACATGAAAAGTTAATATCCTTGTCCTTCTGTTGGAGAATAACACAGGCTCACTGATCCACCCTTAAATCTTTCCGTTTTGCCATATCAAGATAATTACGTTCTTTGACAGGATGGCAGAGCACAAGATCACTGCAGGTGGCTTCATGCTAATAGACAGGTTTAGCCGCTGAAGTGAAGAGTGTGTGAACAACGCCGGGGGTGTCTTCACTTTCTTGATGAGCTCACCAGTGTTCCAGACAGATGGTGTTTGTTACCAAAAATGAATTGCTCTTTCATGGCTGTACGATTCACGCTTTTGCACCGTACATCCCTCTAGCTCAATCACTGGAAGTGTTTTTTCATGCACTTACTTCTCCTCCTCTCCAATGTGTAACACGCCCCTCCCTTTTTCTCTTTCATTCTTATGGCTTTCTCACAAATTTCAGGCCGAATTGTCTCAACAGCAGCACAAACAACGCTGTACTGCAGTCAGTTTTGAAAAGTGTCACAGTGGGAAAATGTTTCCATATATCTCACTTTGTAATTTAAGCTCATTTCAGATTTCATGAAAATAAAAGCAAACTTACCCTGCATACCCATCTCCACTTTCAATATCAGAGCAAATAACATCTAAGTTCTCAATCTGCCATGTCTGTTTTTCCAGATCTGCACAAAAGGCCAGAACAAAATAGACTGCGTCTAATCTGCCAAAGGCTCAGACAAGCCTGCCGGACCCACAGAAGCAGACAGACAAATACAGTACTGTTTTACCTTTTGAGGGCACAGACATTCGGAGTCTCCTCTCTCTTCCTAATGGACAGACAGTGGTCTAATCTGGCACTGTGGCCCTTCCAGAGATTTATACGTTAATGAGTGAGCTACAAATGAATAGGTCCTTTGGAAGAAACAGCCATAAGTACTCCTGGGCTAATACGGCTAATAAGCCATAGTCACGCCACAGAATGTGCCACAGAAGAGGCCCTCATAGCTGCAGGAGGGGAGGGATGATATGGTTCATTAAAGACTCACTGACTTATGCTCCTGTTCATAGCTGTGGTTGTGGCAGCTCGTACACGACCGCGCCGTGTTTAGCTGGCACACGAAGTACACTAGCTATGTCTCCAGGCAAGAGGAAGATCTGAACCAAGATCAAACAGAAATGACATCATGCAGTCAGACTGCAGTTTCTTTCAGTGTCGGAGAGCTAATTGGAGTATGTGAAAAGAATCTGACTTTTCAAACTCTTGAAAAGTCAGTTTTGTAGCTCCCCCACCCCCCACTCCCATATTAGCCTTTATTTGGCTGTCAAACAGTAACACAGTGCTTCAAATTTATATGTGTATATATGTTATATTGTTCATATGGTCCCGGTCTTAGGGATGTCTTACGCAGCATCTGTATCTGCATTCTTGACCATGCTTTCATTATGCGGCAGGCTGTGTACACTAGTCCTATCTTCTCAGCAGACCTTGCAGCAGTTCCATCATATCTGAGTGATGACAGAGACAGTGAGTCTGTTTTCTGCAGATTAGTGCTGTTCATTAGCACAGTGATGAAGTCTCTTTTAGCAGAACCGTGGGCGGTCATGGCCCCTTTTAACATGGACCTTGGGTGCTCTGCTATAGCTACACAGAGGAAAACAAATGCAGACAGATGGAAGCTAATATATGCCTCCTACAGCTACAATGCATTGCAACATCACCCAACCGATGTCGCTAAAACTTATGTTTGGACAATCAGCAAATCTTTTAACAATATTTGTGAGGTCATAGGAGAATGAAAAATATGTATATCCAAATGTATGTCTATCCAGTGCATTGATCTAGTGATCATCCATCTAGTGCATTGAAACTTTTCAGACATCCCATGCTGAACAGGCTGCGGTTATTAAAAACCATCACAAGGGTGAGAAAAACAATGGAAAAATACAATTAAAAAGCTTGTCTTGATGATGATAGGAATTCTTTGAGCTTGCGTCAGTTATTTGAAAGAACTTGACAGAGAAGGATTATTACTATAGCTTTTTATCCACGTGCTTTAAAAACGGGCAAATAGCTGAACATATCCAAAGCCAAGTTCAAACCCTGGCTTGGCTGGTGTGAGTTACTGATGAACCAAGAATGGACTGTTAATGTGGTCTGGTCAAGTGTTGTCCAGCTCTTGGAATCAGAGAAGCTTATGATAGTCCTGTACTATCAGAGCAGCTTCTATTAGGACTAATACTGCTTTTGAATGTTTGTTTTTATAGGAACCAATAGGTTAATCCCCTTTCAAAGCGCCACTTTTTTTTTGTTTTGTTTTGTTTGTTTTTTTTTACCAGCTGACAAATATTCTTTTGAAACCTACAGGACAGTTTTACAGGCAACAGGACTCAACGGGATAAGGATTTATACTTTCAGGACAGACTAATGGATTTTGTTCTGTAAATCTCAGACAGCGCTTTTGATTGATTTCTCCTGCTGTTGGGTTACTGCAGCTGCTGTATCGGCTCTGATACACGCCAGCAACTTTCATCCACATTGCAACAAGGAGCAAGGCATGGAAGGGCCTGTCCAGAGCTGCATGTAACTGGGAATGTAATGGCTATTGATTGGATTAGCAGCTGTATTATGGTGCAGATAGCCCTCTTGTTGACCTTTGGAAAAGCTACACCAGTGGGTTTCAACTGTGCTGTCGGTCTACTGAGCTATGCTAGTGGTTATCATCTGGTGTGTGTGCGTTTCAAGGGGGAACAAGAAAAGGCCTTGCTTTGAAATTGTCATTCAAATGATCTGACAAAACGTAAAATGCAGTGGCCCCGATCTTTCAAAGGAGATACAAGGTTTGCTTGCATATGAAAAGACTGCTCAGTGCCTATTATATTATTTTTTCTGAGATTTATTGTGGGGTATTTTCACCATTGTTTTAATATCAAAGTGTGTGGAGGTGACTGATGGAAAACAGACAATAGATGTCATCAGGGTGTAAATGTCTTATTGTACAGTATGTACTAAATGGCCTTTTTCCCAGCTATCCTGACCTGTGCTGTAATTATGTACACAGGCTCTTTCAAATCATTTCATCTCCCTCTGTGCTAGTAAGACAATGCTTTGTGCCAGACTTCTTTTTATAACTGTGTAGGTGGAAAAAAAACAACATGATAATTAGGATGATTAACCCAAAGTTCCTGCAGGAGATCAAATGTTTCTCATCAAAGCCAACACAAGCTTTAACACCTCCCTGCTGCCTTGTGTTGTGTGCCTCTGTGTGTGTGTGTGTGTGTGTGTGTGTGTGTGTGTGTGTGTGTGTGTGTGTGTGTGTGTGTGTGTGTGTGTAAGGATGTGAGTGTGTACAGTAAACTGGCTCGATCTCTCTAGATCTGAAGCACCTTCTGTGTCACCACCTCTACTGTCATCTCAAGGATACACAGTAGGTGAGGATGGAGAAGTTTTTTTGGAGAAGTGAAATCTCTGGTACTGTGTAGGAGGCAAATAAAAGACTGACTTAATGGCAATCTGCAGACAACAATTCAAGGCTCCCAGAGCAAAATGAAAGGCCGAAAGGAGAAAATAACTGTTCTGTATCTCAAATCAGCTGAATAAGGGATGAAAAACACACACCAAGCACGATTAGAAAAATAACAGTGTTGCTGTAAATCAAAGGATGGTGTGAACATCATGTGGATTGTGGGTGAGGAAAGAAAAAGAGGTATTTTGCACACATGAAGGACTCTTGCACAAAATGAAAGCTTTTCCTTCTTTCAGACAGCATTGCAGTTTCCAAAGGGAGAAATGAATGGAGAAAAGGAAATTTGCATGTAAATGTTAGTATTACGGCAGAAATGTTACTCACTGGACTGGCTTTGACCATCTCCTGAGGCTTGACACCCGTCTTCATCATCACAGTCTGTGGTGCTGCCCTCCTCTGTTTCCCCGCTGCCCAGCTCATCCCAGGCTTCCATCTGGCCCAGTTTGGGAAACTTCTCCTGAGTCTCCTGCATCACAAAAGCAGAAAATTATTTCACTTTGCTATCGAACCCAACAAATAACTACAAGATAGGGAAGCAGACTTGAATCTTGTGCTGATTCAACACTGTTTTCTGTAAACATATTGAACAAAACCTCTTGTCCAAAGGTCTCCTTGCAGAACACTACAAAAATTGCTTGATGCTTATTAGAAGCACTTAAAATAAATCCACAGGACAAGGTCGCTACTAGGAAGCGGTTGAGTCATTCCTTCTAGAATATTGTTGCTCGTTGTGTCCCCACTTTGCAATGACACATCACTCCCTGTAAATGTCAGCAAGGGTCCATTAGATGATATATACAATAACATCCTGGAGAAAGAGAAGAGCAGCGTAGGTGGTGGCAAGTGAGGACTCTAGGTGGTGAGATGACGTGTTGCATTTAACTGCAACCACATTTGAAGAGTAGCATTGATTATAAGGTTGAGAAAGAGCCCTAAACAAAAGGCAGTTTTATGACTAAGTGTTTTTTTCAGACAGTGAAATTATTTTTCCCTGGTAAAGTTTACAAGAAACCAAATAAATTACCCAATACTAGTCGTCTTTGAGGCAACTTCTATAAACAGATATCTTCATATGAAGCACTCTGCTCTCCATCTAAAGTATGCTTAGAGACCATTGCATGTAGGTAAATAGTCAAACAGGACAAATGAGGTGGAACAGGGCTGCCAAAATACAGTCAAACCCTCTTCTGATAACACTTGAGCTGTTTATTAGGTTTGCTTCATCAATCCAAATCCTTACACATATCTACTTAGGTTTGTTAAGGGAAAATGAGCACATTCTCCAGGTCACACTTTAGCACACATTAGCACACACACACATACGCACACACACACATGCACACACATACAGCAGAAATCAATGAATACGGATGTTAAAGAACAATGTGGGAAGATGTGCAAAACCTATTCCCACAAGACAACATTCCCAAGGTCATACTACTCCCTGCTACCTACTGCAGCAAGCCTGTCTCCTCCAGATATTCTGAGGCTACTCTCACGTTAGGAGTCATTTTAGTGTCCTGGTGCCACACTCATATCAAGAGGGAAAAACCCAGACACCTGGACTGACTCGCCATTTTATCTATTTTCTTGTTGTGTGATCATATTTTTACCACTATCTTCTACATTCCAGCACCTGCTGGTCTAATGTTTTTTTTATCAATATTCAACAGTTTCATATTTACACCATAGTATAGTCATCCATCCATTATGTTACCTGCTTTGTCCCCATTGGAGCTGTGGGAACCTATCTCCAGTATACATAGAGCTCTCAGCCACCACAGTCACCATGTGTTAAATAGAGATGATGTCTTGGTATGTATTTCATGTAAAGATGCTGAGAACATAAGAAGCATTCACTCAAAACACTCAAAACATTTACAACAAGCGACTGATGACTGGTTATCATCAGTCGCTCCGTTCCGGAATCGTCATTCAGATGAGTGATTTATTGTATGACAATGGGCCTGCCACCCATCTGCAAACACCTACTCACATCTGTTTCCCAACAGAGCAGCATCACTCACACACTATAGGCTCCTCATACAATACCTGGGTCGATAGAAACCATATCACACTGCACTACACTCTGCAGCTCTGCTTGAAGATTTTTCTTAGCCTGTAGCGTGAAATACGACTCTTTATGATGTTCCTCCTTCTCAGCGTGGGATGCAGCTAATTGGACCTCCTGCTGGCCCTTCCTGCTGTCCACCATCATCAAGGTGGTCTTTGTTCCAACACACGGCGTATGACAAGAAGCTCTCCTGACACAACAAATGATCTTTTGGACTGTGTGACGAAGGAAGTGCCATGAACACCTCTGCCATGGAGACATGCGCGTGTTGTGTATTTTGACCGCCATCTAGGTTTTGTGTATGCAAATACATAGGCGCACCATGTGCATGCATCCATGCGCACACACCCTTGAACATGCACACACACTATTAAACATTCATGAGAAAGCTGAAAAGATCAATCCCGGCACACAGCTGACCTTCATATGGAAGGAACAACCACTAAAGACTTGTTGAGTGGTAGGTGGGAGGCACAGAGGTGGGGCCTGGGGTGATGAGGGATGACTAATATCCATGCCACTGACACTAGACCCTGACTCTGTCACTCAACACACCTGACAGCAAAGGTGACCTTTAACCAGTTGTCTCCTGGGGCCTCGACACCCCAAAAAGAAATGATTCACAAAAGCAGCCGGGCTGTGAGGTCAGATATCTGCAGGCTATTGCAGGAGCTCTTCACTGTAACAAACACAAAACTCATCCACCGCAGATAGAAATTTAATTTGTTTTTTTTGTTTAACCTGAAACATTATTTATCTGAAACATCCATCTCGTAACCAATGTTATTCAGACATAGTCATTTGGGCATTGATGAGATATTTCAGGCTAGATGTGCTTAACTACAGAGAGAATTTCATTAAAAGGGCACAGTCAAAGCTGCAGGAGAGGCAGCAATAAAGAGGAAAGTGATAAAGACACCACAGTGGCTTCATTGATGCACACTATTGGCTGTCTTTCACACCTGTCCTTGTTGCCTGAATTGTGATTTTTGTGCAAGGAAGGCTAGCGGAGGTACCTGACACTAGACACTAGACACATTTTTTAAATTGCACCTCATTACATCTGTCATGTGTAATGTCTCCTTTTCACATAATGTGAATGCACCGCTTCTAACTCAGGTCTGAGTGGGTGAAACACTTGTCACGGTGAAATGAGACATCACACAAGCATAACACAATGCCAGGCTTCATGAAACTTGGGTGGGACCCTTCGATGAAAGATGGTGAGACACATCGCTGACACCCCTGCAGAAGAGACAGCCTTTGGCAGTGGTTCGGTGGCTCAGTTTCAGGAGTGTGAGGATTACAATATTAGACAATATTAGATGTTGGTTACAGTTGGGTATTTTATGGTTATGGACAGGCTTACGTTACAACCTCATGACTGGATCTTTGCATGTCCTGTACTTGCTCTGCCTGCTCTGAGGCTGTAAATTGATACCCTTTGTTAGAAGAATGAGAAACATTGTTTAGCAGACATAAATCACATGGGTCTGTGGGACTGGTAATTCTCATCACACCTTCAATCACTACAAAGTATTTTCACGTGGTGATTTATGCATAATTAAGCACTGTAGAAGATCATCCTGGACTTGATTAAAGAAATAGCACACAGAAAATATATTCAATTCATTAGTGAAAAAGCAGCCTTCAAGGGTTCAGTCAACATTTGTCAAACACATGGGCCATCTCATAAAACAATTTGTGAAATGATCTTATTCTGTTTTTAATTTGCTTTCTACACAATGGCCCCACTTTTCCTTTGAATCAGGGCTTATCTGTTGAGTGTGTTAATCAAAATATTTAAGCAAAAGCCTGCAAGGGAAAGCCAACTGGAGAGAGACGGTGGAAATGAGAGGAAACATCTTGTTTGGTTCTGGACAGTGACTGTGATAAGCCCATTAACCTTTTTATATGTATACAAGTGGATGAATTCAATGCAGATTCCATGACTTTATGAGGAAATGCTCTGCCGTGCAGCAAAGTGTTATGTGCCAACACCATCCAGATAACCATTTGGGTATTAAGCTAATAACCGTGCCGTTCAGGGAACGTTTAACACAATGCTGCGCGGCCCAGCTGTCCTTAAAGCATGTTAATTAGGCTAGGAATCAATTAAGGCCCTGTCGCCGTGGAAACCACAGTAGGGCCGTTGTAAAATCGCTGGTTGGCTGCTGTCCAGTGCAGTTTGTTGGTTTGTTTTGACTGTGTCAGGACCGCCAAACTGCCCAGAGTTTATGGTATTTTCATTTCTGTTCAAATTTCAAGTCTGCTGTGGAAGTGAATTACAGTACTCAGATAACATAGTGAAAAAGCAATTTCTAATTTGTCCTTGAGCTACAGAAAAGGAGATATACAATATTCCAATACAAGTTTGTAAGGACTGTTGAATGCATAATATGCAGTGAGGAGTCTCTCTCTCTCTGTCCCCCCCTTTTTCTCTCTCCCTCAGATAGAAAATACTGTTTCTGCACTGAGCACCAGCTCTGAGTTTTAATGAGTGTCTTAAGCAGTTTCTGAATTTGTCTTCTTTTAATTTGAAGCAGTCACAGCATCAGGGGACGCTTCACACACATATGCAAAGCTGCTTGTAACTTAATTTCAAATATAAGTAATGATGCAACAATTTAAAAAAATGCTTTTTCTCATGCCAAATGACTCAGGGCCGACAGAAGAAAATTGTAAATGAAGTTAAACACTACAAAAGATGCTCCACTTATGTCACTATTAACAATAACAAGCTTTCACCGTTCATCACACCGTTTCTTTTTGTAAATGGAGCAAGTGGGCAGAATATTTCATTGGCAGCAGCCTTAATTTAATGTAGAAAGCAGAAATATAACCCCGCAGGGACAGATGTCTTTGTTGTCACATGGCTCGTCCTTCTCTCCCTGACATGTAAAACAATGCTGAACATCACAGGGCTGTTGGATTAGACGCAGCTTTGCTGTGTTATGGCAACCTATTCATTGTAGGCATGAGTTTTAAAAAAAATGCTAAAAATGTTTAGCCCGTTTGTTTGTTTTGTACAACAAAACATGCACCATACACACTTTGTGTGGTTGTATGGTTTTAGCGTAGTTTCCTTTTGAAGGTTGTTTGATTATTATGAACAAAATGTGAAAGAAGCTTGTCTCAACTTGACCCACAATGATTTCATCAGAACATGTTGCTAAAAGTTAAAAATTAACATGATTGGTTGACAAACAGGTGTGACAATGACTCGCCCAACACATTTCTTTTCAGAGAAATCATTAGATGTAGTTTAGTTTCAAAAGAAAAAAAGAGTTATGACAGCCTATTCATTGTAAGCCCTGGTTTAAAAAAATGCTAAAAATGTTCTTGCTCTTTTGTGTGTTTTGTATGCCACCAAGGTTTTGTTAAACCTTGGTGACATACTGTAGATTTATCATTGTTTGCTTTTTCGTTTGAAGGTTGTCTGATTATTATGAACAACTTGTGAAAGAGGCTTGTCTCAACTTGACCCACAATGATTTTCATCAGAACATGTTGCTAAATGTGACAGTAAATGTTAAAAATGAACATGATCAGTTGACAAACAAGTGTGACAACCTCTTGCCCAATACAGTTTTGTCAGAAAGAAAGAAAGAAAGAAAGAAAGAAAGAAAGAAAGAAAGAAAGAAAGAAAGAAAGAAAGAAAGAAAGAAAGAAAGAAAGAAAGAAAGAAAGAAAGAAAGAAAGAAAGAAAGAATGGACACATTAAGGTGAGTAAATCTGCAATGCTCAGTCAGGAGGACTGAACTTGTGGTTGTGCAAGCAGGTGAACATGTTGAGGGCGAAGGGGTTGAAAAAAACAAGATGCCAGCCTTTTTTCTTCAGGCCTGCTCGCTTAAGGCTTGAAATTACCCTGGCATCCACAGACAAATCAGGCATTCCCATAAGGCTTTGAACAAAATCCCAAATCATGAAATATTTTCTAGCTCTCCTTTCACCCTGCCAACTCATTCTCCTCTCCCTTTCTTTTCAAAAGCATTCTTCAGTCTGAGGATGATGGGCTATGTTAGAAGGCATCAAGGGCTGAATTCCTGCATGTATTTGACTGCATCCTAGTCACACTAGAATCTGTACTGCCAGGAGTAACCAATCACCTTTTGAGGGAGTGTTGAAGAAATGCTGGGAGAGTATGTGAATGTGTGTGTGTCTTTATGTATGTGTGTGTGTATGAGTGTGTGAGTGTGTGCGCAGCTTAACCAGGCTACTGTGGATACACGTTCCAATTTTGTGTGGAAAGAAAATCTGATTATGAAATGTAAAAATGTGAAACGTGGTCACTGGGGATGGGATACAAATCCTGCAACTGTCGCAGTCATTGTGTAAGTGTGCACATGTCAGTGTGTCTGTCATATGTGGGATACGGCTGTCTGAAAGCTGAACTAGGACCATAAGTCATAACCTTTGTGTGCCCACATTGAGACATGGGCTCTTTTTCTTCCATGACAATTTGAAACAGTATCGCATCATTAAGGGTATTGGTGGTGAAACTGCATATGTGGACAGAGGAAGGGAGAGGGGAAGGGAAACCTGGAGAAGCCCAGAGGAAAAAGTGACAGTGGTAATCTCTAAGACTGCCCAAACCCTCCCAGCCTTTTAATTTAAATTCCCTCCATTCTCTCACATGTTTAACAGGCACAAGATGCTTTTGTGCAAATACATCCAACAAAAATCAGCTCTGAGACAGAGGAGGTATTTATGCATCTATCCATGTACGAGTGTGTGTGTGCATGTGTGTGCACTTCCCTGGCTTCAAGGGAAATAGTTGCAATTCTCTCAACAATTCTCATTGCCTGACCAAGACAATTCAACTGAAGGAGAAAATAAAGATGTTTCTGAGGACATAAACAAACGCACAACTGTAGACGCACAACTCAGCAAACCAGATCTATTGATTATGAAACAAAAACAACCTGCTGTTTGTGGATCGATGGCAAATGTTATTGCCAGCAAGAGATCGGTCCTGAATGGGACAGTGATTTTAGATTCTGCAATAGTAAAAAGAAACAGACTCCAAAGTGAATTTAAAGTCAGTGGCAACAATGCAGTCAGCCAAGTGCTTTTCAGCTGTTGTCCTTTTGCATGGTTAACGATGAGGCCAATGAAAACCCTTTATCCGAATCTGGCAGCCAAATCTTCAGTCTCGTTGACTTTAAGATGTCAAATCAATTTTGTCTTGTAGACTATGAGAAGTTTAATTTTCCGTAGATTGCAGACCACCACACTGTTGACTTAAAGTAGATAACATCAGCAAGGGCGAAACAACAACTTGGAACAAAATTTCACAATGATCATGTTAGTTTGGTTGTACTGAAAAATGCAGTTAAGCCAAAATTTATAGAAGGCTGATAGATAATGTGCTTAGACAAAAACAGTTTCAAGTGGACGGCTATTTATTTAAGCAGGAATGTTCTTGGACAAACACAGGAAGATTCATCCTGAGACAAGAAATACATTGCTTCTGAGGAGCTTTCAAGTGGCCACATGTTTTCTGCAACACAAAACTGTTCAGTTGAACTTTCCACAAAATTTCATACAATCTGTCCAAAACCTGGAAACAGAAATAGCTTGTGCTTTTGAAAATAAACAAGTCAATTCCCCAAGTGGTCTGAGTAATAGTTTGAACATTTTTCAAACAATGGCAGACACACGCCCCTGCACTGCAAGATCCAACAAGCCCATTCTGCCGCTAACTGTTAGTGACACTTTATTGGCCATGACCTTGTGTAACCCTTGTGAGTCAATCAGAACAACGCGCTGTGGCGTTGGGCTGTCACGCCCTGCTCCCGTCAGGCACTGACTGGGGCCCGATTGTGTGTGCGTAATGTATGTACGAGTGAACAAACTTTGGCTTCTGTCGGGCAAGTGATGGAGATGTTGTTAAAGACTGTGTGACAGTTTGAATGACATCAGCGATTTTCTGCAAGCGTGTTCCAACAGCTACCTGGCTGATGAAAAGTCTGTTGTGTGAGACCTGAGGGTCAACAGACACTGAGGCCTGTTGGGAAGCAAAGGCCTTCCAGGACTTCAAACTAGGCTGCAGAAGTCCTTGTAAGACATCAGCACAAAAGGTTAATAAGTTACAACTCCCCGTGAAAGCCCATCATTACAGTGATCAGCAACCCACATACTGAATTAATCAATCCAGGTCCAGCAGAACATGCAACTTTAATACAGCGTGCGGGAGGCAATAATAAGACTGTGTTCTGCTTTTTCTTTCTATCCATCCATCAATCCAGTTTCATTATTCATTATACATAATGTTGCACGTATTGCATTTAAAAGTTTATGGAATAATGCCACGTAAAATGTTTGCTTGTGAACGTTTTTTCAAAGAATGCAAAGAAAATCTGATCTAGTGAAAAAAAAACGATAATGACAGTGGCTTTATTGTGTAATGGAGAGAAATAAGTTCCGTGAGTAAACTGCGAGAAGGGCTTCCGCATTCCGGCAATGTTAGGACTTATCTAATATGAATCTGTTTCAACAAATAAACTTAACTTGAATAAAGCTGAATCAAATCGGTCTGAATTAAACTGGGACTTTAAGGGTCAAAATGGAATCATATCAGGAAATCAGTCGAGATCCAATCTAAATTGAGATTTTATAGCTCATTCTTCTAAATGGAATATATAACAAACTAAGTTAAAACCTATCCCATCTTCAAAAATAAAATGTGTGAAGCAGCAGGACCCTGCAACCCTGATGACCTTTGGAACATGGTGATGTTTTGGTTTTATAAAATGCATAACACATCACATTGAAAAGGGGATTTTCCTCACTATATGGAAGAAACTGAAACAGGTCACATATTTTCTCCATACAACAAGAATTGCTGTCTTCACGGAGTAGACTCACGAGGAAAGTAAACATGACCCGCAGGGTAAAAAGGAAAAAAAAACAGTTACAGTTCTTGAATTCTTCTGAGTTTTGCATCTAATTGCAGCAGTAGAAAAAAAAAGCTTAAATTAGAGTCTGGGTTCAAGAAGTTTAGCCGCCAGGTTGACAGAGAGCCCAGGGCAGTGAGACTTGTTGCTGTGTCGTTGCCACAGCAGCAGCAAAGAGCAGCAGAGCTCCTGTGAAGGCCAGCTCCATCATCTTCTTCAAGTGGAAAGAATCTGTCCCCTCCCTGCGACGTGCTGCCAGCTCAGCCCCAGCTATTTCTTCATCCCTTCATCCGCTTTTCAGCTCAAACCCTTTCTGACTGCTGCTGGCACTGGTAAGACATAAAAGACTCGTATGCTGCGAGGGCATATCGGAGTCACAAAACCCAACTGCGGTTGTCTCATATGACTTAAAATATATGCTTTTAGGAGTTAACGTGAAACATTTTGTTATTTTTATGGCCTTCTAAATAGCACACACAGACAGTCTGCCCCGAGACGAGCACTCTGCAGTCCCCACAGTAGTCAAATACATCTGAGGATCGACTGGATTCAAAGAGGAGACGTGTTGAGTGCGAGCTGAACACAAGCAAGGCTACTCTGAGATGGAACCTGGCTGGGCCACCGGCCAGACCCGAGAGCAAAGCAGTAGTCTGTCTCATCAATCACACATGAAACTGGTCTCTCCTCGCCGGATACTTTTCCAATTCTCCATCCACCACAGCTTTCGCCATTTCAAAAGCCGCTGTATGTGAATGTATGCGTATAAGCGTCCGAGGGCGCAATTAAGACAGAACTTGAGCATGGGAATGAGCGTCTGGGTGTTTTTTCCGCTGTGTTCGCCACTGACTTCACATTTACCGTAGTGCAAATTGACAACCTGACAAATGATCTGGCCCTCGATGCTCACATGGAAACAGATAGACCATTGTAAAAAGGATCCCCACCCAAAAACAGCTGGACCCATGGCTGGGAGTCAAAAATCCACTTTGAAACATTTATTGTTCACATTAGCAGTATTTACAGGGAGGGAAAAGGAGAGAGAGCGGGAAAGAGGATAGTCAGAGGAGATACACACGGGAGGACTGCAACCAGGCCTGCTCATTCAACTGCCCGTTTTATAGGTGGTCATGAGACGTGGGCTTTTCCTGAGTGTGTTTGTGTGTTATTTACAGCTCTCTGTGTGTTGAACTCTGCACAAAGATGTTTAATGTGCATGATTCCTCAGTGCTCCTCCACCTTGAAAACCTGGCGACCACTACAGAGTATAGCTCTGTAACAGTAGTGCCATAGAGTGTAGCTGCTTCAGACTCCTCACGGGATATTGCAGATCTGTCTGCACAAATAATGATAAACAACTAGTCAGTTTAATGAGTATCCCTCCTACATGCTCTGAAAAGTGCCATTATCTAAACCAAATGGCATTTTCAGTAATTAAAAGCACATCTGACTCCAACCAGCGCAGCAAGGACAGCTCTGGGCCTCTTGTATGTCTCCACACTGTATGTTGTTGGCAGTGTGACGTACTGATCCAGCTGCTGAATGTGGTGTCATGCAGTGGCCATTGGGACCGCTCATTACCTTCTCATGTGACCTGAGAACAGTCTTGCTCCTCTGTTGCACCACTCATGGTCTCACTTGGTGGAGGATTACAGCTTACACAAAAGAGAGTTTATTTGACTGTTTTGAGTCTGTTGTAAGAGAGTGTAAGAAATGAATTGCATTCGATCAAGTAGCACACAGTACCAGTCATTTAAATCATTTTCTAAATCCAGTATATTTGGTCTATAGTTATATAGTGTAATACAAACCATGTTGTGGGGCTGTCACTCACACTGTCACACACACACACACACACACACACACACACACACACGCACACACACGCACACATACACACAAAGCATTCACACAGTCATTTTGTATGCTGCTTTGGTTGCTTAAAAAGAAAATTGCCATGGTTAGATGAGGGGTCAGAGTCTGTGATACACCAGCAGCAGTTTGACAATCCTCTTAGCACCATAGTGCTCCAGATCTACCTACTTTCCGGAAGGTATAAAATATACACGTCTTAACCCGACTAATCCCGGAAATTGAGTTATACAATTCTGGGAAAAGCTCAGATTAGGCTTTCATTGAAATACCTGCGATACTTTCTGAGTTGAAAAAAAAATCTGTAAAATCAATACATCGTCCCCCCTCCCCCACTACAGATAACAAGCCAAGCTAGCTCCTAAACAAACATCCGATTGCATGTCTAACCTGGTACAAAATTCAAATATCAACGCTAAACAGATCGTCTGTATCACTCTTTTCCAATCCAAACTGCTAGTGCCTTAAAAATGTCCTGACTGTGATAGTTTGAAGCTTTTACATAAAGATAAACGCATGAATCAGAATTAATAATCATAGAATTTGACTTGGTTCCATCCACACGAATACACGAGTGATGGTTTCTTTCTTTCTTTCTTTCTCTTTTGCTTTTCGTCTTATATATCTTCCAGATTTTGCCCCGCTATTCTGTAACAACAGATCTGGAAATTTAAGGAATTTGTCTATTTATTCAAAGCTGTGTTGCTGATAAACACCAAACTAAGATTTAAGCATTTTTAGCAAGAAGAGCTTTGCGGCTTTGTTTATTCGCTCCCAGGCTCCCTGAACTATCTAGTGCGTGCAGAGGGCTGGGCTTTGTTTTTCAAAAATTTAGAGAGAACAGAGGTGTACCATTGTAACACGGAGGGATCTTGGGAAAAATAGAATGACTTATAACTCTGACTCTCCTGCCTCCCTCTACTATTCCACTGCTTTAATACGTAGGGGGGCTAAATTCCTTTTTTGGTTCATGAAGCCAAAAACTCCTCTCACTTATCTGCACCGAACGCACCCAGTGACTGCTAATGGCTGTTGCATCGTCATCCAGATATCTTGATTTGTGGCTCTTGAAACATGCAGTAATCAGCAGCATCAGGACTCTTATCTAGAATCCAAGCTGTTGGCTGGCCAGTGGCAGACTACATATCTACAGTCACAGAGCTGAGCCAATAGAGCCTGCACAGACAAATTTGAACCGTATGGAAAATAGGTGTTTCATTAGTTAGCTTCCCACTCTGGATTAAACCAAAATTATCTTTACAGCCTAAAAGACACCAGACGAACTTGAAATTTGGACAGGGTTCCAGATGCGCTTGCCAAAATCAATCTGAAAAGGGAAACTTGTTTTGTGAGCTGGCTCACGGGAATGGCCTTGTCTTCAAACATCTGTTGATGGGTACGCAACGGTGATAAAGAGAGCCAGGGATAAGAGTTTTGAGAAGCAGACAACAAGGCAGGTAACATCATTGCAATGGTATTTTAAAAATTTTAGCATTGTTCAGTGATGGAAGATTGGAAGAAAGAGAGAAGAGAGAGAAAACCCAGCAACAAACATATACAGTAATGGTAAAAGCACTTAAAGATCCAGTCAAGATTTGTCCATCAAATATCCATAGCCGTAAGAGCTAAACATGAGGGACGAAGTTGAGGTGCTACCTGTACAATCAATTTAGGATGTGTGCCTTTCAATCTGTCACAGACTTTCTGATCTTGAAACTGTATTTGCCTATAATTGCTTTTGGCAGAGGATCTAACTGTGAACACAGCCACTTTGATCTGCATGACTCACTGGGATAGTAAGTGGGTTTAGTAGCTGTCACCACTGAGTGAGTAGGTGACAAGTGAACTGGATTTCAATTAGAGGCTGGTAACAAAATCAGTTCTTAGATGCTCTGCAAATGTGTTCCTGCTGATCCTTAATGGAGAACTCGTTATTTTAAGCGGGATAGTTATTGCCTGCAACAATATGAGGCATGAGTTATGGGTTTCTCACAGCTGCACCAATCCATCGAAAGGGAACGGGTGGTTGTCATGGACACCTCAGTCCAGTAAGGTCCGAGGATCGACTCTTGGTTGGAATGAGAAATGTTAGTGTGGCGTTTACCTGTTCTCCTCTTGTCTGCCTACTGGTACTGGTTGACTTGTCCCTAGGTGCGAGAGTGAATGTGTTTGTGTGTCCTGCGATGGACTAGTGATCTGTCCATGGTGTACTTATTGCCTTCGCCATATGGTCACTAGGATATACTCCAGTAGGGGTATACCGGGTCTGGACAAACAGATGGATGGATGGATGGATGGTGGTAAACTTTGGATTCATGAGGTATTTATTATGTATTATTCTTATTATCATTTATTCTCCAAAAGAGGTGTTGCTTGCTGTTTGCAACCTGCAGGTTGCTTGTCTGCAGGAGCTGATGATGGAATATATACTGTACAGTATCTGCACTTGTGGATGTTCAATTGTTCTGTGCCTTGGGATATCATGCAGTTTAGCACTCTGTCATCTCTTGCTCTTATCTGGCATGAACACAAAGCTCAGCCAAGCCCAGCCACCTGGTCCAGATTCAAGGTAGGCTTTTCAGCCCTGTAAATGTCAACAGGACATCCGCTCAACTCTGCATAGTAACCATGACTACGGGATACTTGACAGCCACTATGCTCAATGGGATGCTGTGGTCTGACAGAGATGATCTCCGGTTTTCACTGGCAGAACAGGTGCACTGTGAGGACGTGAGATGTACCACATGCTCAACTTTAAGTATAGATTGAAAAGCAACTGAATTAACAAAAGACTGAAACTGGGAACACAATACGAGATGACCACAGTTGTCGCTGACTGGTTTCATCACATTTCAGATATGATGACGGAAAGGCCAGGCATCACAGATTTAATGAATGCAGCTGACAAGGGATCACAGACCACGCGAACTAACTCAAGTGAACGCACCACTCTCATGATGAGCAACCATGTCTACTGTATAAACAGACATGGATGAAAAACGGCTCACTGTTGCTGTTGTTTGTGCAGCTATTTCGTCTGAGAAACTATATTTGTCATATACTGTATGTCTTTGTCATCTAATACCATCTCCTGTGTCCCAGCTACTCTTTTTCACTGGTTGCTGGCTGCATGTATTTGCAGTCATCAGTAATCAGCTCACACCATCCAACTGCATCCAGAGTCAGCTAAAAAATTCAGACATGTTTGAGTGACTGGGACTGAGGTCGGGTCAGGCTGTTCCCTTCATACACTTCCCATTTTCAACAGATTTCCGACTGTCCCTGTCTAGTGCAGACTGGTAAAATCTGGCAAAAACATCTTGTAATGTGTCCTCAAATAGACGGGATGGGTGGGATGTGTGTTGATAAAGATGACTTACAAAATAAGCTGTTAGATGTGTTGAAGAGAAGCATTGGAAATGAATTGGGTGGCAAAGGCTGGAAAGAAAGGAAATGGGATGCAGGGACAGCAAGAGATGGCTGGTCTACCATTTGTGGGCATAATATTCAGAGCAACAAAAGGGCAGGCAGAGAGAGGGGAACTGAATCCTGCTCTGTTGCTCTCCTCAAATGGCCGCTAGGGACTGTGTGAAATGGCCCTTTTCTTCTTGGTCCTTTTCAGTGCTAAACCCCATCTACATGACAAACAGTGTCACTTTGAAGCTGCTTGTGTCATCCCTGCCTATCTGTCACTCATTCCTGACCTTTTGCTCCCGCCTCTAATCTTTCTTTTTTTCTTTCCACAGCAATTCTCTCTTTTTTTTGTCACCACCTCCTTTTCACCCTCGATCCTTTTTCATTTATCTTTGATATCTGCCTCTGTGCACAAAACAAGTCTTTAGATCTGAGGAAAATGGCAAGGACATTTCAGCAGTTCTGATTCTGTGTGTGCTGCGTGAGTGTGTATTGTATGAGGCATGCTAATTAGACAAAAGTCCTTACAATTGACACTTTTTTGTTGTTGGCCACATAATAGCACAACTGAGTCATAACTTTTGCCCTGTGTCAGGATATCAAGGTGTGAAAAATTATTCTCCTGAAAGAATTGGTGGTTGGAGTCATTACTCTCATTACTCAATTTTTAAGGTCGGGTAAACGGTAAAACACATCAATAATGGTATTAACCCACCTTGTTCGGACATGTACAGTAACTGCCTTTTGGCATTCAGTGGGGTTTCTGATATATTAAGTGTGACAAACGAATAAACACACAGATGACTCAGTGGCACACTTAGGCCAAATTCTTCTTTCCTGCAACAGACACGCACACACACACACACACACACACACACACACACACACACACACACACACACCTCTTATCTGTGTGCCACACTGCATGCCTCATCCTACCTGGTTGAAACGCTCCAGCCTTTCCTTGACCTCAGCCAGCGCCAGGCTTGGGCTGCGAACTTTGACCTCTGGGTTTTGCCTCTGGGCATACAGGCCGTTTCCTACAACTCTGCCGGAGTAGCTGCAAGAGACAGAAACAGAGAGTCAGACATTTAGAGAGGAAACAACAGGGAATACTGGTGTCAAACAAAGCCGGACATCCAGTCAAGTTGACATAAGACTGACAAGAGGTGGTTCCTTGACAAAACACCAGGCGTATTTCAGTGTCGCTTCTGCGACATGATTACTGTTAACACATGAGTCCATACAGCAGATCTTGGGGTTGATCCCAGTCACTGCAGCCTCCATGTCCAAGTATCTTTTGAACACGTTTCTGAAACAAACTTGCTCCCACCGATATGTGAATTATTATCTGATCACTACAAAGTGCTTTGAGTGGTTGGAAAGACTGGAAAAGTGCTGTGTAAATAAAGTCCATGTCATGTAGAACACATCCAACAGCTATTTCCACATTTCGTACGGAACGGCTGCCATATCGCCACAGGTCTTTGCATTGCAATTGCATGTATGACAATCAACTAGGAGGTCTAACCACTTTCCCTGAATTTTCTACACTTTTAAGCAGTTTTATTACAAATGCCAGACATGTGTTTATCATACAGAGCCCTTGGTTGAAACTCAAACTGCAGTTTTTCCTACATATATATATATATTTTCATAATACAGCATACACATTTCATAATACTTACATAAGTATACTCAAAAAACTTTTTTTCATGCATTTTAAATGACTGCTGCTCAGAGTGATTTAATGGTGAAAAATATATGTGAATAACACGGCTTAAATGCAACCTAGAATGGCTGAGTGGAGTTACTCTTACACAGGAACCCGGCTCACACTTTCATTACATTACAAACTATACTTTTGAGAGTGGGCTAAAATGCATCTCACGCAGACATGCGTTCTGTACGTGTGCATTTTTTTCTTTATTGTTCACAATTACATGTCAATTCATTGTTCCTGTTGCCTCATAATGTGAAACGGCTTTTTCATTTCAATAACCAAAATTTAAATATGACTGGAGACATGAGGCTGCTTTTGAACCTGCCATTTACCTTAGGGCAGGAGTAGAGTGAGGTTATTCAACAAAGCCAAGGTAAAAATGGTGCTTCACTCTAGCTGCCCTTTAACTGAAGCAGAATATATGCATGTCTTGTTGTTGTTCCACCCATGCAATCTTACATCATGGACAGAAAAGGAAACGTCGAAAACATCTCTCCTAAGGTTAGGACAGTCGCAGCATTAAAGTCTTTTGCCAGCCGTACGCCTGTTTAAGTGATGAACTGCGCTGCACTTCGTAGCTGTTTTTAGAGACAGTAGCAGACACTTTAAAATTGTCCTGCAGTTTTGTGGTCATGCTTAACAATGTCAGTCTCCTTAGAATTACTGTTATATTTGGAAAAACGTAACGTGCAGTCCTGAATAATTTGTAGTTGAACTACATCGGGGATCACAATAGAAATATGTCTCACTGTGTTTGAAGACTAATTGAGATGTAATTTTGCTTCTCCAGTCAAATAAAGTAAATGTAAAAACCAAAACAGAGCATAATCAGCATGCTGTCTATCAATGTCCTCAAGTCGAAGTCTGCCAACTGTACCACAGCAACTCTCTCGCATGAGAGAAAAAAAATACATCAAAGTCTCATTTGTCAAAAAAAAAAAAAACGATCATGTACCATGGAAATAAAAACTACAACCTGCAAATATATCTGCCACAACATCAGATGCGGTCAAAAATCAATCCATGCTGGCTTTTATTCTCGCCTATGATTGGAAATTCTCGAAATGAAAATATGACTGAGCTCAGCCTTGGAAAAATGAAGCTGAGAGACCCGGTGAGTTGGACCCTTTAATCCCTGGCATGGTGTGTAGGCCCGCAGTTTGGCGGGGATTAAAGCTGTTGCTTTTGTCAGAGCTGTTGTCAGGAAGGCTGACATTTCTCACAACAGCCTGATGTGTAGGGGGTGGTGCTATAATTGTGTGTATTAGACAGAAAAGCTGTCTTGGCAGAAAGAAACAAGTATCATCACATATCAAACCACAGTTAAGGCAGTTAAGCGTAAGTGTAAACTGCTGGAACATTTAATGGCTTAAACGATTAAACTGTTTGAACCATGGACTGGATTTCATTGCTGTTTACTGTTTTGAACGAGCACTTTCAGTTGCAAACACACATATGGCCTGATTTACTAAAGCTTTGCGTGTATAAAAACGTGTGCAAACTCGCTGTCACCTGCAAAAAATGTCCCACCTTGGTCATAATGCATATGCAATATGGGGCATTCGTGAGCTCGTGTGCAAAATCCTGGGAGGAGAATATGCAGATTGGAAATATTAGCACACGCAAAACGATTTATCAAACCCAGAAACGATTGCGGTGACTATTTTTGCGGCTAAATTTAACACGTGAAAGGAAGGTGCAAATCCTCCCAGTTTGACGCACAATGGCTGCAGAAAATGAATTTTGATTGAGAGTTACTTTCTCTGAGTTGTTTATGGTGCATTTTATTTTCATTAAAAAAAAAAGAGAAAGGATACAGGGAAATTATTTTTCAAGAATAACCGCTGTCAATATGACATCTCTGTGGCTCTATTTTTCGGTTGTTTTTTGCACCACCTCTAGTCAGTGACTGTGCGGCCATCGCTGGTCCAACCCGGTGCTGACCAGCTGTCCGGTGTGCGCAGCAATGTCCCGAGTGTCCCACCGGAGCACACGAGCCATACTGGCCATACTGGCCACTGCTCGCACCTCTTGCGCAAACGCCCGTGATTAAGAGCAGCATGGGATCTTAGAAAATCAGGCCCATACTGTATGGCCATTTTGTCATTTTCTTCTAGTGTAGCGTTCAGCGTTCAGCAGCAATGGAAATGACCGCAATGTATTGACAGTTAGTTATAAATGAAATGCAGGTGACTGGAAATGACACATTTTGCAGAGCCATTTTCATTAGAAGACTGATTGCCCTACAACCATTATTTGGTTAATTACAAGAGCTATGTTTACACTGACATCTTAATTGACAGCGCAGTGGTTTGTGAGTACATCTCTGTAGGCTCAATGTTCAGGAAAAGATGTGACAAAAGCGCTGGCACACTTCCCCCTTTAGAGGTTTGTCAGCAAGAATGTGAACGTTTAAAACATACTATATTCTAATGTGCCACTAATGCTGCTTTTTACAGCTAAGGTACACACTCTCATCTGTTTTGCCCACCTGTTCCAACAGTTAAAAACACAGAAAGGTCCATTTGTGTCTGTGATCATGTGCTTTTTGTTGATACCTTGAATAAAGCTCTTTGCCATATGTGTGAGCAGATGCACAGACTTGAAAACTTTGTCTTACACATGCTGTAAATTTATATTTTGCCTTCACACACATTACACTTTTATCCTGTTTGATTTGTGAATACATGTTGATGTTCATCCTCCATGCATAGGAGATTTAACGGCACTGCAGAGGAACGTCATGTCCTAGCATTTAATCAATTGATGCACCCACAGGCAGCACAGGGCTGATAAAGTCATTATGGACTGTGTAAGTGAACCTGTTTATACGGTTATATTTATGGCTATATGGCTGCGCCTGCGCGTGCACACATGCGATCATGTGAATATGAGTGGAGGCAATCATAAAAGTGCTGAACGGGAGAATCTCCCGGCCTGTGATCTAAGCAACGTCCCGATAAGGTCTGCGCTCCTGCTGAAACAGCGCTTTGCCGATCAGGCTCATAAAAATGCAAAAAATTCCCAGTGTAACCCCCATGCCTTCACACATTACTTTACATCCTCCTCTTGTTTATTTCCTCTTCCTGCTTCGATTGCTTGTTTCACTCTAGGGTATTTGTAAAGTGGGTGCACCCCCACAACCCCTTTGTCAGACACACACACACACACACACACACACACACACACACACACACACACACACACACTCGCACTCAGACACACACACATTCACTGTCTGCTTTGACTGAACAACTGAAGCTCTTAATTGCCGGCGGCTCTGAATCTTCTCTTGTCAAGATGGAAACAATCGATGGCTTTTGGACTTACAACTTCCCTCCCTGACATAAATGATAAATTGAGGAATCAAACGGCTTCCTGCGCTGCGGTTGAAAGTGTGGGCCTGTTTGTTAGGGAGCGTATGCGAATCTGTGTGCGGGCTTGGCCAGGGATGACAGCCCTGGCGTGGAAATGAGCTCATCAGATGGGACGCTAATGAAAGGGAAGCGTCGGGGTGAGTTTGGCAGCGAACTCTGTCTGGAGCAATTCATCGCAGGGTGTGTTTGATATTATTTAGGGGATGTGACGACGGACGCAGCAGGACACTCTAGAGCTGATTACCTGACGGACAGACGGATTGTTAATGCTGCACAATTTTTGGGAGATCTGTTGCAGACATCAGATGTGACGTTAATATTCCTGCCAGCGGTAATAATGTACTATCTGATAGACTTTTTAGAGGGTCATTTGCCTCAGTAATTAAAGTTCTTTAAGAATTAGAACTGAAAAAAAAAGTTTTTAGCACTCAAAAGAGGTCTCTCTATGTGTGACTAATAGGTAATAGCTCTCTGCAATCAAGAGCTAATTTTCCTCTCTGGTAGTTTCAAATGTTCAGCTATTCAAAATGTCTACCTACACATGTATGGCTTTAGACTCATGGCTCTTTGATTCTTTTCTGGTGAACTGACTCATTCCCCTGTGAATGCCCAATTGATACTCTTCCCTAAAGGCAGCTTTGTCTGTTCTCGTCTTTCCATCTGCCTGGAGCACAGACTGGCAATGACCTCCACTCCCTGATGCTGACCGCAAACTGAACCGTCTTGATCTTCCAACGGCCTGCAGGAAAGCCTGCTCATCGCAAAGGCAGAAAACAGAAATCAAATATTCATCTTTCAAGGAGTATGGGGAGATAACAAGGAGAAAAAAAGTGCACTTTGAACGTACTATACGGCTGAACATTTTAGCGTAGTTGTCAAGAGGAGCGGACTGTAAAGTGAATAATAACATTTCAAGGATGAGTAAACATTTGATGGAGGGTAAGGAGAAGGTTTGCCACAGTCAGGGTGAGAGGGTTGTCTAGTACATCGGCCCCAGGTGAAGTAGGGTCTACTTGTCTTTCATCTGTATGCAGCTCTCCACTTGGGCTGGGATGTTTAATGAACCCACAACAACCACCAGGGATTCAATTAGTCAAATTATTTGTGTATATTAAGTACATATATGCATGTCTAACTATAGGTAAGAGGTCACATGTGCAGTTTCAGTTCATTCGGTCCACATTTCCTGAAAGAAACGTAACATGAAAACAAAAAGGAAATGTCTTTATTCTGTTTCAGCATATCTTATGCTGACATGCATCTCCATTAACTGTTTTTTTTTCCAGGATGACCCATAGAAATAGTACAAAAGAAACATGCAGCAAACAGATCTGTTGGACTGTAATATGTCTCCAGTAATTGCTTAATTGCATTCATGGCACAAGCTGTCTGAGGAGACCTTTGCCAGGATCCCAACAGTTAATGAGATTACCCACTAGTATCTGCCAGGGAGGGAAATGGTTGCACATCATCTTTGGGCTGATTAAAGGCAGGTTTGTTGATATTTTTGATGCAGACTTCAGGATTTTTTTTAAACCCCAAGGTTGCCTGCTGTGCTCCAGGCTTTTAACATTTTGTGACAGGAATTTTAAGTCTGTGCGCCGCTCATCTGGAGCATTGCCTCGGTAATTACAATCAATAATCTTCTATCATCATCTTGTAGCGAGTCAAAAGAAGGGCATTTTGTGAAAGCCTGAAGTTTAGATTTTATATTTAGTTCAGCACATTAGATCAATGCACTGATGGAGTCCAGTCAACAGGATAACATCAGCGAATAATATTGAAATGCACTGTCCTACTGAAGCTATCAAAATTGCTCTTGCAGACAATGATACGATTTTCCATTGGCAGCATGTCAAGATTAAACTAAACAGGTCCTAATATATCCCACCTCTGCCCATGTCACACCTCTCTCAAACTTGAGAAAAATTTTCCACTAAATTTCAACATAACTCTGAGTGTGTGTCTTGCTTATCTCACTCGCTTAGTTCACAGTGGTGTTGTGGGCATCTACTGGTGCCTTTCTCACACGCACACGGGGTGATGACAGGGTATACATCCTGGACAGGTCCCCAGTCCATCACAGGGTGCACACACACCCACCATTCTCTCTCACACTCACACCTAGGGCTAATTTAGACTCTCCAATAGACCCAAAAATGCATGTTTTTGAAAGGAGGAAAGTATAGAATGTGCCTACTCTACACAGAAAGGCCCTTGGTCCAACCAGAATTCGAACCAGGAACCTTAAGTTAAATAAAAAGCATTCGAATCACCCAAAAAAAAATACACAGTATCACAAGCCTCAGCTGACAATTGACAACCAATCACTGCAAATTCAACCCCCCCTGAATACTTTATCTGTTTTTTAACAATGTAATCTTAAAAAATACAGAGGGATACAGAATGACACAAATTTGCTCAGTGAATTAGATTGACGCTTCTTCTGCCTATCCAGAAGATTAGGCATGAAACCTGCTTGCAGCTTTTGGTTCGCTCATTTCTGCAAGTAAATTGATTTGGATGAATGATTCCACTGAAACAAACACCAGCCTGAATCAGAGCAAACTGAGGAGGGGAAATGTGTCAATGACTAATGATTAAGAGAGGGGGTTGAGGCTGTTTTCATCTGAGAGAGTGCGTATTTTCGTGTCTGTGGGTGGTACTATTTCAGCAGTAGAGGACACTGGATTAGAGCTGGTGGTGCTGCTGTCAGGGTAAACAGCAAATTGTTGGTTCATCGTGATTAATAAAGCCTCTCCCCTCCCTCCCGGCTGTTCTGGCTGTACGAGACTGAACATGTGTAAAGTCACATGATTAACACACATCAGGTCATGCCAGCTGTAGTTTTTCAAGATGTCAATTTGATATCCTATTCTTTTTAGGCCTTTCTCTCAAAGATCAGTTCACATTTTAGTTCTGTCAACATTACTTTTTCTTTGTTCCACCAATGGGGCAATTAAACACACACTTAACATTTACTGCAAAACAGACAGGCCAAGCAGCTTTGTCACACACATACACACACGCGCACACAGATACACAAATATGCGACTAATAACTGGGAATGCACTTATTATTATTCAGATACGAGCATGACATGTTACGGTTTCATGCATAAGATGAATGCATAAGCACACACTTCACCCATCACATTGTGAAATGTAACTTTGAAGGTTTGTCTTCCTGGAAACAGGAGGACTTCAAGTCACGAGTGAGGCCAGTAGCGAGAGCAAGGGAGGGGTTCAGTTTGGATGTTTTGTAGCCAGCTAACTTTACGAGCAGCGCTTGGACATGTTGAAATACTCTGAGCAGACGGTTTTGTTCTGAAAGGCCAGAGCGTTCTCACACACACACATACACACACACACACACACACACACTGTGAGCTTAGCAGCCCTTCACTGTACTAACACTGAGCACAAGAACAGACAGACTGGGCAAAAGCTTTGCAAACATTTAATTAACATGACATATGGGCACATGCTGTCCCTTGCACAGTAAATATGAACATGTGCATATGCACACAAATGTTTCGCAATGTCCTGTTCTTGGACATGCACACAGACACACACACACATACACCAGACCTACTATGGGTTCTGTGTTCCCGGTAATAGGCAGAAATACATTTTTCAAGCAATAACACTATTTACATCATAAAGCCCAGGGAAGAGCTTTGGCTGATCTTAGAGAAGGTATCTAAACTCCTGGCAGTATATGCAGTTACTTGATGTGCTTCAAAGACAATGCTATTAAAGAGGAAACACTCAGATCATAAAATGTGCAAGGAGAAAGAACAAGCAAATCAGGAGAGGTCATCTGCAGGGCAGGCGGACTGGAACACTGCGCTTTTCTTCCTGTGCTCTACTTCCACCCCCCGATACCTATTATTTTGCATTCTTAAACAATCTCTCAAAGTCCACGAAAAGGCCATGTCTTCAGTTCAAGTCGTCTTTCTTCTTGCTCAAGATTTTTTTCTCCCTGCTACCACAAACTCCATTAAGTCTACTTTCGCCGTGTCTTTGTTCTCATTGCTGCCTCCTGTAACCCAGCTGGGAACCACATGAGCACGCTGAGCGGCACCAGTAGCTGCAGTCACTTGGAAGCCTCTGCGCTACCTGGGGCATGCAGTCTTGGCCTCATTGTATTCTCATTTTCTTCCCAGGTCCATGCTTTTCCCCCGCTCCCTTATCTGTCGTCTCCTATCTTTTGACCTCACCTCCTCTGTTCCATCTGGCAGCTGGGGAATGTGGAAATGAACATTGTTGTACAGTTTATAATGAGGCTGACTTAAAGTAAAGTTTAAAGACAAGAAACTAGCAAAAGAAAAGGCTGATTACGAGGACTGTTACACTTTTCTCTTTTTTTGGGGTCCGATTTCTGGTTTGCATTGCTGAAAGCAATGAGGCTTTAAATTATTTTCCCTTTTTTTTTTTTCTTAGCAGAGCACTCAGCTAATCTCTTTAAGAGCTGAGTCAAGGGTGCCGTGTGACTCTGTGGACCTGGCCAACAGCCCAGTGGGCCCTGCGTCTTGCCTCTTTGCAGCCTGGCAAAACTCTACGTTGAGTGATGAGTCAGACGTGTAGGCAGACTCGGGGAGGGTAAGAAATATAAAGAGCGGCAGCGCCAGTGCCAGTCATGTTGGCGGTGCCGCACCAGATCAAAAACAGAGTCAGCTGCTGAACCCAGCAATCTCATCGCCCTCATTTTGAAGTTGGTTTGAATCAGTTTTGATGATTTCATACTGACGAGCTGCTCCTTGCGCTTGGGAAACATCTGCATGACTAATCATGAGATGGTCTGCAGCTCCTGAAAACTTGTTTTGCCTACATCAAACTATGTCCTTCTCTAGATGGGAACACTATTGTCAGACATTGCTTGGAAACGATGATGTTTAGAGCTGTGTGCCCCAAGCGTTGTGAGAACTTTGAGCCAGAGACGTGTCAGATTGCAAAACATGATCATATGTTGCTAGCAACAACCAGTTGTAACAGGCTGAAGAAAGATAATTTGTATCCTTCACAAAATAAGGAGAAAAAGCACAGTTGCGGTTAAATGCTCGAGAAAAACGTACTCATTTTGTTTAGCAGTTTTTCCTCCCCAACTCCCCTGTCTTGTCATTCATCACTTCTTTGAAGGTTTTGACCCCTTGGCTAAGATTGCTAGCCTAGAGTGATTGCACTTAGTGTTGCAGACGTGTCCTTTTACTATTAATAATGAGACTCCACACTCCACCATAAACTGTCCATGGGCTGTTTCTAACTCCAGTTACACTCACTGCGGGGTCATGTCATTTTAGCCAAGATGAAGCATTTTTGTCCGGGACTTTTACGCTAATGAATCTTTACAGTTTTTGTCCTGGACTTCACCTGAGGCACGACACCTGCACTGAGCTGGCCATATATCTGTCTTTATGGCGCTGCGGCCGGCTAAAATACGGCTGTTTATTGCTGTGTGGTAGGGTTGGAATTACACACCACTGTGTTGGTCTCAACTGCGTTGCCATTTCTTAAGAAGTCCCTGGGTGAATTTACCAGGAGCAGGCTGGTTTATTGAGCGGTTTCACTGTAACAGCAATATGGTTGAAGGTCCAGCGGCTCAAATTACTCACGGCTATTACATACTGAGAGCCTGTCCTCCAAAGTGCAATAAAAGGTGTTACAGCACTTATGAATGGTTCCCTTCATACGGTATGTTTTGTTTTCTTTATTCCTTTTCAACACTACCAAATTCCTGTGCAAGGCCTTCAATGGGTCAGGTGAAATGACCAATCAATACTTTTCCTTCACACCACGGAGGTGGACGTCACTGCAGACACCACGCTCTCTTTCACCATCTTTCCTGAGGGTGATCCAGATTTCATATACACCATTAAACTCAGATTTCCTATCATCTGCATTAAGCACATTTCTTTCTGTATACAGTGACCAGAGCTCCATGTGTTAAAGTGAAGCAGCCTGTCTAGATGTTTGCTTGTCTCTTTGTTTGTTTGTGTGTTCCCAGCATGGCAGTGTGGTCGATGTTGACTGGATGTGTCTTATCAGATTGTTGGACGGATAGAGATGAAAGCTAACTCCAGTACCCGCTGAGCTTGTAGACCATGTGTGGAGATGCAGCCCACTGCTAATAGTGAGCTGGAACTCTCTTAAAATGTGTGTGTGTCCAGCGGTTAGCAGGTTAGGAAATTTTGGCAGATTTGGTTTTCTGCATGGCAAAGGTTGCACTTCCAGCACACTTCCTGATTAAAAGGGAAATTTAAATTTAGATTTAGATCTATCTGTTGTGGCAAACCGCCCCAGCTGCAGGCTACCTCAACAGGCACTCTGGGTAATCTGTTGGGCTCAGCCCATTCTGCCTTCACAGATCCTCCAGGTTACCATGACCTGGGCCAACCCTGAGATGGAGCACAGAGCTCCAGGCTGAGCATGACACAGGGGAAATGGTTTAAAGGGAGAAAAAGAGAGGCCGCAAAAGGATCTATGATGAGACACTGTGATTCATTTAGCATGCGCATACACTCACAGGTAATCACAGAATGTGATTACCTTGTCCCCAGGAGGTGTTTGATACTCATCGCAAGTACTATTCTACTCTTTTATTTCTATTTCTGTCTGCAGGCCTCGTGATGTCCACAATATCTAGTTTGGCACATCATTAGCCCATTACCGGCCTACATGGTTCACTTCAATGCAACTCCAGGCTAATGAACAGGTATTGATTTATCTAACAATCACAGTAACTGCAAAGAGCTGAATTAATCTGGTGTAAGTGACTCACTGTTGCCTGAAAAAAAGAAAAGAAAAGCTGCTCCTCTTTCTCTCTCTCACACACGGATGCATGCACACACACACACACACACACACACACACACACACACACACACACACACACAATCTTCCTTTGTTTTTTCTGTGCCTGTGGATCATGGCATTAACAAATTAAAGCAGCACAGTGAAATATGCTGATTTTGGAATCAGAAGATTAAACACATGCTCCTCCAAACTATGCATATGATGATCAAAGTGCAAATTACTTTCTTATGCAAAAATTAGAACTGAAATGGTTACTTGAATCAAGATAACGCTTTCAGCTTTTGTTGCTTATCTGACAGGGGAGTAAAATGTGCTTCCACACTGCACCCATGTGGCCATAATTATGTACTGAAACACATAGTATCCACTGTTAAAAGATGTTTTTAATAGCATAAATTCATTGTGTGTTTACATTTATGGAGGTTGCAAAACTTTAAAAAAATAATCACAGACAAAGCGGGGCTGCAGACACCCTTACATTTCTGAAGAACAATGTTGAGTGACATTGTGGATGTCACTTGATGTCTTCATGGCAATACCTTTCTCTGGAGCTGTGGGCTGGGTTTTTGTCTTAAAAATTCTTGCTGTAGCCTCATACTAGTCAAATTAATTAAATGCTTTTTTTGACCAGCTGCAACTGAGTTCAACACATTTTAATGTAAATTTCCATTCCAAATAGTATTATTTGTCTTAAATCAAAGTACTCTGTGGGTTTTGCAAAACGTTTATGTCAAGAGGTTTCCATTCATCGATTTGTCTCTGCACAAATACTGGAGCCACACTGCACAGCAGAATGAGCATTATGCTACAGAAATAGCAATGCACAACACAGTTAATTAAATGCATTTTCATTGCAGGAAGTTTGTCTGTGCTGTGAGAGACAAACGGAAACACTGCATATGGGAATGACGCTTTAATAGTCTCTGGTTGCAGTTACAGATTGCAGCTGTAATTGTCTCGTGGTTTGCTTTGAGGACATTCCCAGGCCTGACTGTCCCGACTGTGTCTGTCATTGGGTGTAACTGTTCCCCACCTCTCTCCATGTCGCTGATGTCCCAGCAGACACACTGCAGGCTGAATCACAGACCACACAGACTTCTGGGAAAAGACCATGCAGCCCCATTAGATTAGGGAAGACGGAACAAGTCATGTTAGACACAGACACACAGGAAAATCTCACACAGACACACATCGTCTCATGACAAAGACACCAGTGTTTCTCCTCTACACACATGCCCACTCGCTTCTATGGCCTCTTTGTTTGAACTCTAGCTACGTCTAGCTATACAGGTATGTCTTGATTCCTGATGACAAAGGGTAATCAATTTAAGGAAGAAGTTTAATTTTCTCTGATGCCTGACCCTTTGTATTGACGTAATCAATTAAAGCTGACCTGTGAACTGAGATCAAATGGATATTAATGTCCATTGCCAAAAACTGGTGTTACTCTCAATTCTTATGACAGCATAGTAGTAACTCTGGGCTATTACAAAGAGCTTTCATTGTGAATCAATAACTGAAATCATAGCATTACCTTACAAAATAAATGGAGAAGAGTCTTTATCTTTTAAATACAACACCAGTGCTGTCAGAGTTTCATCTATGTTAAACTGTGGTGCAGTAATTCCCCACATACATTTTGAAACTCTGTAACTTCTTGTGTATTTACATAAGTCTGTGACATTGATTTCCCAGTAGGTGGCAGCATTATCCAATTCAAAGTTCCAACACTCAATTCATCAATTTTACTGAGATTGCATGCAGGCATTGGAAAAGAAGTGATACAGGATGTATATATAAAATAGGGTCAGGGAAATAAACACTGCATGCCAAAACACATTCTGACAAAGATAGAAAAAGAGGAAGATCATTAACTAGACTGTGTGACCTGGGAGAGAAGAAAAAAGAAAGAAAGAAAGAAAGAAAGAAAGAAAGAAAGAAAGAAAGAAAGAAAGAAAGAAAGAAAGAAAGAAAGAAAGAAAGAAAGAAAGAAAGAAAGAAAGAAAGAAAGAAAGAAAGAAAGAAAGATTACAGACAGACAGACAGACAGACAGACAGACAGACAGACAGACAGACAGACAGACAGACAGACAGACAGACAGACAGGCAGACATTAGAAGAACCCGTGCTATGAGTCTATGTCCCTTTCCAGCCACATGCCAACATGCCGAGGAGGGCATGGATAACTGAGGTTAGAGGTCTGGAGGAGGAGGAGGAGGAGGAGGAGGAGGAGGAGGAGGAGGAGGGGCAGTTGGTGTGTGGGAGGCAGACAAGGGCAGGCAGGGCCAAAGCCAGGAGAGTAAACTATGCCCTGGAGCACAGAAGGGTGAAGTGGACCATGATCCTCTGGTGTGGTTCAACCACCTGTTTGTCTGTCTGTCTGTCTGTCTGATCCAAGCCAGGATGGTTTGATTTTGCACTTAAGATTACCAGCTGCAATGTCAAATACTAAAAACAACACATACCCAAAGATGACTATGTTATCATTTTGTTTATTTTATTAAATCAGAATATACTAGCTAGTTTGTGTGTGTGTGTGTGTGTGTGTGTGTGTGTGTGTGTGTGTGTGTGTGTGTGTGTGAGTTAGTGAATCACACAGCATTTATAGACACAGACCCATACTAAGACTGAGCAGCATAATGTCACATCTGGACAGTGCTGTGTGTACTGTGCTCACTGCAAACGGGCCAGATTTAGCTCACATGTAAAGTGCATTTGACTCAAGGCAACAAACAGGCTCAGACGCAGGCCAGTAGAAAGTGGAGAGCGCTTGCTAGGGTGTTGAGTGCAGGGGGTCAGGGATCAGACTCTCTGCTGCTGCAGAGGGCATGTGGGGGAACAACACACACTCGTCCACTTCCATGAACATATGCGCCCACACAAGACACACTGACAACTGCACAGAAAATTTATATGATCCTATACAATGAGAATATAGGCCTACCCCCCACGCGCAGACATACGAAAATAGTCCCCAGACACTCAGTAAGATGGACATTTGAGAGGATATTGTAGATATTGTAGGGAAGCAGTTTCAGCGACAGCTACTTGAGACCAGAATAACAGATATGGGATTAAACAGCAGTGATGTGCAAACTGCTGCTAAGGTCAGGGTGTATAAGGAAGAGTGACTGCACAGCAGTGGAGGAAAGAAGGGCAAAGGTTGTGGAGCTATTATCCAAATGAAGTCGGGCAGATGGTAGCATTGACAAACACATGGCCAAAATGGCTTTCCTGGCAGATATCCCAGCCATAACTATCGCGTTTGTCATAATCGGCCTTATCTGTCAGTCAGCCACAGGTTGGAAATCGGATACTTCATCAGTAAGCAGAAGAATCTGAGGAGTCTGGGTTCAGATTTAAGGGGCTTGGACGAGCGCTGAACAAATTTGCCCCCAGAGTGCAGAGTTATCTGCAGTATAAATTTTTGTAAGATTAGTCTCTTCTCTGTTTGTTCTGAAATCCCATACTGTTCCAATGAATTACAGAGGCTCTTCAGTGCATCTGTGCTCGAGCCATTCTTCTCTTCGAAAAGGATTATTTATGCCACTGGTGAAGACTTGAAGCGACAGGAAAAGTCACATTATGTCGGTGGCCCTGTCATCACTTCTAGGAAAAGCCATCAACCATTTTTAGCACTGCTGTCTTTTGCTGTATATTCATCTCTATCTTCTGGGTCAATGCTGAAGCTTCATTTGGTTGTCAGAAGCCCTTCCTAGCTATACTTCTCTTAATTTCCTCCTGTGTGTGGAAAGTAAATTTGACAGGAGTAGCTATATTTTGAGTTGCTTGAACCTGTCAAGAAAGCCTCGAATCAAAGCCTCAAGAAATATCAAAACAATCATCACTGCAAAAACTTAAGTTTTAAAGCCCCATTTCAAATTCTGTGTGTTTCTTTTGCAGATTCAATATCCTCTCAGATGCTAATCAACCAAGAAGCCGTGGCAGTAGTGACTGACACATTTTTAGAAGCTAGAACAGAAGCTGGTTAGAAGCTGGAACACAGCAGCTACAGATTACCACACAACATTATCACAACATTTGAGAGGGAAACACCTGTTTTCTGAGTGCTATGTATGTACTATTTGTAGAACTAGTACATTGTATATGGTATTAGGTAAGAGTCAGGTCCATTCTGCAAGTTATCATTCTGTGATTGTAAGAGTGACCGTGTTGGCTATGAGACAGGCATACTGCACAAGATATCTGACAGGTTTAAATGCTATCTCTTAGCTATCTCTGTTCGTTTCATAAAGATTATGGTAGTTAGGAATAGATTGTTGAATGGTCAGGTACACTTTAAAGTCAGGTTAGGTCAACAGAATTATTTTTAGGAAGGCCAAAGGTGAAGCAACAGTGGCTTGAAGAAGCTGTTTCAAAAGCAGCTTTTTGATGACCCTCTGAAGTAGAGTTCTGCTTGCTTATATATGCATTAACTGGCAGGGGGAAGTGTGAGGATGTATAAAGGTGGGGCTGGGTGGTGGGGGTGGTGGAGGAGGGGGACTTTCCCTTCATTCTGTAGCTCTTCCGTGCGGAGGCCACATTCCCAGCGCCACTCAGGGGGCTCTAGTGAGCAAGCCACGACACCAAACCCACCCGGAATTCTAGGAACGTTTTCCCTGTGGTTTCAGGTTACCACATACACACAGTGAGCGCAGATCACAGGCACACACACACACACACACACACACACACACACATCACACTCCACACTAGTGTACTGTACTTTTGTTGTTTGCACAGAGTTAGTTTTGTTAGCTTTCCCTCTCTCCTCCCATGCCCATCACTCTAAACTCACATCGGGTTGGACAACAACTTGGACTGACGCTGAAAATTGTATTTGGATTCAAACCAGGCGTCTTGTTCTGAATCTCACTCCGGCAGTACAATGCCATTCATTGAAAACTTAAACTGGGATACACATTCATGCTAAGACTCTATGGAGAATCTCGCCAATTCAGGCAATGGCCTCCAAATTTAGACTTAAAGTACAGGTATGCATTCGATCATGCAAGGGTTGAACAAATACGTACGCTCAATCAAGCTCGTACTGACATTTGTAAAGCCCTGCATATCCCTCAGGAAAAGGGATAACAGTGTCCCAAAAATAGTCACGACACAGAGAGCTCCAGCTCCGCGGGTGCAACATGAACATGCCATGCGTCTGCTGATGTTTGTTGGGTGTGCGGATGAGTGTGTGCGACGTGAAAACAGCATGATGGTCTCCAAGGCCATAATCCGGCGTCCGCACGACTGCAGTACAAGCTGCATATTTGGATTAAAGCAGAGGTTTCAAAGTGGATTTTCTCTGCCTTTGAAGAGTGTGAAAACGCACACCAGGCTGAGTGAGTGAGAAAGTGTGTGTTACTGATATGGCAAGAGTGGAAGATTTGAAGCCTGGTTCACATACATCACCACGAGAGAGACCTCAGAATAGTATGGCTTGCTTTGGTGGACACATTGAATTTTGGGTTCTTTACCACCACTCAAATTTATGTGACAATCTAATTCATACTGTAATGAAACATCTGGGTAGTTAACTTACTACATCTGGGTAGTTCACTTTCTGCTTACTAGTTCACTACTACTAAATCTGATTTGATTTGACAACTAAATTAAAGTTTGTAGGCAGCACGGTGTATTAGTGTTTAGGGCCGTCACCTTGTGGCAAGAAAGTCTTGGGTTTGAACGTTGTCAGTTTTCACCAGGTCCTCCGGTTTTCTCTCACAGCCCACAAACATACATGTTCAGGCCGATTGGAGAATCTAAACTGTCCCTTGTTGTTAATGTGACAGTGAATGGTTTATATCCTGTATTGGACTCGAAACCTGCCCAGGGTGCATCCCCTGCCTTTACCCTATGTGATATGAAGACAAGCTCTTCCCCGGACATTGTCAAGATACAAAGCAAGCAAGGTGATGGATAGATAGATAAAACTTGTACCAACTGATCACTATGCCAGAATTTCCAGCAAAGTTGCTTTCTCAATCCTATCACCTGTTTTTCATCAGATAATGGTGAGATATAATCTTAAAAACCAATCATGGGTTTGGAGAAAATGTTGAAAATATATGTGTATATAAGCAATGTGTTCAACAAAACCAGGCTGCAGTTGACCAAATAAAATACAAATTTGAAAAGGCATCTGAGATTCAACTAAAAGCAAGAATACATTTTAAAAAATGAGTCAACTACTGACACAGGCGTAGACAGCTCTGAGATTTGTGACGCCATGATCGGCATTAGAGAGCATGTACTGAGAAACAAGAAGCACTTTGTTGCATATCTGCAGCGTCTTCCAAGAGCAATTTTATGACACAAGATAAAATTGCCTCTAAAATCCTGGGTCAGTCCTTGAGGACTCATCGCCGACTGTTTTGCTTTGTGCATAACATTTTAGGTTGTGTGCTGTCTATGCGAGCAACTGCATATAATCAGTGGCGATGACATCAACAAGGATGTACTTTTTAGGGTTTTGTCATCTCGTTCTCCGGCAATGGACATCTAAATGCAACACTGTTTTATGAAGGTGCTCAAGAGGCGAATACAACACACAGTCACACACAGGCCACTATGGGCCAGCACCCAGACACGCTAGCAGTGAGGACTTCAAACAGGCTCATAGAGGCAATTAAGCCACAAAGACAGGGGGCTCTCCTAAAGCCACTGCTTCCTGCTGTCACTGACCTACATCCTTCCCTCTCTTTTTCCTTCATCCATCCATCCATCAGGTCATTTCTCTTTCTATCCATTGTTCCCTTATCCACAACTTGCCCTCCCACACACATCCACCCCTTCGTTTCTCATCCTCCTCTCCCTGCTACGAATTTGATGCCTTGCCAATGGGCATGGACAGGGGTTAGTGGGTGCACTGTCTACCTCAGTGCCCAGTAGGAACCGCTCCAGTGAAACATGCCAGTCCATTGTGGCACTTTAATTATATTAGCTCTACCGCCGGGACACACGGCAGAAGGGAGGGGCTGTAAAACCATGTCCGCACTATAAAAGCGATGATAGTGAGATGGAATGAACTTAGAAAAGAAATTCACAGATATACAATGTGCACAGGACACACTGTAAAATGCACACATTTGAGTGGGCCATATCACATCCCCATGCTGAAGGGGCATTAAATCCTAAATTGGCAAATATTTGTGAAGGTCCATAAAAAACATTTGCTTGTTATATTCTCAACACTTTTCCCCTATTTTCTCATGCACAGCTACATATTCATATGCTTCTGAGCTCATAAGCCCAACATTTCTGGATGTTACGGTTCTCTCACTCATTTCCTCACACACACAAAACACAAAGATGTCGATGCAGAGAGAGCAAAGTCAAAATAATGTGGTGATGCTGAGCAGGTCACGTTGAGGTCCAAGGCAGCAGCTCAGGGTTATGGGAAACGGATGGGCTGCTAAATCAAAGCTGAGGAGACATGGAAGAGATGGGGATTGTGGGAGACACAGAGGAAAGACAGGAAGGTTTGTCTCTGATGCCAAATTCAAATGGAGGAGGTGAAAGGGTGGTCTCATGAGACAAAAACGTCTATATTTCTTCAACCCTTTGTTATTTCTCTGATGTCAGCTGTTCTCATGACTCTACTGTGCCACGACTCCATCATGTCTGCCTCCATGTCAACGTTTAACAAATGCCTCACTCACTTAACAGACTGAATTGACTTGTGCTGCTGTAACAAAAGCCCTTAGTAACATGCTCAGCACATGGAGGCACACAGCAGGGAATGTCCTTGCTCCACATAAAGTAATTGATTTATTGTCCCTTTTGCTAGACCTTCACTATCTAATTCCATTGCATTTTTTAAACCAAGCTCCTCTGACCCAAGGGACTAACACAGAGAAAGAAGGCAAGAAAGTAAAACTATGAGTTGATGGGACTGAAGGCAGGAGGGACAGGGAGTGTGAGGGGTGAGGGCATTGCCCAATGCAACTCTCTCTCTCTCTCTCTCTGCTTCTCCCTGCTTCTCCCTGCAATAAGCGAATGGATTCCAGATGTCCAAATGATAAACAAATGGATTGTCATAACCGTGTAAAAATGCAAGGCATTCAGAAGCACTCACACTGTTGCACTGTCTGTGGTCTGTCCCCTTGAGCTAATCCAAAACTTTGGAATCATCCCCAAAGAATAATGGAGAGTTATTAGTTTTCCGCTCTTGTTAAAGAACTTTTGCATACACCTGCACATGCACGACATACCCAAATGTGTGTTCACGCACTCCATCTGATCCCTTTCTTTTCCTCCCCACAGAACACACACTCTGCTGCATGCAGTGTGTAAATCAGCTCAATTCAAAGTAAATCCCTGATGAAGTGCCAGGATGCATTCTAAATCATCTCTTAACACATGCACTGTAAAGTCAAGCAAAGTTCAAACAGAAAGATTTCTTCATTGTGTCTCTTCCAAAGATGTCATTGGCTGAGAAGTCAAGCAGTGACTCCCTCCTCCATGACATCATTTACTGTAAGTGAGTCAAGGCCAAATGCAGGAAGTCTGTGGTGCACCTGCAGTGCCACTCTTTCACCTATTTCTGGGTAGGCCTACATTTGTTTTAATACAGCCATCCATCCATTCATGTTCTTAACCCACTTTACTTAAACAATGTGGTGGGGGTCTGCTGGAGCCTATCCCAGCACATCCCAATGAAGGCATGGAATACACCCTGGACAGGTCTCCAGTCCATTGCAGGGCACACACACCATTCACTCTCACACCACACTCACACCAAGGGACAATTTAGAGTTTCCAGTTGACCAAAACATAGATGTTCTGGGGTCTGTGGGAATAAACTGTGGGAGCACCCTGAAAAAAAACTCCAGACAGAAAGACCCTCAATCAGACCCTGACTTTTCGACCTCTTGCTGTGAGGCAACAGTGTTAACTATCCCCTGTTTTAATAGAAATGTTTTATTAGCTTCTGTGTTTGCTGCACTTGCGTCCAACAGCTTTAGTCCAAATTCAGCAGTATTAATCTCGATTAAAAAAAAGAAAAAAAAAACGACAGCTGTGACTGATTAACATGCCGTTTGTTTCACCCATTCCACGTTGCAATTTACCCGTTTAAACTGTGGCCCCTGGTTTTCTTTTGTCACCTGTTGTGCACCTGATTTGCTGCGCCTCATAAAAAAATAATGGCTAGACCTCGCTAGCTGTGCTCTGTCTGGCTTTATCTTAGTTACCCCTGCATTGAGTAGCCCAGACAAGGACTATTATAACCATAATTTCCACATTAATTTTCCATCCGTACCCAAAATATACGGAGCCTAATTATGTCCGGGAGAAATTTAACAAAAACCTTTCTAATGAAACTGCCGCCTCCTTGTGTGTCCATACCCAGCAGCTTTGTTAAATAACTTGCACACATTATCTGCAACACTAAGTACAAATTAAACATACTCTAAAAAGGCAAGACAAATGGGCATGGCAATTAAGATAATGCAAGTCTAGGAAGATAGCCATGAATTATTTCATTGTGTGACAAGACCACCACAATAGACGCACAGTGCCTGCTTAATCTAAATAAAGAATGTGACAACTTTTGGTTGATCTTATCTTTCCGGAAAAGGGGACGCAAAGAATTCGCACATGTGATGCCGTAAGTGTTTGGAGATGTTTGAACAAATGCCAACGCGCACTTTTGGTTGTAAGTACAACTGCTTGCCACCCGCCGGCCCCTCTGTCATCAGATACTGAATAAAGAGGCGAAGGGAATTTCAATCCCTGATCTCTTTGATGTGCTTTGAAGTATTACAACATACAGTACAACTGTGTGTGTGTGTGTGTGTGTGTGTGTGTGTGTGTGTGCGTGTGTGCGTGTGTGCGCTCTCACATGTGGATGCGTGTCCCCATGCCTGATTGTGTGTGAATGAATAACCCCTCCAGCTGTTGAACAATATGGATCCCGTGTGGATTGATGTGTGAGTGTGTGTCCCACCAATCCCTCACAGGCTTTCTGTGCCCACCACACATGGGAAGTCTGGCCGGGAAGACATGCTGTAGAAAAACGCCACGGCGGCATAGTGTTGTCCATATCTAATCACAGTCTTTGTGTCTTTGCACAACTTGTCCTCACCTCCTCTCGTGCTATGTCATCTTTGCCCCTTTCTATCTTCCTCTCACGCGTGCAGCATTTCCCAGGCGAGCTGTGGACAGTGGCTGTAGCAGTGGCAGCAGTGTCCAAGCATTTCCCATGCAGCTTCATAGGAGGGTCTTTGTTTCCCCTCCAGGCTTTGGGGGTCCCCACGGCAGGGCTGTGCCCCACTCCACTGACTCCACAATGGGTCTTTATGCTGCCAAGCACCCCCCCACCCCCCCACATCACTCCATCATGCTTCCCCTCCTCAGGGGCACAGAGAGGCACTGGGGGCACCACAGCACCAAGTCTTTTAATGCCCTCGCTCCCTCTCTCTGTCTCTCTCCCTCTCTCCCTCACTTCCTCTCCCTAATATGTGCCAACCAAGTCAGATGAAGAGCGAGCGAGAGAGAGGTTCGCTGAATAGCCACAGGCCGAATGGAGCAATTTATGAGTGGCGCCGAATGTTTCAGTTTAGTACTATATTCCCATTCAACCCGAGAACACTTGACACCACAAGCAACGACCCGGCTCTCACCAGGGAGTGTGTGATAACACACCCATTAGCAATGTTGTTGAAAAGCTAGTGCCCTTTGCAAGAAAAGAAGAGTGCAAGGACTAGCTTTAAACACAGACAAAGAAGCCACATCTTGACAAGATTAGTGATTCCTTGTGTTTAAGGTGCTGAGTAGTTGCATCATCTTATGTTTACTTGCTCATATGCTCCTGATCACGGACCTGGCATGTGCACACAGACGCAGACACACAAGCACACGCACACATCGGCTGCCCATTGTATTTAGCGCTGACACACTGTGACAGGCTTCAAAATATTTCAGACATTGGGGAGGCCAGTAAACCTCCAGACCTGTATAAGAGGACGGGAAAAGGGAAGAGAATATGAAAATTGAGGGAAAAGGGAAATGACTGGCGCTAATACAACAATGCAATTTTGATGGATAACTTTTCTAAGTGAATTTTATTCATGAGCTCCAGCTTCAGCCAACCACTGAGGATAATAAAATAGACCTCTTGAAGGAATTTGATATATCTGTTGATGTGCCTAACATTTTCCTGTGTACCATGTGAAGCATGATGTATGATAAATTGAAGCAAAATGAACAGGAATCACTCATGAGGTGGATCTTGGGGTGAAATGGCATCCCCGGACCTCTGCTTTCGTCCCTCAAGGCCAATACTAACAATGCCAAGAGTTGAGGTTGCCATGGAAATGGGAGCCAGTTTAGAGCCACCGCAGAAGAGGGAGACCATAACCTTGTCATAACTGTGGACTGTGTTTCTAGAGCGTTGAAGAAACAGATCCAGCAGGGGGAATCAGTTACAGACACATTTTGGCACAGACAGTAATTTGCATCAATTCTCTGTTCTCCTCAGGCTGACAGAGAATTCATAACCACACACACACTCACATACAAAAAAGTGCTTCAGTCTCTCAGAGATGCACCCAAAACCATACTCAGGAAAGGGGTTTGGGGGCTACGCCTACAAATCAGCACAAAATAAAAAACATGTAAATATGTGAAACAGAATGTTGAAGAGAAAAAAGGGAGAAAGCCACAGATAACAACTCATTAGCTGACTCTCAAACAAAGGAGAATGAAGCTTAGCAACTATTTGTTCTGTCTGCATCCACTCAGTGTGGAGATGGCTTTAATGACTTCCTTATTTCCACCCTGATTGAGAACAGCCAGCCACATTGACTCACACACATATGACAGCATCCTTGCACAGAAACGCAGCACACTGAGCAGAGGCTCTGCTGCTTCTTTCCCTCTCAAATCAGAATATATTCAAGAGGTTATCCGCCCATAGAAATGTAACAGAGTTATTACTCCATAATCAGGTGTAACTGGATGACCTATGTTGATGCAGGCAGGCCAGCATCTACTGTAATGTCATTTGTAGAAAATGTAAGTTCTCATTTCGAAGCTGCGCTGCTGCCAAAGAAAATGTGTTCTTGCAACAACTGACCACAGCGACGTCGTGTAACAGGATACAAGAAAAGTTGCCTCATCAAGAGGAACTCTCACAGCAACGCATGTCTAAACACCCGAATTAATCAATGTTCACTGCTTTTATTAAATCTGAGAGGAACAATGGGTTCTAGGTGTGGATGTCAGGAAGGCGTCAGCCAAGGAGAAAGATGAGCTGACATTTTTATCTGGCATACATGTTGCATTCAGAGCAATAGTTGGCAAAGCAAATATAGCAGATATTCAGATAAGTCCGCTTTGCTTTTCAAAGAGCCATCGGGACAGTGAAAGTCCAAGAGGGAAGAAATGTCTCCACTCTCATCGTCAGGTTTTTTCTAATCTCATGAGCTTTCAAAGTTTATAGTTTAGTATGTGTGGGGGTTTTTCTTACCTTTTCACAACATCGTCTCCACTCCAGCATGTGGAGTCGTCCACAACATTCTCCCCTTCACATAACATCTCTGGCAATGCTGCAAAGAAAGACTTGAAGCGCTGGAGGTGCTCCAAGAACTCCCTATGGAAAAAAAATAAACAGACAAATGGGGAAAGGACATAGAGCGAGTTTAACATACAACTGGGGGAATCCAATGTGTGATTATGGCCATATTCCTAATCTGGTTGGCAGACACACTTGTCAGTAATTTGGTTCTGTGGCGCCAATGACAAAAACTGCTTTCCTTCCCGTAATGACATGCACGCAATAATTATGAATGATGATTTCAATGGTGGAATGCAGCAAATGTGACCATTTTGCTGAGTCAGCATGTTATTCTTTTCACCCCGATCGTGAGACAGCTTGGTACGCCACATCCACTCGTGCATGTCATCACTGTGGATATTGTCATCCCACGCAAAACAATGGCACAGAGTTTTGATTGGATGCGCACTGTCACCACCCATGAAGCGGGGGTCATGTGAGGCAATGTGCTGAGTCAGTCAGAGTATCGTGACTCGCTGTGTAAGAACGGCAGACAAAGTGAATAGGGATGATTTTGTTAGACATATAACAGAAGTCAGCTGTGCTGACTGTCACATCACACATGTCACATAATGATCTGACATCACCTGGCAGAGTGTATGAGAGATTGTTACTGTGTTCATGCTTACCTAGAGAGTGTTCTCAGACTATTTTTATTGTTCTTGGAGGGTTTCAGGGGGAATGGGCTGTGAATGATGGGAGTTGGAGTCCAGGGTTGCAAGCAAGGAGGATGCAGGTGTGGTGGGGTGAGGAAACAAAGGGACGATATGACCAGACACGTGGGGAGGAGGAAGAGAAGACAGTCAGTTGATCCTGGAAGAGAGTGATTATCCATGCACATGCAGAGACTGGCAACTCCACAAATGAATGACTTATAAACCATATCTCACCACACCACACTGACAATTCAAACAGATACCAGTATTAAATGTATATGTTTAGTCGAAAAAACAAACACACAAGCAAATGTCTGCACATGTGCTAATGATTAAATATTCACAGTGGAGCCAAAGGGAGTCCTGCACAGCTTCTTGATTCATACTTTTTTCTTGTTAAAATGAAACATAAATGTTTCTTTACTCTATCATGTTTCATATTTTTAAGCAATAGGCCGCTCTTCCTTCACTGTAGTCATTGCTGCCATGTCTCTGAAGTGGTCGGCGCTCACATGTGCGCTGCTCTGGGTTGGCAGCAGCCAGGGAGCTGGATTGTGTAGCCATGAATGGCAGTGGCAGTGCCAGGCCAGACCTGTCAGCTCAGGCTGGCATCGGCACAGTGATTCATGGCTTGGGACAAGGTCAGGCCGGCAACGCTGCAAGTGTGTGTTTTGTGTGCATGTTTCTGTGTGCGATGCTATTTAAGCAGAGGCCCGCTGGTGTGCGGAGTCGGTGGTGTGGCCGTCTGGGTAAACAGGAAATTGTTGGTCCGTCAAGATTAATCTTGCCCACACACTCCCCCCTCTCTCCTGGCACACGGCTGCCAGCTGCTGTGGGCATGGGACCGCTGCCTCAGAGGCCAGGTGGAGGACGTGGACTTTGAAGCTGGGCACCACATTTAGGCTACTATGTGTGTTTGTATATGTGTGTGTGCGTGTGTGTGTGTGTGTGTGTGTGGGTATGTGTGTTGTGTCCGATTAAACATATGAAGTGATGGCAGCTGTGTACAACCCCATGGGCTATGTCATTCCAACCTGACCAATTTTCATTGAGTTTCCATCCAGCCACAAAGCAGGGAAACTAATTATCAGCTTGCAAAAAAATAAAAGCTACCAAGAGCTGATGATTTGCCTGAAATAAAATATGCAACTCTCACTCCTCTGCACTCTCATGCTTTGGTAGTATGGAGAATGTTAAGGAGAATTTATTGTTACACAGAGGTCTCTGTTGCAATGTAGCTGAATATTTTCTCTCCCATGTCAGTTGCTCTGCATAAAAACATCTGCTTACTGTCTAAATGTAAATGCAAGGTAACTAACATTTAAGGCGTAAGGCAGGAGTAGTCTTTTCACAGAGCAGCTCACTGCTGTGTCTTACCTCCTTAAATGGGCTAACCGGTCCTGCCACTGCTCCGGCAGAGGTTTGGACGGACCAGCAGATGGAGGAGGAGAGGCCGAGGTCCCTGCAGAGGTTGTGACCTCTGGGCTCGTAGGTCGCATGCTTGTAGGTTCACCAGTAGACAGGCCACACACTTTGTCCACCTGTGGGGAGGAATAGAACAAACAGACATACGCACACCTGTCAAGCTTGAGAAAGCTCACAGCAGTACGGGTGGAGCTTAAGGGCAGCTTCCATAAACTTGCAATTGGCACCTGCGCAGCTGAAGTCATATAAACCCAAGTAGGTTATTTAAAGTCAACCCTTTGTTTTGCAGTGAAAATTTCAAATGGTGAGTTGAGTTGAATGATTGCAGGGTGAGGAGAGGCAAAATGAATTATGAATTTGGGGACTCCAGAGTAGCGGGCAGCATGGGAAAATGGTGGGCGTGAAGCGAGGGTTTGTGATGAAGGGCAAATGGCGCGATGAGTGAGTTACTGGCAGGACGACTGACAGTAAATGTAAAACATTCCACTACCTTATGGTGGCAAATGTTCATGTGCACGGTTGGGAGCGATGTCGTACCTCCTGTGGGCTATTAAAGCCAGCAGTGAAGAGGAGGTGATGCCGGGGTCATGACAATGAGGGGGGCGTGTGCTTCAGACCATGAGGTAAAATCAATGACTAGTCATTGGTTTAAAAGCCTCTGGCCAGCGTGATTAAGTGCTCCTCAATTAGCCAGAGAGACACCGCGTAATGGTTCTCGCAGGCTGGACTGCTGCATGCTAGTAATCAATGTATGTACAGTGCGTTGCCTAGAGGGATGAGTCACCCTACTGTGCAAAGGTGTCCAGCAGGTCTACGTACTATTGAGCGCAACAACCTACTCCTCGCTAATTTAGGAAAGGGCCAAGAGGCAGCAAGAATATTTCAGTTCGACCTCACTGAACAAGGGTTGAGCTGCAATGTTGTCACCCACACAGCAAATGCACATGTTGTACACTCTCCCCAGACAATATGGATGATGCTGCTGTCTAGACTGAGACATTTACTGTGTTGTTTCATGGCAGGGATAATTGCTGCTTGTTTTTCAAAATTAAACAGTGTCAAGTCTCAAGTGTTTTGTGCATGCACAAAGAGTAATAAACTGCAATAAAAAAAAGGTTCAGAAATTGGTTAAGCTGCCGAGCCTTACAATAGTCTTGTGGATGTAGTGTGGACATCTTGGTGAAAAAATAATAAAGTATAATTTAAAAAGTATTAAAGTATATTAAGAGACTTTTAACAATTTTTTTCCTAAAAAAAAAATAAAGCTTTTCTCATGTTGACACATTGTTGCAGAAAGTGCAATGACGGCTTACGAGAGGGGCCAAAACAATGGAATGCACAAACAAATACATAAACTTCATTCGGGAAGGAACTGGCAAGCATCTGTGTTTAAATGGTTGCTTGAAGGGGTGTGTCCACATGCTGGGAAGAGTCTGCATAAGTGAGTCTGGAAGCAGCTGAAATATGTGTTAACGGTCACAAACCCGTGCCTCGCCAGCCTGCTAAAAATACACTTTTCCTCCAGAGAGACAAATCTTTCATCAAACATGCCTTATAAAATGTGTTTGAGCATTTGAACATTTATGCAAAACAGCTTGCTGTGCTATCAGAGACCCGGGAATTAGGAGATCCTACCCAAAAGAGAGACTGACTACCTGACAATCGTTCTTCATTTCATTGTGTTCACCTCGCTCTTCACTCCTGGCCTTTCTCTGCCACTTCAACTTAACGACGCTGCGGTCTTAAATCCCATGTTCGGGCAGACGTCGGGCATGGTGACGGTTGTTTTACTGCGTTAACCTTAACTCCCTCCGGACCAATAAAACCTGCTCACACGAGGTGGAGCCGCTCAGCACCACACATGCACATGCAAACATGCCACATGCACACATTACATTGTGGCAGTGACAAAAGATAGAACATGGCAACTGCTTTGACCATGCTCACGCTCTTTGAATGTGCTGCAGTGTTTCTGCAGACAATCACTCTGTAACTCATTTGCATATGGACTGCGCCACTTGGTGTGTTTATCAGAGGACAGATAAAATTTCAGGCCTGTGAAATAGATTGTTTAATGGAACAAAGTTGGTCATATTAAGAGTATCCAAGCAGGGTTAATGGCAAAAATAAAAAATACAGTTTAGTTTATATTTTGTTGATTAGCCTGGAGCTTGTAATGTTCCTCAGTTAAGAATGATCAACACTGGCAAGTGTTTGGAGCAACAAATAAAATGACTCCATCCGTTAATTCCAAAAAGCAGCAAAGCTGTAAATTCCAAATCTGATTCATTTTCCATGCAAACCTACTTTAAACTGCTTTAAAACTTCACATTTCTGGTATTGAAGCCAATATGGCCAGTGGCAGCAGAGTGAAAAAAAACTAATCAATACATTACAGAGATCCAAAACACATTTTCAATGTAATGCACTGTTTCATGCAACAAACCCAGACTACAGCCCTGAAGACGTATGTGTGTGTGTGTGTGTGCGTGTTGAAATGGTAAAACCATCAGGCCATGAGAATGGGCAGTGTGCGGAGTGATGAACAGAAACCAGACTGATCAGTGACACTGTGTATATAATGCTTTTAAATCATCCAACTTTATCTTTAGTTTGATGATATTTGACTGAAATATCCACACAGTGTATTAAAAAATAGGTTCCAAATATCGTCATAAATCCATTGGCGGCGCCTTTGTATTCTACCAATAGTTTAGAGGAGAAGGGAAATAAGCACTCAGTTGTAAGTGTTTGTTTATCACTACAGCTTTTCAAGGCCTGCTGCTTCCCACAAGTTTAACATTAAGTTGAAAGAGACTTTAAGCGACCGATTTGATAACTTGATTACAAAAGAAAAAAAAAACCCGAAAAAAGTTGGAAAGTCCAATTATTATTTGCACTGGTGATAAATTGTAGACAAGACAGATCTAATCCTGTCAATGTGAACTCTGCAACGAGGCTGAGCAAAGTTTTGGTTCTGGCGCTATTTCTCACCTGCCTTTGTGTGACACTCTGCTATTCCCGGAGACAAAAATGTAAACGATCTTGTAAAATATGAACATCAAGAAGAGGTCACTTGCAGTTCTGTTTGCTTTACCCCATGATTTTTATAGCCAAACCACAGAGAAGAGGTTAAAAATGCACCACTTTTCAAGGAGCCAAAGGGGACTGGAGGAAAGCCGGCATTTCAAAACAAAGAGGCTTACACAAATCATTCTTATGCCTAACTAAGCATACAACAGTGTAAACAGAACACAAAGTCATCTTAGTGAAAATAAACAGTGTCCTCATTATGAATCCTCTCGAGGAATGCTCTTACAGGTTTGGATCTTATGACCACATAATCCTAGAGCCCAATCAGACGACAGGCTGAATGACACGGACAAGAACACGGCCATAAATCAATTATCTCCTGAACCGATGATGTCGTGAGAATGAAAATCCCAGTGGGGAACAGCATCACTACATGCGTTTGTTTCTGTGTGTGGCTGAATGTGTATGTGTGTGTGTGTATATTTGTCTGAACACCTGTTTGTCCTTGTTACACCTTCACAATTTCAGCTATTTTGCGGAGCATTCCTTATATGATTGCCTGAGGACAGAGACTAATGGAGGGGACGGGCTGGTGGGAAGCGTGTTGTCCGCATGGGATGACTTCAGGGAAATACAAGGCATGTATTGTATGTGCATTCGAGCTAGCCAATGAAATATGATTTCTCCCACTGAAGGCAGGATAGCTCAGTGCTTTTACTGCTATGTGCGAGTGTTTTACTGGTTCAGGTTTACTGCTTTTCATGTCAACAGAGGAGACGTAAGTGAAGAGCCCTCACGGACGAGTGGCTATAGCACGTGCCACATGGCTGCAGAGTTACGACTGTCAACAGTTTGATTCCGGTCGGCAAGCTTTGCTGCATATACAGTATATATACTCCGTATCCATTTCCTTCATGTTGCTTCCTCTCACACCAACTAATAAAAGCAAAAATACCCTCCTGCTAGAAAATGGTGTGTGTGTGTATTTAGGTATGTTTCTGGGCTTTCTGTAATTATAATCACAAGGTCAGCGAGTATAGGAGAGTGCAGCAGGAGAATCAGCTTTGAGCTTGTCGAGCCCAGGGCCATCCCTCCTCTTGGGGAGTATTGGCTTACAGATAGCAGCGGTGGTCTTGTCTTCCCAGTTTATTTTTCAAGGGATTACCAAGTAAAGCCAAGGGAACTTTCTCAGCCCCCTATCACCCCAAGCTGAATGCATTATGGGATGGAGAGGGCTTGTTCGCCTGCCCCCCCCTCCACTTTCTACTTTTCCATACTTTGTGCACTAACCGTTCATGTGCTGGCTATCCGGTCATCTAATTCCATGGTTTAAATGGAGACATCGCACCATGTTTGTCAGCTCTGCCCAAATGAAGTGTAGCAAAGTACAATTTTGAGTGAAGCTCAGAAGCGCATAACATTTGCCGCAGAGATGTTTCCATGGCTGCCAACTGCAGTTTAACCGAAACAGACACACACTAAAATTATGTTTTATCATCCATTCATAGTCTTCATTACAATTCAGCCAAGCTTTAGAGTTTGTACTCATTTATCATGGTTAGTATGCTGTAGAGCTCTGTGGCAAAAAAAAACAAAACAAAAAACAAGGCACTGGTTTCTGTGCTTTTAGCTAAATAGTAACTAAATGAATCAAAGTAATTTAATGAAAATGTTTGTACCCTGTCTCAGTCGTGTAGATTTGTTTATGCTATAAGTAGCAAGCTTGCATGCATTCATGTAATGACTTCATTATGGCCAAAAGCTCAAAACTAGAAATGGGCTTAGATCAAATCTATGAGAATCGCTCTTGGGAAAGTATCATCATCCATTATCCAACCCATTGTTACTTAGATTCTAAAACATGGGGCACTCTTAAACCCCATGATTTCAGAACCATGCAAAATGCATAAACAAGCAAAAAACAGTCAAAGGCTTTCAAACATGGTTACAGTTGGATTTGGTCTTGAACATATGATACTCGGCATGGCAGCACAAATGCGAGAGGAGATGCAGCATAAAAAAGAGAACTTCCTCTTCAGCACAACGTTGGCTCTGCTTTGAAGTGGAAATTTTAAATATGAATGATCATCTAGGAGTTGTTCATGAAAACCAGCTTCCAGGCTGGAAAAATAGCAAACAAATGAGAAAGTGTACCTGAGCAAATGTGCACATAATGTATATGGCTTTTTTTTTGCTCTTTATCTACTCATCAAGGTAACTACATGGATTTCCCAGGAGTGGCAGTATTATGTTGATGGCCTTGAGGTTAAGGAAGCAAATTTGAGACTGGAAAATTGCCAGTTGAAAGTCTGGGAAAATATGTATGGGTTAGGATAACAAGGAAGTATCTCATCCTGCAATGACAACTGTTGTGGTTGTGTACGACATTCAGCCGGACAAACACATAAATATAGGCTTCACCACATGAAAAATCCTCAAGAGCATATGTTTCAAAAGTGGCAGCAGGTAGAGATTGCTGTGTATGTACGATGTGTAGGTGACATTGCACATGATGAAGATTACTGAGTGCGGAGTCAGTTGACAGATGAGTTTCTTCTGTATGGCTACACATCTAAAGATGAAATGTTGCTCCCTGGTTCATGATTTATGATGATTTACATGGGTAGAGATTATTCTGTGTGATGAAACCTCTCCGATGACAGAAAGAGCAACATGTGTATGATGACATCATTTTCCAGAGGAAAGAGCACTAGACCTCTCTTTGCCCTCCATTGTCCATTACATTGAAACACTTATTTTAACTTGAAAATCAATTATATATAATTCAGTGGCATTTAGAAACAATCTCTAGAAACCCCATCTTTTCACACACTCTGACCTAATGGTATGACTACCAACTTTGTGCCAAAAGTGTGAAGTCTACTAAATTATTTTGGGCAGGAAAAATTAAAGCTGGTCACTATAAGAGCAGGCTTATGTTCTTACAGTCATATCTTTCATGAGGTTTTTAAAGAAACACTTCATCAAAGATAGATATGTGTGTGCGTCATGAATTGTATGAAATATATTCCAAGTCGATTATTCAATTACTGAACACAAAAGAAAGCAAACAATGGAAGTATGGGTTTGGATCTGTCTGACACATTTTCCATACCAGATATAATAACGAGCTGTAGCTTCAAGGCAAAAAAAAAATCCTCAGCATATTTCAACATATCAACCAGCATTTCATGCAGAGTATCCTGGACCACACGTGGGCGACTTGTGACACTTCTCCACTCTGCCTCTTCCAAAAAGCCTCCAGTAAAAGAACAAAGATGATTTACAGCTCCCTTCTACTGTTGCCTTATTTTCCATTTCCCCCTGTAGATTCGTCATCTATGTCTCTTTTTGTCTTCATTCCTTCTAAATCACTTTGTCTCCATCTCTCTTAAGTCTCCTCTCAATCAGCCCCCCCACTTCACTCTGTCTCTTACCCAATTGATGTCAGAGCTAATTAAAGAGACAGTCAGTCTCTTGTATATCACAGGGAGGAAAAGTCCTCGAGATTCCAATCAGTTAAGAGAACATTGAGTTTCTCTCTTCACATTGACACTATTTAAATCACTCACAGATGATCTAAAAATGAGAGAGTAATTTTTTCCCCTCATAAATATGGCTGTCACTTTGGAGTTTGTTGACAACATTTTGACCGTCGTTGTAAACAAATATATGCGAATTACAGACCCCAAATGTGGCAAGATGTCTCAGAGGATGAGGTGGTGTTGCACCACAGAGTTGGAGCGTGATGGGCCAGAATACAAGACAGAGGAAGGTCAAGTGAGTTCAAGTGAGGTCTGTGCCTGCAATGCTGTGGAACATGCGTGTAAAAAGGAAAGAAAATAAAGCTTGTGGATAGAAACTTTGAGGGTCCACCTGTCTGTTTGAAGCCTTTCAATGAAGCAGTTATTGCCACTAAAATCATAACACAGATGCAGTTAACTTCAAAACAGCTGTATGGACATATCATGCAAGGTAGCAAGGCTCAGGTTAAAAGCTACTCGATGCCAGGCGTCGGGTGAGGGCAGTAAAGAACAGGGTTGGCAGGTTTAAAGGACCCAAACTCAGGGCAATTCAGTTGTTCAAATTCACACAGGTAACACAAAGACTCTGCAAAAGGTGTGGAAACAAGAAGGGAAAGAAATACAGCAAGAAATAAAGCAAAAGAAGCAGAAACCTGGAGGGGGAACATTAACAAGAAAAAAACAGATGAGCACATAAAGTGCAAAGCATGGAGATATTCGACAGAGAACTAAGCAAGAGATAAGATTTAAGCTGGGGAAAAACTACAAGACTCTCTGCCAATTGGCACAGAATCAAGGCTCAAATCAGCAAGTGTGTGAGGGGAGAAGACTCAACCCGATCTCAGGCACAGTCATTCAAACATGTTTTACATTTTTGATCCCCAGTCTTTAAATTGTCACTAGAAATCCCAGACTCCAAGTCTTTTCAAAATTGAGTCTTATAGTATGACCCAAGCTTTTAATAAACACACAACAAATCAAGAAGCATCTGTAGGGACGCAGAAGGGAAACGACCTGATTGTTGAAGACATACAAGGAGCAAAGCAATGTTACAAACCAAACACAGGAGAGGTGTGCACATGATAAGCAGGAAAGGATAAGACAAGGCAGGAATGGAAAATACCAAACAAACACAAATGATACCGGCGTGACAAGTTTAAAGGATGGCAGACAAAAGGCTTAAGAGAACATTTAGCCAGTGGGGCTAAAAGCATGAAAACACAGTAAGAACAAGGCCAACAAAACAACAAGGCGGTATGGTCTGCTCAGATATATTGTGGTGACATCTTCATTTAAATCTGAGTCACAATTGTTTAGGACCAAATGATCAATATGTTCCACAATATTTTGATTTACTTGATAATGTAAAAGGTAGACACTGACATATTTCTGATGCCTGAATCTAATTAAGACTTTGATTGGTTCAGCAAGAGGCTCCAATATGGCACATTAACAAACAGGCTTTGTTGCTCATATCAATTAGACTCGCAAACGGCGTCAGCATATTTGTGCTCCTGTCAAATCTCTTTCATCCCTCTCTCTCTCACTTCTGTGTGTAAGCAGGGTCTGGAGGAAATCCCCACATAATGTGATCCTCCTTCTCTGGGTATTTCATTAGCTCATAATCAGCAATATAGCTGAGAAATTACATGATGAAATCATATTCCACCAATCAAAGTCACAGGTCACGGAGAAACATAATACACTGAAGACCTCAGTTTTACGCTCAGGTCTAAACATAATAGCCTGGCTATCAATCATATGGGTGCTGCTCCTTGTTATAATACCATTTCCAATTTTTCATTTTGTAGAGAAGGAGGAAATTTGGAGATTTTTTTTGGTGTTGAAGGCTGCTGCATATTATCAACTGCACAGCAAACATGCAAAGAGGGAAGGGGGAGCAGGAAAAGATGTGAGAGGGTGGCTGACGGGATGAGAAGCTGCACCCACCGTCATTAGCTAATGGACTGCTGAGTAAGTCAGTCAGTCAGGGTTAGACAGAGTGCCAAAGGCGTGCGCAACTTAGAAAAATGGGTTAAGCTTATAAATTGGCCGTGAGCGCATTTTGCGTCAGCCACCATTCTGCTAACAGTCTGAGATATTAGATGCAGGAACCGCAGTTGAAGGCGAGTCCCCGGAGCTAAATGTGTTTATACAAGGTGACCTCCAGCAGCTGATGTCAGAGTGTATCGCAAATTCCTCCTCTCTGTATCTGTCATGTAGCAAAATAGTACTCGCAAGTCTTTTGCAATCATTTCATTATTTACTTGATTGATTGTTCATAATAATAATTGATAAAAATCCCAAATTTGAACATATTTAGTCATGTGATGTCAAATATTTATCAGAATTTATACTGTCCATATGCACTCTGAGGTTGGGTGGGGAAACTGCTCTGATGATATATGATCTGATATGATGATCTGCTGATGGCCTGTATGGCCTTTGACCTATGTATGCCAGAGACAGACCCCAACAGATCCCTGGGTGAGATGATGGATAATGATGGATGGATATAATTTGTCACACATGGCAGAGGTTTCCAAAAACATGTTGAGAAATCTTCACCAGAAAAAATCCTAGGCAAGGATATGCTCTTGTCCCCCCGCAAAATGACAAACTTGTTAAAGTCAACATGATCATCATTTTACAGTCGATATTGCCGTAAAAGAAATGTACTTTATACAGTACAAGGCCCAAGTCCTGCCTGCTCATAAAAATAGTGGGTTGGGGAAACTGTCATGGGGTAAGTCAAATGAGAAACAGTGGTAGCAACAAAGTTTGTTTTCACACCAATGACATCGCTTTATTTTATTGTGGGATTGAGCAAAAGAGAAAGTGTTTGCAATGTAAGCCACTGCCGTCTATTGAGGTGCCGCCGTGGTGTATGGAAACCTTCCAGTCATCCCACTGGCCCGTGTTTCCATTATCTAAAGGCCCAGGCTGCTATTATCATTCCTCCATAAGACTCTAATGAGAAGCTGGGGTAAAACCAACAAGCGGATAAGGTAGACCTGCATATAAACTGGCTCTAATCTGGACCTCGGGTACTATTTTCTTATAAGCAGACTATAAAACTCTCAGTGAGCAATGACTGAGGGCATAACTGAGCAAATGAGAGCATGGAGGTGTGATTGAATATATACCTCTGTATGTTAAGATTTATCCAACAGTCTACTCATCTTTAACAAGTAAAAGATATAAAGTTACCCCCTAGGTCATATGAGCCATATCATTTTTTATGGCCATGTCAATAAACAGCCGTCTGTGGCCCCCGAACACAGTTTAGTCCGGAGGGAGAAACTCAACTCAACAGGGCAGCATTCAGAGGGAGAAAACCTCACCAAACATTTCCACTAGGGTCCAATAAGAGTAGCCACTTTTACTGGACATTTTCCAATTTTCTCCTAATTGTGTCTACTCGACATAATCCAGTCCCAGGCTCCCCCAATATCCATAACCATAACCACTTCCTTTGACCCACGTTCACGCTCCATCTCAATAAGAGGAGGAATGTGCTAAAACACAACCAATCCCTCTGCTGCCCCACACGACCATCAATAGACCCCATTCAGTCTCACGTGCACCGCAAGTATTGTCTCAGGGTGGGCCGACCATCTAGGCTCCTTGCAGGGTTTCGAAAAACCTGATACCTGCACTTGGTGTGTGTGCACATGTACAGTATATGTGTTTATGACCCAGGTCCTACCCCCATGACGTATTGCAACATATAGTGCAGACTCTGTGTAGTCTGCAGCTCCCCGAGTGAGAGCGAGAAGAACCACAAAATGGTCTGGGATAATATCCCAGTGTAAAACCACACAGTCACAATAATTCCTTTAATAACAACTTCATATAATATTCTGACTCAGCAAGAACACAGACTTACTTCTTTGTGCGTGACTCTGCGTGTACAACATAAAGTTGTAAAAGTCAGCAGTCGGTTCATCTGGGTATTGGCAGTTTTATTTGCTTTGCAGTAAGATAGTAAGGATAATAGGTGTTTAAAATATGGTGCATGGCTGGAGAGGGGAGGGAGACATGGTGGTGCGAGGGTGAAGGTGGCTGCACTCACACAGTAGTTGTGCACTGGAGACTTAACAGTTTTCTTTGACAGGCCACTGTGGCTTTATAAAAACAAACCATGATTTAAAAAAGGTCATGGGTCCTATAGGTAACACGCAGCAATGAAATTGTCTGTTATTCTGTGTGTAGGTAAGTGTGTGTGTTTGTGTGCATGCACAAGCAAATGTGAATGAGTGAACAGGGGTGATCGCATTTGACCTGTAGACTGGGCAAATGCCTGTATGAAGAAATGAGAGCACAGAAAAAGGGAGCCACCAGTGTCCGACTGGGGGCCACCTCCTTCATGAGTAACAATTCTCTGGGCTCTTTTTTTCCAGCTGGCTGGGTCTAGTTTGTATGGCCTAGCTGGAACCCTTTCAATTCAGTCCCACTTGTCCCCGTGCTGGACTCGCCGCTCCAAGGATTGCCTGCCACGCCATGAATACCAAGCAGGCATACACACACACAGACACAGACACACACACACACACAGACACACACACACACAGACACACAAACACATGCACACACAAACGTACAAACATACACAGATGAAATACAAGCTAGTTCCTTCTCTGCATAGTCAGTCTTTATGCCTGGCAACCAGCCCGCCTCTGTCTGTGCGTGCATGTGTGTATACAGTGCGAGGCATTTGCATTTGTGTGTGCTTAATGCAGGGTTTTAATCTAGAATCATTCATGCTCTGTGAAGTAGCTAGTAGTTTTGCATGTTTAAACCCATTAACTACAAATTACTCACATTTGATGTTACAGCCAGCCATTTTCCCCTAGAACTGTGGTACTAGTTGAATGTGTCATTTCACCTTCCAGGCAGACATTTGTCTTGGTACATTCTGGTGCACTTTGATGTTTTACATGCAGGGACCCATTTTACAAAGACTGACACCAGAGTGATCAAAGTTACTTCTTTGTTGCATGCTGATCGCTGCAGTTTTAGTATGTGCAGATTTTTCTTGTACAGGAGACTTTTGCTTCCCTAGTGCTTGTACAGTATGTGCTAAACTGAGGCTGTGATAAGAAGAGCTTCAGCTGAGGAAACTGAAGCTGCTGGAAAAACAGTTTTCATGATAACAGAAATGCATTTTAAACTGAATCTACAAAATAATAAACTGAGATATTATCCCAGTAGAAGAAAAATGCAACAAATGCCAAACAAACCTCTGAGGTCTAAATGTGAGTGTTATGTCATAAGCAGGACTTGTATTTCTGAAAAGTTTGTAAAAAAAAAAAAAGAAATACAGATTTCTGCAGAATGGTAGAGGAGATTAGATACAGTAAAAAAGGATGGAGAGTTTTTACTGATGCCTTCTGTCCCTCAGGAAATACAAAGATGTACATACTACGTAACAGAAAATTATAAAGCACAGAGTGCTATAATTATTTCCATAATGAGTAATGAGTACAATTCAGAAATTGCATTACAGTAACTAATCTCTGTAATGAGCCGTTACATTTTTGGATGCCTGCTTGTTTGTTTGCCAGGAGCTGGATGGAGAACTGATATCATTTTTGCCTCAGTGGAGAGACTGGTCTAGACCCATTAGCTTGGCACTGGAGTCTAGGCGGAAGCAAGCGTGGCCAAAAGAACAGAACAAACCTCAATTAAATGTAAATGGGCTAAAACATACAGAACCAGCTGGTATACTGCTTTAAGTTAGGCCTTGCCAGTATACTTTTTAATAGATCAACACAGCATCCAATAGTCAGTGACAATAACAGTGACAATAGTTCATTAAAAACCAAAGCCAAAGCACAAAGTCAAGCCAAACAGCCAAGACAAGGTGTAATTCACTAAGAGCCTGGACATTATGGCTTCTATAGTGTCGTCTTACAGTCCCAGTCTACTTCTGGGAATGGTTCCAGTGTAGACTTGTCCACAAGTGGTTCCATTAAAAATCTTGCGGAGCAACTGCACCCTACATAATGTTGTCTGTATCTGAAGCACCATTTTTTCCCTCTCTCTTCAACACAGCATATCAAAGAAATGCCATTATCCAGGTCAATGAGTTAAGTGTTGACCGGCTGTCTGTGAACCATCACAGACAATAAATATGACAAAGGGAAGATTCCTATTCCTATTGCTAATCCTATGTGATGAAGGAATGTAAAAGAAAGTGGAAGCACAATTGCAACAATGCAAGGGACACGCAATTTGTTGCTGTTAGAGATTGATTTACAAAAGCACATGTACAGGGTGACAGCCCAAACTTTAGAAAGGAACTGAAGATGCCGCAGGTTATAAACTCATCTTGGTATATAACCTCTGCTATTCCCCTCCTGCTCCTTGGTGTGTGACTAATGTTACTTTACATCCACTTTCAAGCCTCCTCCATTTAAGGAAGGAAGGGAGAAAAGAGAAAAGACAGGAGTTGTTTAAAATACTATGATAAAGATCACAATGCACTGTATTTACTGACTGAGCTGATTTTAAATGGTTGCTCAAATAAAGCAAACTGCAGGCATTAAAACAGAACTGCTACTCAGCAATTCATATCTAAGGTGCGCTAGACTGCTCATTCCTCTAAGCAGGGATATGTGTAAGATGAAGACGCTATTAAAGAGATTTGATCTCAAGTCTTACAGCCATGGTACATTGTTTTAAATTGAAAAATAAGCACAACTGCCAAGTTGGAATGGATTTTCTGCCATATTCAGTATAGTCCAACCACAACGGCTGCTTAGGACTTACAGACACAAATCCAAGATAAATTATCGAACAAAAGTTACATTTTGCTGATTTAGTGGTTTAAAACTACTGTCTGGCACTTGAAACTGTCCTCATGTCAATTATCTTCAAGTTTACTTCAGACTCCATTTAACATGAGACATATGGTAGCACTCACAGCATGCAAGTGCATCACTTTATCAACAACATTTCTCATTTTCAATTAGTTCATGCCCAGCCTTGTTTGGGGCAGCTGAAACGTTTTTCTATTTTTTTTTCTTTTTTTAAAATAGTTTCAGCACCGTGCCAGCATTAATGCAGTGTGCAAGGTTCATTGTTGCAGCAACGGAAAAAAATAGCTCATAACCCACATATGCCTGCAAAAGCCTTCCAATCAATACACTGGCCTTTGCCAAAGTATATGTATGAAACAAAGACGTTAAACAAAAAGATTTGCATGTGACGTTAAGTCTCCAATGTGGTCTGTACTCACTGTGGCAGTGATGAGTGGACCGTGGAGATGTGCGTAGAGCAAGGCCTCGTTGACATTGCCCCTGACCCCCAGCAGGGCCAGCTCCAGGCTGTGGTGCCCAACCATGACATGGGTGAGCTGCTCCAACAGTCCAGTGTACCTCCTCCATGACTGATCCAGCTCCGAAATGCTGGCCAGGCAGCCCCGCATCACATTCAAACAGTAGCCCACGCAGGGCTTGATCAGCGTCAGGCCCCTGCAGTGGGAGCAGTAAACCATCTTCACAAGGCCCCTCACGCACTCCTTGCTGAGGCTGACATGTTCAGTGGCGTTCATCACCTGCAGGCCCTCCTCCAGGGCCAGACCCAGTTGTTGCCCAGCCCCAAGCGCGCCCGCCAGCTCCTGGGCCATGACGGCTGGGTGAGGCCCGAAAGGGTTGACGTCCTGCCTGATCATACGTAGGCAGTCACCCATTTCACTGTCCATGCTGCCATCGATGCCAGGGTTGATCAGCCGTGTGTAGACCAGAGGGAAGAGGTTGTTGAAAAACTGGTGGACCGACGCCTCCACAGAGACGTTGGCCCCACGCAAGTAGAGGGAGAGTGAGGAAAAGAGTTGGTTGACGTGGGGTAGAGCGTTACGGGATAGGGATGAGTAGGTTCCCTCCAACAGAGAACTCAGGTGACCCTGAGAGAAGGAAAGGAGGTACTGGAACATGTCTGCAAGGAAAACAAACAAAAAGATAAGAGATGAAGAGAATGACACGGGCATGTGAGGTTTTATAAGGGAGTTGAAAAATGCATTGGTGACGTGATTTACAAGCTTGCCAGGTCATGGGGAAGTAGTCCTAACAGCAAACTTGTATTCAAAGCTTGGCTCCCGACCAGCTGAGCTTGGCTCATGTGTATCAGTGAGTTGGGTTGAGAAACCAGTGTCAGGTTTCCCTATAATGCAGTTGGATATCAGTGTGTATGAAGTCATCATCCCAATAACTTTGCCTCAACCAGACAGTCTGACTCTGTCTCGACAGAGAGGGAGACGGGGACCAAAACAGCCTGATGTAAACAGTTTGCATTTTCTCAACCACACATTTATTCCAGCATTAGCAGTGTTCAGCATGCCACCTACCAGCTTCCTATACATATGAAAGTACAACCACAACTGTGGCATGTCATTTCAAGTCATTTCTTGATGAGAAAGTGAAGCTGTAAAGCAGGCAGTGATGTCAGTCCATTGGCCGATTAGTGCCAATGAAGTGTCACTTCTTACCATGCAGGACACAGAGTAGATAAAGTGACAGGAGTCACCCCCCCATATTTCTCCATATTCTTAATCATTTGATTTTGTCTCCATTTCAAAGAACGCTGACATGATACATCATTGTTAAAAAATAATTATCTAAAGTATACTAATACTAAATCATGGAAAAGTAGTGCAAATATTTGAGTGAGCTCATACATGACTTTGTTCATCATCATAAGTAAGTTAATTTGTTATATTCATCCTCTCTATCTCCACACTGCCTGTCCACTAAATCCTGTATCCTGTCTGCATGTGTGTGTCCTCACACAACACTCTCCTCTGGTGTGTGATGTCACTTTAAAAGCATGCCAGGGCAAGTAGGAGCAGTAGCAACTGTACAGAAATTGAGACAGGAGAAGGACCATGCCAACACCCCCACCACCATCTCCACCTCCACAACCACACACACACACACACACACACACATGCACGCATACATGAGGTGGAAAAAGCTAAGCTTTGGCTCCCATTGACAGCTCTGCATATATAATTGCCTGCTAACCAAACACTTATCAATCATGCCCCATATATTCAGGCATATTAAGATCCTCCCTACTACTTGTTCCCAAATGAGCATGCTTGTGTGCATGTTTATATGTCTGCCTGTGTGTGTCCAGCCCCTCCCAGCTCACAGACAGAAGGATAACAACAGTCATGTCCTCCACAACAGCTGCACTAATATGACCGCTGTCTGTGACACACAGGGACTCCCCACTGGCCAGTAAAAGGCACAACTCATTTGGATCACACCACACAACACCGTCATCATGAACAGAGCTGCTCCCGCTCGTGGCTTCAAGAAGCGTGATGGCGTGCTATCGAAATAATGCAGACAGCAATGACAAGTAGCTCTCTGTCGGGGATTAATATTGTATAGTGAAGGGTGAGGAGTTGGAGCCTGACTGTGGGTTGAGAGCAGTCAAACAGACCTCCGGAGATGTCTGAAGAGAGACAAACTAAGAGGAGCAACGATTTTAGAGATGCAGAAAGAGAGGGAGAAGTAGCATAAGATTGGCAGAGAAGTTGTTAAATGACAGTTTAAGTTCCACTTGAGTGGCCTCTAAGCCTGTGGGGCTGAAGGGCTGGTGCCAGTGTGAGGTCTGCCCACTTGCCTGCCAGTCAGGCCACAGGGCTCAATAGCCACAAGAAATTTACACCACAAGATGTACCCACAGGCTTAGGCTGCATGGCATTACCCAATGTTATTATAAAATTATCATGCGCACAAATACCAGGGTATACTCATACTCTCTGTGAGGCTTGTCTCGTCTGCATAACGAGATTCTCAAGAGCACCATGAGTGGATGCACATCATTCAAAGGAGTTTTGACAGGCTCATTACATCCCAAAGACATTCCGTACTTGTTGAAAAAGAGCATTTTTTTCCATTTGTCAAGAGAGTGACACAGAGACAGAGAGAGAACACGAAAAGGGGGAAAAATGGAAGAAATTGGGAGAGTGCCAGGAAAAAATGGAATAAAAAGCAACTGAACTTTTGAACAAGGAAAAACAACTACTGTACAAGTCGACTCCACCTTGTGAACACTCTCTGACATCTGGATTCATTTGGCCCCTGGGTGCAGAGTACTTCCCTGTCTCTCCATCGCTGTTACTTCAAACATGTCCTACTCAGAGCACAGAGAAGAGGGCGAGAGGCAACCTTTCTTCCCCTCCACACTCCCTCTGACAAACAAAAAAACTGGATCCCATGATTCATTCATTTTCAGCGTCAGTTATTTTCTGTTTTCCATCAGGCTCTCTCCCACGCTCAAATGGATCCTGTTTTTCATTCAGAGATAAATCAAAAGCAATCTTTGCAGGCTTCTCTGCACTTTCCAGCTCTAGGAAACAAAGTGATAACAAAAAAAAAGAATCCAGCAGCTTTTCAAGTCCTAACTACTAGTGCATGACAGGCAGTGCAGTTTGATTGCTGTGTCTCACCACTGTGTCTGAATCTGGGTCTGACCACACTCCATTCAAACGCATGGTCGTGGGTGGCTATCATTACCATGTTGCAGTCTCCAGTCTGCAAGCTTCTCAGGAAATGAAGTCTGGCTGAATCTGGGCTATTTTGCATGAGGCAATTATCTTTAATCTCCATGGAAGTTTAACATTTAAAACTCATAATTGTCCTTCTAACTATACAGGGAATAAATGAACAGCCCGCCTTTGTCTGTGGCCCTGTGGGGCTAATCTGACATGCTGTCTGCTTGGAGTAAACAAGGTATTAAATGGATGAAAAAGCAGCAGCGGCAAAGCAGGCGAGACCTCTGTCCTGCACTGGCTTAAACTCAGTGTGTATTCGTGTCTCTAGGGTGAGACATTACAGCCTATCTTTCCACCAGTGCCATGCCAGGGCCACTCTCTGAGATCACTGCGTTTAATCACAAGTAGCTATTTCCACTTTACATTCTTCATAGCAACGTGGTGTTTTACTGGCACAAATAAAGCCTTAAGTGTCACCATGGTAACAATACCAAAAGATCTGAGTCAAAATTTCTAAGATACTTGAACACTGCAGATGAATGCATGTTTGAAATATTTAAAAAAAAGAATAACAAGTAAGAGAATTATTGTAAAAATGTATCCCTGAAACTCTTCTCATTAAAAACCAGTTGTACAGCCCCAGGCAACACAAGTGAGAGAGCATCTTTTGATGTGAGTGTGTCTGTATTTTTAAGTTTGTGGGCCTGTAGATGTGGGTGTGCATCTGTGTGCACAGTGCTTGAAGGTGTGGTAATATTGTGATAATGAGGTAGGAGACACTGTTCTCATACCACAGAGCTGTGGGCCTTTCCTATCTTGGCAATCAGTCCCGAGTGAACCTGACCAACCGTCTCCTGAAGCAAAGCATTTTAATCCTGCCACAGTTTTGGGTTTCAGACAGGTCACCACACAGATATATGACATAGTGACATGTGTAGATTACATATCCTTGTTTTAATTAGTAGAAATACAGTACATAGGGCCATCCACCACTCAGCACAGGTCTTCTTAGGTTACACTGGGAGAGCGGTGTGTCACACAATATCCCCGTCCCTAACCTTTCAGCAAACAGGTTAATGGTAATAAACTATTAATAAGTCAGTGAATCAATCTGTTGATTCATCATACAAAATCACGCGTCTAAAATCTTAAGTGGGAGCATGACTCATCTTCCAGGCAAACTCATGCAGACGCGCTGTTCACACAGGGTTGACCTACGTGGCCCGGGACTGTGGCGCTGCTGCCTAGCGGGACAGGCACATGTGCACCATGGATGAAATTTAGTGAACCTTGGCCCCAGAAGCTAGTTCGCTTGTCTTGTCCTATCAGTGAGGCTAACAGGTGGGGTAATGAGCCTCAAGGGGGAAAGACAAGAGGAGTTGGCGGAGGAGGAGGTGAAGGGAGCTGCAGGAGCTAGCTCCCCATTTCTCCATCAGCATTCTGGTAATTAAAAAGGCAGCCGAGCTATATCAAAACTCTCAAACATAAACAATTCCACAGATGCCAGGGGCATGTGGGGTGCACCGGGCTATAATGTCACGGAGTGTGGGGGAGAGGGTGACTCTGGATGGAAGGAGGGCGGGGAGTGTGAGGGGGGGAATCACCGTTCTCTGCTTGGGCCAAAGTAGGGAAACATGATCGAAGGCAGGGAGATGAGCAGACGAGAGAAGGACAGGAACAGAGGAGACAGAGCAGGGGCAGGGGGCAGTGGGTGAGGGGCTGGGGCTGGGGCTGGGGCCAGAGAGACCAAGGGAGGGAGGGAGGAGGGGTTGTTCAAATGGCTAATACCATAAAGGGGAGATATGGAGGGCCAGCCTGAGGGCAGACTGCTGACAGGCTGATGGACAGCACCTCTGGTCCTGAGCATTAAGGGGGGCACGGGCCTGCAGAGACCCCCCATTTCTCTTTTGTTTATTGGTATATAAATCAGTGTCTTTTTTAATGTAGTGCAGAGCAACAGAGCAGCTCAGGGCATCACACACAACAAGCTTTTGACTCATTGATAACTACTTGTGACACTAAGACAAGTAGGAATGACTCTTGACTCTTCAGTGTGGGCAGGATCACGGCATGCAGAAGACGTTCATGTGTAAGTTTATACCCTTTTTGCCTCTCAGAGGGATGACTGCACACATGTTTTACCATACACATTTGGTTGGAAAGAAAGACTTTTGATGTGCAGATCAAAAGTAAAACATCTCTGTCCAAAAAGGGACTCAAGTGTAGGAAAGACAGACTCATAAAAAGAAGTAGTTTCCATGCAACAGCAAACAGCAGCTGCCAGCGGCTTATTACCCTGGAACATAGGGAGGTGAGTCTAATAGAATGGAGGCATTTTCTCAAAAATCCTGGCCACATTAATGACCACTCTGTGGTTTTGTGATCAACAAAAAAGACTTGTCATGCTAATAACACATTATGTAAGTGGAAACTGACGATGACTAGGGTGGAGAAAGAGACTGGACTCCAGATTTTCGTTAAAAAAATAAAGGGGTAACATGAGATTAACATGAAACAGATCCGTGAACCGACACCGAGGTGTGAAAGGAATCCGAGATGAAAGTGAGTTTAATGAAGTATTTTCCACTTTTCTAAGCAGGTGTGGCCTCTGTTTTCATTTTTCAGCTTTGTTATGGAGCTCGCATAGACGGTCACTTGTGCATTGTTTCAATTATAGGCCAAAATGGCTCTTTGATGAAGTCCAAGTCCTTATGCTAGGCCATTTAAAACAACAGAAAAATATTTTGATCAGTTTGCGGCCTAGAATAAATGGAGGGAAAATACAAAATAATCATGATAAATGTTTAACAATATTTGTGAAGGACAAATTCCATCCCAGCACTGGAAATGAATGAAGTATTGAGAATTTGCCGACGAAAGACCATGTTGTGGTTGATTTAAGAGCAGACCTGCATAAACCCACTGTTCATTTTGGCAGACAATTCAGCAGATATCATAATACATCATGGATCATACAAACAGGACATGGTTGGGCAGGGTCAGAACAACATTTTTTTTTTGTCCATCCATTACTCTCATTTATTACTTTTTGGTTGGAATACAATGGATGAATGACTGGAGGATCTGTGAGTAAAGCTTACTGTGGGGACTCCTTAATGGTGCGCTAGGAGCCATCGAGGCGAGGGGGCGGAGGGAGAGGAAGCAGAGTAATGTCCAACACAAGGCGTAATGAGGGAAGAGAGTTGAGTTGAATGGGAAGGGGGTGGATGAAGTGCGTCGGTGGTGAGAGATGGGAAATAGAGAGCCAATTCCAACTACTCTGGGCTGAAGTTACGGTGTGACTCACAGTACAGAGGCATGTACAACATGACGATCATCCACTTATGTATTCAAAGCACATATTAAGCACACACCCTAAGCTCCCGCAGGCGTCAGATGGACATGGCTCTCCCTCACAGGCATGCAAGTCTGGCCAATATATAATGTCCCAAGCCCTCGTTCACTCCCTCATTTCTCTCAGTATGACATTTTTTTGGTAAAAACCCACGATCATTCCTCTAATATCTCCTTTTATTGAACTAAACAAGGGAGATGTGTTTTTAAAAAAATCCATTAAATAGTATAATCCATCTGGTCACTTTGTTGGAAATGAAGAACTTCATGAAAGAAAAAAAAAAAGATTTTCAATGTCAGCTGTGATCCATGGACACGTGTGCACACATAGATCTATATCTCAAACTTTTACACACACACACACACACATGCGCACACACACACACACACACAGACATTTTATGGCCTGTGGGATTAGCCTGGGAAGGACGGGTGCAGCCGAGTCAGACAGGACACAGGAAAAGGCCAGGCTCGACCAATCAGCAGCAGCAGAGTACAAATCCCATCAGCCAGACGGACAGATTGTGTTCCAATAAAGCCAAATTCTTTTGGACAGAGAACAAGCCCCGGGAGATGCAACTTTGTCTGATTACCAAAAAAATTCCTGGACATCAAGCTTATTGTGTTCATACGATAGAAGTGAGACAGTCAAAGCTTCATTTACAGCGAGAGTGTTTGTTCAGGATAGCTGAAGGGCAGTGTCGGGAACAGTATTTGTTAAGTTGTATTAGAAAAATCATTCCATGAAAGAACAGATTGTCTTGGAGAGAAATAAAGGGGCATTTATCTCAGTTTCAATTCATGCAAGTATGTCATATTATGGCTGAGGGGACTGGCGGCAGGCTAATCTACACAGACCTCATATTTGCTTAGGCTGCACATGGGGAGCATGGATAGTTGGTGAGGGGGACTGGGGAAGTTGGGGAGCAGAACAACATTGAGGAGGAAAAATGAAAGGGGGTAGAGATGATGGGGATGAGTTTTGTGGGCAGCATGCAAGCAAGCTGGCTCTATGCCCATGTATACCCAGCATGCTACTGTGAAGCAACCGATGCTGAGAAAGTAGAGGCCACAGACAGAGAGACACCCAGGAGGAGAGAAGAAGAGTTGTCGGAGAGCAACTCTGCTCTCGGTGAGTCGGCAAGGTAAAAGCCTGTTGATTCAAGGATCTTCAAAGGCAGGCCACATACACACACACACACACACACACAGACACTCAAACACACCTGTGCACACTTTCTCTGAAACTTTTCTCCAATACGGCCCTCACTGCATCTCAGCTTTCTCTCTTCTTTTTCTAGGCCCAACTCCATGCTCATCTGGGTTCTCGCACATTCATGCTGAGGTGAGAGGGGCAGATGAAAAGCAGAGGTAATTAGGGAAGCTTTGAGTGTGACTTTATGACTGTGAGAGGCTTTGAGCTTCCCCCTTCTCTGCTCCTTCCTTTCCTTTGTTCTCTCCTTCTTTTTTCTTTCTTTTTCTTTTTTTTTTTTACCAAGCTGACCAAAATCCTGCAAACTCCAGGGGAGTCGCATCCTGCCCTTATGTGTCATGTCTACACAGGAGACCAGAGAGGCGTAGCTATAACACAACCACACACGAGATGCACACACACACACACATACTCAAGAACACAATGTATTCACTCCATTATTAGGTCCATAAACACGTTCTCCCTCCACCCAGTATGATTAAATGAGACGTGTAGGGATGGATTCCGGATATCCTCCCTAATTTGAGCATGAGCTCATGGTGCAAGCGCAATGTCCAAGCATCAGCCTCTAGAGCAATAACCCTGTCGGTCAAAACATCTGCAGAGAAAAATACATGCAGACACGCTGTGAGAGACAAAAAAAATATTATGTCGGAGAGGAAACGCTTAAAAGATCACAGACACAGAATCAAGTGTGAGAATTTCCAGAGTAATGCAGAGCGATTGTAAAATGTAGATAGAAGTATTTGTAGGAACAAAGTTGGTGCAACATAAATTCTTACTTACAGACATAGAGAAACACAGAGAAAATCATCAATTAAAAAATTGCACTTGGATTACATGGGTCATGTTGGGTTGAACCACCCAAGATGATCCTGACAATCCAAGTGGAAAACTGTTTCATTTGAGGCAGCTAATAAACTTTAAGGCTTTGGATTATCGTATCATGTCTCTACCTGGAAGGAAAGTGAGGAGCACTGGAGGTAGGGGTGTAAAGCAGAGCAGACATGGAAAATGCTGTCTACTGGCAGTCAGGGAAGCTGCAAATTCCCACAGGGGCAGAGAGACAATTACAGCAGGTTGAAATCAGCCACATGTGAAAACCAGGGGGAGAGAGGCAGTCACAGGGGCAGGAACACCAGTAAAGCGTGGAGCCAGTGTTTCTCACTTCACACCTAACTTCTCTTTAGTCCCTTTATTCTGCATTCAGACATTAGCGTCTGTATCCTCAAGTATCCCGGTGCCTCAGGTCGTGGGTTTTGATCACTTCGTCTGCCTCTGCAAACACTCATGCATGCTGTCTCCCAGGATGGGGAAAGGGGGGTGGGGGGGGTGGGTCTAGAGGGAGCCTGGGTGATGAGACAAGGATCAGCTAATTATGTCGCCTCTGCGAGGAACCGCTCTGTCCTTGCTATGGCCTCTTTCTCTTCTCTGTCTCTCTGTCGCTGTCGCGCTTTCTCAAATGAACTCCTCGCCCTCTGTTTGAAGGGCACCTAAACTTTTAAAGGTGTCGCAAAGGTGTTGCACCTAACACTGATGGTCGAGAGATATCTAGGCCAGCAGGGTTTGTTTCTGTGAAAAGCATTTGTCAACTCCCGTGAGGGGAACTTGAGCCCTGAGATGGTGAGG